>CM069906.1:112724394-112812690 GCA_036172215.1 Camellia granthamiana
TGCACAACGCCCATCGCATCAACTTCGAACACACCGACACCGCAACCCAAGTCGCTGTTGGCTCACACCGACACCATACCAGCTCGCTAATCAGCATCGTCTTCACCGCCCTACTCGCCGACATCGTGACAACTCAGCGGCGCATCCTTCCAATCTCATCAATTCGCTCATAACCGTCAGTACATTACGCCGTTGACCTACTCCAGCTGTTGCTGTGCTACGATTTAGCTCACGTGCGCCTCCTAGTTTGCATTGCTTCGTCGATTTCAGCTCGGTCGCGGTCATCAAACCATACCAGTGCTCACCAGTACTGCTTTTTAACTAGCTTCCTCTTGCCGATTTTGGTTTGTGCTGTTGTTCGATTTCATCTCTCATTCTCTCCAGAGAAATTCGGGAATTTCTCTGGAGAGAATTTCTCTGGAAAAGGCCAGAGAAATTCCCATAATTTGCTTGACACCAAGAGTGAAGGCAAGCAAAGCATACTGCTCAGGCGTTTGACCATCCTTGGAAATACCGGCTTCAAAACTACCAGTGGTGGAGTTGGTGAAATCACGATGGCCAGGAGCATCAATGACAATGCAGTAGTATTTGGTGGTCTCAAACTTCCACAAAGCAATATCAATATACACAGAGAAAATTGTGAACAAATCATAGAGATATTTGTAAGCAAATTAGAGAAAATTCAACCCCAGAGAAATTTCAAAGCAAAGAAAAAAAAAAATTGAACAAACTAGAGAAATGGTTTGAAATTTCTCTAGTTGGAAATTTCTCTAGGTCGACTGCAGCAGAGGCGTTGGTGAAGTTGGCATTGATGGAGAGAGATTTGTTGATGGAGTTTAAGGTGTCTTGTTTGAAGATAGTTGATGTTAGAAATTTTGATAAGGTTTGAATTCATTTTGAGTTTTTAGATTATGGATTTGGTTACTTGAAATTGTGGATTGAAATTGAATGTGTGATTTGATCACAGTGGGAGAATGTGATTTGGCCAGAGTGTAGCACTTGTGCCTTTTAAAGCTTTTGGTAAATGTATTTGGACCCTTTATTCTATTTTGGGAACCTTTGGTGTTGTTGTACTTTAGTTTTGGAGGAGTACAAATTGATTTAAACTTGTTGGGTTTGGTTGTTCACACTTATTCTTGTCAAAAGTTCCTTGGAGACTTAGAAATTCGATTCTAGGGTCGACACCAGCCTTCCTAGGGTCGACCTTACCTGTTCATGAAGTTCTGGAAGTGTTGCTGTAACATAGGGTAAACACCAGACTGGGAGAGAGTCGACCCTCTTCTGTCTGTGTGTTGGTTGCTGGAACATAGGGTAGACACCAGACTGGGAAAGAGTCAACCCTCTTCTGTCTGTGTGTTGGTTGCTGGAAGATAGGGTAGGCACCAGTCTGGGGTAGGGTCGACACCTGCAGTGCAGTCAAAGCTTTCCCAGATTTTTTTCCTCTTTGGTGTCAACACCACTGTTGCAGGGGTCGACACCTGCGACTTTTTTCCAGATTTTTCTACTGGTTTAGGCCTACTTTTTGGGGATATTTTGACTAGATATTTTGGTTTGACTTTGGGGCTTATTTCTATTTTGACCTAGTACTATAAATAGGTTCCCACTTAACCCTTTTCTTTATTTCTTCTTCTCTTTTCTCCCTCTAAACCGTATCACTCTCTCTCCCTCTCCAAAATCACTTTTTGCTCAAAGATCTTTAGATCTACTCACCTAGAGTGATCTTTTCACCATAGTCCTTTGAGATGGATTGTAGATCTCGTCAAAGGCTTCCTTTTGGTTCAAGTGGTTCGTAGTTTCGGCGCCGGTGATTTTTGGGTGGTTTTCTCTCCTAAGCTTGAGGTAAGAATTTCTTTTCTCCATTCCAATACTTCATCTATGGATAGACATGTGGTAGTTTTTATTGCATAAAAACCATATTCATTATGGATTTTCTTGAAAGCCATGAAAGGGGATTTAAGGTTTGATATTTATGATTGGTGTTGTTAAGTTGTTTGTTGTTGAGTTATTTGGGAAATGATTTACTATGTTTGTGAAGAAAATGAGGAAAGCCTTAATTTGATAATATTGGTATATTGGGTTTAAAAGAGAGGGAGTTGAATAATCTTTATATTTTGCAAATATGGGTTGGATAATTGTGTTTATATCAAAAGAAAATAAAAAGAGAAGTAACCACCGTGTTGGTATTGTTTTAGACTAATCACGTGATGTTGAGTTGAATTATGGTTTTGGTACCAATGGAATTGGTTTTGTAAGATAAAGGTGATGGATTTGGTTTTGGTTTTGTAAAATGACAAGGATAGATTCTTAGAAAATGGTTGGAGTTGTGTGAATTGGAAAGGAAACAAAAGTGGTCTTTTTGAAAGAAAATAAAATCATCACCCTTTGTAAAATTGATAATAAACTTGAGGTTGGATTTTTGGAATCCTTTATATGTTATCTTTTGTTATTGGACTGAAAGTCTTGCTAGAATTAGGTTTTGTTTTCCTTTTGTATGAAATGTAGAAATGGATGGACATGAATTTAAATGGTGGGGTTGGATGTTTGAGATCTCTCACCTATGAAAATATGAATAGTTTGTCTATTTGGAGATTGTATATATGTTTAGAAATATATGTTTTGAGCTATCAGGGGAAGATAGCTATGACTGTTGTAGAAACTGCATGTGGACTAGGTGAATTTAAATTGATCACTTGTGCTTGTCGTTGAACATGACTATAACTACATATATTGGATATGTATGGCTATTTGGGAGTGGAAAGGGGATGTACTCCATATATGATTATGTGTTCTTATACATTGTGTATGTATTACACTTAGGTTGTTATGCATTCTAGTATGTTGAAATATTTGGGAATGTGCTTGCGCTTCGAATGAGAGGTACCATTACCTTTCAGTTAGCGCTTGGAGAATTGGCCGCGCTTCGAATGAGAGGTACCAGTACCTTCCAGCTAGCGCCTGGAGAACTTGGAAGAGGTACCATTACCTTCCAGCCGGCGTCTGGTAAATTGGGATTTTATTATGGAAAGGTGTATCCTTGAGTTGGGATTTTATTATAAAAAGGTGTATCCTTGACTTGGCATTTTGTTATGAAAAAGTGTATCCTTGGCTTACCGTGCTTAAGGCTGGTAGAGCAGAATTCATTTATCATTATTTTCTCAGTGTATCAGGGTATATCATGGGTTATGATGGGATTATTCTAGAAGGTCGTGTTGCCTCAATTGTCAAAGCAGATAACTATTGATTGCTTGTTATTTTCTTTTGTATTAAAGGCATACTTATATAGTCATGAATGTGTTGGAAGCGAACGTAAGTATTGTGTTGAGATGGTGGAAAAATGTGAAAGACTTTGAATACTTGTGAACATGTTTTGAAAAGGCAGATAGGTGTAAGTTTGGAAAGCGAAAGATAACGTAATGGGCCTGGTGAAACTGTTTTCCTCGGAAACTTGTTATAGTCATATGAATTTTGAAAAAAGATAACAAGAAGAAAGAAAAGTGAATTGCTTATGTCATTGAATGAAATGAATGACTTTGAGAAAAGTTCTTATATACATATATTTCTGTATAAATCGTCACATTATTTATACAGTATAAGACTAAGTATTCATGATCATAGCTATCTGTAAGTTGCTATTGTTTAGGATTATGTTGAGATCCTTACTGGACTTTATGTTCATCCCACGTTGTTTATTCTTTTCAGGTAAACATCGAAAAATGTTTCAAGGTCATGGATCTTCTTTACCTGTTGGCCACGGGGCCTTTTATTTGTGGGCGGAATGCCATTGATGTAAAAGGGTTAAACCCCTTTCTTTTACTTTTAAAGATGCAAGCCTACGGGCAATTTATTTGGTTATGCCCATGTTGTAATTAATTTGCATTTGGATGAGAAAATTTTTATTTATTCTTACTCATTGATGTAAAGAGTTTTCCACATGTTATCTCTGAAACTGAATTAAATTAATGAATCTGGTAATGGTTTCGAGTAATAAAAAAGTGGGGCGTGACACAGAGAAAATCAACAAATTTCTCTAGCCATCACAAAGAGAAAACCAGAGAAAATTCAAATTTCTCTGGTTTGAAATTTCTCTGGATCGATTTGAGGGACCTTAGACATCATGAAAATATTGAATGTCCTTTATATTATAAAATCTTAATATCAGGGACCTTAAAAAAAAATCCCCCAAAAATTAATAAATTTGATTTTTATTTATTTAGTTAAAATCTTTCTTTTGCATCTCAATATCCAATTTTAAATTTTAAAAATCTTTAAAGTTTATCTAAACAAATCTAATTTGAAAATATTTTCCACCATCATACTTTAAATCAATAAAACTCACATGTTTATCACATATCTAACTCACATCATAACTTACCTAAATAACAGCAATTAAAAACAAATAGAAACCACAGATAAATTAAATTTTAAAAAAAAATAGAAACTCACGACTCCATCTTAAGGAAATTGAAAAAATGAAAAAAAAAAAAATAGAAACCACACAAAAATAAAAAAGATAAGAATCTAGATATGGATCTCAAAAAAAAATATGGCAATATCTAAATTTGAATTATGATTTAGTATTATAATTATCTATTTTTCTGATATATATCTATCAAAATTTTAAATCACTCAATGGGATAAATTAATCAATTTTCAATTTTTATTTAAAGAATAATCTGATTAGTCATCCTAACTCCTTAATTTCGCGGGCACTGGTAGCGGAGCTAACGGATTGGGATAGGTGAGGTCTAAGTTGTTTGAGGTAACATTCTCTCACTCCATAAATTTATTTGTTTTTTAATTTTATTTTTTCCCCTGTGTGATCCTCTTTCTCTGCTGTTGGTTTGGTTTTGATTTCGGTTTTAGTGAGGTTTATATGTTTGTTTATAGGTTTGTATGGTAGAGAAGAATTATTAGTGATTATGGTTGAAATTGAAGTATCTATGTCCGTTCTGTGGTAAAGATTTTAATCAGATTTTGTTTTCTTCAATGAAGACCATAAAATTGAAGGAAAAAAAATGGATATCAAATTTTTATTTTTTATTGTCATTTTATTTTATAGAAAATGTGAAAATTTATTGAGAATTCAAGATTTTACTATAACATTAGATTTTTGTATAACTAGGTAAATTTAAAACTTTTAAATATCAATGTTCTTTATTTTTATCCCCTTTCTATCCCATTATACCATTACTACTATTTGTTAATTTGTTAATTATAGTTCAATTAATTGAAAATGAAAGCTTAATATAACTTTTCATATATATTATAATTAATTTGTTACAGTTATAGTTGTATATAATAACATAATATATAGGGATAATCTCTAAATATAATTTTTATTTTTTTGTGTGATTAAAATAGTCAATCTTAAATAGTATATAGAAGAGTTAGATGACTTCTTATATCTCTAAAAAACACAATCTATTTTTTTCTACTTTTTAATTCTTTAAATTGAAACATCAATTGTTTATGTCCATAAAACAAAATTGATAAACACATATCCAAAAGCTATACATTTTTTTTTTCTTTTTTTAATATGTAGGATGTTTACAAATAGAATATGTTTGACACCTCAATTTTTTTTTTTTCCCATAATCCGACTTATAATGATGTAGTCATAAGTGTCAATTTTTATACAAATATGAGAAGAGAATTAATTAAATTTTACATTTCAAGTAACCACACACTCAAATTTTGACTATTTCAAAATATTATTTCACTACAATTCTAATTAAGAGAATCTTTAACCCTTAATATTTTTTTTATCAAATTATAATTTAATAAAAATTTAAAAAGATGAAACGTTGAAAATTATTATTTTTTCCATCAAAATTGGTGAAAAGAAAATAAAATTGGGATAAGAATGAAAGTTCATTTAAAAATTGAATGAAAAAGTTAAAATAATTCATATCAAATCAAAAATTTTATTCAAATTGAGAATCAAATTAGATAAAAAAAATTAAAAGAAAATGATGAAAGTTTGAAAATGTTATCATTCTTAAAGACTAGAAATTTGTGTGTATTATATTCATATTGCATTTTTATTTATGAAATTGAAATCAAAATAAATGTAACTTAAATTATTGGATTAATAATAGAAACATCATATTAATTATTGTTAAATATCACTTCACTTCACATTTAATAATAAAATTATCGAAAATGCATTATACCCCCACTGGGGGTCGAACCCCAGTGAGGTGGAGGCCTGTGATTGGGCGAAAAAAAACTGTTTTTTTTTTTTTTTTTTGGACTGTCAGCCAGTGGGGGTGCGCCACCTCACTGGGGGTATAAGGCACTACTCTAAAATTATATATTTGTCTTAATTATAATTTTTAAATTTGTATATTTTCATAACAAGAAGAGATATGTCATAACTCATTTAATCAGGTTTAACTTTCTTTTTTTTTTAATACAAATTATTAAATTTGCACTAAATAGATTTATGTATATATAGTTTTTTAATTTTTTTAAACTAACAATTTAAATAGTTATAAACATAAAAATTAATTTATAAATTTCATATATTTCACAAGATAAAATATTAAATTATTTCAAAATAATTATAATAATTTTTTTTAATAGTTAATTCATATTTGGAAATGAAATTTCAATGAGGCAAACACATGGCATGGTGTCCGCAGACGCGTGGCTCATGGGTTATGCGAGCTGGCACACTGTAACGGTTACACTTCACTACCGAACCGGGTTCGAGGACCCAAATGTGTACGGACATGTCACGATTAGTTGTGACGCCTGTTGTATCTCTGTGGCCGTTTCGTTCTTTTACAAAAAAACCAAACCAAAGCCGCTCTGTGACATCACCATCCGCCTCCTTTGGACGTTTCTTGACGTCATCACTCTCTGCTCCTGAACCGGGTTCTTTCGAACCGGTTTGTTGGTAGTTTTTATATTCTACAGATCATCTCATTGGACCTGACGACTTGTGGTTGGGTGGACCAATGGTGGCTTGCCAAGTAATGGGTAGTCCTTGCAAAATGGAATCCTGGTTGTGTAAAGAGTGTTTTATAATTGATTGTGATTGATTTTTTGTGAATGTAAAACTTGTGAATCAACAAAAACTTTCAAAAATAGTATTTAGGGGAAATTATAAAAAAAAAATATCTTTAAATTTTACTATTGAAATAAAATAAATTTTGAATTTTATTAATTTAAATTATAATTTTTTAATTTATTTTCAATCTAAAATATTTACCTATTTTCATTAAATAGAACTGAAGAAAAAAAATGTTACTGTAGTTCTTAAACTCAATAGAAAAAATATTTTGGATATTTTATAAATACCTATATTGAATTTACTGACTAAAATATCATTTTTTTTGTTAGTTTTATTTAACAAAAGTATATAAATGGTTTAAATTGAAAACAAATCAAGATATTAAAGTTTAAATTGACAAAATTAAAAATTTATTTTTTACAAAGGCAAACCTTGAGATTTTATTTTTATTTTTGTAAATTTCCATATTATTTATAATTTGAATGTTGATTTCAATTGAAAATGACTTATCTCCCGTTTTCGTTTTGGTATGGGCAAGATGAAACAATTCGAGTTAAAAAAAATGTTATGTTTCCTATCAATATTAACTCATAAAAGATGATTTTTTTTTAGGAAAATGTTGTACAAGTTCACTTTCTAAACACATTTTCTGAATTCAATTATGTGTAAATGATATGATTGATTTATAATTAGAGAAGATATGAAAGAGAGAAAGATGAATTACACTAACGGTTCCTATAGTTTGGGGTTTGTGTCATTTTGATCCATGACTTTTCAATTGTGATACATTTGACCTTAAATTTTGAATCTTGTTCCAAATAAAGACAATTGAACATACCATTGGTTAATTTTAAGGGCAAAATCATCAATTTGATAAAATATAAACTAATTTGATAAAAATAAATGTCAAAAAAATATTTTTGAATTTTTAAAATTATTTTTACTCACTAAAAATAAAATTATGTAAATCTTTTAGATATTTATTTATTTATTTTTATCAAATTAATTTTTATTATGTGTTTGGATGATGATCATGTAATTGGTAATTTTTAATTTCATTAAATTAGTTTCTATTTTTTCAAAAGTCAAATATGGTGACAACTTTAATATCATTATTAAATCAATCCATTAAATCAAAAAATCTAAAACTAAAAACATTTCATATATTAATTTGGTAAAAAAAAAAATAAATTTTGGTAAATATATCAATTGCACATTAAAATCCTAACAACCACCCATTACATGATTATTATCCAAACACATAATAAAAATTAATTTGGTAAAAAAAAAAAATAAATGTCTAAAAGATTTGTCAATTTTACATAATTTTATTTTTGGTGAGTGTAGAAATAATTTTTAAAATTTTAAAAATATTTTTTTGACATTTATTTTTGTCAAATTAGTTTATATTTTGTCAAATTGACGATTTTGCCCTTGAAATTAAGTAATCAATTGTACTTTTTTGAAAGAAAATTCAAAATTCAGAGCCAAATGTGTCACAATTAAAAAATCAAGGGTTAAGTGACACGAACTCCAAACTATAGAGACTGTTAGTGTAATTCACCCAAGAGAGAATATATTGTCTTTAATATCCTAATTGATTGCCACATCACTGAGTTTGAAAATTTGGTCAAATTTTTTGATCTTAAATAACAATGCTCTCTTTTTTAACTTAGATTTTAGTATTAAGTTTGTAAGTTTATGTATAAAATCTGGATTATTGATTGATTAATTCCTTAAATTGGATCCGAAGAACTCTAGGCAAGCTTTGACTCATGTAAATTTGTTCAATGCCAATTACAATAAATCAAATCTACAAATTTTAAATTTTGAAAATATTTTTTATTTTTTATTACATAGCATATTATTATTGTATTCTATATGAACAATGTTATGTGTACTAATTAATGTACTAATTAGTATATTAACAGATGATGTGTTATAATTTTAGAGCTTTTAGATATTTATAACTAGCCTATCACCGGTGTTATGCACGAGATAATTATAGATATTTATATTTGTCTTAAATTTTTTTTAATATATAAATTATGTTTTTTAAGATTTAAAAAAAAAATAATTTAACAATCTTATCACTAACCATAGTGTGTGGGAGAAGTTGAAAATGGTACTGCAGTAACTATACACGAATTGTATCTATAATTATTTGTATGAGGGGATTTTAAATGCTGATTAGGGGATTGTATCAATAAATGCAGGCATGTGGAAAGACATGTGGATTGAAAAAAGTTAATAAATGCTGATCTGGGGATTTTAACCAAATCAATAAATGTTGAGTTTTTTTTTTTTTAAATAAAAAATTTAAAAAATTCAAATTGGAATATTGAAACTCTCACAGGCCTTGGGGGTTAAAAACTCTCTTTTACTTGATATATAGTATAAATTTATATAATAGGTAGAGTCAATAATAATAACATAATATTAATTGATATACTAATGTTTACATTAATTAATGGATATAGTCCGACCTATTCAATATAAACCACTCACCTCTCCGTTTCTTATGCACGCCAAAACTACAATTGGCCCCTCCTTCACTGTAGAGAGAGAGAGAGAGAGAGAGATGGAGAGTGTCATGCTGTTAACCATTCTCTTGCTTCTGCCTGTCATACTTTCATGCCTTTTGTGGAGAAATCAAATGAAAAGGCCACACAATGGACCCAAACTTCCACCAGGTTCAATGGGCTGGCCTTTCTTTGGTGAGACTCTCAAATTGTACTCTCAAAACCCAAGCATCTTCTTCGGAACTAGGCACCAAAGGTTCTCTCTATTCCTCTCAACCATTGATTCTCTTCCATTTTCTCATAAAAAAATGTTAATAATCCTAACACTTTTACTTAATTCAGTAGTCTTGAACCATGATCAGGTAGTGCTTAAGACTGTTGGGATTCATGATTTAAAATTGGGCGGTGGAATCTGGAGTAATTAGTAGTTTTTTATGAGTTTAATTATGTGGTTTCCACACTCAAGAATAGTGATTCCCACTTAAACCTTTGAGTCTATTAATAAGAATATTAATAAAAATATTAGTATTTATAGTCATTTATGATTGTTTGATGGTTACTAATTCAGGTACGGAGACATATTCAAGACCAACATCCATGGCAGCCCCTGCGTGATGCTGACGTGTCCGGAGGCAGCCCGGTTCGTGCTGGTGACGGAAGCGCACCGGTTCAAGCCGAGCTACCCGCAGAGCAAGGAGCGGTTGATCGGACCGTGGGCGATTTTTTTCCACGACGGCGAGTTCCATACCCGGATGAGGAAGCTGGTTCAGGGCTCGCTCTCTCTGGACGCCGTCCGGACCATGGTCCCACTCATTGAGGCCGTCGCGGTTAACACATTGGAGTCGTGTTGCAGCGGTGGTGGACTAGCTGTCAACACTTTTCATGAAATGAAGAAGGTATGTATGGAGTAAATTTTAGGAAAATTTACAATTCAGGTTTCTTTTTTAAAAAATAAAAATAAATTAGTAGTGAATTTTAAAAATATTAGTAATTAATGTCATAATTTTTTTTCTTAATTTACAAATATTTTATGAAAATATCACTGATGTGTAATTCATCTTAAATTTTAGTGTATAGGTGGTGCTACATGCACTAATTAGTATACTAATTAGTATATCAACACTAGTTATGATATTATTATTGATTCCACTCATTATATAAATTAAAAATACTAAAAATTTATTAAATTATGTCACATTATCAATTAATATATTAGTTAATACACTAATTAATGTATATAGTATTATTCTTAGCCTCCGTTTGGGAAGTGGGTTGGCTTTTTGGTTTTTTTGGCTTTTTTAGCCTGGGCTTAAAAGTTTGGTTTAGGAAGGGCTTTTTGACTTTTTGGCTTTTTTGACTTTTTTTGTGAGAGAGGAGTGTAATGATTATGGGTTGGATGTGATGTTTTGTTTTTTGTGGCTAAAAAAGCCTATTTTGTCTTTTGTGGCTAAAATAGCCAAAAAAGCCCAAAAAAATTCTTGCCAAACGGAGGCTTATTGTGTAAATGATTTTTATATCACATTTATGTTGGTTTAGTATGTCCCATTATTTATATTTATTTTCAATGTAATGGGTGACAACTCGTGATAAGATGTAAAAATGTTGCCATTGTCACATTATAACATTATTATGGGATATAGACATGAATGTGAGACAAGTGATAAATCTCACATAAATTCTACATATGACTCACTTTATTTTTAAGAGAATCAAACAATAAATTGACTTAAAAAAAACTTAATAAGATTTAAAATATATTTTTATTTAACTTACTTATCTAGTGAGTTGATCTTAAACAAGTTTTTTACAAATTGAGTGTGGGTAATTTAGTTCCTTTTCAATTTCGGTAGTCCAACATGCACTAATTAGTATACTAACTAGTGTACCAACACTAGTTATGATATTATTATTAACCACATTCATTATACGAATTACAAATATCAAAATTCTCTTAAATTACATCATATTATCAATTAGTTCATTAATTACTACATATAATCTTATTCTTTCAATTTATTTATGTCACATTGTGTACCCATTATGTGAAAACCTCCAAACAAACAGCTGGGTTGGTGTGTTAGTCTGATATGTGGACAACGCATCATTTTGACACCATCTTAATTGATTTATAGATGTAAAATCCTAGTTGGTTTAGGTCATGCATGGTTTGGAGCATTTAGCTGAAAGTTCGATTGATAGCGATAGTTGCGATTCTCACTCTTTTTTTGTTTTCCGGGAAAATGCTTTCTGTCACCGCTTTCCTTTTCTAACCACCCGGGCTAATGACTGGGGACTCCAGTTTCATTTTGCTCATGCATGTATAAATAAAGTTCTCGTTTGATAAAAACTTTTTTAATTGATTTTTTTAGTTTGAAACTAAAATATTTGTTCGGAAATTTTTTTTTAATTTTTATGAAAGAAAAAAATAAAATAATTATGATTTAAATATGATATTTTATTTTATTTAATTATTTAGCCTATTTTGTTTTTGTGTTTTTTTAAACCCAACTAAAATAGCCAAACGAAGACAAAATGCAGATTTAGATTAGTTTAAAATTATAAAATTTATAAATTTAAGTGAGTCAATACACTTTTTAAATATAAAAATTCAGAGTTTTAAAAGAGCGAAATAACATGTATTTGTTCATACACTTTGTCAATGTGTGAATAAACTCATTTTGGTAAGGGGTGAAGGAACTGTGGTAATTCTATTAACATGCACATTTGTACTTAAATGCACTTTCAATATTATGCTATGAAACAAAATTTAAAACACAGTAATCTTGAGGTACGATTGAGTATACTGAATCTTTAACAATTGTGAATAGTTGTATGTTTAGAGGGATATGACAAAGAAATTTCTTTTCTTTATTTTTTTACCAAGAATTTTGTACTAGAATGATATTATTATTATTATTATTATTATTATTATTTTTTTTTATGGTGACAGTTTTGTAATTAAAAGTTATATTTTGTGAGCTTTTTATTTTAAAATAATAATTTAAATTTAACCATATTATTTTCTATTTAATTCATATGATCAGGGTTATAACTTTGGGAGGAAATTGATTTTGGAGAAAATTCAACTGTAGCAGAGAAAAAAATGATTTTAGATTTTTTTTTTTTTCAAAAATTTTCAACTAAATAAATTTTTTAAATTTTTTTCTCAAAAATTATCTCTCAAGGGACAAACCAAACAAGGCGAGTGTCTTTCCATTTAAACTCTCAAGTGTAGTTTGGTAATCATAACAAGAAAAAATACTTTTGGCGACTAAATTTTTAGTCGCCAAAAGTCTATTTTTAGTCGCCGAAAGTCGAAATTTTACTTTTCCTGACAAAATTTTTTAGTCGCCACATTTGTCGCGTATTTGTCGTCGGCGTAGGTATTGGCGACTAATAATTTTTTAGTCGCCAAAATACAGGTCTTTAGCAACCAAAATGTTAGTCGCCAATAGTGTTTTACACTTTTGAAAATCATACATTTACCAACTAATAATTTAGTCGCCAATACTCACTGAATCGCCGACTAAACGGCTTAGTCGCCAAAATAAACACTTTTGGCAACTAATAATTTTAGTCGCCAAAGGTGTTTCTGTCGAAAAAAAAAAAACCCACTTTTTTTTGCTTTTTCTGAGTTTCGAACCGCGCCAACCATCCCACATTCCAAACCTTTTTGCAACACACTTCCTCCACTATGCCACTACAACATCACATGAATATATATGCAATATATATTATTTATATAGTATATTGACCGGTATTAATACAACACAATATATATAAATATAATTATTTTAATTCAATATAATTTATGTAAAAAATAAATTATTTACTAAAAAAAAATTTAGGCCACTTTTGGCGACTAAATTAAATTTTTAGTCGCCAATTCTATCATTTTCGGCTACTAACTATTATTTAGTTGCTAAAAAATTAAGTTCCGCCTAAAAATAAGCAGTTTTGGCGACTAAACCTGTTTTTAGTCGCCAAAAAGGTCCCCTTTTGGCTACTAAACTGACTTTTAGTCGGCAATTGACTGTTTTTAGCTACTAATTTTTTTTTTGTAGCCAAAAAACTTCACTTTCAGCGACCAAACAGTTTTTAGTCGGCAAAACACCTATAATCGGCGACGAAACTGTTTTTTGGTCGCCAAAACCATCACTTTTGGCTACTAAATCACTTTAGTCGCCAAAAACCGTGACTTTTGGCTACTAAACAACCTTTAGTCGCTAAAACCCCTACATTCGGCGACTAAACTGCCTTTTAGTCGCTATAACCCTTATATTTGGCGACTAAACTCTTTTAGTCGGCAAAAGTGCTCAATTTTGGCGACTAATTCCATTTTAGTCGCCAATTCTACTACTTTCAGCGACGAAAAATGCAGTTTCAGTCGCCAAAAGTGCTTTTTGTTGTAGTGATGTTCACAATATATTTATTTGAAAAATATAATTTTTTGGTTTAAAAATATAATTTTCTAATATTTTTCAATATGAAAGGGAACTATTATTTATGAAAAGTTAGACCTGTTTTTTGGCTTTTTAATTTTTTTAGATTAAGCAAACAAAAAAATTGGCTTGCAATAGATGCCAAAAAGGAAACAACTATGCTAGTTCCATTCACCCAATTAGTTTTTGTACAAGCGCGAAATAATTTTCTCGTATAATTCTGTTGATCAAGTTTGCGCTCCTCCAAACGTCGTTGTTTTACTTCCTGAAAACACAAACGTGAGCTAACCGATGGGTATGTGCCGGAAACTCCTCCGATGCCTAAGTCAGCAACTAGACAATAGACTATAAGCTCTGTGTATTCGAGAGTCAAAATTGTGATACCTGTACATAGGTCATGTTACGAGCTTTTATAGAGTCCACATGGCGCAATCCTAGTAGGACTTCAACTCTCTTTTAGCAGAGTCCTCCTAGGAATTAGAAAGGTAATGCTCATCTTTCTACACCCTCCCCACTGTTTAACCATGGCAGAATGACAGCACAACTGAGCTATCTCTAGCCTTCTGAGACACCAAGTTCGGTGCATTCATGAGCAATGCCTAGCTCGGTCCTCGTTCATCCATAGCTCGGTTTAAAATACTCAAACCGAGCTAATTGCAGCTATTCTCGACCGAGCTAACAGGGTCCAGTTGCGAAGCCCATTTACTTCAACCCACAGCTCGGCCCACTTCTACCCGGTCCTAGCTCGGCCCAAGTTTCACACAAATTACCCTCTCAATTGCCCCTTAATTCCATCTGCAGCGCATGATTTGAGATTATTCTTCCCCAGCCGAGCTAAAATGTCCAAGCTAACCGAACTAAAGCAAGTAATACAACCGAGCTCATTCTCTATCGGACTACTGATTTGCCCGGTCCAAAAACGTCTTGTCAATTACTCTACACGTCGTTCCGTTTCTCAAGTACGTCTGAATCGTTATCTATTCCCTTGGACATATGGCGTGCTCCCACTGGTCAAGTACAACTGACACAGCCGTCTTCGTACTTCGAAAATTTTGAACAGTCCCGCCCATTTTTGTGCTTTATACAAAAACCCTTCTTTTTGAACCAAACACTACACTGGTCATCTTCTCTCACTTGCCTTCTGAGTTTCTATATTCATGACCATAGCATCTGCAATAGCTGGCATCCTCACTGCGTTGATCTTTGTCTTTTCACTTTGAAACTGTAAATGGCTCAATCCTTTCTTTTTTGGTTATTCCACGAGTATGTATAGTATAGACATATATATATACAACCAACTAGGCTTAGCCTAGTTGGCCACCATGCCTTCCTTAGGGCTTAGTCCCAAGGAGGTCATGGGTTCAACTCCCCTTAGGGGGGTTGAATTAAGGGAGGGCAAGCACTTATGTGCTTTGCCAAGGGTGGGGAGCTTTGCTCCCATAGGTGCTAATCTAACAACTAACAACTAACATTTGCCGATCAAAAAAAAAAAAAAAAAAAAAAAAAAATAGACATATATATATACATATGTTTTTCAAAAATGCACTCCTGTAGTTGCACACAAATGGGTAAGGACCATGAGAACTCAAAAAACCACATGCCTAGACCACAATTACACCTTAGCTGAATTCTTAATCAATTTGGAATGTGACCCTTTTGATCCAAAGTAACACCACGACCGAGTTAGGAACCTGTTTGCGATAGATGCGTACTCGACCGAACTAGAAAACCTCATCCAATAGTCGAGCTAAAACCTTGAGCCACGCCTTGTGTTATGACCGATCTAAGATCCTTAATGCACAATAACTGCGCTAAAAACTCGTGCTATGACCGAACTAAAAAACGAGTTGCAATCCCTTTAGCCGATCTAGAGTTATATTTATTTTGCCTTCTTACTCAGCCCGGTCCAGTGATCTGGGCATAACACTTTTTATCTCCACTTTACAAACTTGACTAGGTTGGCCAGGCACACCTTTGCATTACCGCTCAACCGAGACATTCAAAGTCATCTTAACACCGAGCTACGCTACCGTGCCAATTTGTACACAATATAAGTTATATAGGTAAATATCGGTTCCTGGTGGACTCACCTGGGGCTATTGCCGAATTCCGTAAGGACTATAATATCCCTGATGATGTTCATCTATCTTTAGCCGAACTAGATACCACGCCCTAGGGAAAACCGAGCTTCGTTCCTTTTACCGTAATATCAATCGTTGAGGCCGGTCTTTGATTCCCTGTACAGCCACTGATTTGTGTGTTCCTTAGGCAGACGAGATTGTGCCCAACTCAACTCAACACCAACACTTACAGGATAATAAATGGTATCGCCGAGCTAAACCGTTGGCTCGATCTCAACCTCGGATTGGCTTAGCTATTCCACCAATACTCGCTTGGCCAAAATGATGACGGTTGGGTGTATTATTTAAGGGTAAGGAGAGTCCGAGAGAAAATAATAAAAAATACACCAGACAAAGACTTAAATGACGATGATTTTTCTGGGTTTCGGGCAATTTTGAAGACCAAGAAGCCCAGATATAGGGATATAACATAAATTGGAATAAGGGGACTGTTGGTAAGAATACCTCGGTCAAATTTCCTTTTTCCGTTTATTTCGTGCTATAATTCCACACCGTGCTAACACAGTATTTTGTCTTTCTCTTGTGCAGACTTAAACCAACTAAAATCACAGTACCCATACGCCAACCAAGACACCCTTCGCGCGGTGCTACGATACCGTCATTGCGGTTGGGCCTAGCTGCTAAATTTCGAATCAACTTACCGTTATAGCAGAAGGAGGAAGACCAGGGTGACAGACTTTCTCCTTGAACCATCACCTGAACGAGATCCCACACTTCTCCAAATCAACTTGATCCCTCTGACAGAAGAACAAGAAATGGCAAAGAAGAGAGCCGTACGAACGCTAATCACCGAGCAGACCACTGGTGAAGCGCAAATCGAGCTAAAGCCATCTGGCCAACCCCGCGATACCGTGGTCGCCCTTCCAACCGTGAGGGCCTCCACATCTCGGCCGAGCAAGCGGGCACGTACCGCTGCAAACGAGCCGCAACGCCTAGTTGACGAGGACACCGTGCTTCCTGACACCGCGATGCCGCGCCTTGAGCCCATCCATTCTGACCGAGCAAGCCCTTCGGAATGGGCACCAAGAATGACTTACAAGAACCGTGCTATCTCGAACACAGACTCGGTGGTTGCAGACAAGGACCACACGCTTGCCTTCAACCTTGCCAAAAGCATGTGTCTGCCAGCCGACATGGAGCACCACGACCACCTGACCGAGCTCAAAGCCATACGCTTGGACACTAAGTCAATGGTGAGTGCTCTATTTGTTTGTTTTCCAATTTTCACATATGTTTGGTCGGTTTTAGTTATAATCGTTATCTCTTCTTCTGTAGGCCATGCAGAAAAATCATATTGCTCATAAGCGCGTGCTGGAGCTGCGCAAGACAGCACGACTGGCCGTAGCAGATGCCAACACTAAGACGGCGAAGCTGAACGAGGCCAAGCAAAAAATGACCGAGCTCGAATCCAAAATCGCCCGACTCACCGAGCTGGTCAACTCGACGGCAGAAGGCTTTGGTCGAAAAGAAAGATCGCTATCTGCGCGAGCTGGCCAAGCTCGAGAAGAAAAAAGATGCAAAGATCGCCAAGCTGAATAAGAAGATGGAGGACGCTGAAGATCGTGGCTATAAAGAAGGGGAGGCCACCTATGTCCTGCAATGTGAAGCTGCGAAAGACATATTTTTCAAGTGTGAATGGAAGGCAACTGCAACAAAACTCGGTTATGATCAAGAAATCGAGGTCTTCCAGAACCCTCCTTCCCACTTCATTCCAAGTTATATAGCGGACTATGCCAACGCCATTCAACAAAAGTTGCTCCAAGAGGGGGAGGATGAAGAATCTCTAGAGCCAAACGATGCCGCACCTGTTACCAATGATCACGGTCTCCAGACTGCTTAGTCAGCTCAGATGGAGCCACCAGTGCCAAGTACGGTTGATGATGCGCTTATGACTGACCTAACTGTTGGAACTAGGCTACCGTGTGGTGAAGCTCGGGTTAACTTGGATGCAAATTTGGACGATCCATTTGCTTGATCTTGTTTTTCTTTTTTTGATGCTAACTTTTAAAAGAATTTGTAACTGGGCTTAAGCCCCTCCTCTTGTAATGCACATTTTTCAAATGGAATGAAATCTACAATCTAATCTTTTTGTTCGGTTTATACCCTGCTTGTAATTTGTCTTTCAACTTTAATTGGCATGTTTTGAACTTTTCACTCAGTTGCCATGTCTTAATTTTTATGGCCAAGATAGCCATCTCGGTCCAAGAGCTTTGTAATCTGTTTATTATGTGTTGGTCATACCTATCAACTTTCTTTAGCCTAGATCCTTATCTTGGCTGAAGACAGCTAAATGTTGGTCATTCCTGCCAACCTTCTTCAGCCTAGATCCTTATCTCGGCTGAAGAGAGCTAAATGTTGGTTATTCCTGCCAACCTTCTTCAGCCTAGGTCCTTATCTCAGCTGAAGAGAGCTAAATATTGGTTATTCCTGCCAATCTTCTTCAGACTAGATCATTATCTCGGCTAAAGAAAAGAACTGAATATTGGTTATTCCTGCCAACCTTCTTCAGCCTAGGTCCTTATCTCGGTTAAAGAAAGCGAAATGTTGGTTATTCCTGCCAACCTTCTTCAGCCTAGATCCTTATCTCGGCTAAAAAGAGCTAAATATTGGTTATTCTTGCCAACCTTCTTCAGCCTAGGTCCTTATTCTTGCCAACCTTCTTCAGCCTAGATCCTTATCTCGGCTAAAGAGAGCTAAATGTTAGTTATTCCTGCCAACCTTCTTCAGCCTAGGTCCTTATCTCAGCTGAAGAGAACTAAATGTTGGTTATTCCTGCCAACCTTCTTCAGCCTAGATCCTAATCTTGGCTGAAGAGAGCTAAATGTTGGTCATACCTGCCAACCTTCTTCGGCCTAGATCCTAATCTCGGTTGAAGAAAGCTAAATGTTGATCATACCTACCAACCTTCTTCAGCTTCGGTCCTAATCTGGGCTGGAGAGAAGAACTGACTGTTTGGCCAATCCTACCAAACTTCTTGGTTGCCCCTTGCTGGCAATGGTTGAGAACAGCTTTTACAGTTGAAAGAATTATGCTAAAAAAGAAACTACTTGTTTTATTTGAAAAAGAAAAATTACAAGTATTTTAATGGAAAAGCTAAAAATAAAATAGTTTGAGATTTATAGTGTTCCACGGCCTGGGAATAGCTTTGTTGTCTCCATCTTCCAGGTGATATACCCATTTTCCTGCTAACCCGACCACTTTGTATGGTCCTTCCCAATTAGGTCCTAACTTGCCATCTCCTGGTACCAAAGTGTTGCCCATTACTTTGCGCAGTATCCAATCTCCAATCTTGAACTGCCTCGGATGTACTGTTTTGTTATATTTTCTGGATAACTCTTGCTGGTATGAGGCAATGTGAACTAGTGCTCTTTTCCTTCTCTCTTCTGCAAGGTCGAGTTCCAAGGTTATGGCTTCTTCATTCAAGTTTGGGTCAAAGTTTTCACTTCTAATAGTGGGGAGGCCTACTTCCAGTAGGATTACTGCCTCCATGCCATAGGCTAAGGAAAAAGACGTTTCTCCAGTTGATCGCCGATGTGTGGTACAGTAAGCCCATAAAACATGAGGAAGCTCCTCAGCCCACTTGCCTTTTGCTTTCTCCAACTTTTTCTTCAAACCATCTAAGATGATTTTGTTTGATGCTTCTGCCTAGCCATTCGCTTGAGGGTATGCTAGTGTAGAGTTGTAAAATTCTATCTTGTATTCCTCGTAAAAGCCTC
This sequence comes from Camellia granthamiana, assembly GCA_036172215.1. Classification (NCBI taxonomy): domain Eukaryota; kingdom Viridiplantae; phylum Streptophyta; class Magnoliopsida; order Ericales; family Theaceae; genus Camellia; species Camellia granthamiana. Next base: position 112,744,234 of record CM069906.1, read on the forward strand.
TAAAAATTTTTCCATCGAACTAGGTGCCATTGTTAGATATTAGAGCCTTGGGTATGCCGAATCTAGTTATGATGTTCTGCCAGACGAACTTCTTAACGTCTTTCTCCTTTATTGATGCGAGTGCTTCTGCCTCCACTAACTTTGTGAAGTAGTCTGTTACTGCGAGAAAGAACTTTCTGTTACCGGGTGCAGTTGGAAGTGGTCCCACTATGTCCAGGCCCCACATTGCGAAGGGCCATGGGCTAGTTAATGGTAGAAGCTCTTTGGCTGGTTGATGTATTTGGTGTGCGAACTTCTGACATTTCTCGTACCTCTTGACATATTTCTCTGAATCTGCTTGCATGTATGGCTACCAATATCCTTGTGAAATTGCTTTATAAGCCAATGATCTTCCCTCTTGGTGGCTTCCACATACACCTTCATGTATGTCGAACAAAAATGCCTCAACCTTGCTGGGATGGACACATTTCAGGTACGGTCCTGTGAAGGATTTTTTGTACAACGCCAATGATGGAGAAAGCCAAAATCGCTGTAACTTTACTCTAATTTTGTTGGCCTCCTTCTTTTCTTCAGGCAAGATACCATCTTTTAAGAATACTACAATGGGATCCATCTATGATGGGCCTAGCTCGGCGCAACATGCCTCGGCTGCTTCGAGTTCCTCAATACTTGGTCTAGGTAGGAAGTTGATCAATAATGGGTGTGGGATAGATGTATCTACTAGTGAAGCAAAACCTGCCAGCTCGTTTGCTCTACTATTTTCTTCTCGGCTAATTTGCTCTATCCGAACTACTTTGAACTTCATGATCTCCTTTTTGACTGACTCTTGGTACTTAGCCATCCTCTCATCTTTTGCCTTATAGTCGCCTGAAATTTGGTTTACAACCAGCTGGGAGTCATTGTAAACCATCAGCTCAGTGGCCTTCATGTAGAGTGCTGACTTTAGGCCTGCTAACAGTGCTTCATACTCCGCCTCGTTGTTGGATGCTGAGAAGCCCAGGTTAACTGCCTGTTCAATTTTTAGGCCATCTGGGGAGATGAGGACTATGCCAAGTCCTGCGCCATGCCTGTTGGATGCCCCATCCACGAAGAGTTTCTACATCTCTCCGACGAATAGCTTCCAGCAAGTAGAGGGATCGGATGATGTTTTGGGATCATGGGTGTAGTTGGTGTTTTCTTCCAAGTCCATGCCTGCTGTTGGGGTTTGATCTTCACTGTTTGATTGCCTCAAGTCTTTACTTTTTGATGAGTCCTTACTGGGAGTAGTATGGTTTGCTCCTTCCTTCCTGCCCTCAGTCCTGTATGGCTTGCAATATAGCTAGGCATCCTGCATTAGGGGCTGCGCAGTTCCCGCGGCACATTCCCCCCTTACTTCGGTTGTGTCGGTTAAATCGACCGGGAAGATGTGATGACTTCTTGGTGTGAACTCAGCCACAAAGTCTGCTAAAGCTTGGGCTTTTATTGCTGTTCTGGGTTGAAACTTGATATCGAACTACCCCAACTCTACCGTCTATTTGAAGATTCATCTAGAAAAATCCGCTCTCTCAAACAAGGCCTTTAATGGAAAAGCTGTTAGGACAATTATGGTGTGGGCATGGAAATAGTGTGAAAGCTTTCTTGATGCCATCATCAAAGCTAATGCCAGCTTCTCCAATGGTAGGTACCTTGTTTCGGCGGCCAGCAAGGTCTTGCTTACATAAAAGATTGGCAGGTGTTGGATTCCTTCCACTCTGACCAACACTGCGCTGACTGCATGCTGTGAAACTACAAAGTACAAAAAGAGCTCTTCTCTTGGTACCGGGGTTACTAACAACGGAAGAGAGGTCATGTAATCTTTCAAGTTTTCTAGGGCGCGGTCGCATTCTTCATTCCACTCAAATTTGGCTTTCAATACTTGAAAGAATGGTCGACATCTGTCTGACGACAGACTTATGAACCGGTTGAGTGCGGCTGTTAGGCCAGTGAGATGTTGTACCTTTTTGACTGTGTTGGGCCTCTCAAGATCTTGGATTGCTTTGATCTGGGAGGGATCAACTTCTATACCCCGGTTGGTCACTAGAAAGCCTAGGAATTTGTCTGATCCTATACCAAATGCACACTTAGATGCATTTAGGCGTAGCTTGTGGGACTTCAAAATCTGAAACATTTTATCTAGGTCCCTGAGATGGTCCTTTTCATCCTTGCTCTTGACCACCATGTCATCTATGTAAGCCTCCATTGTTTTGCCTAGCAATAGTTCAAACATTCTGGTGATCATCCGTTGGAATGTAGCCCCTGCGTTCTTTAGGCCAAAAGACATGACCTTGTAATAGTACAACCCTCTAGGCATTGTAAATGATGTGACCTCCTGGTCTGGTTCATACATAGCGATCTGATGGTAACCTAGATACGCATCAAGGAAGTTAAGTCGGTTATGTCCTGCCGTTAGGTCCACCAATTAGTCTATCCATGGTAGGGGAAAACTGTCCTTTGGGCATGCCTTGTTGACTGTTTTGTAGTCCACGCAAACACGCCACTTTCCGTTCTTCTTTGGCACTACTACAGTATTAGAGATCCACCTTGGATAGTGCACTTCTCTGATGGCTCCTGCCTCCAACAAGTTTCCCACTTCCTCCGCCTCTATCTCCGCATGGTGGAGTGTTGATCTGCGAGTGCACTGTATAATTGGTTTGGTAGTTGGATGGACATTAAGTTGGTGGCGGATGAACTTAGGGTCAATGCTAGGCATGTCATACGGTGTCCAAGCGAACACTTCAATGTTAGAGGTTAAAAACTCCATGACCTCTACTCTTTCAGTGCTGGATAGAGACGAGCCGAGCAGAAAGAACTTTTCTGGGTTCTTTTCATCTATCTTTACCTCTACCAAGTATTCCACTGCCTTCTGTTCAGCTGCTTTGCTGACATCTGCAAACAGTTCATTGCTTTTTGGCTCTTCCACCATTTGTACATATCCTTTTGCAGCCCGACTACCATTTACCATGACGAAGCACTATTTTGACATAATTTGGTCTCCCAAGACTTTTTTGATCACTCCGGCTTTGTTGGGGAACTGCAATGCCTGATGGTAGGTTGACGCTACCGATCGCATGACGTGCAACTATGCTCTCCCCAGGATTATGTTGTAAGTGGAAGGGACCTTCAATATCCAAAATTTCACCTATTTTGTCATGGTTTCTGTCTTGATTGAGAGGATTATCTTGCTCACTGGTCACTCTGGCATTGAGTTGAAACCGACAAGGGGAGATGTCGTAGGTGCCAGGTCTTTGTCCTCCAATTTCAGTTGTTTGAAGGTCTCGTAGTACATTATCTCGCATGAGCTTCCTTGGTTAATCGTAATCCGCTTGATATCGAAATTCTTGACGCGCAAAGTGACCACCAGTGCGTCATTGTGAGGGCAATGTAGGCTTGCTAAGTCCTTGTCTTAAAAGGATATGACGTTTGTGGCCTCTGTTCTGCCCTTTTTCACTGTAAGTTGTGCACTTAATACCTCTCTCAAGTGCTCAGCCTTTTTGATCATGCCCCTGAGCTCACATACCCGCTCAGGTTCGACGATCCCATATATGATGTTGATTACGCCTTGGGGTGGGCCGTCGACCGGCATCCCGTTTGGTTTGTTGGGGTCCTGTGGGGTTGGCTGTGTTCCCTCTTCTATATACTGGTCCAGGTGTCCAGTAACTACTAACTCCTTCAGATGTTGCCTTAATGGTGTGCAATTTTCAGTGCGGTGCCCCTTCTCATCATGGAATGTGCAACGGGACCTCTCATCATAGCCTTTTTGTGCTTCTCCCAACTTGGCTGGCCGCCGAACGAAGGGTTGATCCCGTATCTCGCTAAGAATCTGGTAGATAGGTTTGTTGAATACTGTGGTAATGGCAATGCGGACTCTTAACTTCCTCGTTTCTAGGTCCTCTTTGTTGGCTCGCCTGCCTTGCCCATTCCTGCTTGGTTGCTCTACCGTGTTGATTTTTGTTGTAGCCTTTTTGTCTGGCATTACTGTTGTGCCAGATTTTGCTTTAGCACGGGCGCTATCTTCCTTTACCCGAATATGTTGATGCACTCTCTCCATTAGGGTCTCCATCGTGAGGGGTGGCATCATAGTAATTGAATCCTTCAATTTGTTTCTGACTGGTAGACTCATTTTGTATTGTGCGATGGCGAGATTTGTAAGGCAATCTCTAATTTGGTTGAAAGTCTCCCAATATCGACTATTGTAAGACCTCAATGTCTCATTTTTGCCCATGTCAATGGAGAGTAGCTGGTCAATCTCCACTGTTGTTTTGGTATTCGTTTTGAATCTATTCACGAACACCTCTGCCAATTGTGTCCATGAGGCTATGCTACTTTTTGGCAGCCTTTTGAACTAGGTCAGACCTAGGTCGCCAAGGCTGGATGGAAACAGGATACACATTAGAGCCTCGTTTCACCGGTATACTGTCATAACCTGGAAAAAGTAGCTTAAGTGTATATAGGAGTCTGACTTCTCCTCATAAGTGGTGAATTTGGGCTGGTGGAAGCCTGAGGGTAACGGTGCGCTCTCAATTGCCGGAACGAACGGCGAGCTCTGTAACCTTGCTAATACTTTATCCGCTAGTTCGTAAGCAAGGCGTGGCATTAGCATCCCTACCTCGACACTCCTATATGTCTTAGGGGCCAATCGCTGCAGGGTTAAAACCCTACGAGGGTCGTGAGCCTTGGTGTCCTTCTTTTGTCGGGCCCTCTCCTCAAGCATTGTTTGCAAGTCCGCTGACCTAGGCAACTCCGTGTGCTTAGATGTCGTTTGGTGCGTGTGCGAGGGGCGATAGTTGCTTCTCTCTGTATATGACCTTTCAGTTCTCGTTCTCTCAGACCTAGAGTAACGAGTCCTGGAAGTCCTTGATTGACTGTCGCTTGTTCCAAGGCTCCTACTTTCTGCTTGTGATGGTGTGACCTGCCTGTCACAATCTTTCGAGTGGTAAGGGGGCGTGTGGCCTTTGTGCCCCTCTCTGTCACCACCCATTTTTCCTTGATCTAGCGCTTTATTGTCTCTATGTCTGCCACCATCCTCCTTATTAACTCGTCTTGCTCCCTCACGTGATCCTCCAGAACTTGGGGATCCAACCTCCGCCTCTGTCTTTCAGGACTTTGAGAGCGACGGGGACTTGTGCCCCGTCTCTCCCGTGTGTCCCTCCGGGAGCTCCGTCGCTGGGGTTCTAATTCTGCCATGGGTGGGATAAAAGGTAAACCTTCGCGCCTCCCACCCCCTTATGGGGTTTGCCTATCAATAGCAGATTGCGGCAAGTCCTCATTGTGCGCCATTGATCTCAACTACAGAGGAAAACTCGATCAAAAGGTTTTGTTTTTTGTGCACTACCCACAGACGGCGCCAATTGTACGAGCGCAAAATAATCTTCTCGTATAATCCTGTTGATCAAGTTTGCGTTCCTCCAAACGTCGTCGCTTTACTTCCTGAAAATACAAACGTGAGCTAACCGGCGGGTGTGTATCGGAAACCCCTCCGATGCCTAAGTCAGCAACTAGACAATAGACAATAAGCTCTGTGTATTCGAGAGTCAAAATTGTGGTACCTGTACATAGGTCCTATTACGAGCTTTTATAGAGTCCACATGGCACAATCCTAGTAGGACTTTAACTCTCTTTTAGCAGAGTCCTCTTAGGAATTAGAAAGGTAATGCTCATCTTTCTACACCTTCTCTATTGCTTAACCAAGTGAGATGGTTTTACCATGGCAGAATGACAGCATAACCGAGCTATCTCTAGCCGTCTAAGACACCAAGTTCGGTGCATTCATGAGCAATGCCTAGCTCGGTCCTCGTTCATCCATAGCTCGGTTTAAAATACTCAAACCGAGCTAATTACAGCCAGTCTCGACCAAGCTAATAGGGTCCAGTTGCGAAGTCCATTCACCTCGGCCCACAGCTCAGCCCACTTCTACCCGGTCCTAGCTCGGCCCAAGTTTCACACAAATTACCCTATCAGTTTTGTTATACATAAGAGTAAAAATTTGCTGTGACTGTGAAATAATTAGTGGCACATAACATTTACTCCTTCAAAATATAAATACAAAAACATTTATATATAGTAGCTATAGCAACATCAATTTGTTTAATTGAGCTTTTTTAATAATAGGTCCTTGTGAATTTTTATTTTTATGTTCTCATTAAACACTTTGGAATGAAATGCAGTTTACTTTTGAAGTAGCTGTATTGTCCATCTTTGGGAAATTGGAGTCAGGCTACAAAGACAAGCTAAAGGACAACTTTTTCACACTGGACAGAGGTTACAATTGCTTTCCTATTAACCTTCCTGGTACTGCCTACCGCAGAGCTCTTCTGGTAAATACACACTTCCCAATTTATATCTCTATATATATAATAATAATATACGAGTAGAATTTTTATACCAAGTTTACATGCATGACCTTTTGTTGTCGATTCATTTCAAACTAAAATATTTACTATTTTAGTTTATAATTTAAAAACAAAAAATATATACAAATCCATTTTATAGATATATTTTCTAGACCTACTGATATGTTAATAAAATGATTAGTTGATAATTAGAGAATAAATAAAAGAGAGAGTTGACTTATATATTTTTAATAAAGTGTTATATCATTAAATTTAGAAAATAGATCTAATTTTTGGGCTTTAATATCAATATTCTTTTAAAAATGTTATTATTTTATTATTCTTGTTAAGTTTTATATATGGAAATTTTGTTCATAAATTATTTTTATGTAAATGTAAGGTATAAATTGTAAAATTTATATTGTTGTGTGCATGTATATTTTTATAATTTTTTTTATATTTTATTATTAAAGAGTTCGCTTTTCTATGGTCTATGAGATCATCCTTGTGAGTGCCTGGACCCTACAAGTATTATGAGACCCACCTATATGGGCCTATTTGGACTTGGGGTCACTGCTGTGGCTCTAGCACAGCAGTGACTGTTGTGCTCTATTTTGTAGTGTATTATGGAATTATTTTTATAATCTGAACCGTTATATTGTAGGGTTTGTTGAGTACTATATGTTCACCAAAAATCATATTAATCGGATATCAATAACTATATGATTGATAACCAAAAAAATAAACAAGAAGTTTTTCTTTTGAAAAATAGTATAACAATATGCAATTCGATCATATAGTTATTGATATCCGATTAATATGATTTTTGGTGAGCATGTAGTACTGAACAAACCCTACAATATGAACGGTTCAGATTATAAAAATAATTCCATAATACACTACAAAATGGAGCACAACAGTTACTGCTGTGCTAGAGCCACGGCAGTGACCCCAAATCCTATTTTTTTGGGAGGTGAATTTTTTTTTACTTATTGACTCTTTTTTTTTTTTAATAAAAAATTGTACTAAAAAAAAAACAAAAAAAAACAAAAAGGTGACTTGATCTAAATAAGCTAGTAAACTGATTGTTTTTATCTTCTCAAAAGAGGGCATAAGTGTTTGTCTCCTTTATTTCTCTTACGAATAATGTTAGGCATTATAAAAAAAATATTATAAATTTTTTTTATCTTTGATTAGTTTGTAATGTTTTATTGTGTATAATTCAAAGGTAAAGAATTTTTATAAAATTTTTCATAATACTTTTTTTTTCATAATGCCGAACATTACGCCTCTTATTGAGACTATTTTTTTAAACTACATTATTAAGTCTTTATATGGCAACAGTTAAAAAAAATAATTTTTTGATTTAATAAATTTTTTTTAATAAAATTGTGTTGGTTTTTATTTTTATTTTTTTAAGTCCATCTAATTTGATAGAATCTAAAAAATATTAAATAAATAAATCTAAAAATAGTTTACCTAAAAAAAAAAATCTCAAAACATTATATTAATTTTAACTTCTCAATCTAATCGAGTAAGACTTACCAAGGAAAAAGTTTTTAAATTTATTTATTTTTTAAAAATTCATTAAATACAAAAACGCAAGTGAACAATTAGTTGTATGTATGGAGAAATTAACCTGTCTTTTCAGAATTTTAATTAGGTTGTATGTCCTTTTAATTTTATTGGTTGTTTTATATAATACATAAGGAAAAAAGAAAAAGAAAAAGAAATAATGGATATGTAGTCAATAGAACTATAAGGGCATACCACGTAAAATATGGGATAGACCTATGTGACAATTTTTTGTATAAAAGCCTAAATTAGTTATACTATAAAATCATAAAATAAAAGACAAAATGATTGAACTCAGACCTATTTTGGAAAGTTTTTTTTTTTTTTTTTTAAGGCTTATTATTGAAAAAACGTACAAAATAATAAAAAAGTGATAGGACTTAAAAGAAGCCAATAAATTAACTTTTTTTTTGCCATCCCCAAAGAGGCCCATGTGTAAACCCGTTCTCCCTCCATCCATATTGTTGGTCCATCTTTTATTTTTTGGATGTCCTAAAATATTTGTCCATTTGGAAAAGCAAAACATAAAACTCTAGAGAATTCCAAAACCACCCTTTAAAAATAATTATAAATATATTTAATAAAGAGAACAAAAGGAGCAATATGATAAATTAATATAATTTCAAATTAATAATTACATGTCCCACTAAAAGGGAAAAGATTATGGTACATACCCCTCAAAGGGTGTATATACCATATGCACCTTATAATTATAGAAGAAACTGATATAATTTCATATTTTATCAGTTATTAAATATAAAAAAGTCATAACTAAAATCTCAAAATAATATTATAATTAAAGAAAAAAATTGGTCATAGCTAAAGAAGCATATGATATGGCACGTGTATAATAAAATTCTCCAAAAGTTAAAATTCCTAAAAGAGCCATTATTGTGGGGCGGGACGGTATTATTTTTCATTTGTGTTACATTATGTAACCCTTAAATTTTTTTTTTTAAATTTTATTAAGTTTACTTGTTAATTAAATCTGCTTAATTTCTAATCTGTTTTATGATAAATGAATGGATGAAGGCAAGAAGGCGGTTGGGGAAGATTCTAAGAGAGATAGTGAGTGAAAAGAGGGAGAAGAGATTGACAGAAAAGAATCTTATAAGTTCTCTACTGAACTACCATGATCATGAAGACGGACAAATCCTGACCGATGATCAAATCGCCGACAACATCATCGGAGTTTTGTTTGCAGCTCAGGACACCACTGCTAGTGCCCTAACTTGGGTTATCAAATACATTCACGATTACCCACTCCTTCGAGATGCTATTAGGGTAAGATTTCATCCATTTTCAGTATTTTTTTTTTTCAGGATTTGAATCATCTTTAGCACTTTCTTCATCTAATTATCATATAGTAGTTAATTCAAACTGTCGCCTTTAGATCAACTGCCGGATGAAAAATGTGCTGGACAGGATACTCTCTCATTTCTTCTACTTGTACAGAAATTAATTATAAAATAAAACACAATCTTTTTACATAGGTGTAGAATCTATAAAAAAAAAAAAAATATAGGATTCATCTCTCGTATGAGAGCATCGTATTTAATTATGTGATTAGTTTTTGTATTATTAAAATGATTTATCTTTAACTGTTTTTGTCATGTCATGAAACGAGGACCAGTAAAAAATTGATATTATAATTTGTTCTAAATGTTGACATTTATAATAAGGAATTAATGTGTGATTTAAATAATTTGCTTGGATGTACAGTGAGTGTATTTTTAACCCAATATTTTGGTATTTTAGAAAGAACAGAAGACAATATATGAATCAAATGATGGAGGAAACAGACCACTGACATGGGCTCAAACTAGAAATATGCCGTACACTTACAAGGTATTCCCAACATCAACCAACAACTTTTATTTTCTCTAATCAAATAAATTAATATATATCCTTAAACATCTATAATGACGTGCTATAATCTATGCCAAAATTAAAATTTGACAAGTTCTCTAAAAAACTTCTTTTACAATTGTGTGTAAAAAAATTTGTCAAATTTGGCACAATTCTTTCTTTACTTTTCTCATGATGGTCCTAAATATTTTTATTTGATTTTGTGAGCAAAATAAAACAAACAATATTTTACCAATCAAAAATTTTGGTGTACAACATGTCGAAAATTTTCGTATATTTTTTTTTTGTTGAATTCTTGCCAACCTTTATTTCTTCTGTTGGAGGTGTTTATATATCATTTTCCAATGCTTCTTGTATCAATATAGTTGAGATGAGTCGGGTAATAAATGATGCAATTTTCACACTTCTTTTGCCTTTATTAATGTAATTCTTTTGGTTTCATTAACAAATGTTTCTTATTTGTGATAATATTAAAAAATCAAAATTTCACTTTGACATTAACCATGGGATATGCTTTTATGACGTGTCATTTTTTGGGTATTTCATTTCCAGCAATGCCAGCTATCATGAAAAATGTTTCATGAAAATAATCATGAAAGCTTTGTGACCCTTGGATTACACACCACACACTAATCAAGGTAATCCAAGGATCATAAATTTTTCATGATCATTTTCATGAAATTTTTTTTATCATCCCTAACTTTTCCTATATCATATCCTACACTTACAGGGAAGCTGTTGAAGATGTCATATACAATGGTAAGCTCTACACCACACTACACCAAACTATAGATAATCTATATATCTGTTTGATTGGGCGCCAACACAATGCATATAATGGAGGCAAAGAGTACAAAATACTACTATATTCATTCCACCTCACATCACAGCACAACCAAAGAGTTTCATATTCATTATTGGAGACTATCAAGTGCAACCTACGTCCCAATCCAAAGATCAAACACTAATAATAATTCTCGAATACTGTACAATCTTATAACGTAAGTCTTAGAATGATATGTCGATGACATTTTTATAATTATGAGTCATTTTGATAAGCTTTTTATTTTGAAGTAAAATGTTTCAAACCAACCACAAAAATTCTGTATAGATATTACTTCTTGGATATAGCATTATCCTACCCTAATAAGGTTCAATCTTACTAAAACCAAAAGTACTTTTCATTTTATTTTTTACACTTGAAAACAAGGCATTTGGGGACAATGCGAAGTATTAATTAACCCATTAGCTAATAAAAGTTGATAAAAGAAATTTAATTAAATTGTATTATTTAATAATTATTTGCACTTACTTGTTTTGCACTCATTAGTCGTTGTTATTGTACTCATCTTTGCAGTCTCCTACTCTGCTCCCACAATTTTTTTTTTTAATAGCTGCAAGGGAAAAAAATCCACACCTTCTTGGTTTATTCAAAGTATTCAAAACATATTACAATATCAATGGATTTTTTTGGTTCAATTGTGAATTTTTTGGTTGAATTAAAGTTTGGTTTCTCAAGAATTTGCATCCAAAAGTCATCTTCTTGGTTCAATAATGAGGTTATTATGCTCTACATATATAATAGTATAGAGATATATATATATATTTGACAAAATCAATGTTGTTTTAAATTTTTATTTATTTATTTATGATTTGAGAATTATTATTTAAATTTTTGCACAACCCATTAATAAAAATTTCTAGAGCTGTCACCAAAAGCATTAAACAAACATGATCTAATGGAAATCTAAGGAAAAATCAGTCAAATTTGTGAATTGATTGACTGGTATTGGAAATATTTCTCAGGGGTCTTGATTCCAAAAGGTTGGAAAGTTTTGCCTTTGTTTCGGATCATTCATCACAACCCAAATTTCTTCATAGATCCAGAAAAATTTAATCCTTCAAGATTTGAGGTATGACACTGTTTCATGACCTAATTATTATTAGTTACGTAATTAATTGACTATACTTACAATTTGAGTATCAGAAAGTCCATAGAACCAATAAATAATTCAAAAATTTGTCAAGAATTTTATATCTATAGTTCTTATTGTGGAATAGTAAATCTTAATGGAGTTTTTTTTAGCTACGTTTGGTTTAGTTTTAGAATCATAATTTGAGTGTGGGTTGTGATTCAAGCGTGGAATTGTAAGTTGAATTTTAAAAAGAATAAATTTGTTTGATTTTGAGTTTTGAAAAAAATTTTGAGTTTTGAATTTTGAAAAGAGTTTTGAGTTGTATTTTGAGTTTTGAGTTTTTAAATTTTGAGTTGTATTTTCAAATTTTTTGGATTTATTTTTTAAATATTTTAAAATGTTGAATACAATTTCATTTTTTATTTTAAATATTTTTTATTTATTTTATTTTTTAAATATTTTAATCTTTGTAATATTTTAAATTTAAAACATAACTCGATACTCAAATCAAATCAAACACATAACTCAAAACTCAATTCAAAAACTCTTTTTAAAACTTATAACAAACTCTTATCGAAATTCTTTTCAAAATTCTATTAAAAATATTCAAACAAATATTTTTTTATTTTGTTCTTTAAAATTATTTCTTATTTTATATTTTTTCGAATTTTGCAAAGAGTTTTGAATTGTATTTTGAGTTTTGAATTTTTGAATTTTGAGGTTTATTTTTAAAATTTTTGGATTTTTTTTTTTTTAATATTTAAAAATGTTTAATAAAATTTTATTTTTTTATTTTTTTATTTTAAATATTTTTTATTATTTTTTTATTTTTTAAATATTTTATTTTTAAAAATATTTTTGAGAGATTGACCAATAAGTCCCATATTTTGGACTTGTAATCCACATAATCTCATATTTTTTCTTTTGATCTATTTAGTCCTTTTTGGATGTGTAATAACTTATTTACCCACCATATTGGAGTGTCACATTTAGAAAAAGTATACTAAAATTTTTTTTAGTGTCATATCATACATGCCATGTTAAAGTGTCACATTTGGAAAAAATACACTAAAGAGTTTTTATTTTTTTACAGTGTCACATCATATCTGTCACGTTGAAGTGTCACATGTCACGTTTGGAAAAAGTATATTAAGGAGTTTTTAATTTTTTTTAGAATATCATATCATACCCACCACGTTGTCACGTTTGAGAAAAGTACACTAAGAAGTTTTTATTTTTTTGAAGTGTCATATCATACTCGCTACATTGTCACATTTGAAAAAAGTATACTACAGAGTTTTTATTTTTTTTTGCTCTAAAAATTTTAGAGTGCCATGTCATACCCGCTTCGTTGTCACATTTAGAAAAAGTACACTAAAGAGTTTTTAATTTTTTTAGAGTGTCACATTAATACATGTCACATTGACGTATCACATCATACCTATCACATTAATAAAAGGGTATAATTATTCACCAAAACACTACCAAAATGAAAAATAGAATCACACGGAAAGAAACTCTCCACTAATAGGACTTAACAGATCAACAGAAAAAATTGAGACTAATTGGATTATTTGTTTGTGAGATAAGATTTATTAGTAAATGTCTCATATTTTAAACTCAAAACACAACTCCACACTCAAATCATAATTAAATACATAACTCAAAATTCAATTCAAAAACTATTTTCAAAACTCATAACCAAATATATAATTCAAAAATTCTTTTAAAAATTCATAACCAAACTCTTACCGAAACTCTTTTCAAAATTCTATTAAAAAAATATTTTTTATTTTGTTCTTTAAAATTATTTCTTATTTTATATTTTTTTGAAAAAATATTTTGTTTATTTTATTTTTGAAGAAAAAACATTTATTTATTTATTTTTATTTATTTTTTATTTTTTCAAAAAATAATTTTTGTTATTTTTTTAAGTATTGGCCAAATAATTCGTTATGATTTAGATATATATGGTGATCCAAATTTTTAAAAAATTAATTATTTAAAAAAAGTAAAAAAAATTAAAATATTTAAAAAATATTCATAAAATAAAATATTTAAAATAAAAATTATATATTTAGAATAAAAATAATAATTTTTTATATTTTTTTAAAAAATTAAAAAAATACAGCGCACAAATTTATGAAATACAGTGCTCATTAAAATAAATAAATAAATAAATATTTACCCTAAAAAAATAAAATTAAGGAAATTTTTAAATATTTTAAAAAAATAAATCCAATTTTTTTTTTTAAATACAACTCAAAACTCATAACCAAACGAATTCTTTTTTCAAAACTCAACGCAAAACTCATAACTCAATATACAACTCCATACTCAAAATTATCATTCTAAAAATAATTTTAAAAAACAAAATAAAAAAAATATTTTTTTGAAACTTTTTTTTTTAAAATAGAGTTTTGAAAAGAGTTTGGTTATGAGTTTTGAGTGGTATGTTTAGGGGTATTTTGGGAAGATGGTTAAAAGTTAGGAAGTGACTTTTAACTCACTTCCCAAAATAGGCCTTAGTTATATGTTTTGAAAATAGTTTTTTAATTAAATTTTAAGTTGTATATTTGGTTAGGAGTTTTAAAATTCTTTTTAGGGAAAATTATTTATAAGTCCTATTAGGGAGATTTATGTTACATATGGTCCTACTAAAAAACTTATGTTCCCATAAGTCCTGTGAGAAGTTTGTTGACACATTTACCCTCAATATTAGTTGTTAATATCATAAATATTAGTAAAACCATATATTGAAAATTGAATGTTACCATAAATCATATCTATATAAACGTAACGTAATGTGACACCTATATAAACGTAACGTGACACCTACATAAACATAACGTGACACCTATGATCTATGGTAACATGCAATTTACTATAGAGAAATTGCATGTTACCATAGATCATATCTACATAAACGTCACGTAACGTGACACCTACATAAACGTAACGTGACACCTATGATCTATGGCAACATTCAATTTCCTATATAGGAAATTGAATGTTACTATAGATCATATTTATATGAAACGTAACGTAACACCAACATAAACTAGCAACATTTTCACATTCAATTTTAAAAAATAAAAATTCATTAAGTTTGCGAAACGTAACGTGACATGTTACGTTACGTTTATGTAGGTTTCACGTTACGTTTATGTAGGTGTCACGTTACGTTACGTTTATATAGGTGTCACGTTACGTTACGTTTATATAAGTGTCACGTCACGTTACGTTTATGTAGGATCGTGTGGAATACATTCCTATCTAAATAGGACTTGAGATTCTATAGAAATTACACACGACTTAGCCTACCATAAATATCTAAAAAATGACTTATAAATAAGTCTCCCTTTTTTTTATTAGAATCACAATTCCAAAATAGAACCAAAAGCAAGGTTTAATTTTATTTTTACAATACCGCTACGGAGCCCGAAAAATCAATGGCTCGAAATCTCAAAACGACGTTGTTTTAGGATTTTTTTTTATTCTCTTACCGGTAAGATAATATTTTCCATACCATTCGAGCCATTCGAGCCTCAGTTTTTCGGGTTACGGAGCATTTTTGTTATTTTTATTATTTATTTATTTATTTTTCTGTTGATGCATATTTTGAAGGTTGCACAGAAACCCAACACATTTGTGCCATTTGGCAATGGAGTACATTCATGTCCAGGGAATGAAGTTGCCAAGCTAGAAATTCTTGTTTTCATCCATCATCTTGTCAACAAATTCAGGTATGTGGGGGTGGGGTTGAATAAATTTGAAAAATAATAATAATAATAAACTTGAGATGATAGCTTAAGAAGTGTGTGAGTGCTTTTCCGATCACACTGCCCTCCTTAGTGAATCAACTGCAGAACACAGGCAGAATAGATGGCTCCCTGCAATCTGCACAGAAAGAAAAGGCTCCGGCGGTGGTTCTACCACCCGGGGGAACTCCGACGATCAAGTCAGTCTCAATATCTCTCAAAGATAATACAAGTGCTTAATTTACTGCTCAAAACTCAAATTGCGTACCTTAGACCCGCCGAGGGTGCCCTTCTTTTATAGTCTTTCTCTGTCCTAGTCCCACTAGAAGTCTCACTTCTATGGACTCTCATTCAGTACCTACTCTGGACTCTACAAGAGATAAGGATAGACTTCCTAAGAATACTATCCTTATCCATCTTGAAGTCTTTCTTCATTCTGGGACTCTTGCCCCTTATCTGATCATCTCGGATTCCGATATCTTCGGCGGTAACCCCGGACTCCTGCATTCTCGCAGATAACCTCGGCAACTCTGAGATAACTTCGGCGTAACTACCACGACACGTGGCACCTCGGCTGACACTTCGGTGTCATCTCGGCCACGTGTTGGTATTCAGAAAATACATCCCCACAACTGCCCCCTAGGTTCTATCACCTCGGTATTCTGAGATGATGGAACCTACATTTGAACTTCTTTCTCGTACATCGGCTTAAGAACTTATAGCCGAGATCATCTATTCCAGGCCGAAATGTCTTCTTTTCAAGAACAAGAATTCACACGAACTCCCCCAAGTGCATGAGCTGTCATGCATCATTTTTCAACCGTTCTCCTAACGCGTTTTACCCTTATTGGTCCGTGCTGGGGACGCGCCTGTAGGCCGTCTTTTTCTCTGCTTACGCCGTCTGACGCGTGCGTTGCCCTAGGCACAATAATTGCTTTTGTTTTGCCGCCGTTTCATGTTTTGGACAAAAAACGTTTGCCTCTCTCTTTCTCTTCACTTTTACGTTTGAATATTTTACATTTTCTCTCTCTAAAGCTTTCTCTTCTTCGAATCTGCCATTGCCCCAAGCTCTGAGCTCTGCAACCATCTCCATCTACCATTTCTGCGAAGCTTTCGCCACTGTTGCCCCCGTCGTCTAATCTCGGCGAAGCTCATTCCGGCCTCACATTTTCTGGTAAGCAACTGGCTTCTCTTCCCCAGTTCTTGATTGTTTCTGGAATTTCTTGTTGTTGCTGTTCTGTTTTAGCATTCGATTCGTGAATTCTCTTCTTGAATGATTCTTATTTCATGCTTCTGTATATGTCTCTTGCATTGTTTCTTGGTCTTCCACCCTTTGTGTTTCCTGAATCTGAAATTCCGTTTCTGTTTTCTGCTTTTTTTTGTATTTTCTCCAGATTCGTGCTTTCGATCTTTGCCTTCGTAGTTCTTAGGCTTGGGATTTGTTCATAGAACCTTTAATTCTTAGGGAAAACTGCAACAATCTTTTGCCAGTATACACCTAGGTTTAAGCCGAGGTACCAGTAACCCTTCAAGATCACACTGTTTCTGTAGCCAAGTGCCTTTGCTCCAAAAGCCATGGGTATGTGGAGACACAGAGTAAATTCCCCAACCAAACTCGAATTCTTTAGGCAAGAGTTCTCTATCCCTGCCGATGTTCACCTTAGGCTAGCTGGGGATGACGATTCCATTATGCCTACTGATAATACAATGCCCTTTCCCGTTATAGCGTTTATTGAGTGTGGACTTCGGCTCCCACTTAATCCCCTTTTTCGTGAAGTTCTCCACTACTACACTTTGAACCCTATGCAACTCACCATCAACTCCTACAGGATACTTAACGGTATAATAGCCTTAGCTCAACAGGAGAATGTTAGAATTACTCTCGCCGACATCCAATTCTGTTACACTATGTGCGCTCTCAATCTGAAAGAAAAGGGCTTTGTATATTACCTTAAGCCGAGGTCCCACCGAGTTTAAAATTGTAGCCGACCTTCCTGACTCCAACAAAGGTGCTGGGGATGACTACCTTATTGCATCTGGTAACTGGGAGTTTGGCCCAGATGAGGAAGTCCATCTCTACCCTCTTCCCCGAACAGTTAAAGAGGGCAAGGGTAAGAGCCCAGCGTCAATTACTTAGCTGTTGTTTGTTTCTCTCCAAGTATACAAGAGTTTTTATTTGTTTCTGATGTTGTGTTTCTTTTTGCAGACGTTCGCAAGCCTCCCAAAAATTTTCGCCAGTCTTAACTTCCTCGGCAAAGACTTAAAGAAGCTTCTGGATCTTCCTATCCAAAAGCGAAAAGCTCCAGTCTTACTGAATTTCATCCCAACACACAGATCAACTCTTCCCGACGTTCCAAGAAAGAAGAAAAAGAGCCCATCCACAGCCACAACTCAAACCACATCTACATCCCGGACAGATCAAGGTTCTACCTCTGACCCAGCCGATCTTCCATCCACTTCAGCCCAATACCTGATCCCACCAACAGAAAGAAAGCGTCGCCGACGTCTCGTAAAAACTGCCGAGATGGTGCGCCCCGAAGCCAGTAGTGCTAGACCTTCTCGCCGACCTTCCAGCCGACGTGGATGCTGTGCCATCCCAAACAATGCCTCTGCCAAAATCAAAAAAGAATCAAGAAGGCCCAGCCAAAGGCCAAGGCTGCTGAGGCCGAGGATGAAGATGCTGTGCCCATCTCCAAGTTAACCGAGAGCCAGAAGACCACTTCTGCACCTGCCAAAAGATCTGCTGAGGCCCAGCCGTCGGGGTCAACTCAGCAAAAAAGGCCGAGGTTGTCTTCTGCGACGACTTCGGGGTCCAGGGTTCCCAAAGTTCCCTGGGAACCCAAAATTACACTTGAAGACAGGCCAGTCCATGCCAACGAAAGCGCCGCCGATGTCAACATCGGCGTTGCACTCAGCACTGCAGTTCTCCTTGAGGGCGATCTGGAGCGTAATGCCCAGATGAGTAGATATGAGAATTACGCCCTTATGTTGCAGCATTCTGTTCAAGTAAGTCTTTGAATTTGATAACTTGTCTTTCATACTTGTAAAATTTTGAAATATTCTATAATAACTTATGCCATGTGTTCTTTCAGGCCATTCAACACGCCCACTTCCTTCTCCATGCAGGCTTTTGAAATGGGGGAGGAGTTAGCCGAGATGAAGAAGGAGTTTGCCGCCCTCCAGAAACAAAACAGGAGTCTCCAAAATAAGATGAAAAAACTGGAGGATCAGGCCGAGGAGGCAACTAAGGCTAAACAGATCGCCGATGAAAAGGCTGAGGCTGCTGAAGCTGTTAAAACCGTTGCTATAGCTCAGCAGAAAGAAGCCGAAGAAAAAGCGGCCCAGGCCGAGAAAGAGCTCCAGGAAGCGCTAGCTTCAAAGGATGCCGAGCTAAGGGCTGCCGATGACAAGGCATACGCCCAAGGCATGGCCGATGTGGCAGAAGATTATAAGCTTCAGGTCAAGCAAGCATGCAACAGAGGATTTTTCCCTAGGTTGGAATTCTTTGGCCAAACAGCTTGATCTTCCTGCCGACTCGCCCTGGCGCAAGACCAAGGCCATTCGTCTTCCCTTTCCTCTTTCCTCTACCTTCGACTCAGGTTGAAGAGGAAGCTGATACCGAAGCCGAGGTTGATGATGAAGGTGAAGATGAAGATGAAGCATTGGTCAGGAAACCCAAGGAAGCCATTGGAACCAAGTCACCTTCTCAGGGCGATCAAGTAATGGATTTAAACCCAAGAAGAGGATGAAGAGGTTGAGAAGGTGCCCAAGGAAACTGGCCCCACCCACCTCTCATCTGACCTTCTGTTGGCTGAGCAAAGCGTGGAGAAGACCTTGGCCGAAATAGACGCCGAGATCGCGGCTGATAAGGAGGCTGAGGTTGTAATAGAGAAAAACACCGAGGTTGCGGCAGAAAAAGATGCAGAGGTTGCGGAGCAAAAAGATGCCGAGGTGGTTCTTCCAGAACCGTCCGAGGTTCCATCCCAATCATCTGTTCAAGTTGAAGAAGGACAGCCCTGATGCTTTTTGTACTTTGTTGTTTTTTCTTTGTTTTTGTTAATGTTCCCTGAACAATGCAAGCTTCTTCTTTATGGCCGATGTGCCTTTCTTTGTGGCTTTAGAACAATTTACTTCTGCTAGGCCATTGTGCCTCCTTTATATACAACTGTTTCTCTTTGAATGCTGTAGTCTTTAATTTCTCCTCTTTGCTTCTGTTTGATTCTATACTTAGAATATTTTGCATGATTTATATAAATCTTCCTTCGCTTAATCTCCTCGGGGTTATATACCTCGGGCATGTTTACCTGAAGATTTACCTCGGCTAGGACTTCACCTGTGAACTTTTCATAAACTTCAACAAGTATAAAAGCGTATAAACTTAATTCAACTTCATCTTGTAAATTGCTACAAATTTCAAAAAGTGAAGGTAAACAATTATCTCGGCTTAACTTTAACTTGTAAATTGCTACAAATTTCAACAAGTAAAGATAAGGAATTATCTCGGCTTAGCTTTAACTTGTAAATTGCTACAAATTTCAACAAGTAAAGATAAGGAATTATCGGCTTAACTTTAACTTGTAAATTGCTACAAATTTCAACAAGTAAAGATAAGGAATTATCGGCTTAACTTTAACTTGTAAATTGCTACAAATTTCAACAAGTAAAGATAAGGAATTATCTCGGCTTAACTTCGGTTAAGCATCATCTCCGTTTAACTTCGGTTAAACTTTATCTTAGATTTAACTACTGTTAAACGTCTCGGCTTAACTTCGGTTAGGCATTACTGTCTTCTATCTGCCCCCAATGTGAACCTAAGTTCCACTTGGGTTCTCATTATTCAAAAAACAACGTTATGAATAATTTAATAAGTTCTGGAAAATTCTGGAAAGATTTCATTGATCATATCGGCAAAAAGTCAAACAACATCTAATGATAAAAAAACTTTAAATTACAAGTGTTCCAAGGTCTAGGCAATGCTTTGCCTTCACTATCCTCGAGCCGATATTGCCCCATTTCCTAACATCGAGGTAATTCTGTAGGGCCCTTCCCAGTTCGGGCCAAGCTTGCCCTCTCTGGGATCCTTCTTATTGCCGACGACTTTCCTCAAGACTAGGTCGTTGACCTGAAAATCCCTTGGATTGACCTTCTTGTTGTAAGCTTTGGCAAACTGTTGCTGGTATGCTGCAAGCTGGATTGCAGCTTTCTCTCTTCTTTCCTCCAGTAGATCCAGATCTCGGGCTAAGAGCACATCATTAGACCCGTTCTCAACTCCCTGGGGTTTTGATCCCTGGGATGCCGATCTCCAATGGAATGACTGCTTCGGTTCCATAAGCCATGGCGAAGGGGGATTCCCCTGTTGATCTCCTCGGCGTAGTACGATATGCCCAGAGCACATTGGGCAATTCTTCTACCCACTTTCCTTTTGCTGCCTGCAGTCTCTTCTTTATTCCGTCCAGAATTACTTTGTTGGATGCTTCGGCTTGCCCATTACTTTGGGGAAAGCTTGGTGTTGAAAAGTAATTCTTTATTTTGAACTTTGCACAGAAATTCTTGATAAGTTTGCTGTCAAACTGCGTTCCGTTGTCGGCAACAATTGCTCTTGGAATCCCAAATCTGGTGATGATGTTCTTCCAGATGAAGTTCTTCACATCCACATCTCGGATTTTGGCGAGAGGCTCTGCTTCTATCCACTTTGTGAAATAGTCTGTTGCCACTAGTAGGTACTTCCGCTGCCCAGTCGCTTGGGGCAATTGTCCAACGAGATCCATGCCCCATTGGGCGAATGGCCAAGGGCTGGAAACCGGGTTCAGGTCGGCAGCTGGCTGATGTATCAAAGGTGCAAACCTCTGACATTGTTCACACTTCTTCACATAGGCTTCTGCATCTTTTTGCAGATAGGGCCACCAATACCCCTGGGTAATGGCCCTATGAGCTAACGATCTGCCCCCTGCGTGGCTTCCACAAACTCCTTCATGAATTTCGTATAGAAAATCCTCGACCTGAAGAGGGTGTACACACCTTAAAAGAGGTCCAGTGAAGGATCTTCTGTAAAGATGTCCTTCTGCTGTCAGACTGAATCTTGCCGACTTCAATCTGACCTTGTGTGCTTCCTTTCGATCTTCTGGCAGTTTTCCCTCTTTTAGGAATGCAATAATTACATCCATCCAGCTTGGTCCCATGTCCACACATAATGCCTCTTGCATCGTGTTTGGTGGCTCTATGCTCGGGCCTTCAAGGTAATCGATCATTATTGTCCTCGTCTTTCCGGTTTTCATTGAGCTTGCCAAATTGGCCAACGCGTCGGCGTGGTTGTTATCGTCTCGGCTAACCTGAAGGAGTCGGAAGTTTTGAAACTTGTCTGCCAGCCTGATGACTTCTTTTGCGTATGCCGACATCCTTTCATCTCGGGCAGCAAACTCTCCTGTAGTTTGATTCACTATAAGTTGTGAGTCACAAAAAACTATTACCTCATCTGCCTCTGCTGCTACTGCCAGCTTCAGTCCAGCAATCAATGCTTCATATTCCGCCTCATTGTTCGAGGCTTTGAACCCCAGTCGAATAGACTGCTCCAATATCTCCCCGTCGGGGGAAATTAACACTACTCCTGCCCCTGCCCCCCTGCCGGTTTGAGCTCCCATCAACAAAAAGTTGAAAGGAGTCGCCGATGTAAATGCTGCAGGGTCTGAGTTTTTCCTTCCTTGGTTCTTTAGCCTTTGGCTGGGCTTCTCCTTCCTTGTTTGGACATCGTTCATCTCGGCTCAACGGAGCCCGATGTTCGATGTATTCTAGCGAGAACTCGGCCACGAAATCGGCCAAGACTTGGCCCTTAATTGCTGTTCTCGAGCCTGAACTCCAGGTCATATTGGCCCAAAACTACGGCCCATCTTGCTATTCTTCCAGTTAAGTCTCCTTGTTGCAACAAGGACTTCAGTGGGTGCTCTGTCAGAACCACTATCTTGTGAGCCTGAAAGTAATGGTTTAGCTTCTTTGAGGCCATTACCAAGGCCAGCATCAATTTCTCCAATGGTAGATACCTTGTTTCTGCATCGGCCAAGGTTTTACTCACATAGTAAACAGCTTTCTGCTCTCCCTTCTCTTCTCGGATTATCACAGCACTTACTGCGTGCTCAGAAACTGCTAAGTATAGAAACAGCTCCTCCCCAGGTTGTGGTGTTGAGAGGACTGGAGCCGTGGTAAGATATTTCTTCAGGTCAGCCAGAGCGGCTTCACATTCCTCTGTCCATAGAAAATCCGCAGCCTTTTTCACCAGGTTGAAAAAAGGTTTACATTTGTCCGAACTTCGGCTTATGAACCTGTTTAGGGCTGCGGCCCTTCCAGTAAGCATTTGAACCTGTTTTGCCGATGTCGGACTCTATAATTCCAAAATGGCCTTGATCTGGTCTGGGCTGGCTTCAATGCCCCTTCTAGTCACTAGGTATCCCAAGAACTTACCGGATCCGACTCCAAACGCGCATTTCGATGCGTTTAGTCGGAGCCGATATGTTTTGAGTATGTCAAAGACCTCTTTTAGGTCAGCAAGATGATCCTTTGGTTCCTTGGTCTTCACGACCATGTCATCAATATAGACTTCTACTGTTCGGCCAATCAAATGCTTGAACATCTTGGTTACCAGCCTTTGGTAAGTTGCTCCTGCGTTCTTCAACCCGAAAGGCATGAC
The DNA here is from genome assembly GCA_036172215.1 of Camellia granthamiana. NCBI lineage: Eukaryota > Viridiplantae > Streptophyta > Magnoliopsida > Ericales > Theaceae > Camellia > Camellia granthamiana. Next base: position 112,767,380 of record CM069906.1, read on the forward strand.
TCTGTAACAATACAGACCTTTGGGAGTGATAAACGCTGTCTTCTCTTCATCCGGGGGGGTACATGGCTATCTGGTGATACCCCCTATATGCATCCAAAAAGCTCATTCTTCCATGTCCCGACGTGGCGTCCACCAACTGGTCGATCTTTGGCAGAGGGAAGCTGTCTTTGGGACAAGCTTTGTTCAAGTTTGTAAAATCTACGCAGACCCTCCACTTGCCATTCTTCTTCTTTACTACCACGGTGTTTGACAACCATGTCGGATAATTGGCTTCTCTGATGGCCTTGGCCTCCAGAAGTCTGTCCACCTCCTCCTCCACTGCTTCGACGTGCATCAACGTCGGTCTTCTGGCTCGTTGTATTACAGGTTTGGCCGACCTGTCAACGTTGAGTCTGTGACATGTGACCTCGGGGTCAATGCCAGGCATTTCATAAGGTGTCCAGGCGAACACCTCAATATTCTTCCTCAGAAAGGCTTCCAGCTCCCTTTCCTCTTCTTCGGCTAATCCTGTGCCGAGAAGAAAGAAACGTTCTTCATCGCCCTCCTGGACGAAAATCTTCTTCAGTGCTTCTTCACTTTTCTCGGTCGGCTCCTTGCCGACATCATCTAGGACCTTCATGTCCTCTTTTTCAACTTCTGCCTTCTCTGGTTCCCGAATGCTGCAGGTTAACTTCATTGCTGCCATGGAGCAATTTTTCGCCTGCAACTGATCTCCTCTAACTTCCTCAATCCCATGTTCCGTTGGGAACCGTAGCAGTTGATGCAATGTTGAGGGAACTGCCCCCATTGCATGCAACCACGGCCTCCCTAAAATGATGTTGTAAGGCGAGGGCGTGTCAATCACAATGAATTCCGTCTTGATCTTCTTCGTGCCAGCCTGTACTTCCAAGCTTGTTGCGCCCAATGGCCATGTCGGCGTTCCATTGAAGCCGACCATCGGGCCGCTCGACTGATCCATGTCATCAGGGTGAAGGCCTAGCTCCTTGTAACATCTGACATACATGATGTCGCAGGAGCTGCCTTGATCAATCAAGATGCGTTTCACCTGGCACTCCCCAACCTGGAGGGATACTACCAAGGCATCATTGTGCGGGTGCTGAACCATATCTAGGTCGGCTTCTGTGAAAGCTATCATCTGTCATCGGCATTCTTCAGGCCGAGGTCTTTTTAGTCCGACCTGGTTGACGTGCTGCAGGTGTCTTAACCCTCTGTGTCCTCCCCCCGTATGTCGTTTTCATTCACCTTTGAGTGGATCACATTAACCACCCGAGGTCCGCCTGCCTGTGGTTGCTGTGCTGGCGGTGGCGGGGCTGTTGGTGCTTGAGGCAATCGTGCCTGTTCCTCCCCTCGTTTTGGCCTCATCCACAAGGTCTCTCAGATGGCCTTGCCTCACCAAATCTTCTAAGTGTGCCTTAAGGGCTCTGCAACCCTGAGTTGGGTGCCCCTCCTCATTGTGGTAGGCACAACGCCTACCAAGGTTTCTTCCCATAAATTCTCCTGGTGCTCTTGCCGGCGCCCTGAAGTAGGGCTGATTCCGAATTTGATCAAGGACTTTGTGGAGCGGAATTCGGAACACCGTTGTCACTGCTTGCTTGGCCCTCAACTCCGTCTCCTGTTTGTTGGGTCCGTTGTTACCTCGGCCTCGCTTCGGCGAGCCGTTGACTTTTTCTGTCTTTGTCTCCTTGTTCCCCGAGGTATCTTCCTCAGCTCATGCATACTTCTCAATTCTCGCCATGAGTTCCTCCATGCTCTTTGGTAGGGTTTTCGCCAAAGACTTCCGCAGCGGACAGTCATCCTTCAGGCCGTTCTTGAAAGACACGACGGCCACCTCCTGGTTGCATTCAGGTATCCTGTTGAACACCTCATAGTACCTCTTTGCATAAGCCCTAAGGCTTTCGTCTTTGCTGATCTTCAGAGCCATCAATGCATCCACCCTCAATGGCTGAAGTTTATTTGTTATGAACCTGGCCACAAACATCTCGGCTAGGCCTTCCCAATTCTTCACGCTCCCCTTCGATAATTTGTGGAACCAATCCGATGCAATCTCCCCGAAGGATGAAGGGAACACTTTGCAGAGCAACGGCTCGTTCCCACTATATAATGCCATTGAATTCAAAAATAATCCAACATGGAAGTTAGGGTCTGACTTACCATCATATATTTGGAACCTCGGCATACTGAATCTTTTCGGCGCGACGAATCTGTCCAATTCCACCGAGAATGGTGTCCTCGGCTTAACCGAGGAGGTCACTTCGACTCCGGCATTCTCTTGCTTCCTCTTGAGGTAATCTCTCAAGTCTTCTTTACTCCTCCCTGCAGCCCGGCTGTCTCCAGACTTCAGCCTTTTTGGCGCACTACTCTCGGCCTCATGGTGGCCCCTTTTCGACCCTTTCCCGCAGGATGCATCGAAGTACAATATCCGCCCCGGAACATGCCGATGTTCTTTGGGGTCTGCTTCCCTCTCGCGATATGTCCTTCGGGACTCCTCTCTTCTCGGCTCTTCTCGGCCGACTTCCCTGGAAGGTCGGTGAGAGTGCCTTCCACTCCTCGTGTGCTGTGGTGCTTGGGGATTTCTTTCTGCCCCTTCTTCTGGGCGTTCGCTGCTGGCATTGGTGTGTCCTGTAGCGGGTAGGGCGGCTGCATTACGTTATTTTGCATCATGAAGTTGACGACCGATTGAAGGTCTGCCAACTTGTTTGCCATCTCCTTTACTTCTTCGTCCCTCCTCAGGCATCTGTCTTTCCAGGTCTGGAGGTCGTCCTCATTGTAGTACTTTCCCCGATCTGCTTTCTTTGCTGCGTCGCCATCTCGGCCGACGCTTTTCTCTGCGTGATTCTGATCACGAGTTTCTTCGTTGTGGTTGTCTCCTTCGACATCAAGGTCGATAGGCCCTGCCACTCCCAGCGGGAGTGTCGTCCCCAATCTTTTCCTTCTGCGTGTTACTGGCCATCTACTCTTCTTTCGTTCCCACAGACGGCGCCAAATTGTGTGAGTGCTTTTCCGATCACACTGCCCTCCTTAGTGAATCAGCTGCAGAACACAGGCAGAATAGATGGCTCCTTGCAATCTGCACAGAAAGAAAAGGCTCCGGCGGTGGTTCTACCACCCGGGGGAACTCCGACGATCAAGTCAGTCTCAATATCTCTCAAAGATAATACAAGTGCTTAATTTACTACTCAAAACTCAAATTGCGTACCTTAGACCCCGCCGGGGGTGCCCTTCTTTTATAGTCTTTCTCTGTCCTAGTCCTAAGAAGTCTCACTTCTATGGACTCTCATTCAGTACCTACTCTGGACTCTACAAGAGATAAGGATAGACTCCCTAAGAATACTATCCTTATCCATCTTGAAGTCTTTCTTCATTCTGGGACTCTTGCCCCTTATCTGATCATCTCGGATTCCGATATCTTCAACCCCGGACTCCTGCATTCTCGCAGATAACCTCGGCAACTCTGAGATAACCTCGGCGTAACTACCACGACACGTGGCACCTCGGCTGACACTTCGGTGTCATCTCGGCCACGTGTTGGTATTCAGAAAATACATCCCCACAAGAAGGTATATGGAGGGTTTCATGTTTTTTAACATTTGATACTACAGAAAATGAAATTGAACGAAAAGCATTTTTCACAATTAACAAGAAAATATACTATTTGAAAAGAAAATGTTTCTTTGAAAAACATTTTCACATTAAAATCTTACCGGGTTTCTACACTACCATTACCACTACTACTAATATAATCATTATTACATTAATTTTAAGGTTAAAACAGTTTTTTGTAAAATAGATTTTATTGAAACAAATGGAGTGTATTTGATTTCGGGATAATTTTTCTGGGGATTAAATGTATGGTGAATTACACTATAGTTCCTATAGTTTGGGGCTTGTGTCACTTTAATCCCTGACTTTTCAATTGTGACACATTTGACCATGAATTTTAAATCTTGTTCCAAATAAGGACAATTGAAGATATCATTAGATTTTTCAAGGGTAAAATCGTCAATTTAATAAAATATAAATTAATTTGACAAAAATAAATGTCAAACAAATATTTTTGAATTTTTAAAAATTATTTCTACCCACTAAAAATAAAATTATGTAAAATTAATAAATCTTTTAGGCATTTATTTTTTTACCAAATTAATTTTTATTATGTGTTTGGATGATGATCATGTCAAATTAATTTTTAAAAATTAATCATGTAATTTTTATTAATTTTTATCAATTTTACATAATTTTATCATTGGTGGATAAAAATACTTTTTTAAAAATTAAAAATATTTTTTTAACATTATTTTTGTTAAATTAGTTTATATTTTATTAAATTGATGATTTTGCCCTTGAAATTAAACAATGTTATCTTCAATTGTCCTTATTTGGAACAAAATTCAAAATTCAAGATCAAATATGTCACAATTGAAAGTTAAGGACCAAAGTGATACAAGTTTCAAACTATAGAGACTATTAGTATAATTTGCCCCGGAATGTATGTGTTAATTGGGTTGAAACTAATATTTTTTGGATAGTTCCCTATGTGCTAGTTTTGATTTGAAATTGAATTGCAGGTGGGAAGTAGTAGGTCCGAAGAATGGTGTGGAGTATGATCCATTTCCAGTCCCAAAGAAGGGTCTCCCTGCCAAGTTTCTCAAAGACTCCTGATCTTCCCTTTTTTTTCTCTCTCTCTCTCTCTCTCCCCCCTTTTTTGTGGGTTTTTTTTTTTTTCCTTAGAACATTTTAAGGCCTCTGGTTTGCTTCTAATGCTGTTTTACAATTCAAAAAGTGAACAATAAGGAACGATAAGTGGGTTTGGTTTGATTTTTAATTTTTTTTTTTTAAATTAAAAAAAAATACTAAGAACTAATGGAAATAATGAAAGAATGATGAGAAATGATGTCTTGAATTGAACTAAATTTTTTCCAATATCTTCATCATTCTTTTTGAGGCAATGATAGAGACTACCAAAAGTGGTGCTCTAAAGCAACCACTAATGATGTGGCATTCACTTTTTTTTTTTTTAAAAAAAAAAAAGACACAACAACACTGTGACAGTGGGTAGGACCCACTGCTACATCATTAGTGGTGGCACAAATTAGTACTCTCACTCGTTTTTCTTTTTTTGTCATTGTATTTCTACGGTAACCAAACAGGGGATAATGATTTTGTATGTAATTTTATTTATTTTTTACTTTCTCTAAACAAATTCATAAACCAATACTCCCTGTGGGGGCATATTTTGTGAATGACAACACGTGGCCAAGGTGACACCGAAGTGTCAGCCGAGATGTCACGTGTCTTGGTCATGGCGCCGAGGTGATCTCAGCTAGACCAAGGCTATTTGCGGAGATACCGAAATCCGATATGAACAGATAAGGGACAAGAGTCCTAGAATGGGGGAGAACCTCAGCCTGGATAAAGATAAAGTTCTTGGGAAGTTTATCTCTATCCGGCTGAGAGTCCAAAATGAGCATTGAGCCGGAGTCCATTGAAGCTAGGCTTTTATAGGGATCAAGTTAGTGCTGGCTATAAAAGTAAGGCACCCTCGTGGGTCTAAGGTATGTTTTTTATATTCTGCCTAGTGAGTTAAGCACTGTTTACTATCTTTGAGAGATAACTAAGTACTGACTTGATCGTCGGAGTGCCCCCGGGTGGACGAACCACTGCCGGAGTCTTATCTTTCTGTGACCAGTTGTTCGGGTAAAATCTATTCTGCCGGTGCTCTCCAGCTGAGTACCTGTTTGGCAGTGTGGTCAGAAATCAACACTCACAATTTGGCGCCGTCTGTGGAAAACGTAAGAAGAATAGATGGCCAATGACGGGCAAAAAGAAAGAATTGGGGTCGACATTCCTAGTGGGAGTGGTAAAAACGCCGAACCTAACATAGAGGAGGGCAACTGTAACGAAGAACCTCGGGATAAGAATCCTGGAGAAAAAGACGTCGGCCAAGAGGGAGATGTACCGAAGAAAGTATGTCAGGGAGGGTATTACAATGAAAGCGACCTCCAGGTATGAAAAGATAGATGCCTGATGAGGGACGGCGAGATGAAGGGGATGGAAAACAAATTGGCAAGCCTGCAATCAGTTGTCAATTTCATGATCCAGAACAACGTCATGCAGCCACCATTTCTACTGGAGGACACACTGATTCTAGCGGCCAAGAACGATACCCAGAAAGGAGGGCAGAAAGCAATCCTCGCAGTCCCTCAGCATGATAGGGTGATGGAGTATTCTCGTCGGCCTTCACGGGAGGTCGGGCGAGGAGAATCGATAAGAGGAGAGTCTCAGAAGACACATCGTGCCAAAGAAACCTACGCCAAAGAACATCGGCACGTTCAAGGGAAAGAGCTTTGGTTTGACACGATGAATGGAGACATGTCCAAGAGGACTCATAACAACACCGGGAGCAGCGCACCGAAAAGGCTGAAATCCGTTGACAACCAAGCTCTTGGATGAACTAAGGAGGATTTAAGGGATTACCTCCAAAGGAAGCGACAAGATGCCGAGGTAACATCTCCGGTCAAGCCGAGAACGCCGTTCTCGGTGGAATTGGACAAGTTTGAGGCCTTGAAAAGGTTTCACATATCGAGATTCCAGATATACAACGGTAAGTCTGACCCCAACTTTCATGTCGGCTTATACTTGAACTCAATGGCATTATACACCGGGAACGAACCGTTGCTCTACAAAGTGTTCCCCCCATCCTTTGGAAAAATCGCATCAGATTGGTTTCACAAGTTGCCGAAAGGAATATTGAAAAGCTGGGAAGGCTTGGCCGAGGTGTTTGTGATCAAGTTTGTTACAAACAAACTACAGTCGTTGAGAGTGGACTCCCTGATGGCTTTGAGAATTGGCGAGAATGAAAGCCTCAGGGCTTATGCAAAGAGGTATTATGAGGTGTTTAATCGAATACCAGGGTGCAACCAAGAGGTGGCAGTCATGTCTTTTAAGAGCGGCCTGAACGATGACTGTCTGTTTCGAAAATCACTAGCAAAGACATTGCCAAAAAGTATGGAGGAACTCATGGCCAGAATCGAGAAATATGCGAGAGTAGAGAAAGACACGCCAGGGACCAACGCGTCAAAGCAAGAGAAGAGGAACGGCTCGCCGAAGCGAGGCCGAGGTAATACAAGTTTTAATAGACAAGAAACAGGACTTAGGGCTGCACAGACAATCACCACAATGTTCCGGATCCCGGTTTACAAAGTCCTGGAAAGAATCAGGAACCAGCCCTACTATAGAGCACCGGAGAAGATCCCCGGCGAATTTATGGGAAGAAGCCTAGGGAAGCACTGTGCCTACCACAATGAGGATGGGCACCTGACTCAGGGGTGCAGAGCCCTAAAGACACATCTGGAAGACCTTGTGAGACAAGGTCACTTAAGGGACCTGGTAGATGAGGCTAGAACAAGGGAAGAGCAAACAAGGCTGCCCCAGGCACTGGCAGCACCACCTTCCCCAGCACCACAACCGCAAGCAGACAGACCTCGAGTGATTAATGTGATTCACTCGAAGGTTAATGAAAATGAGGTACGTGGGGAGACTTAGAGGGTGAAACACTTACAGCATGTGTATCAGGTCCAGCAAAAGAGGCCTATGGCAGACAAGTACCAGGGACCAATGGTGTCCTTTACTGAAGTCGACCTAGACATGGTGCAACATCCACACAACAATGCTTTGGTGATATTCTTGAAGATTGGAGAGTGCCAGGTAAGACGCATTCTGGTTGACCAAGGCAGCTCTTGTGACATCATGTATGTCAGATGTTACAAGGAGCTCGGCCTTTACCAAGATGATCTGGAGCAGTCCAACAGTCCAATGGTCGAGTTCAATGAAACGCCAACATGGCCCCTGGGAGCAATAAATCTGGAGGTTCAGGAAGGCACTAGGAAGGTGAGCACAAAGTTTACAATCATTGACACCCCCTCACCTTACAACGTTATCTTGGGCAGGCCGTGGTTGCATGCAATAAGGTTTGTTCCCTCAACATTGCACCAACTATTGCGGTTCCCAACAGAGCAGGGAATTGAGGAGATCAGGTGCAGGCGAAGAATTGCTTCATGGCAGCAATGAAATCCACCTGCAACATACGTGAAGCAGACACAACTGAGATTGAGGACAAGGACATGGAGGTCTTGGATGACGTCGGCAAAAAACCAACCAAGAAGAGTGAGGAAGCCCTGAAGAAGATTCTAGTCCAACAAGAGAATGAAGAGAATTTCTTCCTTCTCAGCTCAGGATTGGTCGAGGAGGAGGAAAGGGAGTTAGAAACCTTCTTATGAGAAAACATTGAGGTGTTTGCCTGGATGCCATACGAGATGCCTGGCATTGACCCCGAGGTTACTTATCACAGACTGAACGTAGATAGATCGTCAAAACCCGTCATCTAGCGAGCAAGGAGGCCGACGTTAGTCCATGTGGAGGCAGTAAGGGAGGAAGTGGACAAGCTGTTAGAGGCCAGAGCCATCTGAGAGATAAACTACCCTACCTGGTTGTCCAACACTGTGGTTGTAAAAAAGAAGAATGGGAAGTGGAGGATTTGTGTGGACTTTACTAGTCTAAATAAGGCTTGTTCCAAAGACAGTTTCCTACTCCCTAAAATCGATCAATTAGTGGATGCCACTTCAGAATATGGAAGGATGAGCTTCCTGTATGCTTATAGGAGGATACCATCAGATAGCAATGTACCCCACTGATGAAGAGAAGACTGCATTTATCACCCCAAAAAGGCTGTATTGCTACAGAGTGATGCCTTTCGGGTTGAAAAATACAGGAGCAACGTACCAGAGGTTGATGACCAAGATGTTCAGACATTAGATTGGCAAAACAGAAGAAGTATACATTGACGACATGGTCGTGAAGACCAAGGAACCTGAGGATCACCTAGCCGACTTGAAGGCAATCTTTGACATCCTAAAAACATATTGGCTCTGACTTAATGCTTCAAAATGTGCATTTGGAGTTGGGTCTGGTAAGTTCTTAGGATACTTGGTTACCAAAAGGGGCATTGAGGCAAGCCCAAATCAAATCAAGGCCATCCTGGACTTGAAAAGCCCAACATCGGCAAAGCAAGTACAGATGTTGATTGGAAGGACCGCAACCCTGAATAGGTTTATAAGCAGAAGTTCTGACAAATGCAAACCATTTTTTAGTTTAGTAAAGAAGGCCACGGATTTTTTGTGGACAAAAGAGTACGAAGTCGCCATGGCCGACTTGAAAAAATACCTGACCACAGCTCTAGTTCTCTCAAATCCTGTATCTAGAGAGGAACTTTTCTTATACTTGGTAGTTTCGGAGCATGCAGTGAGTACAGTGGTAATTAGAGAAGAGAATGGGGAACAGAAGGCAATTTACAATGTGAGTAAAACCCTAGCAGGCGTAGAGACCAGGTATTTACCTCTGGAGAAGTTAAGACTGGCCTTAATGATGGCTTCTAAGAAATTGAATCATTACTTCCAAACCCACAAGATTATGGTATTAATTGAGTATCCCTTGAAATCCCTGCTACAACAAGGAGACCTGACAGGCAGGGCGGCCAGATGGGCAATGGTATTGGGCCAATACGACTTAGAGTTCAGACCCAGAATAGTAATCAAAGGCCAGGTTCTGGTCGACTTCGTGGCCGAGTTCACACCTGGTGCCATCCCAAGTCGGGCTCCGGTGAGCTGCAGCTTAGGATGTCCAAGAGAACAAGAAGAGACTCAGCTGGGAATGAAAAATCCCATAGCAGAGCAAAAGAAAGAAGAGACACACAAGCCCTGTGATATTTACATCGGCGACTCCTTCCGCCTGTTTATTGATGGGAGTTCAAACCGACAAGGAGGCGGGGTAGGAGTAGTGCTAGTATCGCCGGATGGGCAGATGCTAGAACAATCTATTCGACTAGGGTTTAAAGCCTAAAACAATGAAGCAAAATATGAAGCACTGATCGCAGGATTGAAATTGGCAGCAACAACGGAAGCCGACGAGGTAGTGGTCTTCTGTGACTCCCAGCTTATTGTGAACCAAGTAACAGGCAAGTATGCAGCCCGAGATGAAAGAATAATAGCCTATGTTAAAGAGGTTGTTAGACTACTAACCTTATTTCAGGACTACCGACTACAGCAGGTTAGCCGAGATGACAACAGTCATGTCAACGCCTTGGCTAGCCTAGCTAGTGCAATGAGATCAGGGGAGGCAAGGACAATAATGGTTGACTATTTGTCAGGCCCAAGCGTGGAACCACTGATCACAGAGTACGAAGCAATGTGTGTGGAGATGGGACCAAGTTGGATAGATGCAATAGTAATATTCCTTAGAGATGGGAAGCTGCCAAATGATCGCAAAAAAGCACACAAGACCAGACTGAAGTCGGCGAGGTTCAATCTGACAGCAGAAGAACATTTTTATAGAAGGTCTTTTACTGGTCCCCTTTTGAGATGTGTGCATTTTCACAAGTCGAAGACTTCTTGTATGAAATACACGAAGAAATATGTGGAAGCCACGTTGGGACATGTCACTAGCTCATAGGGCCATTACTCAGGGGTACTTGTGGCCCTATATACAGAAAGATATTGAAGCTTATGTCAAAAAGTGTGAGAAGTGTCAAAGGTTCGCACCTTTGATACATCAACCAGCAGCAGATCTAAACCCAGTGTCCAGCCCTTGGCCATTTGCCCGGTGAGGCATGGATCTTGTTGGACAACTACCTCAAGCGACTGGACAAAAGAAGTTCCTGCTGGTAGTAACTGATTATTTCACAAAATGGGTTGAAGCTGAACCCCTCGCGAAGATTCGGGACATTGATATGAAGAACTTCATATGGAAGAGCATCATCACCAGGTTTGGGATCCCAAGGGCAATAATAGCAGACAATGGTATACAATTTGACAGTAAGCTAATCAAAAGCTTATGTGCAAAGTACAATATCAAGAACTATTACTCCACTCCAAGTTTCTCTCAGAATAATGGTCAGGCAGAAGCATCCAACAAGAGTGTCTTGGATGGGATCAAGAAGAGGCTGGAAGTAGCTAAAGGAAAATGGGTGGAAGAATTGCCCAATGTACTTTGGGCATATCGGACTGCGCCGAGAAGATCAACTAGGGAATCTTCATTTGCCATGGCTTATGACACAGAAGCAGTTATCCCACTAGAAGTCGGCATTCCTGGGATTAGAACCTAGGGAGTAGAGAATGGGACTAACGAGGCATTCCTAGCCCGAGATCTGGACCTACTGGAAGAAAGAAGGGAGAGAGTAGCAATTCGACCGGGGGCATACCAGTAGCAGCTTGCTAGGGCTTACAATAAGAAGGTCAACCCAAGAGAGTTTCAAGTTGGGGACATCGTCCTAAGAAAGGTCGTCGGCAACAAGAATGATCCCAGAGAGGGAAAGCTGGACCTAAATTGGGAAGGGCCTTATAGAATCATTTCGATCGCCAGCAATGGGGCATATCGGCTTGAAGACAGTGAAGGTAAGGAGTTGCTAAGACCTTGAAATACTTGCAACTTAAAGCCTTTCTATCATTAGGCTTTTTTGTTTTTCGAAATTTATGTCATGATTTTCTTAACCAAGGTAGTAATAAAAATTTTTTGCTTGATTTTTTAAGAATTTGAAAATTTGTGTTATCAGTCCTTTGGCGATGTTTCTGATTGAATCATGACGAATAACTTAGACTTATTATATGGCAGAGTTGAATTATACTTGCATATAATAGAGTTGATCTAAGTTGGCGATATTTTTGATTGAAACATGACGAATAACTTAGACTTATTATATGACAGAGTTGAATTATACTTGCATATAATAGAGTTGAATTAAGTTGGCGATGTTTCTAATTGAAACATGACGAATAACTTAGACTTATTATATGGCATAGTTGAATTATACTTGCATATAATAGAGTTGAACTAAGTTGATGATGTTTCTGATTGAAACATGACGAATAACTTAGACTTATTATATGACAGAGTTGAATTATACTTGCATATAATAGAGTTAAACTAAGTTGGCGATGTTTCTGATTAAAGCATGACAAATAACTTAGACTCATTATATGGTAGAGACGAAATTGGACTAGCATATAATGGAGTTGAACTAAGTTGGTTTAGCATAGCCTTACCATATCGGCAGAATTAAGCTTAGAAGAAACTAAGTGCATTTCAGTTAGATTGACAAAGAAACCAAGGTTGAGAATCTCGGCTAGTCTTTGTTTGAATCTGACTTCGGCAAAAACTATGCGTACTTAATGTGGACATAAGTGAAACTTAAGTTCACACTAGGGGGCAAGGAGCTGGAGAATGATAAGTAAAAATTTAAAGTTAAAGTCTTGGGAGCTAGAGCTGGCTTAACACTTGTTGAAATTTTTTGAAAAATTTACAAGTTGAAGTTATTTCGAGGTAATATTGCATGAAGTCAAGGCCGGACTTGACTTATTAGGGGCCTAAGGCGAATTTTTTAAATTGGGCCCTTCATATATCATTATCCAAAAAAAAAAAAAAAAAAAAGTTATTTGGATAAAACAAAAAAGATAAAAATTTATTTCTATTGCATTACAATTTAACAAAATTTAGATAACAACTATATATATATAATAGTTGAACTTCAATTAGTTGAATCGAATCTTTATTTTTTAGCTTACCAATGCTATAAGAACAAAAATTAATTGGAGTAAGGATGAGAATTTTTGACGCAACTCAAGCAATATATAAAATTAGCAAGTTAAGGTTGACTATTTTCAACATGAATCCAAGTATGACACAACTCAATAACATGAATTATTAGTTATATATTTGAATGTTCACTAAGGGATGCCATAACATTTTTTTAATCTTTTATTTAACTCTATCTAACTGAATAAAAAAGTATATAAAATAATAATTAAGGCTAATATCTTTTTTTTCATTTAAGATATATATTTTTTTGTTACCTATTTTAGAGTCAATCGAATAAAAAATATATAGTAATAAGGTACAATTTTTTTAATTAGAAAAATACAATTGAATTAAAATCAAACATTCTATGAATAATTTCATTTAGTTTAAATAAATTTTATAAAATTCAACTTATGAGAAAAATTTTAATCTCTTAATACACTTGCTAAGTTATTTTTAACTAAAAGTGAAAGTTTTCACATTAAATATCAATCGAACACGAATCAAAATAACACCACACGACAACATAAAATTAAATAAATTGAGCTAATATTAAAATAATTATGAAATAACATGACATGATACATTCCCCTAATTGGGGGCCCTAAATTTTGTTCAAAATTGGGGGTCCGAAGCGACCGCCTCAGTTGCCTCACCCCAGGGCCGGCCCTATATGAAGTACATACGTACTTGCCGAGATGACCAGGTTGCCAAACTTGGGAAATATAGAAAACAGAAGTCTTGATAGGTAAGAGTGAAGTGACAAGTTTAAAGCAACACTTGTGAAAATATGTTTTTAAAGTGTTAAAGCCAAGGCCAAGATAAACAATTAGAAGTTATGCCCGAGATATTTTACTCCGAGGAGATTATACAATTAAAGGTATAAACTAAAGACATGCCAAATTATTCTAAGTATGAAAGTGGAATGCATACATAAGAGAAAGGAAGACATTCAACACTTAAAAGAAATAAGGAGGCTTGCATTCAAAATACAACTTGTTCAAAGTACAAAAGGCACGTCGGCCAGACTGAAATTAAAACATTGTCTAACAAAGTTATAGAAACTACAGATGAAAAAACACAAGATGTTAAAACAGAGAGAGGATGCTAAAACAGACTATTTTGCGTCGGCCTTGGTAGAAAGCTGGGAAAGCTTCTCGACAATCTTCTCTGCTTCGAGCTCGGCATCAATCTCTTGAAGAGTTTTATCGAGGCCCTTCTCGGTGGAATGTATCTCGGCCTCTGAGGCAGTCCTCTTGGGAGAGGCACCCTTGGAGATCTCGTCCTCCTCGTCCTGATTCAAGTCTAGGACTTGCTCATTCAGAATTGGGGACTTGGCCCCAATAAAACCCTCAACGCCAACTACCACCTCGGCTTCTTCTTCTTCTTTTTCTTCTTCTTCTTCTTCTTCTTCTTTTTCTTCTTCTTCTTTTTTCCCCCCAGCCTTAGCCTCAGATTGGCATAAAGCATGGGGGAATGGCATCGCAAGTCGACCTTCATCTCGAAGGGAAGAGTCCTCGAGGACAGCCAGCTCTTTCAGAGCAGCCATCCAACCAAGGGTGTAACCCTTGTTGCATGCCTATCTGACTTGCTTTTTGTACTCCTCGCGGACGTCGGCTGCCCCCTCAGCATAGGCCTTCTCGTCTGCCTCCTTGATTTTAGCTTCCTTTGTAGATAGCGTCGTCTAGAGCTCGGTCTGGGCCTGGACTTCTTTATCTTTAGCCTCCTTCGCCTCGGCTTGAGCGACATCGACGACATTTTCTGCAGCCTCGGCGCGGTCCTCGGCTGCCTTTAAGGCTAACTCAGTTACCTTGGCCTGGTCAAGCAGACTTCGGATGCGAGCCTCAGCTTTGGCCAACGAAGAGAGAAGCTTGGCTGCCTCCTTGGTCTTTTTGGTTAGTTCATTCTTACAGTCCTGGGCTTTGACTGCGAAAGAGTGACCCTGTTGGATGGCCTGCAAGGAAAGAAAGCAGATTAGTAAAAATTTGGCTAAGTGTTGAAAGATTTCAGAAGACAAGATAAAAGACTTACCAACATGCAGTGTTGCATCATCAGGACATAGTTTTCATACTTTGTTAGCTCAGTCATTCAGTCGATGTCGGTTGGCAAGAGAGCGGCAGTGGAGATGGCGGTGCCGACCTCAACACTGTCCAACGCACTGTCGCCGGCCAGCAAAGGTCGGTCGCCCACTATGAATGTCGGGGCCCAAGGCGAGCTGGATTTGAAAGCTCCAGGATGATCAGAACCCTCAGACCTTGGCCTCTTTGAGGAAAGTGCCTCAGACAAACCAGCCTCAGCAGGACGCTTCTTGACAGCAGAGGGGCTCTTCTCAACCTCCGCCAATTTAGATATCGACAAAGTGTCCTCAAAGTCAATTTGAGTTACTGTTGCCTTAGCTTTGGCCTTTTTCACCCTCTTTGGCTTAGCCATTGGTTGGGATTGTGAGGGAGAGGATTAGACTGTGACAACACCAGGGATATCAGCCAAGAGGTCTTCGACGACAGCCTTGTTGCATCCCATCTCCCATCTCGTCAGCGGTAGTGGCGACTGTGACTTTGGTGCCGAAGTGGATTGCTGGAAGAGTAGTGGGTGGGTTGGTTGGATCGTAAGCCAACGCCTCAGCACTTTGGCGTTTTCGGCTATGAGTTCTGCCTACAAGAGCGAGGAATGGAGCTCGGCGACGGTGTTGGCGCTGGGCTGGAGGAATCAGTTAGGGAGCGGATGTTGATGGTTGCTCCGCTGGGTCAGAAATTAAGGCTTGATTAGGCCTTGGCAATGAAGTGGTAGGGGGAGTTGTCGCAGAAGGTGGAGATTTGCTCTTTCGAGGAACGTCGAGCAAGGCAGATTTGTAGGTTGGAATGTAGTTGAGCAGCAGAGGGGCCTTACGCTGATCAACTGGCAAGCCCAGCAGCTTCTTAAAGTCCTTGCTGGGGTAGAAGGTTTTGCTGAAGTCTTTTGGTGGCTAAGAAAGAGCTGCAAGTACAAAAAACAGACATTAGAACATATAAAGGGAACAAAGTAATAAAGATTTAAAAACAGGTAAAGTGACACTTGGTTCTTACCATTACCCTCTTTAAATACTGTTCGGCTCAAATGATAGCGTTGGAGGTCATCATCAGGTGGGAACTCCTAGTTGCCCGAGACGATAAAATAATCATCTCTAGTACCTCTGTTAGAGTCTGGGAGGTCAGCTATGAGTTTGTATTCAGTGGATCTCGGCTTGAGGTAATATACATAGCCTTTTTCGAATTTCAGGCCACACATAATATAACAGTACTGGATGTCGGTTAGTGTTATCCTAGCATTTTCTCGGCTAGCTAGGGCAATTATACTGTTAATGACTCTGTAAGAATTAATAGCCAGGTGCATTGGGTTAAGTTTGTAATAATGAAGGACTTCTAGAAAAAAGATGTTGAGAGGGAACCTAAGTCCACACTCTATGAATGCCACTATGGGGAAAGGCATAGAGTCCCCGTCAGGCATGATGGAGTCCTCCTCCCCTGCAAGCCTAAGGTGAACATCGGCTAGGATGGAGAACTCTGTCCTAAAGTACTCTAGCTTGGAAGGGGTGTCGACTCTCCACTTGAACATGCCCATGATGTCGGCTTGTGAAGATTAAAGCAAAATTTCAGAAAATGAATGTTTAGTGTGGGTTTAAGGACCTCGGCTAAACCCTAGAGAGCACTGGAGTAAAGGTTTTTGAGAATCTAAGGGAGTTTTTGTTTCGATTTTTCTAAAGAACAGAGTTCTAGATCAAAACCCAAACCTAAATCTGTGCATATACAGGAATCAAAGGCAAGAATCTGGAAATAAAGCAAGAAAAACAGATAAGAACAATGGTTCAGACTTAAGAAAGCAAATAGAAATTCAAGAACATTGAAATAAAGTGTGTACAGAGATGCAAAGCCACGGACAGTAGCAAATTAACAAGTGTATGAATGGTATGTGTGTGCATATGTAGACCTGAATACGAGTTGGGCGAACACGAAATTGCAAACAAACACACACAACACGTGAATGATGAAATTTAAAACACAGGCAAAGATTGAAGAACATGAATGGATTCACAAATGGCAATAAACAAATGCAAACAGAGTTTGAAACTAGAAAGAGGGAAAATAGTGACTTACCGAAAGGAATGACGCCGGTATGAGGTATGCCAAAGTCAGACGTTGATAGTGAATAGAGTAGAACGGTGAATATTTCGTCGGAAGGGAAGAACGGAAACAGTTGCAGAAAGTTTTGAGAGAATGAAAATGGAGGTTTCTTGCTTAGAGAGAGAAAAAACTTGAACTTAGATGAAAAACGAAGGATGCAAAAGTAAAGAGACGGAGAAAGAAAGTGTTTTTGTTAAAACACGAAAAGGCGGCAAAATCACAATGAATGTGCCTTGGACGACGTGCCTGCCAAGCGACGAGCGCGAAAACGACGCGACCTGATAGCGCGTGTCAGGTACGGATCTATGAGAAAAAGACACGTGGCGAAAACGGTTAAGAAACCGTACGTGACAGCTCATGCGCAGATAGAACTCTTGGAGTTCTTGATTTAATGGAGCAAGAACCTCGGCTATAGGGATGATCTCGGTTAAGGAACTTAAAGAACTTGGTTCTTGGCTCTTGGTCATTGATAAAGTAGACTGCAGAGTCTTGGTCATGTGAAACCAACGTGTGATGATCTCGATCATGAAGGATAGGGTAGGTCCTAGCCGATGTGCTAAATGGACAAGCAGTATAAGTTCCATCACCTCAGGATGCCAAGGTAATAGAACTTAGGGGGCAGTTATGAGGGCATATTTTGTGAATGACAACACGTGGCCAAGGTGACACCGAAGTGTCAGCCGAGGTGCTACGTGTCTTGGTCATGGCGCCGAGGTGATCTCGGGTAGGCCGAGGCTATCTGCAGAGATACTAGAATCCGAGATGAACGGATAAGGGACAAGAGTCCTAGAATGGGGGAGGACCTCAGTCTAGATAAAGATAAAACTCTTAGGGAGTTTATCTCTATCTAGCTGAGAGTCCAAGATGAGCATTGAGCTAGAGCCCGTTGAAGCTAGGCTTCTACAGGGATCAGGTTAGTGCTGGCTATAAAAGTAAGGCACCCTCGTGGGTTTAAGGTACACTTTTTATATTCTGATTAGTGAGTTAAGCACTGTTTACTATTTTTGAGAGATAACTGAGTACTGACTTGATCATCGGAGTGCCCCGGATGGACGAACCACTGCCGGAGTCTTATCTTTCTATAACAGGTTTTTCGGGCAAAATCTATTATGCCGGTGCTCTCCAGCTGAGTACCTGTTTGGCAGTGTGGTCAGAAATCAACACCACACTCCCCTTTCACACCTAATAAGATATACTTGGCAGTGGCACAATGACAACAATTTTTTTAAATGACACAAAACTTCGATTCACAATATGATTTAGAAAAAAATTCTAAAAATAAATTTGAGATGCGCATAAAAACCAATAAAATACAAGTATTGGTTAATCCCAAATGTTTTGTACTTGTAAAAGTCGAACATAAAAACGTGTAAAAAAATAGAGAGATGATGTGACTCAAAATAGGTTAAAAATCAAATTTTGGCTTTTAACCATGTTCCCAAATTCGCTCTAAATCTCTTATGTTCAACACCTTGACTACTACAGGTCATCATGATCCTCTGCTCTTTTAACCAGTCCAAATTCATATTTGAGATGGGCTCACCTGGCTAGAATAAGGCTTGGACTATGCCTAACTCCAAGTCCTGACGCCCAACTTGGGTGATTGGCCCCATGAGAGATGACCCGCCAACTCGATGTATGATCTTGACAAGAAATTGAAAAAACAAAAACTCAAAAAAAAAACAAAACTCAAATGAACTTAGTAAAAAAACATGTTGGACTTAACGAATAGGCAAACTTAACATGGCTCAACCTCATGCTAACCCTTATTAACCACCATGCCAACTATTAGAGTTATAGATGTCGATTGATCACTACCATGGAGGTCCGATGTTATCATTTTTGTCTCATCTATTAATACTAGATCTCAAGGTATTAAAAAGGTCATGAATTCGACTTCTATTTTTACTATTAGCCTCCCTCACTATTTGGTGGATCACAATGGGAAATATGGTGTCTAATTGATTGAGTATATCTATCCTTTTATCTATATATCTATCTATTGTATTCTATATTTGAATTGGTGTAAATTGTCACTTCTTTTAAAAATAATAATAATAATAATTTCAGGTAATTGCCTATTTTTTCTTGCCTCGTATAACTGCTCAGATTAAATTTAAATCTTATACATTTTATAATTTTAATAATAAACTCATCGAATGTCTGTACACTACAAACTATGGCTTCGTTTGGGATGTGCGTTGACTTTTTGACTTTTGAGTTTTTGGCTATTTTAGCCTAGGGCTAGAAAGTCTCGTTTGGAATGGGTTTTTTGGCTTTTTTATTTTTGTGAGAGAAAAAATAAAATGATTATGATTTGGATGTGATATTTTGTCTTATTAATTTTTTAGTCTATTTTATCTTTTTGTGACTATTTTAATCTTTTAACCCAAAAATTCTTTATGCCAAACAAGGGCTATATGTCTTTCAACCTCTAGTACCAAATCTTCCAAAGAAATTCTATTTTCACACACCATTTTATTTTTGTGCACATCATATCTCAGTGCACACACATATAAATTTAGTTATATGTTATTATTCTCTTTTCACACACCACATATTTCAATTATAACCCTAACTCACATCTTGTACACACACCACATAAATAGATTTTCTACAATTTCAAACCCTTCAAAGACTCAACTTTTCCACACACCCACTCATGGCAACAAACCACAACTCCATTGACGATCCTTTCAATAAGCAAGAGCTATTTTTAATCAAATCACATAGCAGATTGATATATCTACTTGTTAAACAAATCTACCATGTACTCTATTTCTTTCTCTACCAATCCAAAGATCTACACAAAATCATCAAAAAAAATAATCTTTTCCAGTTAATAGTTTTGCCTATCTCATAAGCATACATATATAGTGTCTGTATATGTATAAAGTACCTGTTCTTTTTCTTGGACAGAGGGGTTGTTGTTCGTAGGCAGCCATTGAAACCTAAAGGAATTGAAAGATTTATCAAAAAAAATATTCAGAAAAGAGAAGTCACTCACCAATCCAAAAAAAAATATTCTGAAATTATTGTACATTTTTATTTAATACTTCCGAATTATTATAAATTTTTGATACTTAATTTTTGAATTTTTTAAATTAATTAAGTTCTGTAGTTCCGAATGTTTTACAATTTTTCAATACTTAGATATCAGAGTAGTTAATGAAAGCAATGGATAAAGTGTAATAATGGAGTATAGCAAGCAATAGAGAACAATAGAGGATATAGCGATCTCAGTTTTTAACCCGTCAAGTGTTGTATTTTGGACTTGGGTTTAATGTTTCTATATTGTTGTTTACCTCTTGCCTCCCTTTTATCTCTTAAAATTGGCCTTTGGGTTGTTGTGGTTGCGTTTGGAACATGTTAGTTACTTGTTTTTCCCAAACTTTGTTGCCCAGAATTTTGGTCCTTCGCTTCAGCGGACCTTCTTGTGCTCAAGCAAAAGTTGCAAACTCTCAGTACTTGGCACTTCTGCAAAAGTACTGGAGAAGTGTTTTTCACGCTGAGCGGTGTTTCCTACGCTCGAGTGGGTGGACGCTCGAGCAGTTTTCCTTGCGCTCGAGCAGGTTGTTTGTTGTTTGCATAAATACTAGATATGCGTATCGGGTGGGGCCAGTTTTGCGCACGGAACAAAACTTTGTGTTTGATGCTCGAGCGTCAACTTTTCTGCTCGAGCGGACTGTATGTATATCAGATCGCGAAAGTGATGTTTTATATCACTTTTTCGGTTCTTTCTCTCTCTAAAACTTTTCAAAAACCTATATTTGGACATTCTCTCTCTAAAATAAACTCTCTCTCTACATTTTGGCCTTGATCCTTTGATCTCTATACTCTTGTACCCT
This sequence comes from Camellia granthamiana, assembly GCA_036172215.1. NCBI lineage: Eukaryota > Viridiplantae > Streptophyta > Magnoliopsida > Ericales > Theaceae > Camellia > Camellia granthamiana. The sequence continues at coordinate 112,788,009 of CM069906.1, forward strand.
TTAAGAAAAAGTTGGAGCATCTCAAGATCTACATTTTTACTCGATTGGATTTGGGTTTCGTCATCTTTGGGGCTTCTCTCTTGCTTAACTCGTTTTCTCTCTTTGAGGTGGGGATCTTTCCACACCTTGTTATGATTTTTAACTTAGTCATTTGTGGTTATGTAACAATGATGGGTTTGGAGGTATTTTGAACACATACCTAAGGTTTGGGTGAGATGTACAAGATGGGTTTTTGATAGAAATAAAATAAATGAATATGGGGTTTGAAAATAAAGTATTGTGGTGCCAAAATAGTTGATTTTGGCATTTGGATGAGATTTGGAAAAAATGGGAGGTTTGCCCTATAATGGGTATTATATTTATTTTGTACAAATAAATGAAATTGATGTTGTAAATATGGAATTGGACAAATATGGAGATAGATGGTGAAATTGAATAGATGATATGTCTTATCCCTTGAAAGTTTTGAATAAATTATCTGTCATAAGATTGCATATATGTTTAAAAATATTTGTATTGGGCTATCAGTGGAGGATAGCTTGACTGTTGTAGAAATTCCATGTGGATTAAGTAAATTGAAACTAATCATTTGATGGTTGTCATTGAACATGGGGATATGTAAATACATTGTATATGTATGTTTATTGGGGAAAAGAAAGGGAATGCACTCTATGTGTGATTATGTGTTTAAATACATTGCATATATATAATTGTTTGGGAGAAGAAAGGGGATGGATTCCATTATAATTAAGTTAGTCAAAGTGTCCTCAGTGAAAGTCCCGAAACTATACATGGGTGCCAATCTTGCGGACGAAATATCCGTAAAATGGCAAATCGAAAACTATATATGGGTGCCAATCCCACGAACGAAATATCCGTAAAATGACAGTGGAAGTGTTTTATGTCATTTGTGAGATTGCTAACCAATGAGATGTAATCTTATTTGGGTTAATGGAAAATAGGTAAAATTGGCTCATGTGTTGAAATAAATGACAAGGAAATGAAATAGGATATGGACTTGGTTCATTTATGATTATATAAGACGTAAATGTTTTACCCCTGACATTGTATATATATGCTGCACTTATAGCTTCGTTAAATCTCATATATTGTGATAGATTGTTTCTACTGGGTTTTGGCTCACCCTACTTAGGAAACCATTTTCAGGTACTGGTGATATGCCTCCTCCAAGGACGTAGCTTGGGAGGACCAAGAGGCTGAAGGCTCTTCTTTTGTGTTTACATGTTTATTTATGCCAAGGGCTATTAAATGTACAGAGCTTATGACTCTCTTTTGTGGTAACTAAGCAAGTCTTGGAAAAATGTAAGCTCGTAGGGCATTTATTTTGTTGTCATTATCTAGTATCATATGCTATAAATTCAGGATGAACATTTATGAATGTATAGCGCATGTAATACCTTTTGTAATTCAAACTCTGATGAATGAAAATATATTAATCTTATTGTATCTACTTCTTGTGTGAATTGGGTTATTGGTATTATTTTGGGGGCGTTACAGAGGAAGTGAAAAATAATGTAGGAACTAGGTTAAATTTTTATTTTTTTTTAAAAGATGTGCATTGAAAATTATTATTTTTTTAAAACATGTACAAAGAAAATTTAGATTTAATTTGTAGTGTGTATTGATGTTTGTTATAGTCATTTTACTTTATGGTAAAATTGTCATAATTTTTTTTTTATTACATGTATACACAGAGACAAGAATGGTGAAAAATAGAATTTGCCAATATTCAGTGCTATCATAGGTATTGCATAAGTTTCGCATGAAATTAATGAGTTGGTACAGAGAGTACAGGCTAATGTTGGGTTAATTTTGGTTTTGCAGTGGAAATTATGCTATATTAGTTCATTATAGGTGGGGATGGCCACAGGGCGTGCTTGGGGAGGGTTTGTCATTTCCCTCTTCTATTTCTGCGGATAAACCCTACCCCCGTCCTCGCCTTACTCTTATTCCTGTGGACAAACCCCACTCCCGTCCCCCATTCTCGGTACAGGTGAAATTTTTTAACTCTATCCGCACCCCCGAGGATATCCGATACCCATGGATATCCAACCATATTTCAAATAGTTGAAAATATTAAAAACTATTTAAATCCTTAGCACACTAAATAAATTTTCTTATTTTCATATATATAAACAGTGAGACTTTAGAATTATTATTTATTTATATTTAAATAAAATCACAGACTTTTAATATTCATTTCTTATATCTAATTATATTATATATATACACATATATTATTTATTTTTATATATTATTAATTATATCGGATCGGGTTTAGATCAGGGGAGGTGATACCCGACTCCGTTCCACCCCTGTTGTAGATGAACAAAATATAATCTATCCCTACCCTGCATAAGTGTTAGATTCAGATAAAATTCACCCAATTCAAAAAGGTATGAATGAACCCCCAAGTCGAATTAAAATGGTCATCCTTGATTACACGTCTATGTAATGTCATTAGTGGCTGTGTTACAACTTTGTTAGGCAAATTTAGGTATTAATGGTTTGTCTATCATGTCAAAAATGAAGAAGAAAGAGAAAACTTTAACTCGTTCCTCCTCTGCCTATTTATTTCAGTCCACCCAACTTTACAAAAACTAGGTGCAAAACTTAGTGGTAGTTTGGGATTTTTTTTTTTTTTTTTTTTTTTTTTTTTTTTTTTGACTTATAGTTTTTTGACTTTTTAAAAGTTAAAAAAATTATTGGGTTTGGAAAGTTACTATAGAAATTTATTTTTTTGAGTGAAAAAATTAATGGATGACAAATCAATTTTATGATTTTTTTTTACCTTTTTAACATTTTAACTAAAAACAATTTTTTTTTTTTTGTAAGTTGCTTGTGGTTACTTTCATTTCTCTCACACAAACAAACAAGGGCAAGGTTTTTATGGCTCCCATAATCTACAGTTTTATAAGTCTCATAAACTTTTTGTTACTTCCACCTTGATTGAAACGCTCATATTATTAGAACATGAGATGTAGGGATGGGCGCGGATCTGTTGCGGTTATAGAACCTTCAATTTACCATCCGTCTATTAGATTGGCAGATTGAAAAAAATTAATCCGTATCCGTCTGCCAATCCGGAAAATGTGAATTGAGCGGATTGACAAATGGATGCAAATCAGTTTAGCAGTTTAAAATTTTATAAATTTTCAACATAATTTAATTTGTGCTTCCTGAAAAAAAAAGTATTATAGTCAATGATTTAAAAAAGTATTACAATCATTGCATACCTCATCCAAATAAATAAATTTTGAAATTTTAAAATATTACAATCATTGCATACCTCATCCATATATTACAATCACAGCATGCCTCATCCACATAAAATATTACAATTTATGGTTCTTAAAATATAAAAACAATTCAAACCATCAAAACCATAAACAGAGCAGTAGTAGAGATTGTATGCCTCTGTATTGTTATATTTATATTTGTTTTTGAAAACAAAAATAAACCAGTATATATCATCTTTTTTATTTATTATTTTTAGAGTTAAATTTAAAAAACAAAAAATATAGATAAATAATACATTCATTTTTTTCAATTCAAAAAATATATTCAAGTTGAAAATTCTTTTTCAACATAATATTTAAACTCTTTTTCAATTAAAAACACAAACAGAATATCTAAACAAATTAGAAATATAAAATCTTGATATGCATAAACAATTTAAAAGTAGTTACACTTTTATTTTTCCTAACTTTAGTTATATATTTGTTATTCACAAAATTTATTTTTTTGGTACTTATTCGAGAATATTTGTCAAACAAGATCTATAGCTAAAAATTTCCTACAAAAATTGAGTAACTTGTAAGTTATTAACCAAGTAATATTATTGTTAACTGAGAAATTTTGTAATTATGCACACAATTTCTTTTTATGACATTTCTCACTTTTTTAAACATAATTTCATATCCAATATAATTTTGTTTGATATCTCTTGAGTAGTTTTTAAAAATATAAATTTTATTAATATATATGATAAAAATTGTGACATTTTTAAGTTTTTTTTTTTTTTTCCTTTTTTTTAAGGCATGTAAAACGGGTTGGTCCTATTTCTGATTGGCTTTGCTAACTCTCTCGTTGGCTGAGCCCGCCAAATATCAGTCTAAACTGGGTCAATTTTGAATTTTTGACTCAATCCAATATGGGGTCAGGTCCGGCTTTCAAGCCCTTGAGTTTTATATTGAATTTCCTAGGAGTGAGTATGGTCTAATTTGGATCGATTTAGGATGAAATTATGATCAATCTATTATTTATGATTTTATAAAAATTAAAATCAAATCAAATCAAATTAAATTATTGAAATCATGGAACCAATTCAGGGGTCTTTTGGGAACACACCAAAAAAGTCAGTTTTTTGGCTTTTCAACTTTTTTAGCCAAAAAAATCAGTTTTTTTTACCCAAAACAACCTAGTTTATTGCCAAAAAAGCCAAAAAATCAAAAAATCAAAAAGTTAACTTTTTACCAACTTCCCAAAACACCACTCAAACCAAACCAATTAAACACAGTTCGGTTTGGTTTGGAACCACAATTTCACATAATCTGTTCAAAATAAAAATCATATAATATTTTTAAAAAAATTCAACCTATCATAAATTTTAAAAATAATAATAACATGTCCATCAAACAAACTGCTTTCATAATATTCATCAGTTAAGCAAAAACATAACATTAAACAAACATTGTTCAACAATAATCTGTCATAATTTTTTTGAAACATAAACTTTCAAAATATAAACATGCACATGCATATTATTCCACCATTAACTTAAACAAATATAATATCTAACAAATAAACATCTACGGTTTAAATTATACAGTTCGGCTCGGTTCGGTTCAAATCCAGAATCATAGATCTAAATCCAAAACCAATTCACGAAGGCCAATTCCTCAATTTTCTAACCCAGGACCTAACTACAAATTAAAAAAGTCAAACCAAACCTACCGAATCAATTTAGACCTGTCTGAATTGCAAAATTTTCAATTTCCTTGCTCAATCTAGAATTTTCAGAGCAACCGAGCTATGCTTCAAAGACACTCAAGCCCTAGAGGGGTTTTGCACCAAAATTGGGGCCTTGGCCTAATAGCTTAAGGCCAGCCTTAGGCAAGATTAGGGGTGTGCACGATGCGGTTTCGAGTGGTTTGAGAATAAAATTACAAATCGAATGGCAGGTTAGTGAATTGACAAATTGCGGTTTTGTTTGTTTTTGATGGATTAAAGAATATTCTAACTAATTATCATATATTTGCATAATATATAACACTAATTTGTATAATATTTTTTAGATATATAACACAAAGTAATTTTACATAATATGTTTCATATATATAACTACTAATTTGTAATAAATTTCATATCTTAAATCTCTCTCACACTTATTTTTACATTGATATTTCATTAGAAGTTAAAAAATATATATGTATTAACTATAGCGGAGCAGAGCGGTTCGGTTGGCGGCTTATAAATTTTAAAGTTTAAACCACGGTTAGAGCAGTGCGAATTGATACGGATCGATGCAGTTTTAGCTGATTCGGCGGTATTTTGCACAGCCCTAAGAGGGATTCTATTCGAACCCAAAATATGTCTCAGTATACTCAATTTAAATTCATAAATTTTAATTCCTATTATATTCTAATTTGAATTTACTAATAATGACAATACATATTAAACCCTAAAATAATTTTTTTTTACTCATGATACCCCCTAATCAGTTATTCATATTCAAATATCTGTATCTTCTTCCTTAAGAGATCAAAGTTATTTATTCTTTTTCATTCTCCCTCCAAAACTCCAATACATCCTACCAAAACTGACCATCATCATCAACATCATTGTTTTTTTATTATTTTGAAACATTAAACCTTAGAAGAAAGTTTGAATAAAATCAAATAATAGATGAGAATAATAATCAAAATAGTTTTTTGAAGCAACTCATCAAAAAGGAGGTAAGTATTCATATAAAGGGGTTTCACAATTTTTATAAAACATCATCAATTATTTTTTATATCTTTTTTTGATAAAAATTAAATGGTCTAGTAGTTAGATTAACAATATCATATTATTGGAGTTGTTTTTATTTTGTCATTTAAATAATACATTATTTGAAAACTGCTCTTTCTTGTTAATGCCTTATGCTTATGTGCTTTTAAGTTTTGTTTTGACTTTTTCACGAACATTCTTGTGGATAATTTATAATGTAAAAGTTTTTTTTTTCTGTATTGAAAAGTTTTATAATACTTATATAAAAGTTTGGTTTTTTCTGTATTTATAATGTGTATGTGCTTATAAGTTTGGTTTTTTTTTTCTGTATTTAAGAATTATTTTTTGTATTGAAAAGTTTTTAAAATAATTTAGTTTGTTTATTATTTATTATTTGGGTTTACCTTGAGGGGAAAAAATAATAAGGTGTAATGAGAGTAAAATAAAATTTTAAATAATTAAATAAGATGTACTTAAAAATTGATAGTACTTAATGATTTTTTTGGGTGTAAATTGAATCCCCCGCCTTGGGCCAACCTTAACATTTTTCTAAGTTGGGTCAGCCCATTTCACCAGGCCCAAATATACACGTACCGATGTTTGACCAAAAACAAGCGCCAGATCATCATATATCCAGTCTGCAAAGAAGATCATCATCGAAGAACTTTCGGGGATAGAGATCGTCGCGAAGATCATCGAAGCGAACAATGGTTCGTTTCCTGATTCGTTTCATTTCATATATTATGTATACATATCTGTTGAGTTATTGCTGAAAATTTCATTTTCACGATTTCGTATCTGTTCTGTTTTAATCCCCCTGATTCGTGTGTTCTTTCTACCAATATGATATTGATGATCGGAAATTTATTGCCTAATTTTTTGGATAATTGTACTTTTTTGCGCCTCGTTTGATGAGGTTTGTGTTTTGGTTGATGAATTGATGTAGAATCAGTTATAAGATCTGGTTTGTTAAGTTGTAAAATTACTGGGCTAAAGGAGATGATGTAATTATGCATTAAGATCCTCTGAATGATGAAGTATATAAATTGGGGGTGATATACGTTAACTGTTCAAGCTTGGTTTGAAAATTTTATATCTGTTCAAGCTTCAATTTTCAAATGAGCTTTTGTCGAGCGGAGCTGGAGTAATTTGTTATTATGGTTTTAGGCTTATCGAACCGAGCCGAATAAGCAATCGACTGTTCAAGTTTGGTTTGAAAATTTTAACGAGTTTCAAAATGTATTTAAGGTTTGCTTATTTATTTAATGAACTGAGCTTGAATGAGTTTTTAATGGGTTTATCACCCCTAGATATAAAGAGTAATTTTCAAATCTAAAGTTGGAGGACAATAAAGCTTATCTGAGCTAAAGATGGGTTGATCCATTTCAGTTTAGGTGAAACTTGATATAGCTAGGAATTCAGGTTGTTTTGATACTTGAAAGGCAAACAAATTACCCCGAGGGGTTAGCCAAGTGGCAAGTTGAATTATGATAAGTGCCTCAAAAAGCGTAGATTACAAGTTTGATTCTTAAGAAGCGCTTGTCCACTCCAAGGCCTGTGGTAATTACCCGATATATGTGAGATGGGGGATTGCATGTACCAGGTCCGGGTGATTAGTCAGAGCAGAGCCCTAGATACCCTCTCTACCCTAGGAAAAAAGAAAAAAAGGAATATATTAACTCAATTGTATGATAGATCACTAGATTTTTAAGGTCTTTGAGTTAAATTTTACCAAAAAGAAAATGGAGACAATTTGGAATTTGCTCATTTATAACAAGATATGTTTGGATGTAGTAATGAAACAACTCAAAATTCTATAACTTACTTTATTAAAATTATAAATTTTTTCTTGTTCCTTTTCAAAAATTGAATTTTTTCTTGTTCCTTTTCAAAAATTGAATTTTCTATTCTAACAGTGGGAGATTCAAAATCAGCTCTGTTCACAACACAGCTTATTTTTTTCCAAATTAACTCATTTATAAATTCATAGATTTTGCGTTAGTTAATTCAAGATGGAACAATGTAAGACCAAACAGTCCCTTAGATACTACACTAATTTGGCAACTAACTAATGCTGATATATTTTCACTTTTACTTTATGGTTGCCCAGTTTTGTGTGAGATCCAACTATGTGGCTTAGAAACAATAATTGCTCAGCCTTGGGTGTGAAATGTTATCACAGATTCCTCATCTCTGGATTAGATTGAATCATTTGACCCCTTTAATAGCTTAAACGTATTCATCAGGGCATTGTGTTTCAGATTTGCTTCGATTAGTGAATGATTTAAATTAGAAACCAGGCAATACTGTTTCTTCCCCACTTCCATCTCTGCTAATTATAATTTAGTATTTGTCTTTGGAATTTCAGGTTGCTCTAATTATTAAGCCTTTGTAAGAGGAATTGCTTGTAGTTGTTTCAAATCTAACACACTATGTTTTATACACTGACCATCATACTCGGGATTTTGTTCTACTTGATTAAGTAAGAACAATATAATTGACGAGTTTTCTGCTTGAATTGTATCGCGTGATCGATTTTTCATCACATTTTGAACTTCATTGTGATATAGTTAGAAAACTCTATATGGATGGTTTGATCGTATACTACAGAGACCAACATGAACAGTAGTAAAGAGATGCGATACAGTGATGGTAGATGGAAATAGTAGGGGAAGGGGCAGATCTAGATTGACGTGGACTAGTGTAGTAAATAGAGATATGAATCTCCTTAATTTGACTAACCAAATGGCCGTTGATAGAGTCGAGTAGAGAAGAATGATTTATGTAGCCGACCCCATTTGATGGGACTTAAGGTTTGGTTTGGTTTGATTTATAGCTTTTACCTTACCTTTTCAGTAAATTAGATATTTCTTTAAGCTCTCTGGGATGTATACTTGTTTGCTGAAGATTTTCTTTGGATCCTAATACCTCATCAGGTAAGTGCTTACGGAGGTGCATCTAGGAAGGAAAAACACAGAGGACGTCATCATGGTTTAACTCAACAGAAGAGGCAAGAGATAAAGGAGGCATTTGAGCTCTTTGACACTGATGGCTCAGGTATTGAAATATCTTTTCTTTTGTATGAGAACACATATATCTCTTGAACTTTTTATAATTTATTTTATCTCTTGAACTTTTTATAATTTATTTGTTTATGTCATGTAGGCACAATTGATGCCAAGGAGCTGAATGTTGCAATGAGGTACAAATATTTTGTCTTGAGCACTATTGACTTTTAGGTTGATGATTAGTGCAAATATTAAACTTATATAATTTACAGGGCACTGGGCTTTGAAATGACGGAGGAGGTACTATCTAAATCCTAATACCTCAACTTGATGTACTCCAAAATAATACAGGTTTCTGCATAGTATCTTTTAACATGTACACGAATTGGTGCCAAAGGAGAGGCACCTCCCTTACAATTCAATGGGAGTCTCTCTCTCTTTCCTTCAAGTAGTTAGTCATTTGTTCTTATCCGTGTGGCTTTTTTTCCCACCCTTTTAACAGAGTTCAAGACACAATGGTATGCAATCAAATTTCATTATCATGAATCAGTTCGAGATTTTAATTTTATTTGATGATATTAGCCTTTGTGTCCACTAATTGGGACTCTCGTTTTTTTAAATTGATGCTTTATTCACCTGAGTTCTAACCTAACTAATTAGGTGAACTAGTTGGTGATTTGACTGACAGGCTGATATGGTTTGTCTGATGTCGGTGGAGTTTGAAACTGATTAGAATCTATTGGTCACCTAATCCAATGTGGGGATTGCTAAAGCAATCTGAATTAGCTGATTTAATCCATTGTAATTCTACACTAACTTTAGATCATCAGCATCAAATAGGTATTGGAAGGGTTAGCATTAATAATTTGGATTTAATTTTTTGTAATTATTTATAACTGATGGTTAAATTAGGCTAAGCTGTTAGAATGACAATGTGGTCTTACAGAAGCCATAAAGCTGGGCCTATTGAACTGGACGTTTCTAATAGACTTTAAACTTTTCTTTCATGTGCTGGTTGCTTCATTTGGATGCCAAACTGGCAATATAAACCTACTTTCTTATTTTTATTTGCAAATATCTTCCCTGTTAATGGCCTATTTTCTTTGCCGTGTTTTTCAGCTTTTTGTTGCTCATTTTTTTACTTATATGCTGCAAATGCTGTTCTTGCTACAAATGATTACACCTTTGTGATCTTTTTACTGGCTAATTAAGTTTCATTTCCAATAAAAATTGGGACAGTATATTTTTTACTGGTTGATTTTCTTGATAGAAGAGTGCATACTCTCTCAACTGATTGATTTTTGTGCAATTCTGACATTCTATTTGATAAAACATGAATACCAACTGATGTGTCATTTTATTTTATATGCAGCAAATCAATCAAATGATTGCAGATGTGGACAAGGATGGTAGTGGTGCAATTGATTTTGATGAGTTTGTGCACATGATGACAGCCAAGATTGGAGAAAGGGACACTAAAGAAGAGCTTATGAAAGCATTCCACATTATCGACCAAGATAAAAATGTGTGAAAATATGATTATGCTTGCCTGATTTTGTCCCTTTTTTTTTTTTGACTAACTGATTTTTTGTCATTTGAATATAGGGAACAATATCTGCCACAGACATTCAACTAATTGCAAAGGAGCTGGGCGAGAGCTTTACTGACAAGGAGATTCAAGAGATGATAGAGGAAGCAGATCGTGATCGTAAGTTCGCCTCTTTGTATTATGATTTGCATTATTCTTTATGCTGTGTGCTTCAGGTATTTGTTTGAACCTCCAGACACTATATTTTAGAACTGTTTTGTTAGTGCCACTATCAAACCTTTTTTCCCTTTTTTATGTGATCTGCATTCATTGTTGAACTGAAGTTTCTGCTATGTAAACTGGCCATTTTTGTTAGAGTGGCTTTCAAAAATAGCAATTTACATATGCTGAATTGATTCACACAATTGTACTGGCCTAAATATTTCTTTAATAGAATTAGTAGTTGTGTAATAACTAACTTCATTGCTAACCTTCTTCCCTTTGTTAGTTGCCCTTTCTATGCTCTACCCTTTCCAAGCTATTAATTCGATTAAATGACATTGCCAACCTCTGTCCAAGTCTTACTAACAACCTCAACTTCTGTTCATACCTATATCATTCACTGTCACACCAATGAATTCCATCGCAACCACCAGCATCTCCACGTCATCATCACATGCTGATGATTATATTCAAGCATCATTAACCCAACACCAGTTAAAATCTTCATTATTGACCAAATGAGCCCCTCTCTCTCTCCCTCTCTCTCTCTCTCTCTCTCATGTGTGCAATCGCAATTAAGCATGCACTTGTGGGCACAATAGTTGATGAAACAAAAATATTAATGAAATATCCATTGGTTCCTAATACATAAATCTAAAAAGATTGCCCATTCAGGAAAAGAAAATAACATTGTGAATTCTATATAATTTCAGAAACAACAGATAAAATTGATTTTTTTTAATATAAATTATAGTTCATTTAAAATTATTAATTCAATTAGTTTAGTAAATTATTTTTTTATTGTATTGAGGAGCCAAAACCATCTTCACTGAACTTGTAGGCGAAGTCCTTTTGTTAGCAGTCAGAAAGAGTGTTTAAAATTTCCAGCATTATTGCTACCACCCCTCCCCCAGTTTTATTCTTCCTTTTTCCCCCAACTTATTCATCTTCTCAGAAGCACGACGCTTGATTGTAAAAACTCACATTTTATGGTTCTGCCAAATGTCACAATGTCAATGAGTAGAAGAAGTGCATTACTTCATGGTTCATGTTCAAAATTGTTCCCCAATCTGGTTTTCTCAATTTTACCATGTTTATTAATTCAGCATATATTTTGCAATGTTCAGGTGATGGAGAAGTAAGTGTGGACGACTTTATGAGGATGATGAGGAGAACTTCCTATGGACATTAAAATATAGTTAGACATTTCTGTACGATGTTTACATTTATTTTTCAACCTATGAAGACAAATTGCTCTTGGTTCTATTTATTTTTTTGCATGGTTCACGGATAGGAACAAAACAAGATTGGTGATTTGGATAAATTATGAAGCTGTAGAATTCAGATTATATTTATGGCTCCTGTTTGTGAAATTGTTATGCAGTAGGATTCCTAGTCTATTACATGAACCTAGATTTGTAAGGTTGTGTTTGGATCATGGATTTGGTTAAAGATTTAGAAAGAAAAAGGAACAAGTTGGGTAAATGATAGGTGATATATAATTATATTTTATTTACATTTTGTCTAATTTTTTTTTTTTTAAATTCTTACTTAAATTCATGATCTAAACATAGCAAGTGAACTGTTTCACCCTTGGATATTTCATTCTCCCCACTTTCTAATTTGGATTGATGCATGTCGTGTGACTCTTTCACCAATCCCACTCAATGGAGGTCCGCCATTCTTATGATATTAGAAATTTACACCATTTTATTTATACATCATTAATACTTTCAGTACACACCATTATTTAGTATACACAAAATATTTTTTAGGGTTTAAAAATGAGGACGACTATTAACACATATCTAATTTTTTTGGATCTTCTATTTCTTTGAACCCCTATCTTAAATCCGAAATTTTAATAAGATTTTTTTGAACACTTCATTTAATACCAATTTTACCCATATTTATAATATTATCACCCCAAAGTGTACACCCACTTAATTTTATGGACTCTCTCTTCTTCTTCTCTTAGTAAATGATGAACGATTGAGAACAACAAACAATTGATAAATAAATCAACTGTCCTTATCTTCTTCTTCTCTCATAAACGATGGTCCTTTTCTCCTTGTCATCGTGAACGATGGTATCTCAGTCGAAAATCTCTTCGATGATCTCTTTCTTTTTCTCTCAAGTAACCTCAAACTCCTCATCACATATATATATATATATATTTTTATTTCGGAGTAAAACTCTTGATACAGGGGTTTTAAAGGGGAAAAAAAACCTTCAGAAAAAACAGAAATAGGGGAAAAATCCTACAAAATAGAATTGTTTGGCATTTCAGAGCCAAACAAAATGTTTTTGTTCAGCATTGCATTACTGAACTAAATGTTTTTGTTCAACACTGTACTATTGAACATAACCTTAACAGTCGGCAAACTAATACTGAACCAAAAATAACCCAGAATCGTAAATACAAGAAAATAAACTTACCAATGCAACCAACCTCATTAGAGTTGTTGTCATTGTTCTCCATTACTCTATAAGTATCAATGAATGGTGAAAATGACCATGAATGTATAAATTCGGAGTCTGTAATAGGATTGTTTGTAACATTAACTGATTTGGAATAATGAACACATTTGAAACCACCAAACAAAACATTAACTGATTAGATGGTTTCAAATGTTTTTCATTGAAGATGAATATGTGGGTTTATGATGGTGAGGAAGAAGAATTAGGGTTTAGACTGGTAAGGAATATGTATAGATGGGGATGGAAGTGGGTGTACAATATTGTAAAGTATCATTCTAATTGTTTTCATTTGGGGGGTGGGTGTTCCATTAAAAATTATCCTTTATTGTAATTTTACTTTAGGATATAATTGTAATAATAATAAAAAAAAGAGATGAGAATTGGGGGTTTAAAGAAATTAGGTTGGTGCTAATAGTAGCACTCTTAAAAATATCTTAATTCACACATTAACTTTCCATTACTAACCATATATTAACACACTATTAACTATTTGAATACACACCATTACACACACTAAAAATTCTTCATCTTCACCACTACACACAACAAAAACCCCACAATTTTCAGAATAGAGACCATCTTCGTCGGTCTTGATCTCCATTGTCGGCGGACGTATCATTCGGCCTCTATCTTCGTCGATGTTGATCTCCATAGTTGGTGTTGCACTCTCATCATGTCTCATCTCGTCGTCTTATCGTTTCAAATCATTGACAGAGTGTTTCATTCGGCCTCTATCTTCTTCGGTATTGACCTTCATTGTCAGTCTTGAACTCTCGTCTCTCGTCGTCATTTCAAATTCATTAAATTAGTCATGTTTATAAATACAGAATTGAACAAACTTAATGTGTTTAAACATTTATATCTTAACAATGAATAAAAGTTTAATTTCTTTTAACCGAACTAATTTAAAATGTTCAATTTTTTATGTATGAACATTTAACATTCAGTCAATCTTAATAATTTGAACAAAATTATTTTGTTCAAATATAAATAATCGAACATTGTGTAAAAGTTCAACTCTGGTTATCTGAATACGATGAACAAACTCATCTTTCCAACATACAAATGAGATAAATATAAGTCATAAATTAACATTTTCAGTGTTCGAATCAACGTTTTCAATGTTTATATCGGAACCAACTATCTTAGTATCATCTATGGTGTGCAAATCTTCAAAACTAATTGATTTCAATGTTATGAACTCTAAATCTTTAAAGTCAATAATATTTTGAGTTTGAAAAATAAGTATAATGGGGAAAAGAATGAAGTGAGCTAATTGATAATGAATGATATCATGAGTGTATGTTAATGGTGAAGATGATGAAGAAATATAATATTTATATGTTAAACCCTAAACCCTATAAGAATGATAGTGTGTGAAGAGTATTTTATACTTTAAATATGAAATTTTTGAATGGATATAATACACCTCATATTGTCCTCAATGGTCATTTCATTGGAAGATGTTATCGGAATATAAGTTTAATCTATTAATAATGTGTACTGAGAGTATTAATGGTGTATAAATAGAATTACCCTAGAAATTTATAGACTGTGGACTAAGGATCATCATTTGATCCGAAAACTCATTTGCCTAAGGCCTTACTTTAGATAGGCTAGGCATCGGCCTAAGGTTTAAGCCCAAAAAGGGCTTGAGTTTGGTTGAACTCGCCGTCTGGACCCAAGAGCCTGACAAAAAATATAAATAAATAAAATTCAAAAAATAAGTCTGAATCTCAGTATTTTGTGCTAAGCCCTTGGATGGACTAGTTGGTCTATCAACCCGACCCATGGCCAAAATCATCACTTTATTTGGACCATGTCCATTAAGTAGAGGTTAGGTACAGGGGTGTAATAATGGCCTGGCCCACTCAAGCCTTGGCTCAAACCAGTCCGTGGTGGGCTCCCGCCAAAATTCGAGTTGGCTTACAGGCTAGAAAATTAGGTCCAAGCTCAGGGGGTATTCGGGCCTTGGGTGAGCCAACGAGACTAGGCCTAGGCTCAAGCTTGGGGCGGGCTTAAACAATTTTTTTCAATTTTTCCCACCAAAATTTTATTTTTTTCCACCAAAAATAATACTGGGTCTCGAACAGGCCGAGCCTCAAGTCAGGCTTTGAGTGGGCCAATGGGCCGAGCCATGAGCTTCAAAATGACGGCCCAAGCCCAAGCCTGGAGTCCCGGGCTAAGCTTGAGCTCGAGCCTAACTGAGTCAGGCCCACCATAGGCCGTGAGCGGGCTTCGACCGCCCACGGACTAAGGACCATTTTTACACTCCTAATTAGATATAAGTTTTTGGCCTTGAATCAATCTAACTCGGCCCATTGATAAAAATAATTTTTTTATATAAAAAAAAAACTCATTGAATCGTGGAATTGAGCACCATTTTTACGAGCTAGTTTGACGTGATATTGACCCTCTTGGCATGGAGAATCGAAGATGACGTGTACATTGATGTGAAATTGGAATAAGGGTCTTTCTACTACTTTATGGACAACATAAAAATTTTCCCCATAATATTATTATCGAATATCAATCAAGATTTTTTAGAGAAATCATGTATTTTTTTGGGTTAACGAGTAAACTTCCTAAGTCTATCCTCTACCAACTTCAGAATCAACTATCTAATGTCGGTTTAACCAGAATAAGACAAGGGGAAAATCTCAAGTGTGTGCACACACATCATTTAAGTCAAAGAGTACAGTTGTGAGAATTTGACCCCACACCCAAGCCCTATATACGGTTCATTCAGCACTTAGAGGACTCTCTTAGGACCGCTACACCAAAACCCTAGGAGTTGGTCCTAGGGAGTGTACAACCTGAGACCTCAGAGTTTATGTCCCAAAGTCTTACCAAAGTGTCACAACCCCTTGAGTTCTTGAAGAATATATTTAAGTTTCGTTTGTCAATTGCATATCTTAGTCAAAAAATTAAAAAATTATTATAATTTGACACATTATTCTCTCTATTTTTTTGTACATTTTTTCATAAAAAGTCATAAAATTACTAAAATAATATGTTCCCAAACAAGACTCAATCTCACTAAACAACTATAAAGACTTCAACATAAATATTTTTTAAAAATAAATAAGGTCTATTCTGACAATAAGATTAAAAGTTAATTTTTAAAATTTTTAATTTTTTTAAACCATATCACTTTTTTATTTTATTTTGTTTACATATTTTAAAAAAAAAAAATTAAAATTGGCCGTTGAAGCAACCACTCGGTGGTATCATGGACGGTTTATTGGTGTTGACTCTTTCCTTGTGTCCTATTAAGATCTAGCCTAAAATGGGCTAGTCACGTGCTCGTTATTGGGCAGCTGTGGCCAGTTCATAAATGTGTGAAGACTCTTGAAAGTAGCGGCTACGGGCAAGAATCTTGAAAGTAGTGTCTATGTCGAAGTTTCGCCGACCAAAAAAAACAGTTTTTTTAATATATATATATAATTTGTTACAAAAATAATACTCTTAGAAATTAGTAAGATCCTAGGAATTAGTAAGATAATTTTAAATTAAAATTCTTCACTCTTCCAAAATTTCAATAGGTCACGCCCTTAGATTTATAAAGATTCACAACCCTCAAAATATTTATAATACAAAATTTTAAAAATAGTTTCTAAATTACATTTTATCAAATATTATTATATTTTATGTGTTACACTTTTGTATAGTTTAGAGTTACTTATATTCTTTTATTTGTTCTTATTTGTTACTATTCTTATTTTCTATTCGTATATCATTTATTTTTTCCCCTATAAATCGCACTTTAATTTCCTTATACACATTATTTTGTATTCATTTTTGTTTGTTCATTATCTAGAAATAGACATATTATCTGAAAATAAAAATATTATTTATGTTCAACATGACATACTTAAAAAATGAGTTCAAAAAATATAATACCGTTTATTGAAACAAGTTATCATTTTACATATAAAATATACATTTTCAATTATGAAAATTTTCAAAACTAAACTGCATAATAGGATGAATGAAGATTTTGTAATAAATTACTGATCACTTTTATTGATAAATACTTAAGATTTTAATGTCCAACTTATCATAAATGTTTTTATATATATTATAAAAACTGACGATTTCAACATTTTTAAATAGTTAACTTTAATAGACGAAGAGAAGACCTAATAATAATTACTATTTTTGTTAAATTAATGTAGATAAAAAAAAATGTCGGATTAAATGTTTGTTTTTAGTTATGTTGAGAAAGAATATCTAATTAATAGTAATATTGTTCAAATTTTTGTGTTGGCATAAATCAAAATTTAAAATTTTACAATAATTTTTCAGATAAGAAAACATGTATTTTTGTCTCCTTAAAGTTTAAATCTTGATTTTATCAACTCAAATTTTGAATATCTACCTAACTTATATGGCCTATTTAGAGAAAATTGATTTTTTAAATTTTTTTTAAAAATATAAAAAAGAATAAAAATATAATATGATTTAAAAAAATTAATAAATCAATAAATTAACTTTTAAGCTAATGACAAACAACAATGATAGATGCCTGAAAAATTATGACTCAAATGACTCAAAACACTTAAAATAACGTCGTTTTGAGAATAAAATAGCGTCGTTTTAATATAATCAAATCATTTGAATCACAAAAATTCGTATCACCAAATATTTTTTAATGACAAAAAGAGACCTATTTTAAAAAGGCTACATCAGTCATTAAGACAACCGTCCTAACTTGTACGACTAGTTTACTACACTTTCGTGGATAGGGACAGATATTTTCCACATGGTTGTTGGTGTTACTGTTACAAAAAACATAAAACATTCGAAGCGGGAAAAACGGCTTGGCACGTGCTTGTCATTCAGCCAGTTGGGGCCGGTGCTCTACGTATGTATATAAATATAAAATCGGCTCGTTGACCTTTCAGTTCCATAGAGCTTCGATCTTCAACTTACATGACATTACTCAACCTTCCGTTCCAAAATAATAATTCTTTTTAAAATTTTAATTTTTTTATAATTATCTTTTAAATAATATATTTTTTAAAAAATATCAATTGTTATAATTATATTTTTTGTATTATTAATGAATTTAAAAGAAGTGTAAAATAGAAAATTAATATTATTTTAATCTTTAATTTTTTTAAAAAAATTAATATTTTAAAATAATAAAAAATAAAATATAAAACTAATATTCCGAAACGAAGAGAATACTTCATTGGTAGGTACTCTTGAAGCGAAGCAACTTCCGACCAACTACCAACTCCTCTCTCTCTCTGAAAATAAAATAATATATATATATATGTCAATGCTGCTAACTGATTTGAGAGTTGATTGTCTTAATTAATTTTTAAATATTTTATAAAAAAAATAGGGAGAGTAATATAATAATTTGTAATATTTTTTGACTTTTAAAATAAAATTTTTTACCATCAAAACTAATGTCAACTATAAAATTTTACTGTTTCACAATAAAAATTTACTATAATTTATAACAAATTTTATTATGAAATTTTAACATTTAAATAATGAAATACCATCAGCACTAAACACTATAGTCACTAGGGGTGGGCGCGGATCGGTTGCGGCCACGAAACCTCCAATCCGCCATCCGTCCGCCAGATTGGCGGATTGAAGAAAATCAATCCGCATCCGTCCGCCAATCCGGCGGATGCGGATTGAACGGATTGGCGGTTTGGCGGATGGATGCGAATCGGTTTGGCGGTTTGAAATTTTATAAATTTTCAACATAATTCAACTTGTGCACTTCCTCAAAAAAAAAAAAAAAAAAAAAAGTATTACAGTCAATGACTTAAAAAAGTATTATAATTACTGCATGCCTCATCCAAAGAAAGAAAGTTTGAAACTTTAGATTATCACAATCATTGCATGATTCATCTACATAAAGTATTACAATCTGTGGTTCTTAAAATATAAAAACAATTTAAACCACCAAAACCATGAACAGAGCAATAGTAGAGATTGTATGTCTCTGTATTGTTACATTTATATATGTTTTTGAAAACAAAAACCAACAAGCATATATCATATTTTCTATTTATTACTTTTAGAGTTAGATTTAAAAATCGAAAAATATAAATAAATAATACGTTTATTTTTTTCAATTCAAAAAATATATTCAAGTTAAAAACTTTTTTTCAATAGAATATTTGAACTCTTTTTCAATTGAAAATACAAACAAAATATTTAAACCATTGAAAACACAAAATCTTATAAATTACTAAGGGTGCTCGCGGTTTGGCGGTTCGGTTGCGGCCAAAGAAACCTCAAATCCGCCATCCGTCCGCCAAATTGGCGGATTGGAGAAAATCAATCCGCAACCGTCCGCTCGTCATCACACATCCGTCCAAAATGAGGGGATCGGTTTGGTTCGGTCGGTTTTGGCGGATCGGTATATCCGCTGCTCACCCCTAATAGTCACTATAACTGCTACTATCACAAATATAAATATTGAATAAAAAATTATTAAACAATGAAATGATAATGTAAATAGAATAAAATTTTATTGTTAATTTAAAACAGAGTGTTAACAAACAAAATATAAACCACATATTACCAAAGTAAACTAAAGTAAATTTAATCTAACAAAAAAAAAATCATTATTCAGTCATATTCAATAAAAAATAATCATAAGTTCATAACAAATAAAATACATGTTGTTCAATCTCAATCTCACATGAAAAAATCTTCAAAAATTATTCACTATTTTATCCAAAGAAACAAATGAAATACACATTTCTTATACGACTGAATTACAAACATCAATTCAAACAATCTTTAAAATACAAAATATAGCAATTATTGAAATTCTACAATGGAAGCAATGAAAGATGATCAACAGATAATGGAAATGGTGAAGATTTGGACAAACAAGAGAGAGAGAGAGAGAGTAGAGAGAGACAAATATGAGTATGAGAGTTAAATTGGTTCGTTAATGATGGATAAAATTGTCTATTAATTTAATTTATAATATTCTTTTATCCTTTAAATAAAAAATATGGATAAACTGTCAATTGGTCCTACTAATTTGACTTAACTTCCATCAAGCCCTATTGAAAATAAGTCTCAGTAAAATTGTCGTTAAAAATAATTTTTTTTATGACAATTTTTTATATATGTCGCTAAAAATTGACAATTAGTAACTTTTTTTTGTCATGATTTTTATAAATTGTCACTAAAACTTACAATTGGTGACTTTTTTCATGACAAATTTTTCTTATAAGACCTATTAAACAATAAGTCCACTTATTAAGACCTACACTTAAGTACCCCAAAAAATATCATAGACTTTTGGAGAACGTACATGTAAATCTTAATAGGTATTGTCCAATAGATCCCATAATAATTAATGGTATTTTTCATTAAACGCTATTAAAAAAAGTCACTAACTTCAACAATAGTTTTAAAATTTTGTCATAAAAAATGTCACTAATTATAAGTTTTAGCGACAGTTTAAAAAAATTGTCACAAAAAAGTCACTAATTTTTAACTTTCAACGACAATTTGAAAAATTCGTCATAGAAATACGTCACTAATTGTAAATTTTAGCAATAATTTATAAAAAATCGTGACAAAAAAAAAGTTATTAATTGTCAATTTTTGACGACATATACAAAAAATTATCACAAAAAATTATTTTTAACGATGATTTTACTAGAACTTATTTTCAATAGGATTTGATGTGACTAACTATTAAAATCTATTAGTTGTTTACCTTAGACTTTTTTTTGTTAAAATTAATTAGTGTCATTTTTTTTATACAAAAAAGTTAGAAATGATGGCGTTTTGTCCAAAAGTCCCAAAATTTAATGGGTCGAATAGGTGGTTAAATAATTTTAGTTTGTTTTATAGTAATATACTAAATTCAACTAATTTTAACCGATACAAATCAGCTTATCAAATTCTAAAGATGAAGGTTAAAACGAACAAGCTTATCAAATTCTAAAGATGAATGTTAAAACTCACGATTTATTATCATTTACATAATAAGGATAATAAGGGAGTTGAATCTTACATAGTTAAATTTGTGATAAATTAAAAGTTGACGTCTAAATAATCTCTCATCTCATTATGGGTAAATTAAGAGAAAAATATTTAAGTGCATCAATCTTTTTTCTTTTCTTCTTTTAATTAAAAAAATAAAAGTAATTGATGAAGATTAAATCCATGTGGTCACGAGCTTGTGACAACGGTGTCACCCAAAAGGGAAATTTAGCCAAAACACCCTAGACTCAACATATTAGTGTGTAAAGGACAGCTTTAAATGTTTTACTTCCTAAATTCCTTGAGTAAAAAGTGTGTTCTTCATGAAGGACAAACAAATATATTTTCATATTTCTTTGGACAATTTTGTCCTATCTCATATATATATATATATATTTGAGAAGTCTAAACTTCTTCATTGATCTCTCTCTTTCTCTCTAAAAATGCAGAGCAAATTAACGAAAAGAGAGAAAAAAGAGAAGACGATGATTGAGGAGAGAAAAAAAGGACCACAGAAAGAGCTTTTACAAAAGACCCATGACCGCAACCATTCACTGTACATCATTCGTGGTGATGCGGTCCGCCGGAGTCCTCAATAGGATCCCTCATTGCTCTAAATTTAATATCATTTTCTCACAGATATTAACAGTGGTTGGAGAGAAAGAGATGCAAACTTTATTGTATAAATTGACTATACAAATTAATTCAAACTTTAATTGTATAAATTGACTATACAAATTGATATTCTAC
Organism: Camellia granthamiana; assembly: GCA_036172215.1. Taxonomy (NCBI): domain Eukaryota; kingdom Viridiplantae; phylum Streptophyta; class Magnoliopsida; order Ericales; family Theaceae; genus Camellia; species Camellia granthamiana. The sequence continues at coordinate 112,809,993 of CM069906.1, forward strand.
AATGTGCAGCTGATGTGCCATTTTCGATTAGCCCAAAGAGGGTTTTTGAAGCTGCGATTAAATATTCTACAAGTATGTATGGGTTTCAATTTCTCGAAGTAGTGTGAGTTCATATGCAAAGAGGGTCGTACTCTGTTTTTGTTGTTGATATTCTATTCAGAATAGACAGTAGAATATTACTATCAACCAGAGTAACATATTACTATCAAATAGAGTAACATTTACTGTTTACATCAATTTCGACAGTAATTTTTTTTTAATAAAGAATTTCATAATCAACCTAGATCTTATTTGATAAATCTTGATGAGAGGATTCTAAAAATACTAATTTTATTTAAAACCGATGTTTAAATCAAAAGTTATATCATTTTAAAATTTTAAATCTTAAATTAATCACTAAGGAAATTTTGATAATAGTAGTATCTGTTGGACTTTTCAAGCAAAATTTTTTATATTTGTATATTAAAATTTTATTATGAGAGAGTTTTGAGCAAATCTCCCACTCAAAAATCCTCCAGGTAGAATACAATTAGAATAGGTTAAGAGTAAAGAGAGATTTAGAATTGTTAAGTCTTTGTTTTGGAAGAGTTAAAATAGCTTGACTATTTGACTATTTTAGTATGACTTTTTTAGTCTCATTTGATTTTTGTTTTTAATTTTTTTGACTTTTGTGAAAGAAAAAATATAATAATTATAATTTAGATATGACATTTTGTCTTATTAACTCATATAAGTAATTTTATCGTTTATACTTTTTTAACTAAAAAGTCAAAATCAAACCTAGCTTAAATATTTGCTTACTTTGTGAATGTTTTACCATCTATAAAGAGATACTAATATAAGCTAGTGATCAATGATGCAACCGTGCTGGGGACCCCTAGTGGGGGGTGACCCCCAGCACTCCCCACCTCCACGTGGGGTGCAGCCAGTGGAAAAGAAAGAAGAAAAAAAAAAAATTATGGACCAATCAAAAAATAGTGGGGGTGTTGGGGTCACCCCCACTGGGGGGTCTGAGGCATTTTCCTCAATGATGAGCCGCAGGGCCCACCCTCGGGTGTGGTGACCAACGAGGTTACGTCGGGGCTCAATTTTGAATAAAATTGAAGCTCTTAATTAAGAGTGTATATCATGTTATGTTTTTTTATAATTATTTTAATATTAATTTAATTTATTTATTTTCGTGTTGTAGTATGATGTTATTTTGATTCGTGTGTGATTGATATTTAATGTGAAAATTTTTACTTTTAATTAAAAACAACTTAGCAAATACATGATGAGATTAAAATTTTTTACACAAGTTATATAAAATTTATTTCTATTAAATAAAATTATTCAAAAAATATTTGATTTCAACTCAATGGTATTTTTTTAATTAAAAAAACTATACCTTATTACTAATAATAAAAAAAAACTATACCAAAAAAAAAAAAAATACATATCATAAATGGAAAAAAGATATTGGTCTTAAATTATTATTTTACATATTTTTTTATTCAGTTAGATGGAGTTAAATAAAATATTTAAAAAAATGTCATAACATCCCTTAGTGAATATTAAAATATATAACTAATAATTCATGTTATTGGATCGTGCCATATTTGGATGAATATTGAAAAATAGTTAACCTTAACTAGTTAATTTTATATATCGCTTGAGTTGTGTTGAAAATTCTCATCTTTACCCGCAATAAATTTTACCTCTTATAGCATTAGTAAACTAAAAAATAAAGATTTTATTCAACTAATTGAAATTCAACTTTTTTTTGTTTTTTTGTTATCTAAATTTTGTTAAATCATAAAGCAATAGAACTAATAATTTTTCATGTCTTAATATCGTTTTATCCAAGTATATATATATATTTATATAATGATATATGAAAGGTCGAATTTAAAAAAATTATCTTAAATCCTTAATAACTTAGGGCTAGCCCTAATGAGCAATACATGATGTGTACATAACTGGGTTGAGTCCAAGGCACTTGCAAATAAGAAATTACTCAATTGATTTGATACGGTCCGTTTGGAAAGATGGTTTTGGTTATTTTACTCACAAAAAATAAAATTAATTATTTTAGTCACAACAAATAAAATATCATATTCAACCCATAATTATTACACTATTTTCTTATAAAAAAAAAGCTAAAAAAGCTAAAAAGTCCTTCCCAAATCAAGCTTTTTAGCCCAGACTAAAATAGCCAAAAAAACTAAAATGTCAAAATGCCAACCCACTTCCCAAACGACACCATGTCATCATGTTGATATGTTCTTGGGGTAGTTTGATATCCCCTAAATAATTTATCTTTTCATCTTTTTATCTTTTTTTATCACATCACTTCTCTATTTTTTGTAAAAAAATTAAAAATATACTTATTTAAATCATTCCAAACAATCAATCAATAAAATATTAAAAAAAGTGATAATTATTGACAAAAGTCGAACCTATAGAATTAGAGATGGTTTGAGATGTCCTAAATAAGTGTACTTTTTGACTTTTTATAAAAAGATGTGTAGAAAAGTAAAGAAGAGATGTTAATTGATGTGATTCAAAAAAAATAAAAAAATAAACTAAAATAGGTTATGCCAAACCACCCCTTAATAACTTCTTTATCACTAATAAGGACATGAGTTGGACATCACCAGAGCCGCGGCGATTGGCTTACGAGGAGCGCGCTGGTGAAGTCCAACCATAGCCAGGACAC
>CM069906.1:112812890-112980834 GCA_036172215.1 Camellia granthamiana
TCGGAGGGAAAAATCCTCGAGGACAGCCAACTCTTTCAAAGCAGCCATCCAACCAAGGGTGTAACCCTTGTTGCATGCCTGTCTGATTTGCTTTTTGTACTCCTCGCGGACGTCGGCTGCCCCCTCGGCATAGGCCTTCTCGTCTGCCTCCTTGATTTCGGCTTCCTTTGTAAATAGCGTCGTCTGGAGCTCAGTCTGGGCCTAGACTTCTTTATCTTTAGCCTCCTTCGCCTCGGCTTAAGCGACCTCGGCGACATTTTCTGCAGCCTCGGCTCAGTCCTTGGCTGCCTTTAAGGCTAGCTCAGTTACCTTGGCCTGGTCAAGCAGACTTTAGATGCGAGCCTCGGCTTTGGTCAACGAAGAGAGAAGCTTGGCTGCCTCCTTGGTCTTTTTGGTCAATTCATTCTTACAGTCCTGGGCCTTGACTGCGAAAGAGTGACCCTATTGGATGGCCTGCAAGAAAAGATAGCAGATTAGTAAAAATTTGGCTAAGTGTTGAAAGATTTCAGAAGACAAGATAAAAGACTTACCAGCACACAGTGTTGCATCATCAGGACAATGTTTTCATACTCTGTTAGCTCAGCCATTCGGTCGATGTCGGCTGGCAAGAGAACGGTAGTGGAGATGGCAGTGCCGACCTCAACACTGTCCAACGCGCTGTTGCCGGCCAACAGAGGTCGGTCGCCCACTATGAATGTCGGGGCCCAAGGCGAGCTAGATTTGAAAGCTCCAGGATGATCAGAACCCTCAAACCTTGGCCTCTTTAAGGAAGGTGCCTCAGACGAACCAGCCTCGGCAGGACGCTTCTCGACAGTAGAGGGGCTCTTCTCGACCTCGGCCAATTTAGATATCGGCAAAGTGTCCTCAGAGTCGATCTGAGTTACTGTTGCCTTAGCTTTGGCCTTTTTCACCCTCTTTGGCTTACGAGGGAGAGGATGGGACTATGACAACACCAGGGATGTCAACCAAGAGGTCTTCGACGACAGCCTTGTTACGTCCCATCTCGTCAGCGGTAGTGGCGACTGTGACTTTGGTGCCGAAGTGGATTGCTGGAAGAGTAGTGGGTGGGTTGGCTGGATCGTAAGCCGACGCCTCAGCACTTTGGCATTTTTGGCTACAAGTTCTGCCTACAAAAGCGCGGAATGGAGCTCGGCGACAGCGTTGGTGCTGGGCTAGAGGAATCAGTTGGGGAGCGGATGTTGATGGTTGCTCCGCTGGGTCAGAAGTTGAGGCTTGATTAGGCCTTAGCGATGAAATGGTAGGGGGAGTTGTCGTAAAAGGTGGAGATTTGCTCTTTTGAGGAATGTCGAGCAAGGCGGATTTGTAGGTTGGAATGTAGTTGAGCAACAGAGGGGCTTTGCGCTGATCAACTGGCAAGCTCAGCAGCTTCTTAAAGTCCTTGCTGGGGTAGAAGGTTTTGCGAAAGTCTTTTGGTGGCTGAGGAAGAGCTGCAAGTACAAAAAACAGCCATTAGAACATATAAAGGGAACAAAGTAATAAAGACTTAAAAATAGGTAAAGTGACACTTGGTTCTTACCATTGCCCTCTTTAAATACTGTTCAGCTCAAATGATAGCGTTGGAGGTCATCATCAAGTGGGAACTCCCAGTTGCCCGAAATGATGAAATAATCATCTCTAGTACCTTTGTTAGAGTCTGGGAGGTCGGCTATGAGTTTGTATTCAGTGGATCTTAGCTTGAGCTAATAGATGCAGCCTTTTTCGAATTTCAAGCCACACATAATATAACAGTATTGGATGTTGGTTAGTGTTATCCTAGCGTTTTCTCGGCTAGCTAGGGCAATTATACCGTTAATGACTCTGTAAGAATTAATAGCCAGCTGTATTGGGTTAAGTTTGTAATAATGAAAGACTTCTAGAAAAAAGATGTTGAGAGGGAACCTAAGTCCACACTCTATAAAGGCCACTACGGGGAAAGGCATAGAGTCCCCATCAGGCATGATGGAGTCCTCTTCCCCTACAAGCCTAAGGTGAACATCGGTTGGGATGGAGAACTCTATCCTAAAGTACTCTAGCTTGGAAGGGGTGTCGACTCTCCACCTGAACATACCCATGATGTTGGCTTGTGAAGATTAAAGCAAAATTTCAGAAAAGAAATGTTTAGTGTGGGTTTAAGGACCTCGGCTAAACCCTAGAGAGCATTGGAGTAAAGGTTTTTGAGAATCTAAGGGAGTTTTTGTTTCGGTTTTTCTAAAGAATAGAGTTCTAGATCAAAACCCAAACCTAAATCTACGCATATATAGGAATCAAAGGCAAGAATCTGGAAATAAAGCAAGAAAAATAGATAAGAACAATGGTTCAGACTCAAGAAAACAAATAGAAATTCAAGAACATTGAAATAAAGTGTGTGCAGAGATGCAAAGCCAAGGACAGTGGCAAATTAACAAGTGTATGAATGGTATGTGTGTGCATATGTAGACCTAAATATGAGTTGGGCGAACACGAAATTGCAAACAAACATACACAACACGCAAATAATGAAATTTAAAACACAGGCAAAGATTGAAGAACGTGAATGGATTCACAAATGGCAATAAACAAACGCAAACAGAGTTTGAAACTGAAAAGAGAGAAAACGGTGACTTACCGAAAGGAATGACGCCGGTATGAGGTACGCCGAAGTCAGACGTTGATGGTGAATAGAGCAGAACGGTGAATATTTCGCCGGAAGGGAAGAATGGAAACAGTTGCAGAAAGCTTTGAGAGAATGAAAATGGAGGTTTCTTGCTTAGAGAGAGAAAAAAATTGAACTTAGACGAAAAACGAAGGATGCAAAAGTAAAAAGACGGAGAGAGAAAGTGTTTTTGTTAAAACACGAAAAGGCGACAAAATCACAATGAATGTGCCTTGGATGACGTGCCTGCCAAGGGACGCGCGAGGAAACGACGCGACCTGATGGAGCGTGTCAAGTACGGATCTATGAGAAAAAGACACGTAGCGAAAGCAGTTAAGAAACCGTGTGTGACAGCTCATGCGCAGATAGAACTCTTGGAGTTCTTGATTTAATGGAGCAAGAACCTCGGCTATAGGGACGATCTCGGTTAAGGAACTTAAAGAACTTGGTTCTGGGCCATTGATAAAATAGACTACAGAGTCTTGGTCATGTGAAACCAACGTGTGATGATCTCAATCATGAAAGATAGGGTAGGTCCTAGCCGATGTGCTAAATGGACAAGCGGTATCGGTTCCATCACCTTAGGATGCCGAGGTAATAAAACCTAGGGGCAGTTGTGGGGGCATATTTTGTGAATGACAACATGTGGCCAAGGTGACACCGAAGTGTCAGCCGAGGTGCCACGTGTCTTGGTCATGGCGCCGAGGTGATCTCGGCTAGGCCGAGGCTATCTGCGGAGATACCGGAATCCGATATGAACGGATAAGGGACAAGAGTCCTAGAATGGGGGAGGACCTCAGTCTAGATAAAGATAAAGCTCTTAGGGAGTTTATCTCTATCTGGCTGAGAGTCCAAGATGAGCATTGAGCTGGAGTCCGTTGAAGCTAGGCTTCTACAGGGATCAGGTTAGTGCTGGCTATAAAAGTAAGGCACCCTCGTAGGTCTAAGGTACATTTTTTATATTCTGGCTAGTGAGTTAAGCACTGTTTACTATCTTTGAGAGATAACTGAGTATTGACTTGATCATCGGAGTGTCCCCGGATGGACGAACCACCGCCGGAGTCTTATTTTTCTGTGACAGGTTGTTTGGGCAAAAAATTCTAAAAATAAATTTGAGATGCGCATAAAAACCAATAAAATACAAGTATTGGTTAATCCCGAATGTTTTGTACTTGTAAAAGTCGAACATAAAAACGTGTAAAAAAATAGAGAGATGATGTGACTCAAAATAGGTTAAAAATCAAATTTTGGCTTTTAACCATGTTCCCAAATTGGCCCTAAATCTCTTATGTTCAACACCTTGACTACTACAAGTCATCATGATCCTCTGCTCTTTTAACCGGTCCAAATTCATATTTGAGATGGGCTCACCTGGCTAGAATAAGGCTTGGACTATGCCTAACTCCAAGTCCTGAAGCCCAACTTGGGTGATTGGCCCCATGAGAGACAACCCGCCAACTCGATGTATGATCTTGATAAGAAATTGAAAAAAAAAAAAATTCAAAAAAAAAACTCAAATGAACTTAGTAAAAAAAACATGTTGGACTTAACGAATAGGCAAACTTAACATGGCTCAACCTCATGCTAACCCTTATTAACCACCATGCCAACTATTAGAGTTATAGATGTCGATTGATCACTACCATGGAGGTCCCATGTTATCATTTTTGTCTCATCTATTAATACTAGATCTCAAGGTATTAAGAAGGTCATGAATTCGACTTCTATTTTTACTATTAGCCTCCCTCACTATTTGGTGGATCACAATGGGAAATATGGTGTCTAATTGATTGAGTATATCTATCCTTTTATCTATATATCTATCTATTGTATTCTATATTTGAATTGGTGTAAATTGTCACTTCTTTTAAAAATAATAATAATAATAATAATAATTTGAGGTAATTGCCTATTTTTTCTTGCCTCGTATAACTGCTCAAATTAAATTTAAATCTTATACATTTTATAATTTTAATAATACACTCATCGAATGTGTGTACACTACAAACTATGGCTTCATTTGGGATGTGCGTTGACTTTTTGACTTTTGACTTTTTGGCTATTTTAGCCTAGGGCTAGAAAGTCTCGTTTGGGATGGGCTTTTTGGCTTTTTTTATTTTTGTGAGAAAAAAAATGAAATAATTATGATTTAGATATGTTATTTTGTCTTATTAATTTCTTAGTCTATTTTATCTTTTTGTGACTATTTTAACCTTTTAACCCGAAAATTCTTTATGCCAAACAAGGGCTATATGTCTTTCAACCTCTAGTACCAAATCTTCCAGAGAAATTCTATTTTCACACACCATTTTATTTTTGTGCACATCATATCTCAATGCACACACTTATAAATTTAGTTATATGTTATTATTCTCTTTTCACACACCACATATTTCAATTATAACCCTAACTCACATCTTGTACACACACCACATAAATAGATTTTCTACAATTTCAAACCCTTCAAAGACTCAACTTTTCCACACACCCACTCATGGCAACAAACCACAACTCCATTGACGATCCTTTCAATAAGCAAGAGCTATTTTTAATCAAATCACATAGTAGATTGATATATCTACTTGTTAAACAAATCTACCACGTACTCTATTTCTTTCTCTACCAATCCAAAGATCTACACAAAATCATCAAAAAAATAATCTTTTCCAGTTAATAGTTTTGCCTATCTCATAAGCATACATATATAGTGTCTGTATATGTATAAAGTACCTGTTCTTTTTCTAGAACAGAGGAGTTGTTGTTCGCAGGCAGCCATTGAAACCTAAAGGAACTGAAAAATTAATCAGAAAAAATATTCAGGAACGAAAAGTCACTCACCAATCAAAAAAAATATTCTGAAATTATTGTACATTTTTATTTTGTACTTCCGAATTATTATAAATTTTTGATACTTAATTTTTGAATTTTTTAAATTAATTCAGTTCTGTAGTTCCGAATGTTTTACAATTTTTCAATACTTAGATATCAGAGTAGTTAATGAAAGCAATGGATAAAGTGTAATAATGAAGTGTAGCAAGCAATAGAGAACAATAGAGGATATAGCGATCTTAGTTTTTAACCCGTCAATTGTTGTATTTTGGACTTGGGTTTAATGTTTCCATATTGTTGTTTACCTCTTGCCTCCCTTGTATCTCTTAAAATTGGCCTTTGGGTTGTTGTGGTTGTGTTTGGAACAAGTTAGTTACTTGTTTTTCCCAAACTTTGTTGCCCAGAATTTTGGCCCTTCGCTTGAGCGGGCCTTCTTGCGCTCAAGCAAAAGTTGCAAACTCTTAGTACCTGGCACTTCTGCAAAAGTACTGGAGGAGTGTTTTTCACGCTCGAGCGGTGTTTCCTATGCTCGAGCGGTTTTCCTTGCGCTCGAGCGGGTTGTTTGTTGTTTGCATAAATACTGGATATGCGTATCAGGTGGGGCCAGTTTTGCGCTCGAACAAAACAAAACTTTGTGTCTGACGCTCGAGCGTCAACTTCTCTGCTTGAGCGAACTGTATGTATATCAGAGCGCGAAAGTGATGTTTTATATCACTTTTTCGGTTCTTTCTCTCTCTAAAACTTTTCAAAAACTTATATTTGGACATTCTCTCTCTAAAATAAACTCTTTCTCTACATTTTGGCCTTGATCCTTTGATCTCTACACTCTTGTACCTTTAAGAAAAAGTTGGAGCATCTCAAGATCTACATTTCTACCCGATTGGATTTGGGTTTCGTCATCTTTGGGGCTTCTCTCTTGCTTAACTCGTCTTCTCTCTTTGAGGTAAGGATTTTTCCACACCTTGTTATGATTTTTAACTTAGTCATTTGTGGTTATGTAATAATGATGGGTTTGAAGGTATTTTGAACACAAACCTAAGGTTTGGGTGAGATGTAAAAGATGGGTTTTTGATAGAAATGAAATAAATGAATATGGGGTTTGAAAATAAAGTATTGTGGTGCCAAAATAGTTAATTTTGGTATTTGGATGAGATTTGGAAAAAATGGAAGGTTTGCTCTATAATGGGTATTATATTTATTTTGTACAAATAAATGAAATTGAAGTTGTAAATATGGAATTGGACAAATATAGAGATAGATGGTGAAATTGAATAGATGAAATGTCTCATCCCTTGAAAGTTTTGAATAAATTATCTGTCATAAGATTGCATATCTGTTTAAAAATATATGTATTGGGCTATCAGTGGAGGATAACTTGACTGTTGTAGAAATTCCATGTGGATTAGATAAATTGAAACTAATCACTTGATGGTTGTCATTGAAAATGGGAATATGTAAATACATTGTATATGTATGTTTATTTGGGAAAAGAAAGGGGATGCACTCTATGTGTGATTATATGTTTAAATACATTGCATATGTATAATTGTTTGGGAGGAGAAAGGGGATGGACTCCATTATAATTAAGTTGGCCGAAGTGTCCTGAGTGAAAGTCCCGAAACTATACATGGGTGTCGATCCCGCGGACGAAATATCCGTAAAATGGCGAATCGAAAACTATATATGGGTGCCGATCTCACGGACGAAATATCCATAAAATGACAGTGGAAGTGTTTTATGTCATTTGTGAGATTGCTAACCAATGAGATGTAATCTCATTTGGGTTAATGGAAAATAGGTAAAATTGGCTCATGTGTTGAAATAAATGAAAAGGAAATGAAATAGGATATGGAGTTGGTTCATTTATGATTATATAAGACGTAAATGTTTTACCCCTGACATTGTATATGTATGCTGCACTTATAGCTTTGTTAAATCTCATATATTGTGATAGATTATTTCTACTGAGTTTTGGCTCACCCTACTTGGGAAACTATTTTCAGGTACTGGTGATATGCCTCCTTCAAAGACGTAGCTTGGGAGGACCAAGAGGTTGAAGGCTCTTCTTTTGTGTTTACATGTTTATTTATGCCAAGGGCTATTAAATATACAGAGCTTATGACTCTCTTTTGTTGTAACCAAGCAAGTCTTGGAAAGATATAAGCTTGTAGGGCATTTATTTTGTTGTCATTATCTAGTATTACATGCTATAAATTCAGGATGAACATTTATGAATGTATAGCGCATGTAATACCTTTTGTAATTCAAACTTTGATGAATGAAAATATATTAATCTTATTGTATCTACTTCTTGTGTAAATTGGGTTATTGGTATTATTTTTGGGGTGTTACAGAGGAAGTGAAAAATAATGTAGGAACTAGGTTAAATTTTTATTTTTTTTTAAAAGATGTGCATTGAAAATTATTATTTTTAAAAAATATGTACAAAGAAAATTTAGATTTAATTTGTAGTGTGTATTGATGTTTGTTATAGTCATTTTACTTTATGGTAAAATTGTCATAATTTTTTTTTTTTTATTAAGTGTATACACAGAGACAAGAATGGTGAAAAATAGAATTTGCCAATACTCAGTGCTATCATGGGTATTGCATAAGTTTAGCATGAAATTAATGAGTTGGTACAGAGAGTACAGGCTGATGTTGGTTTAATTTTGGCTTTGCAGTGGAAATTATGCTATATTAGTTCATTACAGGTGGAAATGGCCACAGGGCGTGCTTGGGGAGGGTTTGTCATTTCCCTCTTCTATTTCTGCGGATAAACCCTACTCCCGTCCTCGCCCTACTCCTATCCCCGTGGACAAACCCCACTTCCATCCTTACCCCATTCTCGGTACGGGTGAAATTTTTTAACTCTATCCACACGCCCGTGGATATCCGATACCCATGGATATCCAACCATATTTCAAATAGTTGAAAATATTAAAAACTATTTAAATCGTTAGCACACTAAATAAATTTTCTTATTTTCATATATATAAACAGTGAGACTTTTAGAATTATTATTTATTTATATTTAAATAAAATCACAGACTTTTAATATTCATTTCTTATATCTAATTATATTATATATATACACATATATTATTTATTTTTATATATTATTAATTATATCGGATCGGGTTTAGATCAGGGGAGGTGATACCCAACTCTATTCCATCCCTGTTGCGGATGAACGAAATATAATCTATCCCTACCCTGCATAAGTGTTAGGTTCAGATAAAATTCATCCCATTCAAAAAGGTATGAATGAACCCCCAAGTCGAATTAAAATGGCCATCCTTGATTACACGTCTATGTAATGTTATTAGTGGCTATGTTACAACTTTGTTAGGAAAATTTAGGTATCAAAAATGCTTCGCACCCCCAATTTTCCAACCCCCAGTGACCCCCAGCTAAGGTGGCACGTCACGTGATTGTCACGTGACTATAAGACCCAAACACATCTTCACATTTCATTTTGAAATCTCTCGCTTTCAAACACGTATGTCTTCGCTCCAACGGTAACAGCTACTGACCCCCACTCCGACGCCGGCGACCACTCCTTCCCTTCACTCCGACATCGACAGCTCGTTCCCTTCACTCGCGAATCTCTCTTTCCCTCTCATCCGACAAAGGACGATTAAGAGGTAAATTTCCCGACTGTCTCTTTGTTGAAGCCCCGACTCTCTCTGTGTCTCTTTTCCTCACATCCCTCTTATCCGACAGGTATATTTGCGTATATATATATCTGTATATATATCTATCTGTGAAGCCCCGACTCTCTCTATGTATATCTGCGTATATATATACATATATATATATATATCTGTGTATATCTGCGTAAATTTCCCGAATGTTTGGATCTAGTAGTTTTGACAATCTGATAAAGGAATTGAAAAATTAAAGTTTGGCATTTTGATTTGGGACTTGAATTTGGCCTTTTCATTTGGGAATTGTGGCCTTTTCATTTGGAGTCTTACATTGCCATAAACCTGTTCGATGAAATTCTTCAACGAAATGTTAAAATTATGAAGACCTGAAAAAGCTACTATCCTTGATTTGAAAGTATGAAAACCTGTTCATAAACTTGAAAAACCTGTTCCAACGAAATGTTGCCATAAGCCTTTTAATTTGAAATTATGAAAACCTGTTCCATAAACCTGTAGCAATTGAAACTCTATGAAATTATGAAAACCTGTTTCACCTTTTCATTTGAAATTATGAAAACCTGTATCTATTTATCTATCTTCTAAAATGAAGACTAATTACGAAATTGTGGTTAATGGGAGTATAGAAGAAAACCTGTATCTATTGAACCTGTATCTATGAAACAGGTTTTCCCATTAAATGAAAAGGTAAATTATGAGACAGGTTTTACTTGATCATGAAACAGGTTTTACTTGATCATTTTGAAGACTAATGTGTCCAGATTTTTTATGCAAATCCCTTTCTTCTTCTTTTTTGAAGTAAGATTGACTCATGAAAACAAAGAAAATGTGTCGACATCAAGGATGAAACCATCAACTTCTGGAGCCTTATGTCGTTGTCGTTTACAATGCTTTCGCATAAGCTCATCTGGCGTCTCTTCTTGGGCCTGAAAATCCATCAGCTTCACTTTATCTCTCTTAGAAATTTCAGAAATTGCCCCCAACTTTTGAGGATGTTCAGAACTGTTCACTACATGTGACACAACATCCATCTCTTGTTGGCTGAAATCCTCATCCTCAACTAAGTCACTACTTAAGGGGCTAGTGTCATGACAGTTGGTCAATATAGACTGAGAAATAACACTTCTATCTAAATGACTGCTAGTAGCATCCAATGATTGAATGAAGTCACAAGCACCTTGTCCTTGTAAGAATTTAAATAGCATTATAAAGCACGAATAGCTTTTAAAGATTTATTTATCCAATGAGATAAATTTCAGAAGTGCAAAAATAAATGAGTAGTTAATATCACAAACCAATTCTATGGTTCCACGTACATTTATTGTTCCATTGATTAAAATGACACTTTTGTCCTCATATGCCATCACCACACCTCTTTTTAACTTCTAATTCCATACTGTAACTTTTCTAAATTGTCATGTCATTCAACTTTTTCAATGATTGCCTTTTCAGCAAGCTTACACTATTCATTTTGTTTCTTTAAAAAAATAAAAAAACTAATAATAATAAAAACTTTTCCTTTTCCCATTCTGACGTGACATCTCCAACACATTCATGGGTTTTTGTTACTGCTTTTTTCTACTCAACTTATAGATTTTAGCTTAAATAAAGCAGAATCTAACTGTTTGTTATAGGTTTATGACACCAACTAAAACTTATAATAGCTTTTTTGGAGGGTAAATAAGCTGATTTTCAAAATCACCTCCAGGGGTGATTCTGATTTTCAGCTTATGCAGAAGGTAGTGCACCCTGAAACCCATCACTCGAACTCCATCTCTCAGCAGCAGTAGCGTGACAATCTGAGAATGGAAGCTCCACTACCTCTCTGTAAACTATTTTTTCTTAACTTTAGGACTTGTACTATGATAAATGTGTTCCTTTGATTGGATGAAGTGTGCCTGGTTTGAAACTTTCTTGTTGGTTTTTATTTTTAATGTGCTTGATAATGAATATATGCAAGTGTTGTCATGTTAATATTTGTTAAATATTTGACTTCTAAATCAAAAGGCAGAGAAAATGTTAGCTGTAGACACCCCATTTTTGACCGACCTTAAGACTCAGACGTCACCGATTGAGCGCTCGGTGATGTTGCATGTCGTGCCCGTTCAGAAGTCTCAGAGTCACGGCCGTGCGCCCTGCCTCCGGACCCCCGAACCCTCTTCTGTGCCTTGTCTCGGTTTGCGAACCAGACTCGGTTTTCTCTGTTTTCTTTCCTGAGGGAAGGGAGTGGTCCCGTAGACTATCTCTCAGTGGCCGTGGGCTACTTTTCGTGGCCGTAGGCCATTTTTCCCATTTCGGAGCCCGGTTCCCGGTTTTCGGGACCGTCAGGCCGTGTGCCTCGGTTCGGGACTGCCCAACCATCTCCGATTTCTCTGGTTTTTGGCAAGTACCTCCGTTTTATCATACTGAGGGACACTGGGGTCTCCGAGACCCGCTTCGCAGCCAAACACCACTTCCGATGCCCGTCAGCCCATTTTCGGGACCCCGAACTTCGCGGTTTAGGCCCCGAGCATTCATTTCGCATCGTTGTTCGTTCATTTTTGGCAGGTACCTCTGTTTTAGCATAACGAGGGACACTGGAGCCTCTAATACCCACTTCGTGGCCGAACGCCACTTTCGGTGCCTGCAGCCCATTTTCGGGACCCCGCGCGGTTTTGGTCCCCGAGCTTTCGTTTTGCATTAGTTTTTGTTCAATTTTGGCAGGTACCTCTGTTTTAGCACCAGGAAGATCACTGGAGGGTGGGAGGCCAGCAATTGTCTCAGCAAGTGTATGGAGGATTAGAGAGTTGCTTTTTAGATATTTTTGTTGCTTTTTAGATATTTTGGTGCTTTTTGGATATTTTGGTGCATTTTTGCTCTATAAAGGGGAGGTTTTGCTTCATCATTTGAAGAGGGTTGGATAATTGTTAGACATTTTTGAGAGATAGATACACCATTTTCTCTCCATTTTCCATAGCTCCAAAGTCTTTTTCTTCAAGTTTGGTGCCATTTCTTCATCACCATCAAGCACTACCATCACCACTCCATTTCTAGCAGCAAGGAGAGGTTCTTAGAGGCTTAGAAGCAATATTTCTCAAGCCAAGAAGTAGAAAAGAGAAGGTCTACAAGGGTAAGTCTCCATTTCCCTCTTTTGTAGCATTTTCTTGCTCCATTTCTTAAGCCCATTTTCTTATTGTTTTGAGCTCCGACCTTCACTGAGATTAGGTCTTTTTTGAGCTTATATTCATGTTTTATTAAGGGCTCAACCCCATTTGGTGTCTCCATGATACACTTGTTTCAATATCACTCTTTATGCCATTATCTTGCATGCTTTGTTTGGCTTTTGAGTGATCTGATTTCGAGCATACCATAAACTGTTAGTAGGCCTATTTTGAGCCCCTCTTCAACATTGAAGAAGGGCTCCATCATGTTTGGTGGCTCTAGCATGAACTTCCTTTGAAATTCTTCAATTTTACCGTAAAATTGCATGAGTTAATTAGCCTATTTTTGATCTGAGTTGGAGTATGAAACCTACTGATATTGTGCTCATTTTGATCCCCTCTTCAACATTGAAGAAGGGCTCAACCATGTTTGCCTCCTCTATCATACACTTGCTTTGAATCCATGTTCTATGCCTATCTTGCATGCTTTGTTAGACTATTTTGGCTTCTGTTTTTGGCCTTCATCAGGCCTTGAAGGAGTCTTATTTTGGTCCATATATCATGCTTTGTGAATGGTCTTAAGCCATTTGGTAATTGGTTTTAGTACTTGCTTTGAAATTCTTCAAATTTACCGTAAAATTGCATGTTTGTTTAGGCCATTCTAGCTTCTGTTTCTGGCCTTTATCAGGCTTGTGAAGTGTCTTATTTTGGTCTATTCTTCAAGTTTTATTAAGGGTCTTAAGCTTTTTGGTCATTTCTTATGATACCTCTCTTTATAAACCTCTTTTGACCCTTATTTTGCATGCTATGTATTGTATATCTACACACTGAATTTGGGGATCTCATCTTCTGTAAAAATGCATATTTTTAGTCCCTCTCTAATTTTGTAGAACTGATTTTTTGGGTTTGAGCATTGTAGATATCACTTGCTTTGTAAATCCTCTCTTTTTCCGTATTTTTGCAAGCTATTGTTGTCATATCTATGCTTACAATTTGGCCATGTTTTGTACTGGAAAGATGCTATTTTTGGGGCTGCCTTGCTACTGTTTTTGCTGTCATGTATCAATTTTGCATGTTTAGTATAGCTGTAGGCCATTTCGGGGGCTTAATATCGCATTTCGGGATGATTTCATGCATTGGTTGTCATTTCGTATCATTTCGGGGCTGTTTTCCCCTTCATTTAGGTGCTGAAATTTGGTTTGCACGCTTGCATATCATTTCCCGTGCCATTTCATGCCTTCGGGCCATGCCTCGGTTTGCGTGCCCGTGGGCACGCACTTCGAGGCACCTCCGTTTTATCCGACGGCATCTAATATGAGTGTGGCTGAGGTCCACTCATGTGAGTATAAGCCCAATTTGCATTTCCATCTCATTTTATCATCGCCTCGGTTTGCGTGCCCGTGTGCACGCATTTTGAGACACTTCGGTTTTATCCGATTTGCATTTCATATCATCGCCTCGGTTTGCGTGCAACCGATTTGCATTTCATATCATCGCCTCGGTTTGCGTGCCCGTGTGCACGCATTTCGAGGCACTTCGGTTTTATCCGATTTGCATCTCACATCATCGCCTCGGTTTGCGCGCCCGTGTGCACGCATTTCGAGGCACTTCAGTTTTATCCGATTCGCATCTCACATCATGGCCTCGGTTTGCTTGCCCGCGTGCACGCTTTTCGAGGCATCTCATTTTCATCTCATTTTCCCAGTATAGTGCATACCAGGTTGTATCTTAGATTGCATTCATGAATTTTCTCGGTTTGCGTGCCCGTGTGCACGCATTTCGAGGCGCCTCATTTTCATCTCTCGGCATCTTATGTGAGTGCGGCTGAGGCCCTCTCATGTTAGTGTAAGCCCAATTTGCATATTTCATGTCATCTCATGCTTGTATGTCATCGCCTCGGTTTGCGTGCCCGTGGGCACGCATTTCGAGACATCTCATTTTCATAGCATTGCGCATGCTAGGTTGTATATTAGTTGCATTTCATGCATATCATGCATATTGCACGGGAAACGAGGTGCGTTTTGTACTCCGAGTAACAGAACGGGTCTCAATTCCCAAGTCACCGACACTTCGGATTACCCATGATGGAGTTAGGTTTTGTTGTCGCATTCATATGCATTCATCCTATATTGAGTTGTGCAATCCGACTCTTCGGCCATCATGCATCGATATGCGTGATTGGTGGCACGAGGATCGAGGCATGCATATATTTGTGAAATACATTGCTATGCCCTTTTCTTGCTCTCTGTTACAGCACAATCAAGAATCAGCAACTTTTCGGAGTCTGGCACGCATTTCGGGAAACATTGCAAACAGAGGCTAATCGGGGCATCCTAGTGGATTTTAGCGCCAAGGCAGCCCAACATGCATCATCCGTCAGAAGCAAGGCAGTCCCTGGCTTGCATGCCAGTTTTACCGTTTTCTTAGTTAATTTGTTAATTAATTAGGATTCTTGTATTTTATTCAGACTGTATATTTCGGACTGTATTATTCTTTTATTTCGGACTGTATATTTATTCGGACCCTCTGCGCGAGGGCACAACTGTAATAAGTGTGGGTGTGTGTGATGTATGTCTTCCAACCCCACGTCTTTCTCCCTTTTATTTACCCGCTTACAATGGTTAGATATAGGGCATATTTCAATTAGCATACAGTATGACAGCATGTTTGCATCATTCATATGTTTTGCATGCACCGGGCTCGGCGCATCATACAAACTGCATCTGTATTTCAATTCCAAATTGAATACATGCTAACTGTAGCATCTCATATACCATGTTTAGAATAGCCGAGCCTGCTATAGTTGCATTTTGCATGTGTTGCATTAGGCATTTCTGTATACTTAGGATCATGCATGATTTCTAATATAGTTTCTGTTTTGGTTTGGAGTACTCGGTAAGTTTTATGCTTTAGCATCCTTGCATGCGTGTGAGTGTTGCCATGATAGCATGCTTGCCATGAGGCTATATGCTTATGTGATATAACTGCCTTGAATGCCTGTGGGTGGAGGTTGAGTTATTTGAATTGGGACAATGCATTGACTGTTTGTTTTAAGCCCACTAGATAGTGGCAACATCACTGTTTTCTAAGCCCACCTGAGGGTGGCAAATCCGCATTTTAGCCTACCTGCGGGTAGCACCATCACACCATTTTCAAACAAACAAACATGAAATGTTTTGTTCCAATTCAGACGGCCCAGTCTATACTTGTTTGCTGCGAGCATCACATAGTAACCTAGGCTAATAACCGGAATAAGAGCATACAATGTTTTCAAAAGCAGATATCATGGTTAGTAGAGGCCGGTCTTTGACCGGGCGAGCGGGGGTGCTCACGATGTGACCTTCCCCAATCGTACCCAAGTTCCCGAGCCAACTTTGGTGATGACGGACACGTGGCCTTTGGCACCGAGTTAGGGTTTCCTAAATTTCCCATTTAAAAAATATTTAGGTGGCGACTCTGTTATCTGGCAAAGCAGTCCATGTTTGGCACTTCTTTCAAAAAAATCTGTTTTTTCTTCAAAACGATTTGCCAGAGTTGGACTCTTTGGTTCAAGATTTCGAACCGCAACAAAATCGAGTCCGAACTGTAGCGAGGTCCCTCGCGGGCTTGTTACATTAGCACACTGAGCTCTAATGAAGCACCAAAGATGAAACATTTGATTGACACATGGAACAAAAGCAGAACAAGACAAATGCCCTGAACAGTTAGCACACTGAGCTCTAATGAAAGATGTAGGATGAGAAGTATCAAGATCTAAATTGAGTGTATTAGCTAATAGCTATATCAGAAAGCAGAGAAAATGTTTTCCAGAGATGAACTAAAATAGAAGCCATCTCTAATGTAAATACATTAATACCTAATCTGAATAAACTAATATAAGGTAAGTCCTTATCCTGGTTGAAACTCTGGAAGACCAGTGTTACTTATTAACTTAACATCAAACCAGTGTTGCTATTTGTCCCTTTTCAAATAAATGCAACCAACAAGAGTAACTTAACTTGTTAACTTAACTTATTAACTTTACTTAACTTACTACAATAGTTTATTACCCTTCATAACTTGCTATTTGTCCCTTTTTGCAGATGTCAAGTTCAAGTGTCAGTGGCAGTAGCTCAAATCGGTTGACATACGTCAACAGAAATTGTCGTACATGTAATAAAAAGGCCACCATTCAAATTTCTGAGACTGATCGAAACAAAAACAAGTAATTTTACTCTTGTAATGATTGTGGTTTTATCGGATGGTGTTTACCTACAAATCCAGAATATAGAGGTCATCAAATTCCAAGAGACAAAGTGCCAACTGTCGGCGAACAAGTTATGACTAAACAACTTCGAGCTATGACCAAACAACAAATAGAGATAACGGAACAACTTCGAATTCAGAACGCAAAGATGCAAAAGTTGATATATATATTGTCCGTGTTACTTGTAATTGGTGCCTTTAAACTTATGAATATGTAATAACATATATATACATATATGTAAGTTAGAAGTAGAAGTAGATGTCAATGTACAAGTTCAAGTAGACTGAATACTTTTGTGATGTTTTTGAGGAAGTTATGTTTTGTTGTGTATTGAAACCTAATTATTGTACCTCTTTTGTGGTGAGTGGAATGGAAAATGACTTGTTCAAACTTGTACACTTTCTTCAATACTCATTAAATCGACATTGTTAAATACAGGAAACTGTTGAATACAAGGTAACTATTGTTGAATACCGATAAACTATTGAATATACATGGTTGAATACAGCGAAACTATTTAATATACATTGTTGAATACAGGGAAACCATTGAATATACATTGTTAAATACAGAGAAACTATTGAATATACATTGTTCATTACAGGGAAACTATTGAATACACATGGTTGAATACATGAAAACTATTCAATAAACATTGTTCAATACAAAGAACTGCTAAATAAACATTGTTCATTACTAAATATTGCAACATCTTCATTACATAACAAATAATAATAATAACATAACTTCATTAATAATTAGCACGCCACATGTTTTACAAATCCACATGCTGAATCTCAATAACAAAGTTGTAACATAAGTTACAATCTCAAAAACAAAGTTTGAAGCTCAGATTAATAGACTACATAATTTCCAATCTCAAAAACAAATAGTTGGAATACATAGAAACTAGTCAAACAAGTCTGTAATATCCAAGCTTCCCAGTGTGCATGCATGAGAAGCTGATGGGGTTAGAGATGCAGAACCATAAATCTAAATTAGAGCACTCATCAAACTTCCCTGTGTGCCACTTACGAAGTCCGATGGAGTAAGAGACGTGCCTCCAATACCATGGGCCACTTATGACAATTCATTGCAAAAAGTACATGTTAGAATAATACACTTTGTAAAAGTACATGAAGTCCGCTTTCGAAAACACTTTGTAAAAGTACATGAAGGCCTCTTTCAAACACGTACCGGTACATACATACTATTTTGTGTGCCAACCATATAAGGATAATATGGTGTATATGCAGTAACGTTAGCTTTAGCTTGAACTTGAGCTTGAGCTTCAAATCGAAGCAACTTAGCAGCCTGTATGTTTTGAAAAATAATTAAAGATTGAAATTTATGAATTGCTTTTACATACTTGAATAGAGTTTGTAAAAAAAAAATTTGAATACACATTTTACCTTTGGTTTTGTTTGTTTTTTTGCCGTTGTCTTGAACCGATTAATAATTTGATCTACTTTGGCAACATTTTGTTTCGTAACTGGACGACCACTTCGCCGAGCAACCAAAGGACTAATCACCTTCCTACTAGTACCTCCTTGTGTAGAACCAGTGTGAATCGGACTTTTTGTGGAACATGGTAAATTACTCCCATCACCGGATTCTTCTTTCATGACTCTCTCTTTGATTTCACCCAACCCAAGGTCTATAATTCTAGTTTTGCCTTTAGAGTTACCAGCAAGTTGTACAATGACAATCAATTTTTTGTTCATCCTCTCATAGGTACTTCCATTGAAATCATTCCCGAAGCCGGTGTATGTGGTTTTGATGCATGCGTATTCTCTATCCACATCTTTTCTCCACCGGGGCAAAATGTATTTACTTAGCACCTCATTTATGCATCTTCTGACAAGCACAGCGAGTGAGTGAGCACACATAATGCCTTTATACTCAAACAACCGACACATGCATTGAACTTCACATTCAGTTGAATTAAAATAGACAACAAAGTCCACATACTTCATCTTCTCACAAACTATCATCGCTTCTTGGACATTATATGTAGAAATTGATCCCTCCTCTTTTACAATCACCGTCTGACAGCAAAACCAATCTCTTCAACTCTCCTTGAACTTCTTTGAATTTCGCATTGGTGTAGGCTTGCTGAAATTGCTTCTCAAAACCATATATAGTTAGGCAATCAAACAATTTGTGTCGAGACTTGAAGTCTGCTTTCTTCTCTTTTTCTACCTTATTTCCCAAGGCATTGTCATATTGTTCAACGAATTGCTTCAATGTAGTTTTTGGATTTACGTATCCATCAAAAAACGCATTCATACTTTCACTTCGTTGTGTAGTTGACATGCTAGCCCAAAAATGTCTTTAACATAGACAAGTACCCATCGATGCCGCTCATCATATAGTACCCCCAACCACTCATTATCATAAAGATTGAATGTTGCAAGCACCTCTTCCCATTTACTCTCAAATTCAGCTCTTGTCAAACAGTCATAAACTGCATTTTGCATAGCCAACTTTATGGCTTCATACTGAGCATATCCTTTCAACTTCTCTGAAATTTTCTTCATGATATGCCATAAGCACCACCGATGTCGAGCTTGTGGAAACATAATTTCTATAGCATTTTACATAGCTCTACACTGATTAGTTATGATAGCTTTTGGCGCATGATTTGACATGCAACTTAACCATGACTTGAATAGCCAAACAAATGTGTTAGTGTCTTCACTAGACAACAATCCACAACCAAGCAAAATGGACTGTCCATGGTGATTAACTCTGACAAATGGAGCAAATGGCATGTCATATTTGTTCGTCAAATAAGTTGTATCAAATGAAACTACATCTCCAAATGCTTCATCAGTCGCTCGGCTCTATTATAGTGATCCCGGGTTTTCCCCTTTATGTACAGTATTCTGGACTTGAGTTCCATGATTGAGTATTGTTGTTTATGTCTCATTCCGTCCTTTAATTCTTGGTATATGAGTTTTAAGATGTCGTGGGCGTGTTTCGAATAGGTTGGTTGAGTTTTGGTCTCTAATCTTGTTGCCCAGATTTTTGATGATCCACTCGAGCGGGTCTTATTGCGCTCGAGCGAAGTTTGCATCCTTACAGCATTTTGTGCGTCTACAGAGATACTGCAGAAGTGTCTTTCGTGCTCAAGCAGAGTTCCTCATGCTCGAGCGGGTGTCTGGAGTCTGTAAAATTACTAGAGGAGTGTATTCTACGCTCGAGCGGGTATTCTTGCGCTCGAGCAGGTGGTGCTTTGTGGTTGTGCCTTGGCGCTCGAGCGGGCTTAGTTTTTTGTGTCTTACGCTCGAGCGTTCTATTCTCCGCTTGAGCGGACTATACGTATATCAGATCGCGACTGTGATATTTTAAATCACTTTTTACACACTCTCTCCCTCTAACTTTCCAAAAAACCTAATTTGAGAGCTTCTCTCACTACAATACACATTCTCTCTACAAATCCATCTAATTCTAGTGGTCTCCTACCCTTGTCCCTTTGTAAAAAGTGTAGAGCTTGGTGTGGGCTACGTTTGGATCCGAAAATCTTTGGGTTTGGAGCACATTCGAGTTTCTCATCATCTCCTTTGGGTCTCTTCTTTTGATGTAGGGATAACCTACTCCTTTCTATGGGTTTTGACATAGATGTTATGTATTTTGTATAAATGGTGGTGTTTGGGGTTTGTGAGAGAAACTAGGGCTTGTATTGAAATTATATAAATAGGGGTTTTGTGCTTTAAAAACTCTATGTGTATGTGAGACCTTGGAAAATGGAATTATGATTGTTAAATTGATGAAATTGAACCTTAAGGTTGGTATTTGAGAAAAGAAGGGGAAACATGCCCTAATTATGTTGAATAATTAATTTGGGGAAAAATGAAATTGAGATGAAAATCATGAAATTGGGAGAGTATGAGATTAAATGGTAGAGTTGGATAAATTAACCACTCACCTATGGAAATGTTGATAATTTATCTGTTTGATGCATTTATTATCTGTTTAGAGATAACTGCTTTGGGCTATCGGTGGAGAATAGTCTTGATTGTTGTAGACACTATATGTTGATTAGGGAAAATTGAAACTAATTAAATGATTAAGTCATCGAATATGACGGTTGAATTAACACATTGAATATGTGCTTTGCTTGATCATTATATATGATAAGTGTTTAAATGCATTGTATATGTATATTGTTTGGGAGGAGATAGGGGATGTACTCCATGGTTTGAGGGGAGATAGGGGATGGACACTCAAACCTATTTGGGAGGAGATAGGAGATGGACTCCATTGATAACTAAGTTGGCCGGAGTGTCCAGGGTAAAAGTCCCGAAATCTTGATTACGTTTGCATAACGTAGATAATTGAAGTATGGAAGTGTTTTAATATGAGTTGTAATCTCATGTGAATTGTGAATAACGGAAGTGTCTTTATATGAGTTATAGTCTCATTTAAATTGTTTGGCTAGACATTGAGCCAGGTTTATGAATGTAAATTGGATAAGTAAAGGAAAGTGGAATGAAACACAGATGTAATTGCCATGGAACTGGAATGTGTTGTAAGTTGATTTACAAGTGTTAATCATTTATCCAATACTAATGTTTTAGTTATTGCTCATAATTGGTTTAGTATATCTCTACTGGGCATTGGCTCACCCTATATGGGACATCAATTTCAGGTACAGGTGATATGCCATCTCCAAGGACGTAGCTTGGGAGGCTTAGGGGCTGAAAGACTTTTTGTTGATTTCTTTGTGTATTATATGTAAATCAATCCAAGGGCTTATTTTGTATAAAGAGTTAGAACTCTTCGTTTGTTGAACCAAGTGTTGACTTGGAAAGTTGTAAGCCCGTAGGGCATTTACTTTTGTTGTCAACATGTAATACTTTCTGTAAGAATACTCTGATAAATGAAATATGATATCTCTTTCTTGTATCATGAGCGTATGTTTCTATGGGTTCATTTATGAGGGCGTTACACCTTGCATTAGCCCAAAACAAGTTTCTAATGCGAAACTCTTCATCAACATCAATCACATAAAAGAATCTCTCACTATGTGCTCGCATCCTCATAAAATAACTTTGAAGTGATTCGGCATCACCTTCCCCAAGCCTCAACCTTCTAGCTCTCTCAATGTAATTTCTTGCATCTCACTCGTCAAATGTCAATGACTCGTATCCCCCCGCTTCAACAACCATTGAATGAAAGTTCTTAGACACCCCACTCCCTACTTGATCATTAATTTCTAATCTTCTCTTCACAGGAGTAAGAATTTTCTTATTCATTGCAAAATAACGTGAGTAGGTGGGAATCAAATCATGATTATGCTCAAGGTTAACTGTGGTTAGTTTATATCTCCCATCCTTTTGTACACTACCTCGTACCCTTGCTGTGCAATCAATTTTTGTGGACAAACATGACTTCAGAGGGTTGACTTTTGATTTCTTTTTTCTCTGCCCCGCTCAAGAACATTCAATTGCAAAGTTTAGCAATTGCCCATCATCTCCAAAATGTTGTGCTCTATAAGCTATAGAAAATCCAACATGCTTAGCATATTTGCCATAAAATGTGTACACCTCTTCCCTTGAGCTAAAACATATACCCTTTTTAGGTTCTTCAACGTCTTCGCCCTCATTTATTAAAGGATTCTCACCAACATTTGAATCAACCTCCATTCTTCCACTTTGCGTACTGAAATAACAATTAAACAAATATCAGTTTCCTAACAATGCCCAAACAAAAATACTGATTTCATTATATAACAATTATGGAACTAAACTTCATATTTCAGATTTTATATAAACTCCATTTAGAATGATCACTGTGAACCAAATTTCATATTACAGATTATATAACTTATATTTCAGATTACAGATTATATAACACTGCCCAAATTTCATATTATATAACAATTACTCATATTTCAAATTACTCATATATATTCCAGATTTCATAGGTCCAAAATGACAAATTTCAGATTAGGGAAGAGAACTAGCATATAACTGAATTAGCATATAACTGATTTCAGATTTTAGATAACTGATTCCAAAATGAATTAGCATATAACTGATTCCAAATTTTAGATTAGGGAAGAGAACTGATTTCATATAAATGAATTAGCATATAATTGATTCCAAAATGACAAATTTCAGATTTCAGAATTAGCATATAATTGAAAGAGAACTCAAGCTGGATTAGTCATATGAAATTGATTTTTTACCTCATAAACCACTGATCCAGATTACATGCGAGACAGAGACACAGCGGAAGATAGAGAGCGACAGAGGAGCTGAGGACAGACAATGGAGACAGACAGAAGACAACCAGATTGATGGACAGAGGACAACCAAATTGATGAAAGCGACGAAGATTGAGGATAGATGAGAGCGGCGAACAGAGATACAGGTTTGTAAAAGGGACAAATAGGGACAACCAGAGTTCTCGGCGAGCTATGGCCGTCGTCGACGGCGGAGAGCTACGGTGGAGGAGGAGGATGGCGAGGAGAGGTGAGGATAGACGAGGGAAGATCGTGGAGACAGGTTTGGTTCCCGCTTTTTCCAGATTTTGTTTTTCTTCTTTTTTTTTTTTTTTTCCAGCTATGTTTACACATCAGCTGCCACCTCATCTGCCATGTCACTGGGGGTCACTGGGGGTTGGAATTCACTGGGGGTCTGTAGCGGGGTTGTTTAGGTATTAATGGTTTGTCTATCATGTCAAAAATGAAGAAAAAAGAGAAAACTTTAACTCGTTCCTCCTCTGCCTATTTATTTCAATCCACCCAACTTTAGAAAAACTCGGTGCAAAACTTAGTGGTAGTTTGGGATTTTTTTTTTATTTTTTATTTTTTATTTTTTGGCTTATAGTTTTTTGACTTTTTAAAAGTTAAAAAAATTATTGGGTTTGGAAGGTTACCATAGAAATTTATTTTTTTGAGTGAAAAAATTAATGGATGACAAATCAATTTTATGTTTTTTTTTTTTGTTGACCTTTTTAACATTTTAACTAAAAATATATATATATATATTTTTTTTTGTAAGTTGCTTGTGGTTACTTTCATTTCTCTCACACAAACAAACAAGGGCAAGGTTTTAATGGCTCCCATAATCTACAGTTTTATAAGTCTCATAAACTTTTTGTTACTTCCATCTTGATTGAAACACTCATATTATTAGAACATGAGATGTAGGGATGGGCGCGGGTCGGTTGCGGTTATAGAACCTTCAATTTGTCATCTGTCTGTTAGATTGGCAAATTGAAAAAAATCAATCCGCATCTGTCTACCAATCCAGCAGATGTGAATTGAGCGGATTGACAAATGGATGCGAATTGGTTTAGCAGTTTAAAATTTTATAAATTTTCAACATAATTTAATTTGTGTGCTTCCTAAAAAAAAAGTATTACAATCCCTGCATACCTCATCCAAATAAAGAAAGTTTGAAATTTTAAAATATTACAATCACTGCATACCTCATCTACATAATACAATCGCAGCATGCCTCATCCACATAAAGTATTACAATCTATAGTTCTTAAAATATAAAAATAATTCAAACCATCAAAACCATAAACAGAGCAGTAGTAGATATTATATGCCTCTGTATTGTTATATTTATATCTGTTTTTGAAAACAAAAATCAACCAGTATATATCATCTTTTTTATTTATTATTTTTAGAGTTAAATTTAAAAAATAAAAAATATAGATAAATAATACATTTATTTTTTTCAATTCAAAAATATATTCAAGTTGAAAACTCTTTTTCAACAGAATATTTAAACTATTTTTCAATTGAAAACACAAACAGAATATCTAAACAAATTAGAAATATAAAATCTTACAAATTACTAGATGTGCTCACGGTTTGAGGGTTTGGTTGTGGCCAAAGGAACCTCAAATCCACTATCCGTCCAAAACTTGGCGGATTGAAAAAAATCAATCCGCTCGTTATCATGCATCCATCCAAAATGTAACGGATCGGTTCAGTTCGATCGGTTTGAACGGATCGGTATATCCGTTGCTCACCCCTAATGAGATATGCATAAACAATTTAAAAGTAGTTACACTTTTATTTTTCCTAACTTTAGTTATATATTTGTTATTCACAAAATTTATTTTTTTGGTACTTATTCGAGAATATTTGTCAAACAAGATCTAGAGCTAAAAATTTCCTTGTAAGTTATTAACAAGATCAAACAAGAATATTTGTCAAACAAGATCAAACAAGATCTTGTAAGTTATTAACCAAGTAATATTATTGTTAACTGAGAAATTTTGTAATTATGCACACAATTTCTTTTTATGACATTTCTCACTTTTTTAAACATAATTTCATATCTAATATAATTTTGTTTGATATCTCTTGAGTAGTTTTTAAAAATATAAATTTTATTAATAAATATGATAAAAATTGTGACATTTTTAAGTTTTTTTTTTTTAAAAAAAAAAAACCATATATCTTTCTCCTTTCTTTTAAGGCATGTAAAACGGGCTGGTCCTATTTCTGATTGGCTTTGCTAGCTCTCTCGTTGGCTGAGCCCGCCAAATATCAGTCTAAACTTGAATTTTTGACTCAATCCAATATGGGGTCAGGTCCGGCTTTCAAGCCCTTGAGTTTTATATTGAATTTTCTAGGGGTGAGTATGGTCTAATTTGGATTGATTTCTGATGAAATTATGATCAATTTATTATTTACGATTTTATAAAAATTGGAATCAAATCAAATTATTGAAACCATGGAACCAATTCAGGGGTCTTTTGGGAACACATCAAAAAAGTCAGCTTTTTGACTTTTCAGCTTTTTTAGCTAAAAAAATCAACTTTTTTACCCAAAACAATCCAGTTTTTTGCCAGAAAAGCCACCAAAAAAGCCAAAAAATCAAAAAACTAACTTTTTACCAACTTTCCAAAATACCACTCAAACCAAACCAATTAAACACAGTTCGGTTTGATTTGGAATCACAGTTTCACATAATCTGTTCAAAATAAAAATCATATAATATTTTTAAAAAAATTCAACCTATCATAAATTTTAAAAATAATAATAACATGTCCATCAAACAAACTGCTCTCATAATATTCATCAGTTAAGCAAAAACATAACATTAAACAAATATTGTTCAACATTGGGGGTGTTTGGTAGGGCTTTTTTGAGCCAGCTTATAGCTTCTGGCTTTTAAAAAGTTATTTTGGACTGTTTGGTTAAACTTATTTCAAACAGCTTCTGATTCTAACAGCTTATTTTAAGTCAAAAAAGCTGATTCTGAGAAGCTGCTCACCCCTTGCTTCTGATTATCAGCTTCTGCTGTTGACATATTAATTCACGCTTATACTCTTAGATTTTTTTATTTTTTATTTTTTTAAAAATAGAAAAAGACCCAAATGGACTATAAAATATTATTATTATTTTTTATAAAAAATGTAGATAAATAGTGAATAATAAAAAATAAAAATTAATTGAAAAAGCTACTTCACAGCTTATTTAACAAACACTACTCAGCAACTTAAATCTATAATCCAACAGCTATACCAAACAGGTTAACAGCTTCTGATTAAAGTCATAATCTATAATCTATTAAGTTATAAGCTATAATCTGTTTTAACAGCTACACCAAACAGCACCATTAATCTGTCATAATTTTTTTGAAACATAAACTTTCAAAATA
The DNA here is from genome assembly GCA_036172215.1 of Camellia granthamiana. Lineage (NCBI taxonomy): Eukaryota > Viridiplantae > Streptophyta > Magnoliopsida > Ericales > Theaceae > Camellia > Camellia granthamiana. Next base: position 112,839,044 of record CM069906.1, read on the forward strand.
TAAACATGCACATGCATATTATTCCACCATTAACTTAAACAAATATAATATCTAACAAATAAACATATATGGTTTAAATTATACGGTTCGGTTCAAATCCAAAATCATAGATCTAAATCCGAAACCAATTCGCGAAGGCCAATTCCTCAATTTTCTAACCCAGGACCTAACTACAAATTAAAAAAGTCAAACCAAACCTACCGAATCAATTTAGACCCGTTCAAATTGCAAAATTTTCAATTTCCCGGATCAATCTAGAATTTTCAGAGCAACTGAGCTATGCTCCAAAGACACTCAAGCCCTAGAGGGCTTTTGTACCAAAATTGGGGCCTTGGCCTAATAGCTTAAGGCCAGCCTTAGGCGGGATTAGGGGTGTGCACAGTGCGGTTTGAGTGGTTTGAGAATAAAATTACAAACTGAATGGCGGGTTAGCGGATTAATAAATTGCGGTTTGAGTTGTTTTTGACGGATTGACGGATTGAAGAATATTCTAACTAATTATCATACATTTGCATAATATATAACACTAATTTGTATAATATTTTTTAGATATATAACACAAAGTAATTTTACATAATATGTTTCATATATATAACTACTAATTTGTAATAAATTTCATATCTTAAATCTCTCTCACACTTATTTTTATATTGATATTTCATTAGAAGTTAAAAAATATATATGTATTAACTATAGCGGAGCGGAGCGGAGCGGTTCGGTTGGCGGCTTATAAATTTTAAAGTTTAAACCACGGTTAGAGCAGTGCGAATTAATACAGATCGATGCAGTTTTAGCTGATTCGGCGGTATTTTGCACAGCCCTAAGAGGGATTCTATTCGAACCCAAAATATGTCTCAGTATACCTAATTTAAATTCATAAATTTTAATTCCTATTATATTCTAATATGAATTTATTAATAATGACAATACATATTAAACCCTAAAATAATTTTTTTTACTCATGTTGCCCCTAATCAGTTATTCCTATTCAAATATCTGTATCTTCTTCCCTAAGAGATCAAAGTTATTTATTCTTTTTCATCCTCCCTCCAAAACTCCAATACATCCTACCAAAACTGACCATCATCATCAACATCATTGTTTTTTTATTATTTTGAAACCTTAAACCTTAGAAGAAAGTTTGAATAAAATCAAATAATAGATGAGAATAATAATCAAAATAGTTTTTGAAGCAACTCATCAAAAAGGAGGTAAGTATTCATATAAAGGGGTTTCACAATTTTTATAAAACACCATCAATTATTTTTTATATCTTTTTTTGATAAAAATTAAATGGTCTAGTAGTTAGATTAACAATATCATATTATTGGAGTTGTTTTTATTTTGTCATTTAAATAATACATTATTTGAGAACTACTCTTTTTTGTTAATGCCTGATGTTTATGTGCTTATAAGTTTGGTTTTGACTTTTCCACGAACATTCTTGTGGATAATTTATAATGTAAAAGTTTTTTTTTTCTGTATTGAAAAGTTTTATAATACTTATGTAAAAGTTTGATTTTTTCTGTATTTATAATGTGTATGTGCTTATAAGTTTTGTTTTTTTCTGTATTTAAGAATTATTTTTTGTATTAAAAAGTTTTTGAAATAATTTAGTTTGTTTATTATTTATTATTTGGGTTTACCTTGAAGGGAAAAAATAGTAAGGTGTAATGAGAGTAAAATAAAATTTTAAATAATTAAATAAGATGTACTTAAAAATTGATAGTACTTAATGATTTTTTTGGGTGTAAATAGAATGGGGCATTCTATTTGAATCCAAAAAATATCTCAGTACGCCCAATTTAAATCTATAAATTTTTATTTTTATTATATCCTAGTGTGAATTTACTAATAAGGACAATCCATATTAAACCCTAAATTATTTTTTTTTCTCATGATACACCCAAATCCATTATTCCTATTCAAATCTCTACATCTTCTTCCCCAAGAGATCAAAGTTAGTTTGTCTTCTTCTTCTTCTTCTTTCTCACTCCAAAACTCCAATCCATCTTACCAAAACTCACCATTATCATTAACATCATTGTTTTTTTTTATTTATTTTGAAACCCTAAACCCTAGAAGAAAGTCTGAACAATCAAACAATGGAGGAAAACAAGTTTCGAAACCCTAATCTACCATTGCTTGATTGTTCAAAATCCTCCAAGTTTTGAAACCCTAATCTACAATTGTTTGATTGTTCAAAATCCTCCAAGTTTTGAAACCCTAATCTACCATTGTTTGATTGTTCAAAATCCTCCATTGTTTGATTGTTCAAACTTTCTTCTAGGGTTTAGGGTTTCAAATAATAAAAAAAAGCAATGATGTTAATGTTAATGGTGAGTTTTGATAAGGTGGATTGGAGTTAGAGTGAGAAAGAAGAAGAAGACAAACTATCTTTGATCTCTTGGGGGAGAAGATGTAGAGATTTGAATAAGAATAATTGATTAGGGTGTATCATGAGAAGAAAAAAAATTTATTTTAGGGTTTAATATGGATTGCCCTTATTAGTAAATTCACATTAAAATATAATAGGAATTAAAATTTATAAATTTAAATTGGACATATTTTTTGGGTTCAAATAGAATGCCCCAATAGAATCCCCCGCCTTGGGCCAAACTTAACATTTTTCTAAGTTGGGTCAGCCCATTTCACCAGGCCCAAATATACAGGTACCGATGTTTGACCAAAAACAAGCGCCAGATCATCATATATCCAGTCTACGAAGAAGATCATCATCGAAGAACTTTCGGGGATAGAGATCGTCGCGAAGATCATCGAAGCGAACAATGGTTCGTTTCCTGATTCGTTTGATTTCATATATTATGTATACATATCTGTTGAGTTGTTGCTGAAAATTTCATTTTCACGATTTCGTATTTGTTCTGTTTTAATCCCCCTGATTCGTATGTTCTTTCTACCAATATGATATTGATGATCGGAAATTTGTTGCCTAATTTTTTGGATAATTGTACTTTTTTGCGCCTCGTTTGATGAGGTTTGTGTTTTGGTTGATGAATTGATGTAGAATCAGTTATAAGATCTGGTTTGTTAAGTTGTAAAATTACTGGGCTAAAGGAGATGATGTAATTATACATTAAGATCCTCTGAATGATGAAGTATATAAATTGGGGTGATACACGTTAACTGTTCAAGCTTGGTTTGAAAATTATATATCTGTTCAAGCTTCAAATGAGCTTTTGTCAGGCCGAGCAGGAGTAATTTGTTATTATAGTTTTAGGCTTATCGAACCGAGCCAAATAAGCAATTGAGTGTTCAAGTTTGGTTTGAAAATTTTAACGAGTTTCAAAATATATTTAAGGTTTGCTTAAGCTTGAATGAGTTTTTAATGAGTTTATCACCCCTAGATATATAGAGTAATTTTCAAATCTAAAGTTGGAGGACAATAAAGCGTATCTGAGCTAAAGGTAGGTTGATCCATTTCAGTTTAGGTGAAACTTGATATAGCTAGGAATTCAGGTTGTTTTGATACTTGAAAGGCAAACAAATTCCCCCGAGGGGTTAGCCAAGTGGCAAGTTGAATTATGATAAGTGCCTCAAAAAGCGTAGATTACAAGTTCAATTCTTAAGAAGCGCTTGTCCACTCCAAGGCCCGTGGTAATTACCCGGTATATGTGGGATGGGGGATTGCATGTACCAGGTCTGGGTGATTAGTCAGAGCAGAGCCCTAGATACCCTCTTTACCCTAGGAAAAAAGAAAAAAAGGAATATAATAACTCAATTGTATGATAGATCACTAGATTGTTAAGGTCTTTGAGTTAAATTTTACCAAAAAGAAAATGGAGACGATTTGGAATTTGCTCATTTATAACAAGATATGTTTGGATGTAGTAATGAAACAACTCAAAATTCTATAACTTTATTAAAATTATAAATTTTTTCTTGTTCCTTTTCAAAAATTGAATTTTCTATTCTGACAGTGGGAGATTCAAAATCTGCTCTGTTCACAACACAGCTTATTTTTTTCCAAATTAACTCATTTATAAATTCACAGATTTTGCGTTAGTTAATTCAAGATGGAATAATGTAAGACCCAACAGTCCCTTACTTTATGGTTGCCCAGTTTTGCGTGAGATCCAACTATGTGGCTTAGAAACAATAATTGCTCAGCCTTGGGTGTGAAATGTGATCAAAGGTTCCTCATCTCTGGATTAGATTGAATCATTTGACCCCTTTAATAGCTTAAACGTATTCATCAGGGCATTGTGTTTCAGATTTGCTTCGATTAGTGAATGATTTAAATTAGAAACCAGGCAATACTGTTTCTTCCCCACTTCCATCTCTGCTAATTATAATTTAGTATTTGTCTTTGGAATTTCAGGTTGCTCTAATTATTAAGCCTTTGTAAGAGGAATTGCTTGTAGTTGTTTCAAATCTAACACCCTATGTTTTATACACTGACCATCATACTCGGGATTTTGTTCTACTTGATTAAGTAAGAACAGTATAATTGATGAGTTTTCTGCTTGAACTGTATGGCATGATCGATTTTTCATCACTTTCTGAACTTCATTGTGATATAGTTAGAGAACTCTATATAGATGGTTTAATCATATACAACGGAGATCAACAGGGACAGTAATGAAGAGATGCGATATAATGACGGTTGATGGAAGTAATAGGGGAAGGGGCGGACCTAGATTGACGTGAGCTAATGTAGTAAATAGAGATATGAATCTCCTTAATTTGACTAACCAAATGGCCGTTGATGGAGTCGAGTAAAGAAGAATAATTTATGTAGTTGACCCCATTGATAGGACTTAAGGCTTGGTTTGGTTTGGTTTGGTTTGGTTTATAGCTTTTACCTTACCTTTTCAGTAAATTAGATATTTCTTTTAAGCTCTCTGGGATGTACACTTGTTTGCTGAAGATTTTCTTTGGATCCTAATACCTCATCAGGTAAGTGCGTACGGAGGTGCATCTAGGAAGGAAAAACACAGAGGACGTCATCATGGTTTAACTCAACAGAAGAGGCAAGAGATAAAGGAAGCATTTGAGCTCTTTGACACTGATGGCTCAGGTATTGAAATATCTTTTCTTTTGTACGAGAACACATATATCTCTTGAACTTTTTATAATTTATTTGTTTATGTCATGTAGGCACAATTGATGCCAAGGAGCTGAATGTTGCAATGAGGTACAAATATTTTGTCTTGAGCACTATTTACTTTTAGGTTGATGAGTAGTGCAAATATTAAACTTATATAATTTGCAGGGCACTGGGCTTTGAAATGACGGAGGAGGTACTATCTAAATCCTAATACCTCAACTTGATGTACTCCAAAATAATATAGGTTTCTGCATAGTATCTTTTAACATGTACACGAATTGGTGCCAAAGGAGAGGCACCTGCCTTACAATTCAATGGGAGTCTCTCTCTCTCTTTCCTTCAAGTAGTTAGTCATTTGTTCTTATCCGCGTGGCTTTTTTTCCCACCCTTTTAACAGAGTTCAAGACACAATGGTATGTAATCAAATTTCATTCTCATGAATCAGCTCGAGATTTTAATTTTATTTGATGGTATTAGCCTTTGTGTCCACTAATTGGGACTCTCGTTTTTTTAAATTGATGCTTTATTCACCTGAGTTCTAACCTAACTAATTAGGTGAACTAGTTGGTGATTTGACTGACAGGCTGATATGGTTTGTCTGATGTCGGTGGAGTTTGAAACTGATTAGAATCTATTGGTCACCTAATCCAATGTGGGGATTGCTGAAGCAATCTGAATTAGCTAATTTAATCCATTGTAATTCTACACTAACTTTAGATCATCAGCATCAAATAGGTATTGGAAGGGTTAGCGTTAATAATTTGGATTTAATTTTTTGTAATTGTTTATAACTGATGGTTAAATTGGGCTAAGCTGTTAGAATGACAATGTGGTCTTACAGAAGCCATAAAGCTGGGGCTATTGAACTGGACGTTTCTAATAGACTTTAAACTTTTCTTTCATGTGCAGGTTGCTTCATTTGGATGCCAAACTGGCAATATAAACCTACTTTCTTATTTTTATTTGCAAATATCTTCCCTGTTAATGGCCTATTTTCTTTGCCGTGTTTTTCAGCTTTTTGTTGCTCATTTTTTTACTTATATGCTGCAAATGCTGTTCTTGCTACAAATGATTACACTTTGTGATCTTTTTACGGGCTAATTAAGTTTCATTTCCAATAAAAATTAGGACAGTATATTTTTTACTGATTGATTTTCTTGATAGAAGAGTGCATACTCTCTCAACTGATTGATTTTTGTGCAATTCTGACATTCTATTTGATAAAACATGAATACCAGCTGATGTGTCATTTTATTTCATTTGCAGCAAATCAATCAAATGATTGCAGATGTGGACAAGGATGGTAGTGGTGCAATTGATTTTGATGAGTTTGTGCATATGATGACAGCCAAGATTGGAGAAAGGGACACTAAAGAAGAGCTTATGAAAGCATTCCACATTATCGACCAAGATAAAAATGTGTGAAAATATGATTATGCTTGCCTGATTTTGTCCCTTTTTTTTTTTTGACTAACTGATTTTTTGTCATTTGAATATAGGGAACAATATCTGCCACAGACATTCAACTAATTGCAAAGGAGCTGGGCGAGAGCTTTACTGACAAGGAGATTCAAGAGATGATAGAGGAAGCAGATCGTGATCGTAAGTTTGCCTCTTTTTATTATGATTTGCATTATTCTTTATGCTGTGTGCTTCAGGTATTTGTTTGAACCTCCAGACACTATGTTTTAGAACTGTTTTGTTAGTGCCACTATCAAACCTTTTTTCCCTTTTTTATGTGATCTGCATTCATTGTTGAACTGAAGTTTCTGCTATGTAAACTGGCCATTTTTGTTAGAGTGGCTTTCAAAAATAGCAATTTACCTATGCTGAATTGATTCACACAATTGTACTGGCCTAAATATTTCTTTAATAGAATTAGTAGTTGTGTAATAACTAACTTCATTGCTAACCTTCTTCCCTTTGTTAGTTGCCCTTTCTATGCTCTACCCTTTCCAAGCTATTAATTCAATTAAATGACGTTGCCAACCTCTGTCCAAGTCTTACTAACAACCTCAACTTCTGTTCATACCTATATCATTCACTGTCACACCAATGAATTCCATCGCAATCACCAGCATCTCCACGTCATCATCACATGCTGATGATTATATTCAAGCATCATTAACCCAACACCAGTTAAAATCTTCATTATTGACCAAATGAGCCTCTCTCTCTCTCTCTCTCTCTCTCTCTCTCTCATGTGTGCAATCGCAATTAAGCATGCACTTGTGGGCACAGTAGTTGATGAAACAAAAATATTAATGAAATATCCATTGGTTCCTAATACATAAATCTAAACGGATTGCCCATTCAGGAAAAGAAAATAACATTGTGAATTCTATATAATTTCAGAAACAACAGATAAAATTGATTTTTTTTTAATATAAATTATAGTTCATTTAAAATTATTAATTCAATTAGTTTAGTAAATTATTTTTTTATTGTATTGAGGAGCCAAAACCATCTTCACTGAACTTGTAGGCGAAGTCCTTTTGTTAGCAGTCAGAAAGAGTGTTTAAAATTTCCAGCATTATTGCTACCACCCCTCCCCCAGTTTTATTCTTCCTTTTTCCCCCAACTTATTCATCTTCTCGGAAGCACGACGCTTGATTGTAAAAACTCACATTTTATGGTTCTGCCAAATGTCACAATGTCAATGAGTAGAAGAAGTGCATTACTTCATGGTTCATGTTCAAAATTGTTCCCCAATCTGGTTTTCTCAATTTTACCATGTTTATTAATTCAGTGTATATTTTGCAATGTTCAGGTGATGGAGAAGTAAGTGTGGACGACTTTATGAGGATGATGAGGAGAACTTCCTATGGACATTAAAATATAGTTAGACATTTCTGTACGATGTTTACATTTATTTTTCAACCTATGAAGACAAATTGCTGTTGGTTCTATTTATTTTTTTTTAGCATGGTTCACGGATAGGAACAAAACAAGATTGGTGATTTGGATAAATTATGAAGCTGTAGAATTCAGATTATATTTATAGCTCCTGTTTGTGAAATTGTTATGCAGTAGAATTCCTAGTCTATTACATGAACCTAGATTTGTAAGGTTGTGTTTGGATTATGGATTTAGTTAAAGATTTGGAAAGAAAAAGGAACAAATTGGGTAAATGATAGGTGATGTATAATTATATTTTATTCACATTTTATCTGGTTTTTTTTTTTTTTTTTTTTTTTAAATTCTTACTTAAATTCATGATCTAAACACAGCAAGTGAAATGTTTCACCCGTGGATATTTCATTCTCTCCACTTTCTAATTTGGATTGATGCATGTGATGTGACTCTTTCACCAATCCCACTCAATGGAGGTCCGCCATTCTTATGATATTAGAAATTTACACCATTTTATTTATACATCATTAATACTTTCAATACACATTATTACTTAGTATATACAAAATATTTTTTAGGGTTTAAAAATGAGGATTACTATTAACACATATCTAATTTTTTTGGATCTTCTATTTCTTTGAACCCCTATCTTAAACCCTAAATTTTAATAAGATTTTTTTTGAACATTTTACTTAATACCAATTTTATCCATATTTATAATATTATCACCCCAAAGTACCCACTTAATTTTATGGACTCTCTCTTCTTCTTCTCTTAATAAATGATGAACGATTGAGAACAACAAACAATTGATAAATAAATCAACTGTCCTTATCTTCTTGTTCTCTTATAAACGATGGTCTTTTTCTCCTTGTCATCGTGAACGATGGTATCTCAGTCAAAAATCTCTTCGACGATCTCTTTCTTCTTCTCTCAAGTAACCTCAAACTCTTCATCACATATATATATTTTTTTTATTTCGGAGTAAAACTCTTGATACAGGGGTTTTAAAGGGGAAAAAAAACCTTCAGAAAAAACACAAAATAAGGGGAAAATCCTACAAAATAGAATTGTTTGGCATTTCAAAGCCAAACAAAATGTTTTTGTTCAGCATTGCATTATTAAACTAAATGTTTCTGTTCAACACTGTATTACTGAACATAACCTTAACAGTAAGCAAACTAATACTGAACCAAAAATAACCCAGAATCGTAAATACAAGATAATAAACTTACCAATGCAACCAACCTCATCAGAGTTGTTGTCATTGTTCTCCATTACTCTATAAGTATCAATGAATGGTGAAAACGACCATGAATGTATAAATTCGGAGTCTGTAATAGAATTGTTTGCAACATTAACTGATTTGGAATAATGAACACATTTGAAACTACCAAACAAAACGTTAACTGATTAGATGGTTTCAAATGTTTTTCATTGAAGATGAATTGTGGGTTTATGATGGTGATGAAGAGAATTAGGGTTTAGACTGGTAAGGAATATGTATAGATGGGGATGAAAGTGGGTGTACAATATTGTAAAGTATCATTCTAATTGTTTTCATTTGGTGGGTGGGTGTTCCATTAAAAATTATCCTTTAATGTAATTTTACTTCATGATATAATTGTAATAAATAAATAAATAAAAGAGAGATGAGAATTAGGGGTTTAAAGAAATTAGGTAGGTGCTAATAGTAGCACTCTTAAAAATATATTAATTCACACATTACTTTCCATTACTAACCATATATTAACACACTACTAACTAATTGAATACACACCATTACACACACTAAAAATTCTTCATCTTCACCACTATACACAACAAAAACCCCACAATTTTCAGAATAGAGACCATCTTCGTCGGTCTTGATCTCCATTATCGGCGGACGTATCATTCGGCCTCTATCTTCGTCGATGTTGATCTCCATAGTTGGTGTTGCACTCTTATCATGTCTCATCTCGTCGTCTTGTCATTTCAAATCATTGACAAAGTGTTTCATTCAGCCTCCATCTTCGTCGGTATTGATCTTCATTGTCAGTTTTGAACTCTTGTCTCTCCTCGTCATTTCAAATTCATCAAATTAGTCATGTTTATAAATACAGAATTGAACAAACTTAATGTGTTTAAACATTTATATCTTAACAATGAATAAAAGTTTAATTTCTTTTAACCGAACTAACTTAAAATGTTCAATTTTATATGTATGAACATTTAATATTTAGTCAATCTTAATAATTTGAACAAAATTATTTTGTTTAAATATAAATAATCAAACATTGTGTAAAAGTTCAACTCTGGTTATCTGAATATGACGAACAAACTCATCTTTCCAACATACAAATGAGATAAATATAAGTCATAAATTAACATTTTTCAGTGTTCGAATCAACGTTTTCAATGTTTATATTGGAACCAACTATCTCAGTACCATCTATGGTGTGCAAATCTTCAAAACTAATTGATTTCAATGTTATGAACTCTAAATCTTTAAAGTCAATAATATTTTTGAGTTTGAAAAATAAGTATAATGGGGAAAAGAATAAAGTGAGATAATTGATAATGAATGATATCATGAGTGTATGTTAATGGTGAAGATGATGAACAAATACAACATTTATATGTTAAACCCTAAACCCTATAAGAATGATAGTGTGTGAAGAGTATTTTATACTTTAAATATGAAATGTTTGAATGGTTATAATACACCTCATATTGTCTTTAATGGTCATTTCATTGGAAGATGTTATCAAAATATAAATTTAATCTATTAATGATGTGTACTGAGAGTATTAATGGTGTATAAATGGAATTACCCTAGAAATTTATAGACTGTGGACTAAGGATCATCATTTGATCCGAAAACTCATTTGCCTAAGCTCATACTTTAGATAGGCTAGGCATCGGCCTAAGGTTTAAGCCCAAAAGGGGCTTGAGTTTGGTTGAACTCGCCGTCTGGACCTGAGAGTCTGACAAAAAATATAAATAAATAAAATTCAAAAAATAAGTCTGAATCTCAGTATTTTGTGCTAAGCCCTTGGATGGACTAGTTGGTCTATCAACCCGACCCATGGCCAAAATCATCACTTTATTTGGACCATGTCCATTAAGTAGAGGTTAGGTACAGGGGTGTAATAATAGCCTGGTCCACTCAGGCCTTGGCTCAAACCGATCCGTGGTGGGCTCCCTCCAAAATTTGGGTTGGCTCACGGGTCAGAAAATTAGGCCCAAGCTTAGGGGGTATTCAGGCCTTGGGCGAGTCGGCGAGACTAGGCCTAGGCTCGAGCTTGGGACGGGCTTGAACAATTTTTTTCTATTTTTCCCACCAAATTTTTTTTTTTTTCCCACCAAAAATGATATTGGGTTTCGAATGGGCCGAGCCTCAAGTTGGGCTTTCAATGGGCCGATGGGTCGAGCCATGGGCTTCAAAATGGCGGCCCAAGCCCAAGCCTAGAGTCCCGGGCTAAGCTTGAGCTCGGGCCTAACCAAGCCAGGCCCACCCTAGGCCGTGAGCGGGCTTCGACCACCCACAGACTAAGGACCATTTTTACACTCCTAATTAACTATAAGTTTTTGGCCTTGAATCAATCTAACTCGGCCCATTAATAAAAATAATTTTTTTATAAAAAAAAACTCATTGAATCGTGGAATTGAGCACCATTTTTACGAGCTAGTTTGACGTGATATTGACCCTCTTGGCATGGAGAATCGGAGATGACGTGTACATTGATGTGAAATTGGAATAAGGGTCTTTCTACTACTTTATGGACAACATAAAAATTTTCCTCATAATATTATTATCGAATATCAATCATTATTTCTTAAAGAAATCATGTATTTTTTTGGGTTAACGAGTAAACTTCCCAAGTCTGTCCTCTACCAACTTCAAAATCAACTATCTAATGTCAGTTTAACCGGAATAAGACGGGGGGAAAATCTCGAGTGTGTGCACACACATCATTTAAGTCAGAGAGTGCAGCTGTAAGAATTCGACCCCACACCCAAGCCGTAAATACGGTTCATTCAGCACTTAGAAGGTTGTCCTAGGACCACTGCACCAAATCTCTGGGAGTTAGTCCTAGGGAGTGCACAACCTGAGACCTCAGGGTTTATGTTTCAAAGTCTAACCAAAGTGCCACAACCCCTTAAGTTGTTGAAGAATATATTTAAGTTTCATTTGTCAACTGCATATTTTAGTCAAAAAATCAAAATATTATTATAATTTGTCACATTATTCTCTCTATTTTTGTGTACATCTTTTCATAAAAAATCACAAAATTACTAAAATAATATGTTCCCAAACAAGGCCCAATCTGACTAAACAACTATAAAGACTTCAACATAAATATTTTTTAAAAAGAAATAAGGTCTATTTTGACAATAAGATTAAAAGTTAATTTTTTAAATTTTTAATTTTTTTTAAATCATATCACTTTTTTATTTTATTTTGTTTACTTATTTAAAAAAAAAATTTTAAATTGGCCGTTGAAGCAACCACTCGGTGGTATCATGGACGGTTTATTGGTGTTGACTCTGTCATAATGTCCTATTAAGATCTAGCCTAAAATGGGCTAGTCACGTGCTTGTTATTGGGCAGCTGTGGCCAGTTCATAAATGTGTCAAGAATCTTGAAAGTAGCGGCTACTGGCAAGAATCTTGAAAGTATGTCGAAGTTTCGCCGACCAAAAAAAAAAAGTTTTTTTAAATTATATATATATAATTTGTTACAAAAATAATACTCTAGGATTGGTTTGGGAAGTGGGTTGGCTTTTTGACTTTTTAATTTGTTTGGCTATTTTAGCCTGAGCTAAAAAGTTTGGTTTGGGAATGACTTTTTGACTTTTTGGCTTTTTTGACTTTTTTTGTGAGAGAATAGTGTAATGATTATGGGTTGGATGCGATGTTTTATTTTTTGTGGCTAAAATAGCCTATTTTTTCTTTTGTGGCTAAAATAACCAAAAAAACCCCTAACCCCACTTGCCAAACGGACCCTTAGAAATTAGTAAGGTACTAGCAATTAGTAAGATAATTTTAAATTAAAATTCTTTGCTCTTCCAAAATTTCAATAGGTCGCACCCTTAGATTTATAAAGATTCACACCCTCAAAATATTTATAATACAAAATTTTAAAAATAGTTTCTAAATTGCATTTTATCAAATATTATTGGGAAAATTAGTCTAGGGTCCCTCTCTCACTTTTCGTAATGGAAGAAATCCACAAAATTATTTTTTGATGTCTAAGGTCTCTAAACATATATCAGATAAATTTGACTCTTTGTCTCTACTCTACTCTCTCTCTCTCTCTCTCTCTCTCACTTCTCTTCTCTTCTCTTCTCACCCACTGTCTTCCAAATCCAAGGCAACAAGCTCTGCTCCTCCACCCTCCTCTACGACCTCTTCCTTAACACCTTCTCCTTCGACTCCTCCCTCCGTTCTGCCACCGTCGCAGACCTCCAGGACCCTAGAGAGAGAAGAGATGGGGTTGTTTTTGGTCTTGCATTGGAGCTTAGGGGTCTCTGGAACTGATTGCGTCAGAACAGTCGCTGTTGTCACAGTCCGGCACCGGAGGCTAAGGCTTGGAACGATCAATTGAGGCGTGGATGGATTGGAGAAGAAGCCGAATTTGGAACCAAGTTTGGGGGTGAGATTGGTGTTGTTGTTGCTAGCTTCTTGCTGCTTCTCCTTGGGGGGTGGACGGCTTGAACTGTTTCACCGTGTGGAGACAGCGGGAATTTTTGATATAAAATGGAGCCCGGTTAGAGCCATTGTTGGTCCGTTGCTTGCTCAAGCCGATGCAAATGGTTACTTGAGGCTTCATCACCTAGAATACTGTTCGAATGGATCAGCAGCTAGAGATAATAGAGTATATAAGTGGCGATTCGAGCGATTGAGTCCGATCAGTCCTTGACTGTGCAAGAGAAGGCTAAGCGAAGGCAACAGCTCATGAGCGGAGGCCCCAAGAATTTCTCAAATTTCTCTGGATTCATTTTGACCGATCTTAAAAGCAATGATCAGTATCAGATCAAAGGATGTGTAATTATGTCTCTTATAATTTCTGTCATAGCACGCTGCTTTGCAGTTTGAGTTGAGGTGAATATTTTTTTTCTGAAGGTGACACTATGGTATTTACAACCATCATTGAATTTTATTTATATATGTCCAAAGGCATTGGCTGTGTAATAAAACCTTCATGTGATCAAAATGAATTTCTGTGAATAACCTTATCAGTATTTGTCTGTCAAGGCGGAGGACCACCGGTTGCCTTCTTTCATGTCTTTTTGTTTTGTATCTCTTCTATGCAGCCTGAACCAGAGTTTCGGCCTCCCATGTCTAAAGTTGTGCAAGCATTGGTTCGGTTAATGCAAAGGGTGAGCGTGGTGAAAAGGCGATCCAGTGATGAAATCAGTTTTTATGTACAAGACTCCAGATCATGAGACAACTGACTTGTAGAATTTTCCTGAATACATACACAAATTTTCTCTCCACAATTTTCTCTGGATTTCTTTGGTACTCAGAAAAATTTCAATTTTCTCTGATTTGAATCCAGAAAATTTCTCTGGAGAGAAGTTCAATTTTCTTTGGAGAGAATTTCTCTAGGACTGAAATTTCTCTGGATTGATGTTGAGGGACCTTAGATATTATGAAAATATTTGATGTCCTTTATACTATAAAATCATAATATCAGAGACCTTAAAAAAAATACCCCAATATTATTTTATTTTATGTTTTATACTTTTGTATAGTTTAGAGTTACTTATATTCTTTTATTTGTTCTTATTTGTTACTATTCTTATTTTCTGTTCGTATATCATTTATTTTTTCCCCTATAAATCGCACTTTAATTTCCTTATACACATTATTTTGTATTCATTTTTGTTTGTTCATTATCTAGAAATAGGCATATTATCTGAAAATAAAAATATTTTTTACGTTCAACATGACATACTTAAAAATGAGTTCAAAAATATAATACCGTTTATTGAAACAAGTTATCATTTTACATATAAAATATACATTTTCAATTATGAAAATTTTCAAAACTAAACAGCATAATTGGATGAATGAAGATTTTGTAATAAATTACTTGATCACTTTTATTGATAAATACTTAAGATTTTAATGTCCAACCTATTATAAATGTTTTTATATATATTATAAAAACTGACGATTTCAACATTTTTAAATAGTTAACTTTAATAGACGAAGAGAAGACCTAATAATAATTACTATTTTTATTAAATTAATGTAGATAAAAAAAAAATGTCGGATTAAATGTTTGTTTTTAGTTATGTTGAGAAAGAATATCTAATTAATAGTAATATTGTTCAAATTTTTGTGTTAGCATAAATCAAAATTTAAAATTTTACAATAATTTTTCAGATAAGTAAATACATGTATTTTTGTCTCCTTAAAGTTTAAATCTTGATTTTATCAACTCAAATTTTGAATATCTACCTAACTTATATGGCCTATTTAGAGAAAGTTGGTTTTTTAATTTTTTTTTAAAATATAAAAAAGAATAAAAACATAATATGATTTAAAAAAATTAATAAATTAACTTTTAAGCTAATGACAAACAATAATATAAGTGCCTTAAAAAATCATGACTCAAATAATTCAAAACACCTAAAATAACGTCGTTTTAAGTATAAAACGATATCGTTTCAACATATTCGAATTATTTAAATCACAAAAATTCAGACTTTCTAATGACAAAAAGAGACCTATCTTAAAAAAGCTACATCAGTCATTAAGACAACCGTCCTAACTTGTACGACTAGTCTACAACACTTTTGTTAATAGGGACAGATATTTTCCACATGGTTGTTGGTGTTACTGTTACAAAAAACATAAAACATTCGAAGCGGGAAAAACGGCTTGGCAGCTTGTTATTCAGCCAGTTGTGGCCGGTGCTCTACGTATATATATAAATATAAAATCGGCTCGTTGACCTTTTAGTTCCGTAGAGTTTCGATCTTCAACTGACATGACATTACTCAACCTTCCGTTTCAAAATAATAATTCCTTTTAAAAATTTAATTTTTTTATAATATAATTATTATATTTTAAAAAAATTAATTTTTCAAAATTATCTTTTTAATAATATATTTTTTTAGAAAATATCAATTGTTATAATTATATTTTTTGTATTATTAATGAATTTAAAAAAAGTGTAAAATAGAAAATTAATATTATTTTAATTCTTAATTTTTTAAAAAAAATTAACATTTTAAAATAATAAAAAATAAAATAAAGAACTAATATTTCGAAACGAAAAGTAATTAATTGGTAGGTACCCTCGAAGCAAAGCAACTTCCGACCAACTACCAACTCCTCTCTCTCTCTCAAAATAAAATAATATATATATATATGTCAATGCTGCTAACTGATTTGAGAGTTGATTGTCTTAATTAATTTTTAAATATTTTATAAAAAAAAAATAGGGAGAGTAATATAATAATTTGTAATACTTTTTGACTTTTAAAATAAAATTTTTTACTATCAAAACTAATGTCAACTATAAAATTTTACTATTTCACAATAAAAATTTACTATAATTTATAACAAATTTTACTATGAAATTTTAACATTTAAATAATGAAATACCATCAGCACTATAGTCACTATAACTGTTACTGTCACAAATATAAATATTGAATAAAAAATTATTAAACAATGAAATGATAATGTAAATAGAATAAAATTTTATTGTTAATTTAAAACAGAGTGTCAACAAACAAAATATAAACCACATATTACCAAAGTAAACTAAAGTAAATTTAATCTAACAAAAAAAAAAAAATCATTATTCAGTCATATTCAATAAAAAATAATCATAAGTTCATAACAAATAAAATACATGTTGTTCGATCTCAATCTCACATGAAAAATCTTCAAAAATTATTCACTATTTTATCCAAAGAAACAAATGAAATACACATTTCTTATACGACTGAATTACAAACATCAATTCAAACAATCTTCAAAATACAAAATATAGCAATTATTGAAATTCTACAATGGAAGCAATGAAAGATGATCAACAGATGATGGAAATGGTGAAGATTTGGACAAACAAGAGAGAGAGAGAGAGAGTAGAGAGAGACAAATATGAGTATAAGAGTTAAATTGGTTCGTTAATGACGGATAAAATTGTCTATTAATTTAATTTATAATATTCTTTTATCCTTTAAATTTATAAGATAAAAAATATGGGTGAACTATCAATTGGTCCTAATAATTTAACTTAATTTCCATCAAACCCTATTGAAAATAAGTCTCGGTAAAATTGTCGCTAAAAATAATTTTTTTTGTGACAATTTTTTATATATATCGCTAAAAATTGAAAATTAGTGATTTTTTTTTGTCATGGTTTTTATAAATTGTCACTAAAACTTACAATTTGTGACTTTTTTTATGACAAATTTTTCTTATAAGACTTATTAGATAATAAGTCCATTTATTAAAACCTACACTTAAGTACTCCAAAAAATCATAGACTTTTGGAGAACTTACATGTAAATCTTAATAGGTATTGTCCAATAGATCCTATAATAATTAATGGTATTTTTCATTAAATGCTATTAAAAAAAGTCACTAACTTCAACAATAGTTTAAAAATTTTGTCAAAAAAATGTCACTAATTATAAGTTTTAGCGACAGTTTAAAAAAATTGTCACAAAAAAGTCACTAATTTTTAACTTTCAACGACAATTTGAAAAATTCGTCATAAAAAAACGTCACTAATTGTAAGTTTTAGCAATAATTTATAAAAATCGTGACAAAAAAAGTTATTAATTGTCAATTTTTGACGACATATATAAAATATTATCACAAAAAATTATTTTTAACGACGATTTTACTAGAACTTATTTTCAATAAAATTTGATGTGAATTAAATCTAACTATTAAAATCTATTAGTTGTTTACCTTAGACATTTTTTTGTTAAAATTAATTAGTGTCATTTTTTTGATACAAAAAAGTTAGAAATGATGGCGTTTTGTCCAAAAGTCCCAAAATTTAATGGGTCGAATAGGTGGTTAAATAATTTTAGTTTGTTTTATAGTAATATACTAAATTCAACTAATTTCAACCGATACAAATCAGCTTATCAAATTCTAAAGATGAAGGTTAAAACGAATATGCTTATCAAATTCTAAAGATGAATGTTAAAACTCACGATTCATTTTCATTTACATAAGAAGGATAATAAGCGAGTTGAATCTTACACAGTTAAATTTGTGATAAATTAAAAGTTGACGTCTAAATAATCTCTCATCTTATTATGGGTAAATTAAGAAGAAAAAATTTAAGAGCATCAATCTTTTTTCTTTTCTTTTTTTAATTAAAAAAATAAAAGTAATTGATGAAGATTAACAAGTTTGGCATTCCTCAAAAAATCTAAAAAGTCAAAAAGTCACTATCTTATTTAAGTCACATCATCTTATTTAAGTCACATCACCTCTCTAACACATCATTTCAAACCCAACCCAAATCCAACCCATATTTCATAAAAAGTCAAAAAGTGCACTTATTTAGTCTTCCCAAACTTGGCCTAAATCCATGTGGTCACGAGCCTGTGACAACGGTGTCACCCAAAAGGGAAATTTAGCCAAAACACCCTAGACTCAACATATTAGTGTGTAAAGGACAGTTTAAAATGTTTTACTTCCTAAATTCCTTGAGTAAAAAGCGTGTTCTTCATGAAGGACAAACAAATATATTTTCATATTTCTTTGGACAATTTTGTCCTATCTCATATATATATATATATATTTGAGAAGTCTAAACTTCTTCATTGATCTCTCTCTTTCTCTCTAAAAACGCAGAGCAAATTAATGAAAAGAGAGAGAAAAGAGAAGACGATGATTGAGGAGAGAAAAAAAGGACCACAGAAAGAGCTTTTACGAAAGACCCATGATCGCAACCATTCACTGTACATCGTTCGTGGCGATGCGGTCCGCCGGAGTCCTCGATAGGATCCCTCATTGCTCTAAATTTAATATCATTTTCTCACAGATATTAACAGTGGTTGGAGAGAAAGAGATGCAAACTTTATTGTATAAATTGACTATACAAATTGATTCAAACTTTAATTGTGTAAATTGACTGTACAAATTGATATTCTACAATGTGCAGCTGATGTGCCATTTTCGATTAGCCCAAAGAGGGTTTTTGAAGCTGCGATTAAATATTCTACAAGTATGTATGGGTTTCAATTTCTAGAAGTAGTGTGAGTTCATATGCAAAGAGGGTCGTACTCTATTTTTGTTGTTGATATTCTATTCAGAATAGACAGTAGAATGTTACTGTCAATCAGAGTAGCATATTACTATCAAATAGAGTAACATTTACTGTTTACATCAATTTCGACAGTAATTTTTTTTTAATAAAGAATTTCATAATCAACCTAGATCTTATTTGATAGATCTTGATGAGAGGATTCTAAAAATACTAATTTTATTTAAAACCGATGTTTAAATCAAAAGTTATATCATTTTAAAATTTTAAATCTTAAATTAATTACTAAGGAAATTTTGATAATAGTAGTGTCTGTTGGACTTTTCAAGCAAAATTTTTTATATTTGTCTTTATTATATTAAAATTTTATTATGAAAGCGTAGGGGTGGGCGCGGGTCGATTGCGGCCACTGAACCTCCAATCCGCCATCCGTCCGCCAGATTTGTGGATTGGAGAAAATCAATCTGCATCCGTCCGCCAATCCGGCCGATGTGGATTGAGCGGTTTGGTGGATGGATGCGAATCGGTTTGGCGGTTTAAAATTTTATAAATTTTCAACATAATTCAACTTGTGTACTTCCTCAAAAAAAGAAGAAGAAAGTATTACAGTCAATGAGTTAAAAAAATATTACAATCATTGCATGTCTCATCCAAAGCAAAAAAGTTTGAAACTTAAGCAAAAAAGTTGAAACTTTAGAATATCACAATCACTGCATGCTTCATCCACATACTATAATCACAGCATGCCTCATCCACATAAAGTATTACAATCTGTGATTTTTAAAATATAAAAACAATTCAAACAACTAAAACCTTGAACAAAGCAGTAGTAAAGATTGTATGTCTCTGTATTGTTACATCTATATCTATTTTTGAAAACAAAAACCAACCAGCATATATTATATTTTCTATTTATTATTTTTAGAGATAGATTTAAAAATCAAAAAATATAGATAAATAATACGTTTATTTTTTTCAATTCAAAAAAGATATTCAAGTTGAAAACTTTTTTTCAACCGAATATTTAAACTCTTTTTTAATTGAAAACACAAACAGAATATTTAAATAAACTCAAAACACAAAATCTTATAAATTACTAGGGATGCTCGCGGTTTGGCGGTTCGGTTGTGGCCAAAGGAATCTCAAATCCGCCATCCGTTCGCTAGATTGGCGGATTGGAGAAAATCAATCTGCAACCGTCCGCTCGTCATCACGCATCCGTCTAAAATGCAGCAGATCGGCTCGGTTTGGTCGGTTTTGGCGGATTGGTATATCCGCTGCTCACCCCTATGAAAGAGTTTTGAGCAAATCTCCCACTCAAAAATCCTCCAAGTAGAATACATTAGAATAGGTTAAGAGTAAAGAGAGATTTAGAGTTGTTAAGTCTTTGTTTGGGAAGAGTTAAAATAGCTTGACTTTTTGACTATTTTAGTATGACTTTTTTAGTCTCGTTTGATTTTTGTTTTTGATTTTTTTAACATTTGTGAAAGAAAAAATATAATAATTATAATTTAGATATAACATTTTATCTTATTAACTTATATAACTAATTTTATCTTTTATACTTTTTTAACTAAAAAGTCAAAACCAAACCTAGCTTAAATATTTGCTTACTTTGTGAATGTTTTACCATCTATAAAGAGATACTAATATAAGCTAGTGATCAATGATGCAACCGTGCTGGGACCCTCAGTGGGGGTGACCCCCAGCACCCCCACCTCGACATGGGGTGCAGCCAGTGGAAAAGAAAGAAAAATAAATAAATAAATAAATAATTATGGACCAATCAAAAAATAGTGGGGGTGGTGGGGGTCACCCCCACTGGGAGTCTGAGGCATTTTCCTCAATGATGAGCCGCAGGGCCTGCCCTCGGGTGTGGTGACCAACAAAGTTACGTCGGGGATCAATTTTGAATAAAATTGTAGCTCTTAATTAAGAGTGTATATCATGTTATGTTTTTTTATAATTATTTTAATATTAATTTAATTTATTTATTTTCGTGTTGTAGTATGACATTATTTTGATTCGTGTGTGATTGATATTTAATGTGAAAATTTTTACTTTTAATTAAAAATAACTTAGCAAATACATGATGAGATTAAATTTTTTTCCACAAGTTATATAAAATTTATTGCTATTAAATAAAATTATTCAAAAAATCTTTGATTTCAACTCAATGGATTTTTTTAATTAAAAAAACTATACCTTATTACTAATAAAAAAAAAAAACTATACCCAAAAAAAAAAAAATACATATCTTAAATGGAAAAAAGATATTGGTCTTAAATTATTATTTTACACATTTTTTTATTCAGTTAGATGGAGTTAAATAAAATATTAAAAAAATATCATAACATCCCTTAGTGAATATTAAAATATATAACTAATAATTCATGTTATTGGATCGTGTCATATTTGGATGAATATCGAAAAATAGTTAACCTTAACTAGTTAATTTTATATATCGCTTGAGTTGTGTTGAAAATTCTCATCCTTACCCTCAATTAATTTTACCTCTTATAGCATTAGTAAACTAAAAAATAAAGATTTTATTCAACTAATTGAAATTCAACTTCTTTTTTTTTTTTTTTTTGTTATCTAAATTTTGTTAAATCATAAAGTAATAAAACTAATAATTTTTCATGTCTTAATATCGTTTTATCCAAGTATATATATATATATATATAGATAATGATATATAAAAAGTCGAATTTAAAAAATTCATCTTAAATCCTAAATAACTTAGGGCTAGCCCTAATGAGCAATACATGATGTGTACATAACTGGGTTGAGTCCAAGGCACTTCCAAATAAGAAATTACTCAATTGATTTGATACGGTCTGATTGGGAGGATGGTTTTGGTTATTTTAGCCATAAAAAATAAAATAGGTTATTTTAGTCACAACAAATAAAACATCACATTCAACCCATAATCATTACACTCTTCTCTCACAAAAAAAGCTAAAAAAACCAAAAAGTCAAAAAACCCTTCCCAAATCAAGCTTTTAAGCTCAGGCTAAAATAGCCAAAAAAACCAAAATGTCAAAATGTCAACCCACTTCCCCAATGACACCATGTCATCATCTTGATATGTTCTTGGGATAGTTTGATATCCCCTAAAGAATTCATCTTTTCATCTTTTTATCTTTTTTTATCACATTATTTCTCTATTTTTTTATATATTTTTTTTATAAAAAATTTAAAAATATACTTATTTAAATTATTCTAAACAATTGATCAATAAAATATTAAAAAAAGTGATAATTATTGACAAAAGCCGAACCTATAGAATTAATAACTTCTTTATCACTAATAAGGACATGAGTTGGACATCACCGGAGCCGCGGCGATTGGCTTACGAGGAGCGCGCTGGTGAAGTCCAACCATAGCCACGACACCACCTCCATTTGACGGCCCAGTTGTCCTTGTGGAGCCGCGTGTCCTCATCCACTCTCCAACATAAGCCTTCAACTACAGCTCGGCTTGACCACGTCGTACTTTTGTCCTTGTCATCTCGTACTTTTGCCCCGTGTATGAACCTGATCCAGCTGGCATCGACGTGGTCCCAATTTTTCAATTAAAATAAGAATGCTCATATATATATATATATATATTCGCCGGCACTACCTCCTAAAAATGTTGTTGACACACACAGCACTGTTTTATCTACTCTCTCTCTCTCTCTCTCTCTCTCTAAACTTTTTCTCTCTCTATGATAACACCCCTCTGAAAATGGATAATTTCTACAAAAGACCCCAAAATTTGGAAAATGGAGCGGAGAGGTCCTCCACTGGTACTCCTCCTCCCCTGCATTTGACTAAAGAGCAGGAGCTTTCCATAATGGTCTCGGCTCTCAAACACGTCATCTCCGGCAGTCCCACCACCAATGCCGAACCTGCCACGTCATTGTCCCCGGCTTCCTCGAGTGGGACTAACGTTGACAAAAATTGCCATGTCATCTCGATCCCTGATGTTGACACGTGTCAATTATGCAATATCAACGGTTGTTTGGGATGTGACTATTTCGCGCCAATCACTTGTGGAAATGACGGTTTCAAAAATCCCGTGTCCACTGCTAGTGGTGGTGGTGGAGAGAAGAGGAAGAAGAAGAAGAACCAATACAGGGGAGCGAGGCAGAGGCCATGGGGGAAATGGGCGGCGGAGATTCGGGACCCGAGGCGGGCGGTCAGGGTGTGGCTGGGGACGTTCGAGAGGGCGGAGGAGGCCGCCAGGGCCTACGATAGGGCCGCCGTGGAGTTCCGGGGAGACAAGGCCAAGACCAACTTCCCAATTTCAGACTACCAATCCAATAATCAAAACTCGCACCACCAAAGCAATGCAGGGGAGATGGAAAACAGGAGTGAAATGCAGAATTGTAATTCAGGGACGACATTGGAGATGAGGAATGATGAGAATGAGATTTGGGGGAATGATGAGAATGAGATTTGGGAAGACATGATATATGAGGAAGAGCTTTGAGAATGGATTGAGATGGATTTTACGACTAGGTAAGGTTGCTAGTAGTACAACTATGGGATTTCAAGATCCACGTGCGTGTATTATATACATATATAGTGCGTGTTTGAAAAATGGTTATTTTAAAGGTTTTTTGGTTTTTTGACTGTTTCAGTTGGTTATTTTAGTTTTTGTGTTTAGGAAGATAGGATGAATTTTTATTGTGTTTGAGAAGATATGATAGATTTTTATTTGAGTTGTTGTATTAAAAAATGTGTTTGAAATAATATTTGAAATTGAAATGATAAATTTACTCCTAAGCTCACTTTTTTCAAAATTGGTCTACAAGAGCCAAAATGTCATTTTCACCTATGGGAGTAGGCTGGCGAAACATTGTGCCTACACTGTCATTGACAGTGTAGGCTACCGGCTGCTTTGTTTGTTATGTACTTTTTTTTTTCTTTTGAAATCAATGGTGCCTAACTATTATTGAGGCTTTTTGCTTTTTTCACATTTTGAGGCTAAAATAGCCTGTAGCCCTACTTTCCAAACACCGCTTATAAAGCTGGTCCAAAGCACAAGCCAAGAGTTCGTTTCGGAAGTAAGGGGTGGTTTGGGATGATCTAAATAAGTGTACTCTTTTAACTTTTTAAGAAATATGGATTGGGTATGGGTTGGGTTTGAAGTGTTGTGGTAGAGATGTAATGTAACTTAAATAGGATAGTGATTTTTTAGCTTCTTGATTTTTTTAGGTTATGACAAACAAGTTAGGTTATGACAAACAAGGCCTAAGTTAGCTCTTTGGCTATTTTCGCTTGGAGTTAAAAAATCTCATTTGGAATAGGTTTTTGACTTTTTTGATTTTTATGAGAGAAAAAATGAAATGATTATGGGTTAGATGTTATATTTTTTCTTATTAAGCTGAAAAGCCTATTTTGTCTTTTTTGTGACTAAAATAGTCCCAAACCCAACCCAACCCAACCCAATCTTCCTTCCCAAACGAGTGCTTTTGATTTTAATGTTTTATTGAGTTTGCTAAGTAAAATGAAATAATATGACATTTTTTTGAAAATATCTATTTTATATTTGATTCATTCAAAAAATAATAAAAAATGCATCATAAAAGAAATAATAATTATTCCATAAAAGGATAAAAATAATTATTTCATTAAATTGCATTTCATTCCATTCCACTATCTAAACTTTTTTTTAAAAATAAGCTCAATTTCTTACAAAATTAAATAGAATTAATGATTAAATATATGATAGAAATTTCAGTTCCGATTCATAGCTCGAAATTCGGAGGCTCGAATTTGGCTCGACACCAAAACGACGTCGTTTTGGTGTCTTCTTTTTTTTTTTTTTTAATTTTTTTCGTGTTTTTTCTGAAGATGAACAAGAAGAAGGAGAACAAACAAAAAAAAAATCCAGATCAAAACGACGAGATCTAGTTCATCTTCAGAAAATATTTTGATCTGAAGAAGAAGAAGAAATATTAAAAAATCCACAAATTAAAAAAAAAATTGATCAGATGAGATGAACAAGAAAAAAAATTATGCATATCAAATTTTTTGACGAGTTACAATGCAAAGTATTGTTGGATGAACAAGAAGAAAAAGCAAATTTTTTTATCTGAAAAAAAATTATTTTTGGTCAAATTTTGCTTTGTAACTGTTGATCAAATTTTTTTCTTGTTCATCTCGTCGTTTAAAATCCAGATCAAGGATATGCATAACTGCATCAAAAAATTCAGATCAAAAAAATTTGATCAGATCAAAAATTTGATCAAAAATCCAGATCAAAAAATCCAGAACAAAAAAAATTTGGTTCTGCAGATCAACAACAAGATTTGGTTCTACAGATTCTGATCATCAACATCTTCATCCGCAAATTTTTTTTTTTTTTCCATCCATCTTCAATCCAGATCAACATCAACAACAACAAAAAAAAAAAATCTGGCTACTGGAACATCTTCATCATCTTCAACATGGTCTGCTTATGGTCTTCTTTCGGTGGTAAGAAGAAGACATAAGCGGTTTCTCCCTTCGGCTTCCATGGTCTTCTTTTTACGAACAGTAACAAGGTTACCAATGTCACCTAGTGCTGGAACATCTTCATCATCTTCAACTGCCTCAACAAAAAAAAAAAAAAAAAAAAAATCCCTTTCATCCTCCCTTCGGCTTCCATGGTCTTCTTCTTACCACCATCATCAAAAGAATGAAGGGGAAAGAATGAAAAGGAAAGAAAGAAAGAAAAAAAAAAAAAAAAAAAAAAAAAAAGACAACCCAAAACGACGTCATTTTGGGCTGTCGAGCCATTCAGGCCACAGTAATTTCGAGCTACCACTCATTTTCTAGAAATTTTAACTTCTATTATAAAGTACAATTATGTAATAAGTAGATGAGATAAAATTTAGTTCAAATGAGTGGATTTATTTATTTATTTATTAGGATGGAATAATTGAATGGTGATATTACACACCAATGATCATATGGTATCACTGTTAAATTTTGATTTAGTTTCACTTGTAAAAAGTTATTTTTAGATCCGTACAAGGCACAACATATTCTTTTGATAAATTTATATTTCCAAAATGCAAATCTTATAACAAATTATTTTGTTTGGTTTGATTTTTTTAAAATTATTTTAGACGAATTTTCATTTGTTTTAATAAAATTTTTCATATTTTGTTCATTTTTTTTTTTGCAATTTTTTTCTTTTTATTCTGTTAAATTAAAAATTTTAATAAGGAATAGTTGTAATTTCTAATATTATAGGGACATTTCATATTTTAAACAAATCGCAGGGGTGTATTTGTAATTTGCCCAAAACCAAAATATTTATGTGCCATAATTGACCAAGAATCTTTGCATTATTACAGCAAAACCCTTCACTCAAATTAGTAACCACTAATGTTGCTAAATATTGCCAAAGAAAAGGATAAAATGGAAAAGTCAAATTGTAGTTTACCATTAGTAAATTATACAAAATAAAATGGCAAAATAGGAAGAAAAAAAAAACCTTAGGGGCGTATTTGTAATTTACTCAAAATTGAAATATTTATGTTTCATAACTAATCAAGAATCTTTGCATAATTACGAAAAAAAAACTTTTATTCAAATTAGTATTACCAATATTGGTAAATAATACAAAATAAAAGGATGAAATGGAAAAACTAAAATGCAAGCCTCTAATAGTAAATAATTCCAAACCAAAGGGCAAAATCACATGAAAAAAACAAAAAAAAAAAGGAGGAAGGATATGGGCTTAGCTGCACCAAACAGGCACTAAGCAGGTAAGCACTTTATATATATATATATATATATTGTGGGAAATATTAAAAAGGGACAAGTTTCTGATCAGGTCAACGAGTTCACCATGAGTCCTACTTCAATAATTCATATTGTTCATCTTTTAAACCATAATGCTTAGATTATGCATGAAAAAAAAAATTAATTCAATCCGATAACCGTAGTCATGTTAGTAATGACATTTATTTGAAAGGACCTAGAGCCCCTTTAGTCCTTAGTTTGGATTAGAGGGTGTTGTTCGGTCTATGGAGTCCACTGTGAGTCATATTTCAATAATTTGAATCGTTTATTTTATCCGATATTTCATGTATATCAATCACAAAAAAATTAGATCGATCCAATAATTATAACCTATTCAATTTCTTACTTTTGTCACCCAAAAAATAGATGACAATTGTGTTTTTAAAAATAGACCATTCATTTTTATGATACCAAACGTGATAAAATGAATAGGTTAGGATTATTGGATCTATCTTTTTTTTTTTTTTTTGTGATTGATATACACGAAGTGTCCGATAAAATAAATGATTCGGATCATCGAAACGAGATCTGTGGTAGACCTCATGGACCCGAATAGTGCCATTCAGTCCAGATTAAGGACTGGAGGGGATCCAACTCCTATTTGAAAAGAAAAAAAAAATGAACAAACACATTTGAAAAACTAAACCGTCTATTTTTCAAGAGAGAAAACAATAAACTAATATATAATAGTTACAGTTATTAGTTTGACCTAATCTATTTTTCAAGAGAGAAAGCGATAAACTAAAAGTTACAGTTATTAGTTTGACCTATTTTTTACACGAATAATTATATATTATGATTTAAAAATTGAATGATTCCAATTATTAATTTAAAACCCATGGTAAACTCCATGCCAAGCAACACTGTTTAGTCCACAAAATTGACTTAGGATAATACACTCCCTATTAAAATACCCACGTTTCTTTATTAGGAAAAGGGGTAGACAAATAGGCAATAATTTACTTAGTTCCGAATATTATATGAAATTATTTGTCATATGTTCATTAATAATATAGTAAAAAACTGTATAAATGGGATAATGGTTTGAGTGCTAATGGAAAATTATTAGGTAATTTTGGAGTAATACGTGAGTATATTCTTTTATCAATTATTATTCATTATATTCTCTTATATTCCTCAATTACTTAATATAAATAATTAATATCTTATCTTCTCCATTAATCATACTATTATGAAATATGAATAATCACCCGCTAGGTAAATAAGACTTTTACTTAAAGCTCAACTCAATACTATTATGTATTTTAATATTATAAATATAAATTTACAATCACATTAAGGTTGTTTTGAAAATTGATTTATTTAATAATTTTTTGACATAAAAAATAAAATGAATTGTTATTTTTTATTTTATTTTATTTTTTTTTAATGATTGCATAACGTTTTAATTAAAATTTGAACTTTCCAAAATAGGCTAGTTAAAAAAGTAGCGAGGGTTGTCTTAACCTTGAATGCTTGTTGCTAGTTTAAATTTGTTTTGAAAATTGAAAGTTTTAAACTTGAACATAGTAATTTTCCATTTCAACATAAAAGAAATATATATTTTATATAAAAAATTTAAAAAGGCTATGCCTTAGGTCCTGAAGAAATTTGAGTGATTCTTGTATTGACTTATTTTTTGTCAGATAATTAAGAGAATTTACTCAATAATAATTTTTTAGTAATTTTATGTGTCAATACCTATAGTGTTTCAAATCAATCACATAACCTTTGTAAGTGAGTTATGTTGCTACCATACTGCAGGAATATTTAATAATTTTTTCATATCTAATATGTTTTGTAATTTCTTATTAATCAAGAGTACTACCTAAGCAATACTACATGGTTGCTGTGACAATACTTGATAAATTTTCTGCGTCAGTGTATTTTTTGAAAGGAGCATGATTGTCTGCAGTTCTATCAAATGCACAGAACTGTTTATTTCCGCAGTAAAACAAACCCCCCCCCCCCCCCCCAAAAAAAAATCGTAGAATTGTCCAATTCAATTACTCCTGCCGGCTCGAAATAATAGTTCGTTTTGACAAATTTAAGCCCCTCCAAAAAAATCGCAGGATTGTCCAAGTCAATTACTCCTTCCGTCTCAAAATAATAGTTCGTTTTGAAAATTTTAACTTTTTATAATAATATAATTATTGCACTTTAAATATATTAATTTTTTTAAATTACATTTTGACAGCACATTTTTTAGAGAATATCAATTGTCATAATTATATTTTTTATGTTAATGAATTTAAAAGAATGACAAAATAGTAAATTCATATTATTTTAGTCCTTAATTTTTGCAAAGAGATTAATATTTTGAAACAATAAAAAATAAAATAAAGGACTACTATTTTGGACGGAGGGAGTATGTGAGTTTACTATACTTGATAACAAAGGCGAAACCAAAGAAGGCCCACGGGTCATGTGCCCCCCTCAATTTTGAACTTTTTTAATTTTTATTTTGTGATCATATACAAAATGTATTATTTTTTCTCTTAACATGTTATTTGGTTAAGGATTTATTGTATTGTTCACAATAAGTAGCTATTTGATACTTTGGGAGCACTATGTGGCATTGTTTATGTAGTTGTCTAAATCAATAATGTAGTGAGAAATCTTATGGATTAAATATAATTAACTCATTATTTTCAAGTAGTTGGCAAACAGCTTAGTGTGATTTGTGATTTTTCATGCTCTGAGTATTACATAGGCAACGACATATGGTACTCTAAGACTATTTAATAATTTTCATTCAAAACACATCATTCATTAAAAACATATCATCTCTTTAATATTTTTTGTCAAATAAAAATTAAATAGATTTTAAAATAATTTGTGCTATAAATGATGTGTCTTATTTTCTAAAATTAAGAATTTTGATCCATAATTTTTTATGCTAAAATTACAAACTTACATCACCATCTTACACAGAGCTATTACACACTATTATAAATTTTTGATTTGTTCCAATGAATAATGATTTTTAATTTCTTATACTTAAATTTAACTCATAAAATTATTATTATCTTAATGTTGATCATGAATTTTTTTTAAATAAAAAACAACAATGCTAGGTAGTCCAAATTTTCTTAGCTCGAATGTCTTAAAACGACGTCATTTTGGGTGTAAAACGACGTCGTTTTGACATATTTGAGCCATTCGAGTCATACAAATTCGGATTACCAAGTATTTTTTAATAAAAAATTATAATTAATAAGTACCCCCTCTAACTAAATTTCCCAACTCCGTCACTGTTTGATAAATTTTGAGCAATTATTGGTAAGATTACAAATTAAACCAAATTATTTATTTGTGTGGAGCTATACAAATAAATAATTTAGATTGATTTGTCCCAACGTTACATGGGGCAGGGAAAAAAATTTCAAAAATTTTCAACATGTGACGGTGTATTTCTTGAACGGAACGTGATTGTCTTCAGTTCTATCAAATGCGGGAAAAAAATTTCATAAATTTTCAACATGTGACAGTGTATTTTTTGAACGGTCCGTGATTGGCTTCAGTAATATCAAATGCACAGAACTGTCCAATTCAATTACGTGGACTCGCCAGAAAGTCCATTACAATAATTTGATTCATTCTTTTTTCTTTTTTCTTTTTTATTTTAAATCTATGCATGTAAATTATTTTTTTAAAAAATTATTTTGATCTAAAATTTGAAGTCACATAACTTCGTCATAATTATTCATAAAATATTTAAAAATATATAATTTTTAGAATATATCATATATATTGAAAACAAATATGATAAAATAATATAAGTATAATTATTGAATTAATTTAAATATTCTCTATAAATAATTCAAACAAAGATGCAGAAGATAAAAGAATAGAACAACCAAAATAAACCTTGTAATAGGCCCACAAAACTAAACTAGATCGATTTGGTTTTTCAACAAACATGAGATGTCTCTTTTTTTCCAATCAAAAAATAAATAAAAAAGACATTATGGTTTCATTTTGGAAGTGAGTTGACTTTTTAATTTTTTTAAGAAAAAGTAAAATGATTATAGTTTAAATGTGATATTTTATCTTATTGACTTTAACCTATTTTATCTTTTTATGACTATTTTAGTCAAAAAAAAATTTAAAAAAAAAAAAATCCCAGCTCAACATGTTAAACGAAGGCCATATGTTGTTTCAGTATAAAGTGAAATGATGAAATTAAAAAAATATATAAATTATCACTACTAAAAAAACGGCATATTGCAACGTTTGTTTCGTGGCGATTATAGATTCATTAAACACAGCGTTTTGAAAACATTGTCTTTGATCTCAGTTAAATGACGTCGTATTGGGTCGCTATATTAACACCGTCCTAGACTCCGTTCCTCACTTTCTCTGCCTTTTCCACAACCCTGAGTTGAAGCTCAAACTCTCTCTCTCTCTCTTCCAAAATCCTCGATTTGAAGCTCAAACACACAGACTCGTTCAAACACACAGACTCTCTCATTTTCTCTGCCTCTTCCACAACCCCAAGTTGAAGCTCAAACTCTCTCTCTCTCTCTCTCTCTCTCTCTCTCTCTCTCTTCCAAAACTCTCGATTTGAAGCTCAAACACACAAACTCTCTCACTTTCTCTGCCTCTTCCACAACCCCGAGTTGAAGCTCAAACATGACTCTCTCTCTCTTTCTCTCTTTCACACTCTCTCTCTCTCTTCCAAAACCCTCGATTTGAAGCTCAAACACAAACTCGCTCTCTCGCTCGCTCGATTGCAGATTTTGCATTGTATGTTCTTCATCAATGTTGATCGAAGCTCAAACAACCCTCGATTTGAAGCTCAAACACACAGAACTCAACCACAGCAGTTTGCTCTAGCTGTTCTTCATCAATCGCAACGATCTCTGTTCTTCATCGATCTCGAGGCTAATCGAGTGAGGACGCGACACCAGATGGTCCAGACTCTGATCTCTTTGTTTATTACTGCAAGCACTACGGATCTCATGTCCTCATCACTGGTTCGCTTATGTCTCTCTTCGTCTGATTCATCTCAATTCACCTTCACCTACTTGTCTATTTGAATCTATCTATGTTATCTACTTACCTATATATACACACATTTATATGCACTAGCTTCATTTCCACACACACACAAAAACTAGAAAATATTGGATTATCATCTTTGATTTTGTTATTTAGAGTGTTTGTGTTTGTGTTTTTTTTTAAAATTTATTTTGGTTTTTATTTTGGTTTTTAACTTGTTGAGACTGCTAGTGTTTAGGTTTCTGTTCTTCATCAAAATCGATCTATTCTTCATCAAATCACAGATCTAAAATCCAAAATCGATCTGTTCTAGCTGATCTCTCTTGCTCTTATCTCAGGTACATTTTTCATTCTCTACTTTCTCATTGTCAAATGAGTGGTTGGAAACTGGATTTTAGGATAAATCTCTTTCAGTGGGAACATGAGGTGTTGAATAATCTTCTGCAGAGTCTGAGTATGAGCTCTATCTCGAGGAAATCGGAAGATTGTTTTTTGTGGACCCTTTGGAATTCAAGAAACAGTGTCATATTCAGAAATTTAGAATTAAGGTAAGATAATGACTCAATACACTTTTCCTTCAACCTGACATAGCTAGCATAGAAACCTAGCAACTGCATGCTCTCAAAGAGAAACTAATGATGGGGAATCCATTTATATTTATTCATGTTCCAGGGAGGTGGAGTATTATTTAAAAAATTACATAAAAGGACTACAGTTCTTTGGAAACCTCAAATATGGTTTTAATTGGGTTGATCTCCATAGACTTTTTTAGTTTATATGCAGAAAGAATGAAATGAAAAAAAAAAACACAAAAAACAAATAAAAGGCCCACTCTATCTTATGTATATTTGGATCATTGTAAGCTGATTGACAGTCTATTGAGATGAGGCTTAAATTTTTGTTGCCTTTGTAGAATTGTTGTCCTGAAAAATTTGTCATTCTGTTTCGATGCCTCTAATCTTACACCACCCTCTTATTCAGGTCATCCAACATGAGCCATGGGAACATATCAAAGATGAGGACATATAGAAAACTGCTACATCCTTTTGTGAGGAGATATGGAAAGTTCCTGCAATGTTTTCTGCCATCAAAGTAAGTTTTCCTCTGTTTTGTTACAAGCTTGCTGAAACAGGAAGAGAGTCATTGCAAAAGAATGGCATATCAGTTCCAAATGAGTTTTGTCATACAATGAAAGGAAGTGGATTGATCTATTGACTTTTGGTAATAAAGGTTTTTAATTTGCTGGATGAATATGGGACTGAAGTACTGGTATAAGACTTATTTTCATCCTTATCCTTTTGATTTTTTCATTCAACCTTTTTTGTCCCTGCTTATGGTGTAATAAGGTATTTTTGAGATATAACTTTCTTCTTCCGCTTTTGTGTTGATTTCATATTGGCTCAATTTTGGCATTGCTTGTATAGTATTTTGATGTAGATGATCATGCATAGTGCATATGGTTGTAGTGAGGTTACATTTAGCTAAGTTACTTCATTTGAGACTAAATTTTGGCATCAATTGCATATTATATTGTATTAAAACCAAAAGAATATAATTGAACTTTGACAATATTTGGATGTAGATGGTTGCCTATAGCACAGTTCAGTTAAGTAAAGTTACATATAGGTTAGTTACTTAAGTTTGACTTTATGTTACATGAACAAGTTGTGAACCTTTTGGATGCAACATCACAAGGGTGGGAGCATGCACAATGCCATTTTGAAACTAGATATGCACTAAAGTCAAAATGCATTGCCAGTAGGAGTGTTAAATAGAGAAGAACGTAATTTTTTTTTTTTAATATTGCTTTGTTTCATGTTTACTTGGATATATAGACCCGGTTATTGTAGCATGATGGAGATGAAGTATTGATACATAACCAAAAAATGAAAAAGACCAGGCAAACAGGAAGAACAAAAAATGGTAAAAGCACATACACACAGACCCTTTGCTTGTCCAAGGGTGTAAGATACAAATGTGAATGCAAACCTGAATTCAGCTGTGTTCTTTTTCCCTAGAATTTGAGAAGAAAATGTATGAAACACATCCATGTGGCATTAACTAGGATTGATAATCATATCATTTTATTTATTTATTCATAGGGTCTATGGTATGGCACATAAAATAGAAATTGCACATAAATGTAATAGGAAATTTATCACAAATTTTTAGGTTATAATTATTGCTTGTAAGATATATAATTCATATTTTCCTTCACATTCCTTAGAATTATGTGTGACAATGATATGGTACTGAAATGGCATTGTGTGGTTGTATGATTGCTTATATGTTTCTACACCTTGTGATAGGTTGGGGGTGAGAAGATGTATGAAAAAGCAAGAAGAGGAGAAAGCACTGAACTTTTACCGAGGTGCATGGTTTCGAAACCCGAACCGGACCGGCCGGTTCAACCGGTTGAACTGGTGACCGGGTGAGGTTCCGGTCCGGTTGGCCCTCTTAAACCGTTCAAATTGAAAAATCAGTGTATTTATAGAGAACCGGTGAAACCGATGGTTTAACCGGCGAACCGGTCGACCCGTTCACGGGTTAATTGAACCGGACCAATTTGCTTATATATATATATATAAATCATTTTTTTTTTTTTTTTTTTGTATTGCTTATCTTCCAGAGTAGCCATCTAGCTAGATCTTGTAGAGAGAGACCAGAGATGAGAGATCCAGAGAACACAGTGAAACAAACCCACTAACCTCTTACTTCAACGTTACAAACCCAAATCAAAAAAATAAAAATGGGGGAGCAGAGCTGCAGAGAACGTGAGAGATCAAAGTGAAGGAATCGAAATGGGGAAAAAAATTCAGACTTCCACTTTCTCTCTTTTGTTTGGTAAAAGGGAAAGTTTTGCCCTTTTTCTCTATTCTTTTCTTCCGCTTTCATCTCCTTTGAGACCAGAGCTACTGCTGTTTTGTTTGTTGGGAAAAGGAACCAATTTTATGGGTAAAAGAGAGAGGGCCATTAATGGGTAAAATATATTATTATATTTTTAAAAGTGAATATATTATTATATTTTTAAAACAGAAGGCATTTATATTATTATATTTTTAAAAGGCCAACTTTTAAAATATATTATTATATTTTTCAGTAAAAAAAATATATTAAGAGAAATATTTAAAATAATTTAATATTTTTAATTTATGATTTTTTGCTTATATTTTTATTTAAATAGAATTTTAATATATTTATTACGTCACGGTTCGATTCCGGTTCAACCGATGGTTGAACCGATGACCCATCCACTCGATCACTTTTCCAATTCGTTCACTGGTCCGGTTTTTAAAACATTGTCGAGGTGGATTTCAATTTTCCAGTTTGATATCGAGCGAAGTTTAGATGACAGGTTGTCTAAAGCTCAGCTTGTTGCTTCTGTGTAACCTATTTATCACATTAATGTTGTCATCTACTAATTGTGGGTTTTCTATATGGTGGTTCTGCTAGCCTGAGATGGATCTGATTTTGAATCCTTGCAATTCTTTCTTTCAGTGATAAAAACAAATAAATGTCCTGCTAATTGTGCTCAAATAATTTCACATTGGTGATTACCCTTTGAAAATTAGATCAAAAGCAGTTGGAAAATGAAAATAAATTAATATTCAAGAACTTTTCAGAACCTTTCCCTCATTAGTGGGAAACAGAGATATAATTTATGTGTATGGTTTATGCATATTAGGAAAAGTGTCTATATGAACTGACAAAAGACATTGACTGATGAAGTTGATATGTTACATACTATCAGGTAGCAATAATCTTGTTGTTTTTGTAAGTTTGTCTTATTTATTGCAAACAAAATTTGATTTTCCGGGTGACATGCTCAAAGGGGACATATATTCGATCAAAATTTTTACGTTGATTGAATGTGAATCTTGTACAGTAAAAGATGAATTCAATCACTAATAGGTAGTCAAACCCAAAAGATGATGTGAGGTTAATAAGCGCATTTAATCACTAAACCACCCTAGGGGGTCTCTCAATCAAAATCACTGCAATGCAGCCAAGTTTGGATGCCCATATTTGAATCAGAAAAAATAGACATCCATTTATACTTTTAAACACACCCATAGAGAGAGTGAGTGTGGACCCCACATTCACTCACGCGCTTGCACACAATGGGCTGTTGAAAACTTGAAATATTTCATGTTGTTTGTTCTTATCAAATGCAGGTTCACATATCAAAGAAAGAAAAGAAGAAGAAGAAGTAGCTATGACAAACTCAATAAAAGAAGGCCGTTGGAGTCTACTGAAATCAAGGTTAGAACTGTTCCTAATTTTAGTTTTATTTGTGAATTTTATTTTATTAATGAAGTTGATTTTTTTTAGGATTTTATTCTTAGTTTATATTTGTTTCCTTATTGGAATTTATTAGTTTGATTTACCTATATATCAGTGTTATCAGAGGCGAGCCTAAGCGCTCGCCTAAGCGCTAAGCAAGGTGAGGCGAGGCTTTAGTGCTTCACGCACACTGAGGAGAGGCGAAATGGTGAGGCGATGGAGAAGCGCCTGAAGCGAGGCTTAGGCGATGAAACGGGAGGCGAAACGAAGCGACGCTTCATCAGATTTTTGCCTGATTTTAGTTCGAATCATCTGGGCCCTTCATCGACAAAGTTAATTACTAAATAAAAAGTCCAAACCCTAGATCGACTTCGTTCGTCGACATCTGGGTCTTCTAGGTCTTCTTCTTCCGAAGGCGAATCATTTCGGTCTTCTTCTTCCTTCTTCGGACGTCGTTCTGAGGTGAGTTCCTTTTTCTTCCTTCTTCCTTTCTTCTTCTTCCTTTCTCCTTTGTTCACTGTCGAACCCCCCATTTCTTCCCCCCTGTTCTTCCCTTCGACTTCACCTGTTCTTCTTTGTTCATTTTTTTCTTTTACTTAAAGAACACTGTCGAATCCTGTGTTAAAATTAATTCAATTATTTTAAAATTAATTTTTTTTCAATTAATTCAATTATTTTTTTTCTTCTGTGTTAAAATTTCAATTAATTCAATTAATTTCCTGATTATTCAATTAATTATTTTAATTCAATTAATTTCAACTATTTAAATTTCTTTATGTTCTTTAATGTTGTTAAAATATGTTCTTTAATTTCTTTATGCTGAAACATTGAATTGCTTATTGGATAGAATTAATGTCGAAGTCGAGTGAAAGTAAAAAAGATCCGGCATGGCAATATGCACGGATGGTAAATCCCCAAAACCTTTCAAAGTTCATTTGTAACTTTTGCGATAAAGAAATGAATGGCGGTGTTTACCGAGTCAAGCAACATCTTGCTGGTGGTTATAAAATGTTGTTGCTTGTAAAAAATGTCCATCTCATGTCAAAGATGAGATTAAAGACTATATGTCTCAAAAAAGTCAATCAAAGGTGCAATTGAGGATGGTTCCTGATTTTGATGAGATGGATAATGATGATGATGATGATGATGATGAAATTCTTGAGATAAATCAACATGGTAAAAGGCCTATTTCTACTCAAGGTTCTACCCGTCGAGAACAAGGAAGTAACTCCTCCAAATCTGTTGGTTCCAAACAACCAAAGCAAAAGGGACCCATGGATGTGTACTTCACCCCTGATCCGGAAGTTGCGGTGCAAAATCGTAAAGCCAAGGGAAAGCAAACCAGAATTGATGATAATGGTCCTAGCAAGAAGGTTTTGAGAGATCGGGCTCTTGTTTGGTTTTCGAGGTGGATGTATGATACGGGTATACCTTTCAATGTTGTGAACTACAATAGTTTTGGGCCAATGGTTGAAGCTTTTGGGCAATATGGTCCTGGCATGAAACCATCAAGCTACCATGAGGTGCGGGTTCCTTATTTGCAGAAAGAGGTAGACCACACTAATAAGACCATGGAGGATCATAAAAAAGATTGGGTAACATATGGATGCTCTTTAATGGCCGATGGGTGGAAGGACAAAAGAAACAGGGCATTAATTAATTTTTTGGGTTAATTGCCCAAGAGGATCAATGTTTATTGAATCCGTTGATGCTTCTAGCTTATCCAAGGATGCAAATAAGATGTTTGAATTGCTTGACAACTTTGTAGAGCGTATTGGTGAAGCCGACGTGGTTCAAGTTGTTACAGCTAGTGCCTCAGCA
Source organism: Camellia granthamiana (assembly GCA_036172215.1). Lineage (NCBI taxonomy): Eukaryota > Viridiplantae > Streptophyta > Magnoliopsida > Ericales > Theaceae > Camellia > Camellia granthamiana. Next base: position 112,877,106 of record CM069906.1, read on the forward strand.
AATGTGTTGGCCGGTTAGTAACTTAGTAGTATACATTTACTTAGTACTTACTTACAATATGAATATACAATTCTCATATTATTCTTTTTTTTTAAAAAAAAACTTGTAATAGGGAAGTTTTTGGAGGCAATGCGGCCACATTTGTATTGGACACCATGTTCAGCTCATTGTTTGGACTTGATGTTGGAGGACATTTTCAAAATTCCCAACTTCAACAAGACATTTGAAAAGGCAATTGCGGTGCATGGTTATATTATGAACCGCTCTGGTTTGTTGAATGATGAGGCAATTTACCCAGTGCAAGGATTTGATTAAGCCAACAAAAATTCGATTTGCAACTGCTTTTCTAACTTTATCAAGGATTCATCAATAACAAACCAACTTGAAGAAGATGTTCACTTCAGAGGAATGGACCACAAGCAAATGGGCGAAGGAACCACAGGGTAAAAAGACCGCACAAGTCATATTAATGCCTTCTTTTTGGAACACTGTTCTTTATGCTCTCAAAATATCAAGTCCTCCTGTTCGTGTACTGCAATTGGTTGATGGTGAGAGAAAGCCTCCCATAGGATATATTTATGAGGCAATGGATAGGGCTAAAGAAGCCATTGCAAAATCATTTAATGGAAATGAAGAGAAGTACAAGGAGTTTTTTGAAATAATTGACAATAGATGGAATGTTCAATTGCATAGGCCTTTGCATGCAGCTGGGTATTATTTAAACCCAGAGTATTTTTTCGCAAATCCGAATATTGAGAAAGATAAGGAAGTCATGTCAGGCCTGTATAAATGCATACAAAGGTTGGTCCCAAGCAATGAGACACAAGATAAAGTTTGCGCAGAGTTGACTACCTATAAGAAAGCTGATGGTCTCTTTGGGATGGCTTTGGCCATTAGACAAAGAACTACAAGGGCACCAGGTGATCTATATTTTATACTTAAGTAATTTTAGTTAGTTTTTTATATTTTAAATATTCTTTCTAATTAATTAGTTATAATCAACAACTGATTGGTGGAGTGCATATGGTTCTGAAACGCCAAATTTGCAAACATTTGCCATCAAAATTCTTAGTCTAACTTGTAGCTCATCTGGATGTGAGCGGAATTGGAGTGTGTTTGAACATGTGAGTACCTATTTTTAACTATAGTGAATATGAATACCTATAAATTTATTAATACCAACCTAGATAAAAATTTGAATATTTTTATTTGGTTTGAATTTTTGCAGATTCACACCAAAAAGAGAAATAGGTTAGCTCAAAAACGTCTGAATGATTTGGTATTTGTTAAGTATAATAGAGCATTGAGACGTCGATACAATTCCCATGACATTATTGATCCCATTGCTTTGACGGATATTGATGAAAGTAACGAGTGGTTGGTTGGGAGGATGGAGGAGGAACTTGTCTTTGAGGATGATACTTTGACATGGGATGATGTTGCTAGAGCTGCTGGAGTTGAGGAAAGTAGTCAAAGAACTAGATCAACAAGGGCAATAGAAAGGGGTTGTTCAACTTCAAAATCAGCAGCTAGACCTAGATTGCAACTTATTGATGAGGAATAGTCAATTTCAGATGGGGGAGAGGAAGAAAATGCAAAGGGATATGCTGAAGCCAATGATAATGAAGAAGAAGTTCATTTGCTTGATGTTGAAGATGATTTTTAGAACTTTTGGATTGGTAGATTGTATTTGTCTTTGTTGGATATTTTCTTTTGTTTATGGATATTTTGTATTTGGAATGATAACTGCATGATGGTTCTTGAAAATATTTATATTTTTGTCTATACCATTTATTTTAAAAAAATATCCTTTCTGGTCACCTCGATTCGATGAAGCCTTCGCCTCGCCTCGTCGCCTCGCGCTTAGGCGTTAGAAGACCTTGTCGCCTCGGTTCGCTTTTCGCCTTAAAAAACACTGTTATATATTGCTTTGGATGAACTATATATATATATTTTTTGGAGATAAAAAAAAAATTTAGGCACTCTATGATATAGTATTAATTTGCTCAAAGATTTGACTGCTGCAATTATTATTGGTATAAAGAGACCAAAGCTTAACCATTGTTGTTCATCTTGAATTTTGTAATCTTGGTTGATAAAGCTCTTTCAGTCTCAGTACTCATCTAATGTCTTTGGTGGCCCTAAAGTAGGTGAAAATATGTTGTACGAGTTTGCCTTCTTAATTTGCTAGGCTACATAGACAAATATTACAGTTGTAGTAGCATAGAATTTAGATTTATGACAGAAATACTTCAAATTGCAGTACTATGTTGTCATAACATTTGATGTTGTGCACCTTTTCTTTTTAATTTTAATTTTTTAAAATTCTGTTTAGTGTTTTGGAAATAATATATCATGCTCAAATTCTAGTACTCAGTGTCTTCAATTGCCTTGGTGGACCTAGAATCCTCTGCTTGTGTCATTTTAGATGTCAGCACGGTCTCATGAGCTTTATTGTTGGAAGGCTTGTCTGAATCTATTATTTTATAAAAAGCTTTTGGTCAAAATACCTATAACCCAATGAATGGGGTAGGAGGAAAGAGGGAAAAAACTTGTGCTGTTTTTGGATCATGGGTTTGGATAGGATTTGCAAAAATTTGCAAAAATAAAGGAAAAAAGAAAAAAGAAAAAGAAAAAAAGAGAAGTTATATTTAATTCACATTGTCCTTTCCTTTTCTTTTTCCCTTTTCAAAGTTTTACCCAAATCCATTGTGAATGATCTTTCCCTAAATTAAGTTCATTATATAGCAGTGGCTGTCACTAGGTGACATTACCTGTATTTTTCAAAGTTATTCAAAACCCTCATGTAGATATCATCCATCCTAATAAACGTGTTAGCTTATGAGCTACATCATTACATTAGTTAAACAACATTTATACTTTCTTATTTTCAGAGGTCAGGAACAAGAAAAACATACAATCCTACGATATATCATCATTGTTTCTTTTATTTTTCCTTCCTTAGCCTTCCAATCATCTGCATCCATATATGACTATTTTTTAGCTGCTTTTGATGATAACTTTTTTGTTTTTTGCTTCTTTCTCAGTCTTCAACTTTGCGCTTTCCTTGGCTTTGTTGGGAGCTTCAATCAGTTCGTTTAAGCAAGTATCTTTTGAAGCAGTCTTTGGTATCAAGTTCTCTGCAACATCATAAGGGACTTATATCGGTTTCCTGCAATAAATTGTCTCTGTTTTGTAGATAATTACAGTTGTAGTTTGTCATTCAAGAAAGGCTTTTTAATAGCTTTATTATGTGATATACTTGGAAGATCAATGTGATATATTTTGTGTAATAAAAATCTCATGAAATGTGCAATTAGTTAAATTCTTTGGTTATACTCTGCTTCCAAAGTTGTAGTATGAACTTTGTAGTGCACAATAACATTTATTTTATAGCAACTATATATAGTCACAGAGAATGCCAACTTTGGTATTTTGTTTCATATTCCTGCAGCAGCAATAGCATAGAGAGAGAGAGAGAGAGAGAGAGAGAGAGAGAGAATGGTATTTTATTTCATATTCTTGCAGCAGCAACATAGAAAAAAAAATGGTGGCGTTTTTTGAAAAGTGCCACTAAATGATGTCATCGTGACGTCACACGTTAGTTTGTGACGAAAGGTGAGATGGACGTCAAAGATTTTGAGGCGTTTTAAAAAATGTAGTCTAATATTTTTAGTGACGTTTTTCAAACATTGAAAAGTTAGTGCAACGGCCGTATTAGTGACGAAAATATTATACATCGCTATAAGTTTTTACGGTGTTTTTTAGGCTTTTAGCGGCTAAAACTCTAATTTTCTGCCGTGTATGTACAATAATTTTGTATAAAAATAATAATATATTTTTTGGTATATTGGATGTTGTACCTTGGAAAAGAAAACTATTGCATGTGACATTACTTGCACTCTTGACTTTTAGCGAGGTATAAGAATTCTAGCAAGTGCTTTAAGTTATGTTTGGCATAGGTTTTTTTTGGTTATTTTAATTATAAAAAAGATAAAATAGACTAAAAAGTCAATAAAATAAAATGTCACATCTAAATCCTAATCATTTCATTTTTCTCTCACAAAAATTTAAAAAATCAAAAAGTCCATCTCAAACGAGATTTTTTAACCTCAAGCTAAAATAGTCAAAAAGCTAACTCACATCCCAAATAAAGACTATAAAAATTGGTAAAACTCAAAATAGTAGTAAGAAAGATAAATTGAGAACACATACTTGAACTTTTTATTTTTTTCTTTTGGATGATTTGTTTACATCAACGACACCCATATATATAATGTGTTTACAAGCATATCCACAATCAATTATAAGATTGAATCTAAGTGATTTGACGTTCCTAATATGAAAGTGAAAGTCAACCCTAAGCAAATTCAAAGATGTACAATCTAGATATAAAAGTGAAATTGAATCGTTGAAGATTTATACTTGAGGGAGAACAACGTTAATTATTGTCAAGACATTGGTTATTGTTGAAATCTAAATAGAATAACGTATTGTACAAAATTATCGGATATGTAATTGTACTAAAATCCCTGAGCAAATGATTTTACTAAAAATGTAAAAAATGTGACTTTAATCAAGGGTGCACAAGATGATGCATAGTGCAAAAATAGAGATGCATGCATAAAATTTATCCATAAAGCAAACACGAGAAATTGGCATGAAATGAACATTGTGAAAATGGAGTGTGCATAGAATTTATCGGCATGTAAATACAAGAAAAGTATGCACGGAATGAACGTCACACAATGAAGATAATATTGCCCCTAAATAAGAAATTGGGAAAGAAATTTGCACAAAATTAATATTATGAAAACACAAGATAAAATGATTCAAGGGATTAGGCATCTTGCAAAATTTGGACAAAAAATGGATTTGAAATAGCTTTGGGCCATAATTGGCCCAATTGGAATCTAAAAATGGAGTGGGCTTGTTGGATCAAACAATTTGGAAACAACCTCAAAATCAAGTTCGGCCTTATGATGTAGTTAAAAATGCTTATATGTACTATAAAAATCAAACTACTCGAGTTAGAATCGTATTCAGATGATTAACAATTCATTTGAGATCAACTCGTTATATAAACAAATTAAATTTGAACATAATTTGAAAGTCGTTAAGTTATTAAATCAAGCTTAAATAACTTACTAGTTGACTTGACTCTTGTTGTTTTCAGCCCCAAGTATTACAATGATTGAAACATGAAAGGTGCAAACCTCCAGTACTACAAATTGATGTGAGTAGGGATGCAATCGATTTGGTATGGTCGGTATTTAAGTTAAAAAATTTATTGAACCGATAATATCAGTTTTATTATTTTGAATATCGATACAGACCGCTTCTCCTATCAAACCACACCGAACCGAATTGATTGAAACAATTTGGTTCAGTGCGGTTTAATCGGTTTAGGATCTTTCAAACTTGAGCCACTTTTAAATATAATTACTAATCTATATAAAAACATTAAATTAGTTATTTGTCCACCATTTCAAATATATCAAATCCATCCATTTAATAAATACTATTCAATTCCTAAATTGACAACAACAACAACAAAAAGTTAAAAAATACTAAAGTTTCAAGAATAATGAGTTAGATTTAAGACTATATATAATAAGAGTTGGGGGATTTGGTGATAGACCTCTCACTGTCTAATTTGTCTTTCAAAATGACAAGAATTATATAGGTACTTTCAAAATCCCCTAATATTTTAAAACTTGTTTCTTTTACTATATTATCCTTATATCTATCAGCTCTCCTATTAAGTCATCCTCATAGTGTATTTCAAAGTAAAATTTTACTTTGAATCATAATAAACTTTACTCTAATTCAGAGTAAAATTTTATATTGTTAAGCAAATCAACATATTTTTAATCAGAGTAAAATTTCAAAGTAAAATTTTACTTTGAATCATAGTAATGTTTCTGTTCCCCAAATGATTTGTTGGAAGGATATCACCCTTCCTGATGATTGGGTTACTACTAATGAAAATTATTCACAGACTCACCAATCTTCCATCAGTCAAGATGTCCAATATATTCAACAATTTAATGATGGTTTTGTTCATATTCGATTCAATAGACCTTCTAGTCAATCTTCTAGACATAGTACATCCAGCTTACCTACTGAATTAGATGAAGATGAAATCTTCAATACTCTTTTATTTACTAGAAAAGACAGAAAACTTCACCTTAATGAATCCTCTTCACAAACCCAACATATACATAGTAAAATGAAAGGAATAGATAATTCCTCTACCTCGTAAATTAGTAAATCAGTTTACTCTACTCATACACATCTTCAAGAAGAAGATACTATTTCACAAAGTTCACCTACTCAAACTGATTTTTAAGTAGTTCCGCCTATTAATCCTCAATTATTAACTCTTAGTAAACCCTTTACTCCAGACCTTAACAAACTACATGAAGAATTTAAATCTAAGACAAATAAGTTAAAACGACAAAGTTATAGGAATACTTATGATATAAAACGACAATCAAAAATCACCAAAACATGGTATAAACTTAGCTAAAAATCAATACTGAAATTAATTTCTTTGATTACCTAGAAAATTATTATCAAAAAGTAAATGTTATTACAAAAACAAAATGGAAGACTTCCCCTACTACTTCTGTCTCTTATAGTCATCCTCCTTTAGAAAATATCCTTATTGACCATAAAGGAACTGTTATCCCAGCTTCTCCTTTCAAACTTCCGGGCACTGAGTCATCCAAAGTTAAAAAAATAATTGAACAAAACAATTATACCAATCAATGTTTAAAAACCGTTGGTAAGCAACTAGATAAAATTGAAACTTCTTTTGAAGAATATTCTACTAGTCATACTTCTATAAGTAAACCATTAGATAAACCTCTTATTAATCTTCCTAGCACTAGAAAGCAATTAAGCTTAGCCACCCAAGATCATACCACGGTTGATGCTATTGAAAAAATATTTAGCAAAATGTCTACATCTACAAGTAAAGCAATTACTGTTTTAACGCAACAACCTCCACTAGAATTTCCTGATCATTCTAATACATCTAGTGACAATGAAATCAATCATTTAGCCCAACAATTTCAACCCTCTCATCTAAACAAAATCACCCACACTAAAGTTAATCCTACCACTCTTACCAAAAATTGGTATACTAAACCTACACCTCCTGATCTCCAATTTGAAGAAATCAATATTAGCAATCAATTTTCTGTTTCTGCTAAAAAGTTATATGAATGGAATATAGATGGTCTTAGTAAACATCAAATACTCCAAAAACTCAATCATTTATCTATGGTTTCAAATAGTTATCTTACTAATTATCCTGATTATACTCAACCAGAAATAGTCCTCCTCATCACTACTGGCTTTATTGGTGCACTCAAATCTTGGTGGGATAAATATCTTACTTCTGATCAAAGAGAATCCATTCAATATGTTGTTCAAATGAATGATGAAGGTTTTCCTATCTTTGATGAAGAAATAGGTTCTACTATACCTGATGGTATTAACACTTTAATATATACCATAGTCAAACATTTTATTGGAACACCCACTAATATTCATTCTCGTATCCATGATCAACTTAGTAACCTAACCTATCCTACTTTAAGTGATTTCAGATGGTATAAAGATGTTTTTACATCTAGAGTCATGCTTCGGGATGATTGCACCAAATCATTTTGGAAAGAAAAATTTATTAATGGATTACGCAGCCTTTTTGCTCACAAAATTAGGGATGTCCTTAGTCAACCTACTGGCATTATAGAATATGATAATTTAACCTATGGTGATATTATTAGCACAATTCAGAAAGATGGCTTAAAAACGTATATTGATTTAAAACTTAGTCAAAAAGCTGCTAAAAATAAACATAAAGCTAAATATGAATTAGGAAATTTCTGCGAACAATATGGTCTTCCTCCTGTAGCCCCTTCAAGACGAAAATCTAGTAAAAATAAGAAATCCTCTTATAAATATTCTAATAAAAGCAAGAAGAAATATTACCCTTCTAAATCAACCGATAAATATTATACTAAACCCAAAAGGCAATATCATCAGAAATCTAAAAATAAGTCAAAATCTACTCCCGACGATGTAACTTGTTACAATTGTGGTAAAAATGGTCATTATTCTAATAAATGTAAAGTAAAAGAAAAACTCAAAGCTAAACTAAATCAATTACAAATTACTAAAGAAAATCAACAACAATATTGGATATATTTAAATTAAATGTTTCTCCACATCAATCCCCTATTCAATCTAGTAACACATCTGACAATAACATTTCTTCTAGTGACACTTCCACATATTATTCGCCTACTGATAGCACTGATAATGACATTGAATTAGGATGTAATGATACTTGTTGTAAAATAGTTAATGTTCTTAGTAAATCTCAACAAGAAGAAACTGCTCTTATTGAGTTAATTGCTAAATTGGAAAACCCTGACTTAAAAAGGCAATATACTAATAAATTAAAATCCTAATTGACAAATAAAGATAAAAACCTAGACATGATAAACCAATCATTAGTTTAAATAAAACTTTAGATCAATTTAAAAAATAAAAACATAAAGAAATTACTTTACAAGATTTACAAAATGAAATTAATCAGATTAAATTAACCATTCAAGAATTAAAAATTAAAGACAAATCTTTAGAAGAAGAAATTGCTATTTTACGAATCAATAAAACCTTTAATGACTTTCAACAAACAGATAAATCTGCTAATGAATCCGAAGCTGGATCTGGGTCTGAACCTGATCCTGACAAAGTCATCTTTGATAATCGTACTACTTCACACCCTAGTGATCAAGATAGTAAACGTCTTAATATAATTCTTTGAATTAATATTCAAAAATGGCATTCAAAAGTCACATTAGTTATTAATGATTTTGAAATAGAAGTTATTGCACTCATTGACATTGTTGCTGATTTAAATTGTATCCAAGAAGGAATAATTCCAACTAAATATTATCACAAATCTACAGAACAATTAAGTTCTGCCAATGGAAGTCAAATGCATATTAATTATAAGCTACCTAAAGTTCATATTAGTCAAAATAATGTTTGTTTCAAAACATCTTTTGTTTTAGTAAAAAATTTAACCGATACAATTATTTTAGGCACACCATTTATCTTTTTATTATATCCTTTTACTACTACTAATCAAGGAATAACTACACAAACTTTTGGTCACACGGTTACTTTTAAATTTTTGTCTCCTCCTGAGATCAAAGAATTAAATCGATTAAAAGAAAGTTCTATTTCTCAATCAATCAATCAGTTAACTAAACAACTTAAATTTCTCAAAGAAGAAATCAAGTATAAGAGAGTTGAAACTCAATTAACTGATCCTCTTTTAATATCTAAAATTGACAACTTTAAACGTCAATTGGAAAATACTGTTTGTTCTATTTTGCCCAGTGTTTTTTGGCATAGGAAAAAACATGTAGTTACACTTCCATATATTAAAAATTTTAATGAACGACAAATACCTACTAAATCTCGCCCTATTCAAATGAATCATGAATTAGGAGAAATGTGCCAAAAAAGAAATTAATGAACTATTAAAAAATAATATTATCAGTCATAGCAAGTCACCTTGGTCTTATCCTACTTTTTATGTTAATAAAAATGCTGAACTTGAACGAGGTGTTCCTCGACTTGTCATTAATTATAAACCATTGAATAAGTTTTAGAATGAATTCGATATCCAATCCCCAATAAAAAAGATTTAATTAAAAGACTTATAGTCAAGCCGTAATTTTTAGTAAATTTGATTTAAAAAGTGGATTTGGCAAATTCAAATTCATCCTAATGATCGTTACAAGACTGCTTTTACTACCCCTTTTGGTCATTATGAATGGAATGTCATGCCCTTTGGATTAAAAAATGCTCCAAGTGAATTTCAAAATATTATGAATGAAAATTTTAATCCCTTTAGTCATTTTTCTATTGTCTACATAGATGATATTCTTATTTTCTCTAAGTCTATTGATGAACATTGGAAACACCTTAATACTTTTTTCCATATTATTAAATACAATGGCTTAGTCATTTCTGCTCCTGATTAAACTTTTCCAAACTAAAGTTAGATTCCTGGGATATGACATTTACCAAAGCACCATTCTTCCTATTAGTCGATCTATTGAATTTGCTTCTAAGTTCCCTGACATAATTCTTAGTAAAAACCAATTACAACGATTTCTTGGATCTTTAAACTACATTGCTGAATTTTATAAAGACCTTAGGAAAACTTGTCAACCCTTCTTTGATAGATTGAAAGATAATCCTCCTCCTTGGTCTTCTACTCATACTTCTATTGTTCAGCAAGTCAAAAAATATGTCAAGACTCTGCTTTGTCTTGGTATTTCTACTGAAATTCTTTCAAAATTATTTAAACTGATGCATCTGATGTTGGTTATGGTGGTATTCTCCTTTAGAAACTCACCCCTCAATCATCTGAACATATTGTTCGTTTCCATTCTGGTATCTGGAATAAAGCACAAAAAAATTATAGTACTATTAAACAAGAAATTTTATCTATTGTTTTATGTATTAGCAAATTTCAAGATGATATTTTAAATCAAAATTTTTTATTATGTGTTGATTGTAAAAGTGCTAAATATGTATTAGAAAAAGATGTTCAAAACATTGCTAGTAAACATATTTTTGCCCGATGGCAATCTATTTTAAGTATTTTTTATTTTGATATTGAATATCTACCTGGTTGTTAAAATTCTATTCCTAATTTCCATACCAGAGAATTTTTACAAGGGGATAGAGGATGGCCACTCCTTTTATTTCCTATCATAAATTAAAAGTTAACTTTTATAGACACCTTGTTTACCAAACTGCTTACCGTATTGCCTGTCTCAAAACAGCCCGCAAGACTACCCATCGTGCCCAATTTATACAGTTTCACCAAATTGTCAGTCGCAGACATTTACTTGCTCATTATACTAATTGTCTTCATTACCACCTGGACAAATTAGATATCCTTAGTGGATGCTAAATTTTGTTCATTTCTTTTACAGATGTCTAGTCAGAAACCTTTGAGACCTTCCAGTAAGGCCCTTGTGCTAGTTAATCAGCCTATTGTTATTCCTCCTATTAATATGGTCAATCGTTACCAAGTTCTTGGTACTATTCCAAAACCTAATTACACCTCTGCTCTTGCTTCTGACCCATTTGCTTCTTCTTTTCAGACACTTACTCCATATCCATCAAATCCAGTCAAAACTTCTCGTTCCAACTACATCAAATTCCAGTCAACCAATTTATTCTTCAAAGAATCTACTCACAAGACCAAACATGATGTTCTTGATCTAGTTACAAGTTATTTTCCTCCAGGATGGCATTTTGTTCCTCTTCATCCTGATAAGTCAATTTCTTTTTACAAAGATATTCTTTTCCATAATTCTTTTCCATCCCAAGTCAATTGTTATTAACCAATTTATGATCGAGTTCTCACCAGTAAAATTGTTTACTACTCACTTTACATTCATAACATTGTCTCTCTTGATGAATGGGGACTTCCTTTCCTTCTTCGTGATTTACCTGGTCATTCAATCCAATATAATTATTATGACTATATGGATGCATGGTTTAAAGTTTTCTTATATCAAAATGAGTCATATAGTCACTCCTGGTTCCTTCAATTTGATCATCAATTCAAATCAGTTATCCCTACGTGGTTCCTTCGATGGTGGTCTCATTATGGTGCCATACCTGAGATTTTCCCACCAGTCCTCATAGAACAAGTCAACTATTTTTCCTCCATCTACAACTTCAGTCAACACTAGAAACAATTTTCTCCTTTGCTCATTTTTATATCCAAATACAAAGTCCCCTGGATATTTAAATGGCAATATACAATTGATAACAACACAGTCATCCGGCAACATTTTGTGAAATGGTGGGATAATTTCAAAGTTCCACGCATTATTGAACAAGTCCAGCTTGAATTCCCAGTCAATGTTCATGCTCCAACTCCAGCCATCATTAAAGCTCAGTAGAACCCAACTGCTTCAATCACTCAAGAAAGCCAATTTCCTCCAGTCAACCTTGGAAGCCCTAATGATCCACTATCCAGTTCTTCCAAGCCCAAGGCAGTTAAGTCCAAGACATCCAAGTCAAAGCCTACTTTATCCAAATCAGCTCAGTCAAAGCCCAAAGTAAAGCTCGGATCATCAAGTGATAAACTGCTCCAAATGGCCCGACTCCTGATGGATCAAGCCCAGTCACAAATGAAAATTGAACGCTTTGATGATGAGGCTCCTGAACCGGCCAAAAAGTCCAGCTCATCCAGTTCATCCAATTCAACTGAAGAATCAACCAGTTATGATCCCTATGGGGCCCAATTCCAAGATGCTCAAGACCCATACGCCTGATACAGTCATTGGATTCCATATAGCTATATTTATCAGCTTTAATCAATACTCTCCTTTTGAGAAAAGCTGCTGATATATATATCTATATTGATTCCCTCAATCACATGCCTCCACCGAAAGCAATGAATAGTGCAAAAAAAGGGGTCAAATTTACTATTCATTATTTATCAATCAGAAAAATTTACTATGGTCAAAAGCATCCATAATCTTTGGTCACTCACTGAAAGTTACAGCTGGCTCCCATGTGCTTCTTTCAGTCAGATTCCTTTACAAGGCTCACAGTAACCTTTTTTTGCTTATAAAAGAGCCTCTTCAGTCAATAGAAAATCAGAGTTAGAAAATTTGAGAATTCCAGCACCTCAAACAAAAACTATCTCTGTAATTTAAATATTCTGCAAATCTATGTATTTTGAAAAAGTATTTGCTTCATTTCAGTAAACAATTGTAAGTCATTTTTTCATACTATTGTACTATTTAGTACTGTTTAACTTTGTTAAATTTCTATTCTCTGTTACTTTATATTATGTGCTGCTTCATCGTTAAGCAAAAATTTTAGAGTAAAATTTTACTTTGAATCATAGTCAACTTTACTCTGATTTAGAGTAAAGTTTACTATGATTCAAAGTAAAAATTTATATTATTAAGCAAATCAACATGTTTTTAACCAAAGTAAAATTTTATTGTTACAAAAAATAAAATACATATTAAATGAATGAACCAAAGTCAAATTTTAATGTGAGATCTATTAACAAATAATAAATAATAATAAAAAAAAAACCCAGTTGGAAACAACAAGGTGACATCTACAGCTCAAATTCATGTTCTCCATATCTATTACAATTTGTCTCATTTTCATCAACATCAACACAAGAAAAAAAAAAAAAAAAGAGTATCTTTTGCAATATGTTTCTTCGTCATCATCATCATCAACACAACAACAAATAAAATGAAAAAAAAAATCATATTATCATCCACATCTAGTGAAGGTGTCATGACCCGAACCCGCCCCTATAGGTTAGGATAATAACCGGCCAGTAATCATTAGATTACCTACAGCCTCAGATAGAAAACAGATTTTAAAATAATCATATGGGGCCAAAAGCGGAAGCAGACTTAAAAATTTTGTCCAATGAGCTATGCTTACATGATATAGCGAAACAATTCAAAAATAGTCCATAATAACTCACACATAAAAACAGAGTTAATATCTTATACATCCAGGAACTCCAAAACGTGCAGTCAGCCAAACAAAACAAACTTATATACATGGATGATCCAATGTATTCACCGGCCAAGAAAAAGTGTGAACACAAGAACAAAAATAAAGTCTCGTGCGTGAGACGTGAGGGCTGACTCCACAAAACTTGACTTCCTCTCATATCTTTCACTGAGGTTGGGTTTGGTCAACTCTTTGCTCACCTACACACATATAAATGAGAGTGAGCGATAGCCTAGTGAATAATATCAAAATAAAGAAGTTACATGAATAAAAAGCGTAATAGACATATCTAACAGCCTTAGGCCCATTCACGTTTTTGTCTAATACATCAAACAGCCTCAGGCCCAATTCGCTCTTATCAAATGGCCTCGGGCCCAATTTGTTTGTGTCAAACAACTTTTGGTTCAATCATTCATGTCAAACGGCCTTTGGCCCAATCATTCGTGTCAAACTGTCATTCATGTCAAACGGCCTTTGGCCCAATCATTCATGTCAAACGGCTTTTGGTCCAATCATTCATGTCAAATGGCCTTTGGCCCAATCATTCATGTCAAACTATCATTCATGTCAAACGGCCTTTGGCCCAATCATTCATGTCAAACTATCATTCATGTCAAACGGCCTTTGGCCCCATCATTCATGTCAAACTATCATTCATGTCAAACGTATTTATGTGTGTTTCATGCTCATAATCATGATCGTATTTGTATTCACTTAGCCTTAGGCAAAAGACTGACATTTAGAATACTCATTCTTAATTCAAGCATACAAATCCATAAGGCAGGTACAGAAGTAATGTTTGGGAAAACAACATACTTGAACATATCTTTACTAAGATATTACTCACAGTGTTCTGCCGGTGGATTCGTCCTTATGCTCGACCCTACACAATTCATAACACATATTGGGTCACAAACAATTCAATCTGTTCTTTAATCTATTTATTTCTCTTAGGCTTCTTTCTTTACCCTTTAGGTCATTTACAAAGCTCAATGTATTCCTAAGAGTGCTTAGAAATGAAAGAGAACGGAAAATAAAACACAAAACCATTTTTCATAATTTTAGGAACAAGGCTCTCCGCTCGAGCGCGAATTTGGCGGCTCGAGCGGACCCCTTTGGTCTGCAAAAGTACTGGTTACTACATTTCCACGCTTGAGTGTGATTCTTTCCGCTCGAGCGAACATCAATGTCTGCAAAAGTTCTGGAAGCCAACATTTCACGCTCGAGCGGCGCTTTCCACGCTTGAGCGGACATGTCGAATTCTGGAATTTCCAGAATTGCATTTGGAGCTCAAACTTAGCATTCAAAGGGTCTAAAACTCATGTTCTTGATACAAAATTATGGAAGTCTTTATACAATATGAAGCCATAAGAAAATTGAGTCTAATTTGTCCAAAATCATAATTCAATTCCCAAATTATTTCACATTTTTCTTGACAACCCATACCAACTTCATATCTTAAAACTCAGGCAAATTAATTTCCATATCACTTTGAATTTCACATGCACGTGCGATAGGCTTCATTTTCAACTTAAATAACACAATTGATGTTCATCTACATCAAACATGATCAATTTTAAATCAATTACATCAAAACTCCTTTAATTTACAAATTAAGTTCTTTGTTCTCCATGATGCATGTACAATTAGAGTCTTAGAACTTGTAAAATTTGTCCATGCATGTAGGAATCAGACTAAAACTCATGCAAGCTATTCCAAAATCAAACCCAAAACAATTAATTCCCAATTTAACTTCCATAAATTTGAACTCAACTCTATTTCTTCATCACCTTACTAACTTCTTTTTAATTGCATGGAATTGAATCTACTTACTTCTTAATTTCAACTTCTAGATAATTTATCTACAAGATTTAGGCTTTGATTCCTCATCTAGAGTTCTTTATTGATGAGTTTCTTATGCATGCAATTTCCAAAATTTAAATTGAAATGATAAAACTAAACATAATTTTCCATAATTATGTATGTAACTCATTTCTTGCTCAAAACCCAATTCCTCTTTAATTTCATGAATATGATTCCAAATCCTTCTCAATCTCATGCATAAAAAAGAAGACCCTACATAAATCAAGCTTGAATTTCATACCTCAAATTTTAATTTCAGCAATTAGATTTGATTTCCCCTTTAAATCTTCTTCTTCTCTAGCTTCCTTAATTTTTCTTCAAAATTTCCATCAAGGATCTAAGGGATTAAACCCTCTTTCACTCACGGTTCTCTCTCCCCCTTTTTCTAACTCTCTGCTTTCCAAGTCTAGCACATGAACTCATATATTAACATATTTATATATTTATCATTGTTGCCTTTTGAAATGCTCTCCCAAAGCACCAAGCAACAGAAACTTTCTAACATACATACACATGCACACCTATACACACATGCACTCCTCTTCTTGTTGCCAACACATTGCACACGTGCACACTTAATTAAGCCTCCAACTCAACACTCACATGCACACACATACACAGATTTTCTTTACACACCCAGAATTTCTCTGCACACACACCCATATACATCCTCAAATTTCTTTAGATCCTCCAATTTATGATCAAAATTAACTTAATTAAGTAACACTCAGTCTTAATAAATCTTGATTAGTGCATAATTAAATTAATCATAACTAATCACAAATCTCACATAAATTAATTAGTCTAATTTGACTTCCTTTAGAGCCCAATTAATTATATTTAAATTTATCAATTTGAATCAGATTTTTAATCAAACTTCCAAAAGGCTCCAAATATTACATTAAACTTATTGTCATCATCAATTTTGATTTCCCAAATCATTTAGGCCTTCAATTTCTAATCAAACTCCAAGTTTTCGTCAATAAATTACATATTCAAATTGGATACCCCCTAAATAAATTTAATTCGTAGTAATCACCATTCTCAATCCTCATAATTTAATTAACTTAATTAACTCCAATTCGGGCCTAATTAATCGAATCTCAATTTTACTAAACTGAATCGAATATTTAATTAACTCCCAAATGGGTCCGTAAATAAAAATTAAATTGATTCAACTTCTTAATTTCGCTTCCTTAAGCCATTTGGACCCTTAAAATAAATCTTTAATATAATCATATACGATTTAGATTCCGCAATTATCATAAATCCCGAATTAAATTAGGATAGCGACTAATTAAAATCACAAATCTCCTTAATTAACCAAATATAAAATATTATAGGTGACGGGGTCGTCACAGAAGGCTAACAACAACTTAGATATATATTATTGATCTAAGAGATTTCAAGAGGGAAAAACGAAGTCTATGTAGCAGTCGAGCAAAAGTTCAAAGAATCTAAAGTAAATTATGTGAAGAAGCCCAAAATCATAAAATCAAATGAAAATATATTTACATATATACATAATTTTGTTGTATAATGTGTATGAGCTCTAATGAAATCAGTGTTGAAGCTTTATCTGATCCTAATAGAGAGAGAGAGAGAGAGAGAGAGAGAGAGCTATGAATCAAAGGAGACCATCAATGGAGTTTGAGACTTGGATCCCGCTAAAAAGAGGAGGAATCGATTTCGAGTTTCGATTGGAGCTTTCTACGATCTGTTCGCGATCTCAGATCTGATGATGAAGACTCCGTATGTCGATCTGTGTAGATCTGAAATTTGTGTCGATCTCTCTAATTGATCTGCAATGGCATAGAATCCATCACCGCCACCACCTCTGCTCCACTTAGGTTCTTCGAAACTGAGAGAAAGAAAGAGAGAGGAGCGGTGAGTCAAAGCAACAATGTCGTCTGTAAACTACTGTGAAACACTGGAACATAGCCGTCATTGTCGCCATGTGTGAGGCGGAGGAGAGAGACGGAGAAGGTGGGGAGAGAGTGGGCAGAGAAGGTGGGAAGATTTAGTTGATGGCATAATAGTCTGATAAAATATTTAAATAATAAATTTTGTCATTTATGCAAGACTTTATAATTATGAGGGGGTTTAAAAAGTATATTTTTTTTCTTAGTCCTTTTAACAATGAAGGGAATGTAAGGAGGTTTATAGCCAAATTTCCTATAAGGGTTTACAAACTTAGGTTATAAAGATGATAAAATTAATAATTAAGGTTAATAATTTATTATAATTATTAATATCTGTTACCCAAAATACAACCTAAGAGGGGGTGAATTAGGTTTTTACAAATAAAAATAATAATACTCTAATAAAAATTATGACTAGCACAATAGATAAATATAGTTAATGAAATAAAAATAATTAAAATAAGTGTTCTAACAACTATGTCAGTTAATGATTTTAGCACAGTGAAAATATGAAATATAGTTATGGCAATTTAAATAAAATAAAGAGATAAGGGAGAGAGAGGCAAACAAATTTATAGTGGTTCGGCTTCAAGTCGGCCTACGTTCACTCCTCAAGCTTCACTTGAGATTTTTCACTATACTCTAGCTTCACAGGGTGCCAACAACATTTTCACAGATGGAGCAATCCTTCACAGATTTTACACAGACTTTCTAAGTCAAGAATACTGAGTGTACTACACTCTTACAAGGTTGAAAAGAATGTGTTTTTGCTTTCACAGAAAACTACAAGAATTATCTCTCAAAGATAGATATAAAAATGAAGCTCTGATTTTTCTGTAAACCTCACACAGGAAAGACGGACTTAAAGCTATACGTCTCAATGTATAATTTCTGAAAGAGGATGTAAACAAAAATTGAAGAACACTTCTCAGAGAATTTTTCAGAGAATAGATGTGAGTGATTATAGATCAAAGAATATTTTCTGGTTTTTTTTTTGTAACTTGTTTACATTAGAGGCTTTGGTATATATATAATGAAACTTATAGTCGTTTATAGTCGTTGTACTTCATCATTACTAATTTGAATATCTTCCACTCCATCATTACTAATTTGAATATCTTTCACTTGAACCTTTTGGCCTGCTGCTGTGCTGAGCTGTTTGAACCTTTGTTTTAGACTATTTAAACCTCTGGTTTTGGCATTATTTTTGGGTTGAAATGAACTCCTGATTTAAGCAAATATTACATTCAAACAATATTTAGGATAAAAATTTAGGTGAGAAATAATGAGACAAAATAAATTTAATTCTATTTTTCTCTTTCAAATAAATTAAAACATAATTTAAATAAATCATCAAAATAAATTTTGGATTCTATTAAAACATAATTAAATAAATCATCAAAAGAAATTTTGGGTTCTATTTTTCTTTTTTCAAATAAATTAAAATTAAATAAATCATCAAAATAAATTTTAGATTCTATTTTTCTCTATCAAACAAATTAAAACATAATTAAATAAATCATCAAAATAAATAAGTCTAACAATATCGTTATATTATTGGATTATATATACATACATACATATATATATATATATATTATAAATATAATATATGTTGAAGCGATCGGTTTTAGTTTGGTTCGGTGTACAAGGTGTTTGAATTGATGCTGAATCGAAAATTGAAAAAAATCAAATTTAAAAATCGCATAGATCAATTCTTGTTAAAAAAACAAATAAAATATAGTCAATTTAATCCAATTCAATCGGTTTAATTGATCTTTTCAGTTTTTCTTCCATTCCTAGATATGAGTGAAAATTTTATGCAGCTAAACTAATAGAGAGAACACTAAAATGACTTATAAACCAATCTCACAAATGTAAGTAGATCATATACAAAGGTAGACAAGTGACATCTTCATGGCTGACAAACAAAATACCTGAAAGGTTTATTCCTTGTGTTTTTAACAAACCAAACATCACAATAGTCATTGTAATCCAACCTTCATTATCATGAACCAAACACTACTATAATGTATAAATTCAGAATCAGAAAATAACAGGAAACAGAGCATTTTTACATAGTATATGTATAAATATATTTATATTTAATAAATATAATCGGAATGGGAGAAACAAAATTCGTCCTCACTCTACTTTCCCATTGGAGCGGGAAAAACACATGCAAACACGAGCTGGAATGCACGGGCAAAGCAGAGTTAGAGAAAATAACTATCCCTAATTTGGCCAATTGATGTCTCCCCTCTGTATAGGCAATTTTGCCCTCACCAAGAACAATCTAGAATGCATAATTAATGTAATATAAGAAATTCTCTTGAAACCTTCCACAACTTTCTGAAACTATTTACAATTTATTCTAGAGTATTCTATACAAGTTCTAGAATTGTGTATAATATTTTTCATTTTCTCAAATTTTTTAAGAGGTTCTGAAATCTTCCATTTTGAAATCTACCCTAGAGTATTCTATACAAGTTCTAGAATTCTGTATAATATTTTTCATTCTCTCAAATTTTTTTGAGAGGTTCTGAAATCTTTCATTACTATTCAATGTTTCACCTCTCTTTTGGGAGAGATTTTGTGTAGACAATAGCGTAACCAAAAATATTCAATACCATTTAATCAATTATGTCATTACATCATATTTTTAATTTTAAAACGTTTATCAAAATAAATTCACATATTTATTATAAATATACTAAAATATCATATATAATAATATTACAAAATAATTCAAACTAGTCGGATCACCTTCAACAATACTTTTAGGTACACTAACATTTCCTCAATAAAATTAAAAATAATGAGATTGCAATTTTCAATCTATCAAAGAGACAAAAAATAATTCTTCTTGAAAAAAAAAAAAACAGCCCTTGTAAGGAACTAATAATTTTGTGCTTTAAAAGAAGTCTATTTTTTCTTTCTTTCTTTTTTTATATAAATTCTATTTATATATAAAATTTCTGAAAAAAAAAAAAAAAAAAAAAACCCAAAAATGATGTTATAAATAAATAAAAAAGAAATCGATGTTTTATTTTAAAATAAAAAGTCCTTATAAAACTATATCATTTTATACATAGATTATGTACGATTTTTTTTTTAATAACATCATTTAAAAAAATAATATCATAATATTTATTATGTCAATAAGACTACACTCGCCATATTTTCACATGATATATATGTGACATACACAATGTTATAATAATATCCACAAATCTCATTCATATTCATATTCAAACATTAATAACCATGCATGCTGAATAAAAAATGGTATAAAATTATGATAAACATAAAATTAATTATTTTTTAAACAAATTTTTTTGTTGATAAATATATTTTTTTTGAACAATTTTATTAATGTCAATTTATGAAAACCTCCCAAAAAATTTATATAATACCACATAATTCTTAAAACAAAAAAAAAAATCAAAGTTAAATGGGTTCATGCTTAGCTCCGCCCATGTTCCCACATATCATCATTACTAACATGAATAATTATCTGCTGGTTCTTCATAGTTTTAATACATCCAGCAAAGTAAATTTGCTGCCAAGCGAAAGAACACGAAGAAGATGATGGGCAAGGCCTCAGTCACACACCATTTAGATTCCATTGACCAATTAGCAGCCAATCCTCTAGCATATGCTGCACCAAACCCTTCTTTACTTACCACTTGAACCCCCTTCAAAACTGCTACCACTGATCAGTACTAAAAACAATGTTGATCATAAACCAGCAAAGCCCACCTACAAATATTGGTCAAACAAAAACCAAACCTAGACAAGACACTCATAAAACTCTACTAGTGCGAAAGATGTGGCCAAAAACTAACCAAAGTATTCAATTAGGATGGAAATGCTTTAAATCATATGATTGATCCTTTCGCTCACTGCAATCTGAGAAAGCCACTTTTTCCTTTGCTCAACCCACTGTAGAAGAAGTCCCACTTGTGGTCTGTTTCGCCACATAAATTTGCTTCATTTTTGAAGTGGGATAACTTTTTTCAGCACCAAGAGACTGATTCCGTCCATGGAACCCCATTCTGCGGTGGGCCCATTCACCCCCGGAACTATTCTTTTGAGAAATCCCGCCTCTCTGATAATTATATCCTGAAGAATGATGACTGTACTGCTGAGCAGATAAATTCTTGGGCTGACCAGACTGAGTCTTGAAAGCGTTTGACCCGTGGCCATTATTACCACTGTTACTGCCGACATTCTGAACAGCATCGGTCTTGCCAACATCTGCAATAGTGCCTCCAGAAGAGCTCTTCTTGACAGCACTCTGTGTTGATGCCCCTGCACCGGTCGAGCTTGATGAGTCTACTAAACCTAGTTCATCAGGGAATTGGGTAGCAGTCGAATCAGTTGCCATGGCGAAATTCCGGCTACTGTCAGATGGTGTTGATGTTCGAGATTCAGAGAACCTGTTGGCACTTAATGATTGGTCGACAGGGTGTCCGTGGCTAAACTGTGAAGGCAGTACACCTGGTTCCTGTTGCTGCAATGGCAGTGACAGAGGAACAGAGTGAAGGGCCGATGCAGGAACATGGGACCATCGTCCTTGGACTGACATGTCGGGGGCAGACTGAGTCAAAAAGTTCAACCAAACTGTTATGTCAGATAAGAACTGATGGTAGCTAACAATAAGACAATAAAACCTTAACCCTTTTTTTTTCTTTTTTTTTTTGCAATTCTTTTGCATTTATAACTGATTTTGAAGAAATTCCATTGTTTGTAAAACCAAAGTATAATTTGAAACCATCTTTTCCACAACCACTAGGGCTGTGTTTGGATCCACGATTGGGTAGGGATTTTGGAAAGGAGGGAAAGGGAAATGTGACAAAAATTTAACTTCTATTTCATTCACTTTTCCCTTTCTATCTCCTTTCTCTGTACAAATCCCTCAAATCATTGATTCAAACACAGACTAGAGGTTCCCATTCTGTACAGCATATTCTAGCAAAGAAAAAAGTTTACCGAGGATAAAAATCTTCAAAATTCAAAATGCCATCCACCTAAATTCTAGACTTCAAAGCAATCCAAAGTACCAAAACTTTTTAAAAGCAAATAATTATGATTTTGACAGCAGGATCAGATTTATATATGAAGCTTCCCTGCCAAATCTTTTACCTGGAATGGAGACACATCAAACATGGCCAAAGGAGATGGCATGGGAAGAAGCGGCGACCCAGGGGCAAGATGCTGGACAGGAGCAGCCATGTTGAGAGAATTTCGCTGAGAGGAAACCATGTTCATATTATTCATATCCCCCTCACCAATACCCATTGCAGATGATGTGGGATTGTGCTTCCAATCAGGTTGCTTTCCAGAGGGGATATAAGTGGTGCCCATGAAACTCAAACCAACTTGGCCAAATTGTCCAACTGGAAAATGATTATATACCACCATGTGCGGGGGACCTTGGACCCCTGGAATACCTCCGGCAGGACTAATGTATGGACCGGTGAATCCTGCTGGTGGAGGACCATAGAATGAATCCACACCAGAATGGCACTGTTGCCAGGTACCAAGAGGCCCTGAAGACGATGCAGTACTCTTTTGGGACTGTGATTGGGTGCCAGCAGATTCATCATGTGGACCAAAAGCAAAGATAGGACCCCTCAACATGGGGTTCATCTCATAGAATGGAAAGTGGGAAGGTGGGCCTCCAGGGAAATGAGAGAGCATCTGGCTTGAAGAATTCTGTGGACTTGGTAAAGGAGGCCACAATGAGATTGGCGGAGTCTCAACAGAGAGATCTGCTGGAAGAGCTACACTGAGAGACTCTTCAGATCTCGAATGAGTTACTAATTGCTGATCACCTGCCACACCTGCAAGAGATTTCAAAACAATACAATAATCTTAATAATAATAAGCTACCCATAAAAAGAAGCAAAACAGGTTAAGACTGCCCAAAGGAGGGGAAAATTAAAGAAAATAACACCTCCAGTAATTCCATCAATATCTGCACCACTGAAGCTTTTGGTATCTGAAACAGAAACAGAACAAGTACCCAGCCCATTCCCAACGATCTCATCACTACTGATGGCCGCAACAGCGACAGCTGAAGCAGCTGCTTCAGCTTCAGCCTCACAATCTTCTAAATGAACATGTGATTCATTCTGGTGCTTGTCCTTTTCAAAAAATAAAGTACAATCATTCTCAGCTGAAGAAAGATTATGTGGGATTTGGATGTCAGACCGACAGGAACCAGGAGCCCCAATAACATGTGAAACAGCATGGTTACCAGGGGGGAGGACTGTTGGAGACGTAACTGCACCTGAGGATAGGAAGAAATTCCTTCAGAGACTGGGAAAAAAAACCAAGTAGAGAAAATACTTGAGCTTCATTGGATGTATATGCTGTACCGAATTGAATTTTCTCCCCAGCTAACAGGGAGTTGATTGGGCTTGCTGTGGAAGAAAATGACTTGTCCTTTGTCAAGATGGATGACGATGGCATGATGGGTTCAGTCACTGTGCTAGTATGATCGCCAATAGGAGTTACATGTGTGTCAAATCTACCAGGCTTCATAGCCTCATCAAGTTGGGTCTGTGTTAAGGCCATAACCTAAAATGTACAAGTACATTAGTTCAGGACTCTCTTGGCATATTGACTGAGCCATGACAACATAGATAAATAAATTGTAGTAAATTTTTATGTCCAGTGGCGAACAGCACAAACAACACCCAGTGGCGAACAGCACAAACAACACCCAAAAGAATCAATTAAAATTAGAAACAAGTTGAATTAATTCAAATTAGAAACTAGATCAAGACTCCAGTAATCTTAGGATATATTTCAAATTTGAAACAAGTTGAATTAACCAACTCACATATTCTGCTGCCTCCTTTTTTTTTTTCTTTTTTTTTTCCCTGAACTCTTGCACATTATTGGAAATGTATATGAAAAAGTCATAATAATGGTTCTGCCAATGCATTTCGTTCTTCTCTTTTAAAAAGGTCATACCCAGTTCCCAGTTCACAAGGCTCAAAGTAGGATCTGGGACAGATAGTATGCAGGCAGCCTTAGCCCCACTTTTGTGAAGAGCCTAATTCCCATGTCTCAAACACGCGCCACAATGCTGGGAAGGATAGCTCTTGGCATCACATAGGTCACAACCTCTGTTCCTTTATTTTCTCATTTTGTTTCTTTTGGTGTAAGGCAGCTATGCCATTAAAATGCAACAGTGAATCAAAACCAGCCACTCAAAGCTCTTTGGCTTCCAGAAACAACAACACAAGATGTCACTACCAGAAGTAGAAGTTGATAGCAGGTTTTGAGCACTTGTTTTTGGTTACAAGGCAATAATTTCCACACACATATTGCAACAGCATTCAACAGCTAAGTTCTCCAAATAAAGCAGTAGCAAGTCAATTTTCTCCCTTATGCATTGCCTGAAATCAGAACAAACTAGCTAGGAGCCTGGAGGAAGGAAACAATAAATCTTCCCCATTCCAAACTTTTCAAACATGAAGAGGAAATGGAAAAAGAAAGAACAGCAGGAGCAGGACACAAACAAAGAGGCAGTGTAAAATCAGCCAGAACTCATTACCCCAGATAAACAAACTGTCCTGAAGAACGTGTGTACATATCAGGCTCTAACACAATTGTTGATGTAGAACACAATAAGTAAAGGTACACATTGGAGATTTTCACATGGTCATGCTTCAAACCTTACGTAATCAAATTTGGGTTAATTTTGAGTATTTATGTTTATTCTCAGGTCATTACATTTCTGGTCATGTTCTTGGTGACCCAGAAATGTGATATAGTAAGTACACAGGCCATGTTCTTGGTCAACCAAATCATTTAACGCTCACATGTGGTCTATAATGTGGGTCGAGGATTGTGTTACAGGTCAAGTTTTCCACTTTTGGGATCCTAATCTTAGTAGAAGTAGGAGTTTAGCAACCTAAACATAGCAATACTTATTCTTCAACTCAGTAGAGTGGATTTTGATAATTAAAGATTGTGCTATTTGTGATGCAACCCAACCTTGGAGAGTAATTCCTAAAGAATCTAAGTGGGATTCCTATAAGAACCTTCTCTTTCTCTTTCTCCTTCCTTTTCTTCTGTCTTTAATTCTCTGCTATTAGATTCTGTTATTTCAATCACAAATCTGCCTTAGTTTCTTTCTTTTGTTTCATTCCAAAGCCTATATTCCATGAGCTAATCCTTTCCTTACTAATTTGGACTTTAAATCGACTCCAAAACCCAGTACATTTTTCCTAAAATAGCATTCTGAAATTCCTGCAACCTCTCACTTTCAAATAAAGCCAAACTCCAGTCACTTCTCCTCTAAACACTACATTATTTCTTCAACATTTTACAAACCCTATTCTTACAAGTTCATAGGTTAAACCACCATATAACTAACCATAGGCAGCATTATAAGTGCCATAGTGCTGTCCAACATCATTAGGCCTCACTTAGAAGAAAAGGCAAACTGCATTATGTTCAGGTGCAACAAAAAAATAATAGTAGTATAAGATCATCCTAGGTTGGTCAATGTTTAACGCTAGGACCATCATTCCACATGATATCAAACTAGTCTTTTCAAAAAGAGGGCCACCACAGTAGCTGACAGCTGGGTTCCTCCAATATTGCCTTGGCATTGCTCTATAAACACAGCTGGGCGCACCCCATCAGAAGGAGACAACAAAAAAATAAACCAAAAAGGGGAAGCCCTGCTTATATGAAACTAAAACAATACAAAGTAATCAACATCGATAGTATCCTATTTTTCACAAAAGGATATTAGAACAATTTATGTAGATATAGAAGGAAAGGAAGAACAACCTAGGGACATCGATCAATGCTAGCAGTACAGCTACAACAACCCTATAATAGTAGAAGGAACAGATATTCACTATTGAGCAAAGAGCAATGGTTTCACATACCTGTTGATTAATGTGTGCATTACCCCAAGAGCCCAAAGGTGTTTGAACATTATCCAGAATTTTGTTCTTGGTCTCAAACAGTAGGCCTGGGCCAAGAGTTTTTCCACCATTAGCTAAGACAGAAGTGGGGCCTGTTTGGAGGGACCTGTAAGAACAACATATCAGCATTAGGCATCCAACTGTATACAGACAGTACTTCTTTTTGGGGGGGTAACAATTAATATCTATTAAAAGGCACATACTTGATATTGTGAGGCCTTTTATCAGCCTGCACATCAGAATTCACAGCAGGAGTGCCAATTGGAGCCAATGGTTGGGACACCATAGTGGCAAATCCTGTGGATGCTTCCATGTTCACTAAGGCCCGCCCCTCAGACACAACAAAATTTGAGCGCATGTTATTTGGTGCTTCACCACCCAAGGATGCAGAAATTTTATTTGTGCTTGTTGACACAACAGCATTTTGTGCAGTAGATCGAGGTTTCCGAGGTCCCTGGAATAAAGAAATAGAGCGTAGTTAAGTAGCATTCAATTCATTGCAACAAAAATACAAAAGATAAAAAATATGATACAAAATTGGGAATTGGATGTCCACTGAAACCTTTGTGACCCGAGACTTTGCCTTGATTTCTTTTTCCCTTTGTTCGCGGCGATCATTCAGCATTTGCCTCTTTGATCTCACCTCAATAAAGTCATCTTCATCACTTGGAGCTTCTATGCCAGACTGTTTAAAAACACACACAATGCCACTCTGCAAGGGAGCATCAACATCCTCTTCAGAACATATGTTCCTTTTCAGGTTTCCTTCTCCAGAGCGTGTGATGCTCTGAGTCGTTGTTGATGCTTCTTTTTCAATTTTCTTATCAAGCCTCGTTTCAGAATCTGGCCCCTGAGAACTTACTGGATCTGCACTCGAACATTCAGGTTCAACTATCTGCTTCAATGGTTTATTAACCACCAACCCTTTCTTAGACCCACTTTTTACAAAAATTCCCACATCCCTCCCAGTGAAATTTGACTTATCATCCAGCCCCGGGTTGCTAGAAGAAACTAAGCCAGATGATTGCCTTCTATCGACATTTTCCCGAACTCGAAACTCTGTTCGTTGGACAGTCCGCCGAGGTCTCCTCTGAAATCCACTATAATCTGAACGAGAAGCCTCAGGAGCCGGAAAAAATGATCTCATGCCAGAATTTCTAGACGAATATGCAAATTTTTTCCCTCTGGTACCAGATTGTGGGCCTTGAGCCTTTGAGCCTCTATAATCTTTTTCACTCAAGACAGACTGGGACGCTGCAGACCCAGTTTGCAAGTGTCCTGATGCTGTCCCATTTAATGCAGGCATATAATAATTCACTTCTGTATTGTTGTGCCCTTCATCTTGAGTGTGGGAACCTGACAAAACCTTGTTCTCACCAGCATGGGAAATCTCAGCTCTACTCGTCCGTATCAAATCATTGTTTTCTCTACTTTCTTGGTCCATTGAAAAAGATGGCACATCATCTTTAATCAGATTATGAGTATAACTATCTTGACTAGGTTGAATAGGCAAAGGAACCCCTGAGCTCTGATTCAAATTATAATGGGGCTGAACAAAAGAAGCTGATTGGGGAGCCATTGGCAAGATTCCCTGGGCAATGGGAGATGTATACCTGAGCTGACCAAACTGGAAGAGTGGAGGCTGTGATGGGTTTATATGAGTAAGGGAGGGACCAACTGGGGGATGGAGGTGGAGAGGCATCTGTATGGAACCGATTTGAATAGCTGGCACTGGAGATGGTATCAGAGAAGGACCAGAAAACAGCCCAAACTGAAGTTTAACAGGTAAATCAGCTTGACTAGAGCCAACAGCAGGTACTGTAGACATGACAGTCCGAACAGATGAAGAATGAGATGCCATGTTAACTGAAGATGTGACTGTATGCTGAGCATATACACCAGAACTACTAGAACCATCCACACTATCCAAAAGATCAGATGCAGGTGAGGTATGAACATCAGTATTTATAGGTTGAGCAACAGAATCATGGATTGTCTTTTCAGTTTCTTGGAACCTCATGGAAGAACTATCCATACACATTCGAGGAGAACCATCCAAAGGTTGAAAGAGATGCCCATCACCTTGCATCCCATCAACAGGTCCCTGTTCTATAATACCAACAGAAACCTCTGGTGTCTCAAATGTACTTTCTTCATTCCTAGAGCCTCTTTCAAACTCATCACTTGGTATACCTACTTCAACACCCTCATCGAAGCCCAAGACCAAGTTGCCCAGCATATGGGATGAGCCTTTCTCCTCTAGATGCAAATCTTCAAATTCCTGAGACAGGTCGAGATGCTCATCATCTCCTTCATGCACTTCATCTTCTTCCTCATAACCATCTTCATCCTCGTCATATTCTTCTTGCTCCTGCAACTCTTCATTGTTCTCAAGAGCCCAATCCTCATCATCAACAGCAGAGATAGGACTTGATGCTGTCACCACAGTATCTTTTCCAGAGTTGGCATTTAAGACAACAGATTCATTCCCAGACAAAGGAATCTCTATTCCATCCGTAGCAGGTACCACTGGAGAATCCCCAGATTCATCCAAGTCATCATGGGAGAGATGAGTTGGAGAACTAGGGGGGCTAGAAACAGAGAGTGAAGATTGAGAGTCACATCTTGGAGTGGTCTTCTTCTCCAGTTTCTGCTCCTGAGTCATGCTATTAGCCGGCTGGACATCAACTACTTCTGATGCTTCAAACTTTTCCTGCTGACCATAATACCCTTTCTGGATGTTAGGTTCACTTCTTGATGCATGATTGTAGTGCATATTATTGTCTAGGAAAGTTGAGGGACCAGGATGTTCATTCTCTCCTCTGAAGGAAGTCTTGTGCATAGCCACTAATGATGGAGGGGGCAGGACACGAGGTTGTCTCATGGAATACCGTGACCTCCCATAGGAAAAAAGTTCATCTGCCTCAGAATACAACCGTTCTGGGTAAGGAGAATGAGGATTTCCACGTGAACGGCCCTGTCCCCATCCAACGTCACCATATTTTTCAGCAAGATTCTCATGAAATTCAGGGTCAATATCTGTGTTTCTGCTGAAAGGGTCTCCATCCCCAGAAGCACTCCACCTGTGCCCTTTAAGAGAAGTGAAATCTTCCGTGTGAGGTTCTTGCAATTCCCCTCTAAAGTAAGTCCTAGATGACATATATCCAGCTTCTCCATAGAACTCTTTCCTAGGAATTGCTCTCCCACCAACAGAGGCATCTCTCCTGGGACCATGGTGACCATTTTCCTGGTCTTGTATAAGGAAGGATGAGCTGTTCCCATCCTCAAATACATCCCTTCTCCATGAATTAGTAGCAGGTTTTCCTCTGTTCAGAAAGCTAGAAGAACCTTCTCTAGAAGGCTGAGATCTAGGACCCAACTCAAAGGGTCTGTTCAAACCAGATAAATCAGAAGATCCTGATGTTGTTATCCTCTCCACCATTCTCTCGCTATCTTCCCAGTTATCAAAATCCATGGCCCTGGAAACATATTTTTCAGTCACTGAGGCTGAAAGTTTCTCATCCACAACCACAGAAGTATCACCATTCGGTACTTCAGCCTGCCTCTTGGCAATCCTAGCCTCCAATTCTAAAAGCTTTTGCTTAGCAGCCTGTTTTCTCCTCTCTTCCTCCATAATAATCCTCTGTTTCTCCTCTTCTCTAGCTATCCTCTGCTCTTCTGCTCTTCGAATGGCTTCCAGCCGCTCCTGTTCTGCCCTCCAAGCAGCTTCCCGCGCCTCTTCTTCGAGTCTTCTTCGCCGTTCTTCCTCTTCCCTAATCAGTCGCTGCCTCTCCTCCTCTTCTCTCCGAGCTTGCTCCAAAGCCCTTTCCTGTTCTTCAATGATTCGCTGCCGCTCCTTCTCTTGCATTTTCTGCACCATCTCAAGTTCAGCCTCAAAAGATTCCCTAACAGGGTCATGGAAATCAGCCTGTTTTACCACATCCTTTTTCCTCTTAATTACCCCAACAAGCCCTCCAGAAAAGGGGTCACGCTCATCAAAGCCTGTGGTGCCAAAGTCTTTCAGGAAAGGATCATCCAGATAAGTTCTTTCACTCTTTGTAAATGAACGCTTTCCATGGGCAAAGTTCAGTATTGGATCATTCATAGGAATCCCTTTACCACCCGAAGAAAATGAAGATTTTGACACTGAGCTATCCTGGAGAGCGTCACCCCTGTATCTATTGGACTGTGCACTGCCATATCGGTCTCTTGTATTACGCTCAGTCCCTCGGCTGCTAGATGATTCCACCATGTGATTCCACTGATGTCTTCTTTCTTGTTCATGCCCCATATCCCTCCTTGCAAATGAAGATTCACGGTTTCCTGCGACACCATGAGAATTGTCTCCAAAATGTGGAGGGACGTACTTATTCTCCTTTCCCATTTCTCTATTATGACCCATTGGCCTTGCACCAATACCATTTCTATCATTTGCAACTTCTTGCACATTAAATCCATCTTTTGGCAGAGGGGAAGTTCTCCATGAGTTACCTTCCTTGCTCGGTGTTCTTACATCCCTGTGATAAGGCTCCACTATAGAGACTTCACCTGAAGAAACCTTCCCAGTTTCATCTTCACGCTTACCCCACCTTTCAAATTGATTGTGAGCCGGTTTGTGTGGTAAAACACTGCTCCTGGGCATGTCAAACTCTCTATCCCAATAAGCTTCAGTTTTTGAAAACCCATGATCTCTGCCTCGGTCTGCAAACCCATGACCCGTATCACGCTCATCATCAGCCCAATCAGACCTTGTATTCAGCCGAACTAATGGAAGTGGACCGGGAAAGTAGTCCTTTCGAGCTTGCTCTGCCATTTGTGAACTTCCTAATCCGTGACTTTCACCACCATTCTCATTTGTTCCATTTCCAAAAGAATGATGATGAGAAGATTGTCCCTGGGGACGTATGTGAACTAGTGAACTCAGAGGAGAACTATCCGTCTGCCCATTGGATGATTCCCCTACATGCTTCTGCTTTTTATGCAAACCATCCTTTTGTTTCTGCACTGGCCCGAATGCACCACTAGGTAAAGCAGCTTGCAAAGAAGGAAAATCCTCTCCCCTCAAAACTGTAGTTTTTGCAGCTGATGGAGCTGATACAGAAACTGGGAGTCCAACTTCACCAAGCCGAGCGGAAGGTGGCATATAGGCAGTACTGCCTTTAGCCACAGCATCAACAGCATGAATGTTATGATCAATACCATCAACTACCAGGGCTTCACCACCTGACCTACCAAACCCAGTAACATTCGCATCTTTCTCTTGCAAAGCAACAGTCCCAGGCTTCGTCCAACCCAGACCAGATGAAGATGGCCTCGACCCAGTCCCTGAACCGCCACCCGCAGCTGACCCACCACCTGATCCAGACAAATCAAATCTCTCATGCTCTTTCCTTAAAGAAGGCAAATTCAAGGGGGGTGGAACAGATAGCTTCGGCCCAACCTTCTGCGAACTTCGAGGGCGCGATAGAACCACCATTCCTCCACCACCACCACCACCTCCTCCTCCACCGCTGCCGCCGCCATGGCTACCCAGTCGGCCTCGCCCAGCCGACACCTGTCCATAAGATGGGTGATTATGGGAATTCGGTCCATAAGACTTGTTCAGATTCACAGACACAAACTTTGTCCCGACGCCACCGGGATTGGCCATCACAGAGTCCGAACAACCGAACCCTAATCGATCTGGCAGATTCAAAACCCCGACAACGCATCAAAACTATAACCCTAGTTTTTTTTTTCTTCCTCTCTCTCTCTCTCTGCTCGACAACAAATCGATGTGTAGTACGAACACTCCCCGAGAGATCGATCTCAAAGTAAACGATCCAAAAAAAATCAATTAACCCTAGAGAGAATCGATCAAAACCTGATCAGCAAAAACAATCACAATAACCAACAAGAAAATACTCAAACAACGATCGATCGCCAAGTGTGATTAATACAAGTAATAAATCGAACATAGAGAGTGATTAAAAGAGTGATTTTTTTGGGATTGTTTGAGAGAGAGAGAGAGAGAGAGAGAGAGATTGGAAGATCAGATTGAAATGGAAAAAGATGAAAGAGCTTACCTGTGAAGGGGGTGAGATAGGTACGGCGGTGACTAACGTACGCCGCGTAGAAAGAGATGGATACGAGAACGTCAGAGAAACCCTACTACTTTAAGCCTAAACCAGAAGACACACACAACACAGAGAGAGACAGAGAGAGCTCGTCACAGTCCGTTGGGTAAATTATTACTATTAGGAAAATAAACGAGAGGAAAACCTTTTTTTTTTTTAATTTTGAGAATTTTTATTTAGGAAATTAAAAAAATAAAAGTGATTTTTTTTCAATTATTTTTGCACAAAATTAAAAACAATATTTTGTTTTTTAAGAACAACCTAATTTTATTTGGGAAATATTGTAAAAACTATTTTTGCAGAGAAGTAAAATAACCAAACAAAAATACAACCAAATAAGTTCATCCACAATGGACGTGTTAGTGATTGTGTTAGTATTAGTGACCAAATTTTAGCTAGCTACAGTAACGTTTGGATCTCACAATGGAAGTGTTAAGTAGTGTGTTAGTGGGTTTTGTTAGTATCAATTGTTAACTTCTTTGTTAACTGTGGCTAGCGTTTTAGCTAGCGAGAGAGAGTAAGAAGAGGGAGAGGGAGACGTGGGAAAGTGCCTTGGGGTCATCCGACTGGATGTCCAGCCGGTCATCCCCCGGACGTCCTGACCCTTCACTAAAAAAAAAAATTTGTCTTTGACCGGTCAACCGACTGGTCGATTGATCTGCCGGATGTCGTGCCCAACTTTCCTGTCTTCATTCATTGCATCTTAACACACATTATTTATACATATAAAATACACACACATTTAACACATATTATTTATATATATAATACACATATTATTTATACTATTTTATTTATTATTTATATATATATACACTTAACACACATCTTAACACATCCATTGCACCATCACTCATTCACTAAAATTAACAAACTCTTAACACATCTTAACACATATT
This sequence comes from Camellia granthamiana, assembly GCA_036172215.1. NCBI lineage: Eukaryota > Viridiplantae > Streptophyta > Magnoliopsida > Ericales > Theaceae > Camellia > Camellia granthamiana. The sequence goes on from CM069906.1 coordinate 112,910,480, forward strand.
TTTGGACCCCACTTTTATCACTTTTTGTCATATAACACACATTTTAACAAACAATTTTAGCTATTTCATTGTGGATGCTCTAAATTGGTTTCACATCAAGTAAAAAATAAATAAATTACTGTGATTTTTTGTTATTTTATTTGGTTGAATATAAATATAATATAATATAATGTCTTTTATTTTTCTTTTTTTTTTTAACTTTGTATTTAAATGTGTAATTTAAGTATTATGAAAAGTTTAAATCTCAAATGTTTTAATGAGAAACGAAATATGAGTTTTAAGATAATTTTTTATTTTTCACTAAATTTATATATCTTTCTCAATTTTTCAGCACTTAAAATAAGAGAAAAAAATACTTTATACCCCTTTGGATTAAGGCCTTGTTTGGGAAGACTAAATAAGTGTACTTTTTATCTTTTTTGATTAAAAAATTGAGGTTGAAAATATGGATGTTTGGGTTAACTTTTTGACTTTTTATGGAAAAATGTGTAATAAAAAATTGTGAAAATTGGTTTTTAGAGGAAAATTTGAATTGGGAGTTGTGCAGCCGTAATTGTTGACTTTTGGTAAATAGTGTTAACTCTTTAACTTTTTGAGTAACTTTTTGACTTTTTGACTTTTTTGAAAGATCCCAAACAAGGCCTAAGACTCATTTACGCTTAAACATTAAAACCCCTTTAAAGTATATAAATTATAAGGACAATGGATATTGTTTACAACAAATAATAATTTGCTATGTTGCTCTTCCATAAAACAGATTGCCCTTTTTTTAAAAATCCCTTTGTAACAAATCCATCTTTTTACAATAAACAAAATCCAAAACCAAATCATTTTCTAGCGGATCTTGCAATTGACCGCCACTCACCACCACTACCCTTCATCTTCTCTCAACACCAAACCCTTTCCCTTGACTACCTATTAAATTACTTTTCATATTTCAATCATAATCATGTCATTTTCCTTTTGCAATTACCCAATTTAACCAACTCATATTCTTTCTATTACCATTTGTCAATTCATCTTCAAACCTTACCATAGCTACCTCATTTTCTTTCCACCGCCACCAAATCTACCGGACTTATGTTCCCTTCACTACCACTTATCAATTCATTGTCAAACCCCACCGTAGTCATATCTTTTTCCCTTTGCATGCCACCGATGAAACCAACTCATTTTCTTTCCACTAGTATCTATTGATTCCTCTTCAAACCCTCTCATTATCCCATCTCACCTTCTCTCTATTGATTACTTTTTTTTTCTACTACATGCCCTTCATCTTCACCACTCTTCATTTATCCAAAAACCTTTTATATATTCCCTTATCTACCACTGCTAGGCAAAGCTACCATCATCATGTCATTTAGACTGCGAATGAGACTATGTCTTCATTTTTTTGTATCTTTTAACTTATTTGGCTACAACACATAAAAGGTTGATGGTATTTTAGTCATAAAAATTCTTTTTATCATGTCATGCGCAAAGAACATAATATATTTCCTTCAAGTAGCTAATGGAAAGAGTTTAGTGTCTACAAATTATATTTTAATGTGTTGACCCATCAAGTTTTAAACGTTAAGATGGTAAAGTGCAAACAAGTCTTAGTTCAAGGGGGATTATTGTAATTTCTCCTTAAATAAGAGACAAAAAAGCTGTTCTAGTCATTACGCTTACCATTCCTTTCCATACTTACATGACATTTTTCCCACTTGCCCTTTTTTCCAAAATTGTCATTCCGCCACTCATCGTCACCCTTCTATAACTCTTTTATTATCTCAAGCTTACTCCATGTTTTCCCTTCCCAACACCACATCTACTTATCCATCTCATTCCCAACATCATCCTCTCATTCCCAACACCACATCCACCATCCTAACCCTATTTCAGCCAACAACAATCTCCCCTCTCATTAACGGCCACTCCCACCTCTCATAATCAACAAACATAATCTTAATAAAATCACAAATTGTTGCATGTGTGATTTGTGAAGCACAGAGCCATCAATCTCAATAAGATTTGTGTCCATTTGCAATGCTTGGGTTGATTTCATCGTCAATTATAAATAGTGTTGATTTCATCAATTTGCAAACTTTATGGCAAGAGAAAGGAGAAAGGAGAAAGGAGAAATGAATGGTAGCGGTGGAAAGGAGAAAATAGTAAGAGGAATGAAACAATGGAAGAGGAATTAGGTAATAGTGAAGGAATGGAAGAAAGAGATAGTGTGAGAGGGGAGTGAGATTGAGGCATGGATAAGAGGCAGGAGAATGAGGTAGTGATTTGGTGAGGAATAATACCATGATTATATTGATATTTTATAGATGATTAGTGGTTATGATATCGTACAAGTTTAAAATTATTACAAGGAAATATTATTTTACCTTATAAACTATTACACGATAATTAATTTGGCACTTAAATTTTGATTTATTTTAATTTGACACCTATTTTTTTGAAATTTGATAAATTTATCCCCGTCGTCTAATTCCATCCATAATCAAATGAAATGTGCTGATGTGACACAAAATTTCATTTTACCCCAAAACAATATCTTAAAAATCAATTAGCCTCCCAAATATTAAAAGAATAAATTTAAATATTTAATTAATAATTTTTTATCTCAAAAATGAAAAAAAAAAATATAAAAAAAAATTGAGTATCAGTTCTATTGATTATCCTTTAGATAGTAATTGTTAATGTTAGACTTATTTATTTTGATAATTTATTTAATTATATTTTTAATTTATTTGGAAGAAAAAAATATAATCAAATTTATTTTGATGATTTATTTGAAAGAGAAAAATAAAATCAACATTTATTTTGATGATTTTATGTTTTAATTTATTTGAAAGAGAAAAATAGAATCAAAATTTATTTTATCCCATTATTTCTTACCTAAAACTTTTATCCTAAATGTTGTTAAAATATATTTAATATTTGATTAAATCAGATGTTCAAACAGCCCAAAACAAAGGTTCAAATAGCCTAGCACAACAGCAGGCCAAAAGGGTCAAACAGCCCAGCACAACAGCAGGCCAAAAGGTTCAAACAACCCAGCACAGCAGCAGACCAAAAGGTTCAAGTGGAAGATATTCAAATTAGTAATGATGGAGTGGAATATATTCAAATGAATACAACGGTTATAAAAAGGCTATAAATTCAAATGAATACAATGGCTATAAACGGCTATAAATTCAAATGAATACAACGACTATAAACAGTTACAAGTTTCATTATATATACCAAAACTTCTAATGTAAACTAGTTACAAAAAAAAAAAAAAAAACCATAAAATATTATTTGATCTATAATCACTCACATCTATTCTCTGAAAAATTCTCTAAAAAGTGTTCAATTTTTGTTTACATTCTCTTTCAGAAATTATACACTGAGACGTATAGCTTTAAGCCTATCTTTCCTGTGTGAGGTTTGCAGAAAAATCAGAACTTCATTTTGTATATCCATCTGGGAGAGATATTTATTGTAAACTTTTTTTGAAAGCAAAAATACCATTTCATCTTGTAAAAGTGTTGCAAACATTGTGTTCTTGAAATTTTAAGAGTGATTGTGAATCACTTAAGATTTGCAAGGGTTTGGGCTTGTAAAGTCTGTGTAAAATCTGTAGATGATTGCTCCATTTGTAAAGAGGTTGCTAGCACCCCTGTGAAGCTAGAAGATGGTGGAAAATCTCAAGTGAAACTTGAGGAGTAGATGTAGGCTTAGTTGAAGCCGAACCACTATAAATATGTTTGTCTCATCTTCCCTAATCTCTTTACTTTCCTACTACTGCTATAACTGTATAATATTCATGTGTTAATCATTTGACTTACCCTGTATGTTAGTTATACTTTATTGTTATTTTGCTTGATCATTTACTGCTAAGTTCATCATTGTGCTTGTTAATAATTTATTGTACTAGTAGTTAATTTCATTAGGGTATTATTAATTTTAATTTGTAAAAACCTAATTCACCCTCTCTCTTAGGTTGCTTTTTGGGTAACAATTGGTATTAGAACTTGGGGCTCTTGTTTAGATTTAACAATCTTGAGTTTTTTATCCATAACAACTATGTATTTTAGTTACTCTGCTGTAGGACAAGCTAGCAATAGGCCACCTCTCTTTGATGGTAGTAATTACATTCATTGGAAAGAAAAAATGACTTTGTATCTTCAAATTACCAATTATGCTTTGTGGCTCATTATCACTAAAGGTCCTAAAATCCCTTTCAAGGTAGTAGACCAAATCAGTGTGCCTAAACTTGAGGATGAATTTGATAAGCGTGACTATAAACTCCTTCAAGCTAATGCTAAAGTCAAGCTTATTCTTATGTGTGGACTAAATGCAAATGAGTACAATAGAATTTCTGGATGTATTACTGCTAAAGAGATTTGGGATAAACTTGAAATCACCTATGAAGGAACTAGCCAAATAAAAGAGTCTCGGATTGACATGCTTATTCATGATTATGAACTCTTTACTATGGAATCATTTGAATCTATTTCTGAGATGTTTTATAAATTTACTAATATTATTAATGCTCTAAAATCTCTTGGTAAATCTTATACTAACAGTGAGCTTGTGAGAAAAATACTTAAGTCTTTGTCAAATGAATGGGAAGCTAAGGTTACAGCTATCCAAGAAGCAAAAGACCTAACAAAATTAGGCATTGAAGAACTCCTAGGCTCACTCATGGCTCATGAACTTTCAATGATAGATGGCAGCAAAAAGGAAGCCATTTGGGGAGAAAATAATAGAGTAGCCAACCTGTGTCTCATGGCTCTTGGAGAAGAAGAATTCACTCAAGATGAGGTAATTTCTAATTATGTAGAACTTAAAAGTGCTTTCAATGAATTACATGACATATTTAAAAATGTTTGTGTTGAGAATTCTAAATTAAAGAAATTAGTTACTTCTTTTTCAAATGATGTGGATGTTTTAAAAATGGAAAATGCTACTTTGAAAAATGACTTTACGTCTATTGCCAATGAGAAAAATATTTTGAAAACCAATGTTGAGGATTTAAACAAAACTCTTGAAAATTTTGCAAAAGGAAAAGAAAACCTCAACAAGCTTCTTGGAAATAAAAAACGTGTTTTTGACAAAGTAGGCATTGGTTTTGATCATCCTAAACCTTTTATGAGATTAAATGTTCTTAAGACTAATCCCTATGGACCCAAGAATTTAAAGTATGGGTACCAAGAAAGAATCAAGATATTTTGTAGATGAAATCTCAAAAGAACACCAAGGACTTCGAGAGGAAATGCACAACAAGAATGTTCAATCTAAAAAGCAAAATCAGCCCCTACAAGAAGAAGAAGAATGATGAAATGAAAATCACCAAGATGAACAATAGAGGTAATGTATGGGTGAAGATTCTAAAGAGATAAATGAATGTATAACTCCTAACACACATTTAAGCTTAAAGTTCTATATTCTTTAAGGTGTGATTTGTGTATAATAGGTTGTGTCTAATCATTGCTTCCAGGTAACCTAATTGTACTAAGTTTGCTAAGTCATGTTCTGCTAGTTTCTTTCAAACCTTCATTGAACTCAAAAATAAGAATTATATTATTTTGATGAATGCCTATGAGAATATGAATGATTCATGTATTCATTAACATTGTATATCATGCCATCCATTGCTATGAAAAAAAGATAAGGAGTGATAAATATTTTTTGTAAGCATACTTTTCACATCTTATATATGACTTCATACTAATATCTTAATTCTTTTTTGAGTCATATCTTTGTAGAATCAATTTTGATGTCATAGCATATTTTTGAAATGTATACTATCTATATTTTGAATTGTACATTTATGATCTCAAGAATATGTTCAATATGAAAATTTCATATTTATATGCTTTACATTGGAATATTTGAATAAGTTATAAAATTCGTTGATTATGATCCATCAACAATGTCTACATGAAAAGAAGTATCATACGTTTATAGAGACATTGCATCTATCCTATTGAATATCTTTTGAATATGGATTATATTGGCATACAGCTCATGAAATGCTTTTGATTGATAAATTATTAAATTAATTGTTTATAGTATTCATGTTGTGTTCCACATTGAGTAAAATGTTTTGTCACACTTGAGTATGTGGATTGAATTGATGAAAATGCCTCTTGATAATGTTATGTGAGTAAATGAGATTGTTACATCATTTTTTAATAAAACAAAGAGCATAATACTATTTTCTTATGCATATTATGCTATGTGCTACAACTTGAAAATTCTGAAAAATAGCATTCAAAACTCTTGTTTGATCATTGAATTATTTTTCACTTTTTGAGTTTGTGATAGGAAGTGATTTGTGCTGTATTTTTATTGAGTAATAGTGATTGTTCTATAAATGTTATATTTACACAAATCACATTAAAAAAGGGTAACACCAACTTAGGAAGAGAAATCATTTTGCTAACATACTTGTTAAACCCTTTTAAGATGAACTCCTCATGAAAGAAAATTGAAGATTGAAAAGTTTTCATCTCTTGAACCTAACGTATGCCTGTAGACGCGCCCGAACGTCTCGGGAAGATCTTGTTTTGTTCATTGGGCTCACTACAGTTCGGGATTAATGTCACGGTTCTTAATCTGATCTTGCAAAGTGCAATGCGAGATTGATAAATCACCAAAGAGTCCAAATCCGGTAAATCATTTTGAAAAACTGATTTTTAGAAAGAAGTGCCAAACATGGACTGCTTTGCCAGATACAGAGTCGCCACCTAAATATTTTATTTTTGAGAAATTTAGGAAACCCTAATTCGTGCCTAAGGCCACATGTCCGTCATCACCAAAGTTGCCTCAGCTCAGGAACTTGGGTACGAGAGGGGAAGGTCATGCAATGAGCACCCCCGCTCGCCCGATCAAAGATCGGCCTTTACTAACATAATATCTTGTTTTTGAAAACACATATGCTCTTATTCCGGTTATTAACCTAGAATTACTATGTGATGCGCACAGCATACAAGTATAGATTGGATCGCCTAAGTTGGAATAAAACGTCTCATGTTTGTTTTTGAAAGCGGTTTGCTACTCGCAAGTAGGCTAAAATACGGATTTTGCCACCCTCAAGTGGGCTTAGAAAACATGGTGTTTTGCCACTCTCAAGTGGGCTTAAAACTCGTAATCAATGAATTGTTCCAATTCAAGTAATCCAACCTTCACCCACAAGCATTTAGGCAGTTATATCACATAAGCAGTTAGCCTCATGACAAGCATACTATCATGGCAGTCACTCATACACATGCAAGGATGCTAAAGCATAAACACTTACTGAGTACTCCGAGCCAAAACAAAAGCTACGTTAGAAATCAGTGCATGATCCTAGCTATGTCAAGAATGCCTAATGCAACACATACAAAATGCAACTAAGATAGACTCGGCTATTCTAAAATATCATGTGAAATGCAATTTGATACATGTATTCAAACAGGAATTGAAATACAATGCAGTTAGTATGATGCGCCGAGCCCGGTACATGCAAGACAGATGAATGGATGCAAACATGCGAGTATAAGGATGTTAATTGAAACAAGCCCTAGAACTAACCATCGTAAGCTGGTAAATAAAAGGGAGAAAGAAATGGGGGTTGGAAGACATGCATCGCACACACGCACACTTATTTACAACAGTTGTGCCCTCTCGACGGAGGGTTCGAATAAATAATACAGGACCGACTAATTAACTAACTATTCCAGCTAATTAATTATTACACAACCAAACTTGAAACATATAACTATTCTAAGTTTACAAAGCACTGAAATGGCCTCACGACGAAGGATGCATGCATGCTCGAATCGCCTCGCTCGAAAATCCATCGCGATGCCCCGACTTGCCTCTGTTTGCAATTGATCTTAGAAACTTGCACCAAGCTCCAGAGGGACGAAACTTCACCTTGGGAATCTGTAGGGATGCTGCCGACCAGTTGTTGGCATTGGAGACCACCTGCCGACCACTTTTTGTGGTGAAAACCAGAAAAAGTGGTCGGCCAGCCACTTTATCTGGTCAGTCAACCAGTTTTGCTGCTGGTTTCTGGTTTGCTGCAACAGAGAGCAAGAAAGGGGTATGGCAAAGTATTTGCAACACATATATGCACGACCACCCTCCTATCATTACACAAGCTCAAGGGAGTATAGTTCTCGACCCTCGGGCCACCAATCACGCATCTCGATGCATGATGGCCGAGGAGCCAAATTGCACAACTCAATATGAAATGAATGCACACACGAACACATAAAGCATAAAACTCCATCATGTATAGTTAAGAGTGTCGGCGACCGAGAATTGAGACACATTTCATCACTTCGAGTATGAGACGTCCCTCGTTTCCCGTGTTTGGACTAACTCCTATAGCAACATACAAGGGACAAGCATGCAAACATGCAATGCAATGTAACTTAGCATACTCAATGCCAATGGCATGCACAATGCACAATGCTAAGAACCACATGGCCCACTCAATGCAATGTGACATGATTAACTTAACAAAGCTAATGACATGCAAATTATGCTAATGCATGCATACTCAATGCAAGACAACATAAGCATGCAACAATATGAACAACAACTAGCATACACAATGCGAATAGATATGGCATACACAACGCAATGAACCATATGGAATACACAATGCTCGATGGACTTAAAACAAAATGGACTGACCTCAGTCATACCCAAATCAGTGGCCATAACACCAAGACTAAGGCACCAAAAGGCAAGACACACATGCACACATATTGGTCCACAAGCTAGGCAACAAGAACATAACCCTTAGGGGCACTCAAGGGGTGACAAAAGTGGGAGCATGGCAAGTCTATATGCTCTGAAATTACATGCAAAGTGAAGCCATATCATGCAAATAGCTCAAATAAAGCATGCCAAGAGACTTGAAATACAAAGCTAGTCAAGGGCTTTACACTACAACCATACCAAGCAATGCTCAAATGACCTAAAGCACTCAAAACAGGCCTAATACAGGTCAAAATAGTGGCTGAAATGGACTGAAATGATAGCATGCTAAGCAAGAAAAAGCATGCCCAAATGATGGCTCGCAAGCAAAGCACAAAGCTCAACTCTCAAATACAATTAAAGAGTGATAAACATGAGAGTATGGCAAAGATATAAGCCCTGAAATTCCATGCCAAATGATGCCAAGGTATGCAAACATCACAAATATAGCATGCTAGGGACCTCAAAACTCAAGACTAGCCAAAGCATTTGCACTATAACTATACAAAACATGAGTGATATGACTATGGCAGCCGAAAACAGTCCTATAACAGCCTAAAATATGAATAAAATCATGTTGGAGCATAGCCAAAATATGCTAGAATGATGAGCCAAAACAACATGCATACAAAGCAAGTAAGCAAGATTTATACTACAAGTACATGAAGCATGCAAGAGGCTATCAAACCAACTTTAGACAGAGTTATGACATGTCAAATGATGGTCAAAAACCCACTGAAATGGAGTCAATACATGCTAGCAAGACATACTACTTTGATGGGCCACAAATGGGATTACACTACACATACTAGATGCATGCACAAGGTGACCAAACCAACCATGGACAGACTTAAGGCAGGTCCTAAAAGTCACAAAAAAGTGCCTGAACCAAGCCAAAAAAGTAGAGGGATACATGCTCCTTTGATAGGCCAAAAATGTAAGCAAACAAAACCAAAAGAGAGGGGGTCACCCCCCTCTAGTTTTAGGCCTCAAAACCACATGCCTACCACTGAAAATCCACTAGATTTTAGTGGCTAAAAGGCCAAACAAAGACTAGCTCAAAGGCCTTAAGGCATGGCTCAAAACAAGGCTAAACAAGGCATGCAAGAGGGTAGGAGACCCTCAGCACCCAAGAGGCCTTAAACAAACATGTTAAGCACTCAAAAATAAAGCTTTTTTCAGTTGAAATTTAATCCATATGAAACATGCAAATATGGCTAAGAGTGTAATCAAAATAGAGCTTAAAAAAAGGAAAAAGAGGGTTACCCTTGAAACACTGCAAAACCAGCAGATTTCCTGAGCCAAAACCAACTTTTGAACTCCCACAAGACCCTCCAGTAACTCAGCAACAAGGTAAGAGTGTTTGGCTGGGAGGTTGTAGTGCAAAAGTGAAGGAATAACACTCTTTAAGGCACAAAATATAGAGGGAGAGATGTATGTATATGCCCTAAGCCAACTTCAGAACCTGAGACAAGAGAGAGGGCCTTTCCTCTTATAGAAAAACAAGCACCAAGCTTGTTGAAGAAGTTTTAAGCTAGATGCAATCCCTTCATACATGTGTATGGAGGATGCAATCTGTGCACTCCAGCTGGCACAACTGGCATCCACAACACCTATAGAATATGCAGGAAGGCCGCCGACCAGTTAAAGTGGTCGGCTGACCACTTTTACTGGTCGAACCGACCACTTTTCATGAGAAAGTGGTCGACTAGCCACTTTTTCTGGTCGGCCAGCTAGTTTTTCTGGTCGGCAGGAAAATTTTGCTTTCCAAATCCAACTTCAAATGGCCATAACTCCTTCATATGGACTCCTTTTCAGGTCATTCTTGTGTCCAAATTGAATCCCCGGAAGTAAGCTTTCCAATGGTGGAAGCCTTGCATCAAAATTCCAACTCTGCAAAAGTTATGCCTGTTTTGGTGAAGCCGCATAGTTTTGGTCCTACCCGGATTCATGCCGAACTTCTCCCAAACTAGTTTTCTTCTCTCCTTTCCTATTTTCTTCAACTCCAAACCCCTAAACAAATTGTTTTGAAAGATTTTTCAAAGATTTCATCTCTCTTTCATTCATTTTCACTTTGTCCTTGATTAGTTTACTGAAAAGCGCGACATTTAACAAAATGCGAGTGTCGGAACATCGTAGAAACTTTATTTTCAAAACATTTCAAAAGAGAGGGTTTCAAGGTCTAAAATCTTTTGATCAAGATTGTTTTGGTCTAACAGGGGTATGAAGTTGAGATTTGTCTCTCTCCTTGCCGAAGAAACTGAACTTTTGCCCTGCACACATTTCTCCATCAAGTAAACCATCAGTAGTGCCCAAGTCTTAAGGGCGGTCAAAAATGGGGTGTCTACAATGCCTTATATATTCTCTTAAGCTTTTGAGGTAAAAATTCTATCTTATATCCTTTGAGTTAATATTGTTATTACTTTGATATGAAAAAGATTGATTATGCTTCATATGATTTGCAATGTATACTCTTTGATGATGCTCTTACCTAAAAATCATGCCTATGCTTAAAATATGTGCTATATATTGAAATTCGTGACTTTTTTTGGCATATGGATTACTATACCTTGAACATGCTTCATTTTTCGAATTTACATTAGCTCCATGAGATTATATTGAGTTTAACCTATTATGAGCAATATTTAGTATTCTACATAATGCTTGAGCTATGATTGTTAAATCTTCTAGATTGCATATTGGTATTCTTGGTAGATTGCATGTTGGTATCATTTTGACATCCTTATTGATAACATTTGGCATCCTATTTGATATTCTTGAGGAGAACATTTCAGTTATGAGCTTTCATTGTTCATATCTCCTATTGATTTTGCCAAATGAAACAAGGGGAAGAATTTGAACTTGATTAATTTAAAAAAAAAAAAAAAAAAATCCCCTCAAATTCTATTCTATTTTTGATATCACACTTATGAGCTTGCACCTCACATGTTATTTTTTTTTAATTATCTTGTATAAAATTTGTATGCTCTTGCCAGAAAATTGATTGTTAGATCATGCTCAAATCGATTGTTAGATCATGCTCAACTGCTTCACATATACTTTTAACAATTTGGTATTTCCTTGGCTCTTGCTTGAAAATAGATTGAAATAGCATGAATTCTTCATAATGGATAAGCTCATTGATTCATTGTTACCATATTATCTTGATACAACAGCATGTGTGTCTTATTCTTGACCTTTGGAACTTCTCCTTATTGCACCCATGGCATTTATCTAAACTTGATGTTACATCGATATGGAAATATTTATATCAGTTGAATACTCTCAAGTCCTTCATACATTTATTCTCCTTAATAATTTGCTATTCTCAACTGTGTAATTTTTTTTTGGGTTCTGCATTTTGAGGTAAAATTAACTTTGCATACATTGATTTTTTTAAACCCTCATGGTATTTTTTTTGCATTACCATTCCAGCAACACCAACGTCCCATTAAGTTTAATTTCTGCTGGTATTATTTTATTTTAATTTATTTTATTTTGCTATTAGGCTTAATTTCCTTTATTTTTATTTTTTTCTCATTATTATTTTTTTATTTGGGCTTAATTTTCTTATTTTTTTATTTTCTGCTTTTTAATTTCATTTTTCAGTACTTAAACATAAAAACAAAAACAAATCAAAATACAAATATTTACATAAAAAAAACAAACACCCTTCATTTTTTTTTTTATGGCCATACGCCGATCACAGTAAACATATTTACATTAAAAAAAAAAAAAAAAACCTTCATTTTTTTACGGCCATACGCCGATCTTACTTATTTGCCTCTTCCACCGCTCTCTTCTTCTTTTTATCACCTTAGGTGACGCTTGACGTCCCTGCCCCCGAGCTTTCGTCGGGAACGAGCACTCCCCGCCAACTATCAAAGGCCAAGAACGACGTTGCTCCAAATCGGGCCATGGAGGTGGTCTTCTGTTTAAACTCTTTATTTTTGGCCTTCAGTGCGCCTATCTCTGCTCGCGCATCCTTGATCATGCGCTGGAGTAGAGAGAGTTAAGCGTTGACCTGATGGAGCTCACTCGTCTTGTTCTGCAGTCTGTGAGCCAATTTTGTGACTGCAGTCACCGTCTTTATACAGGATGTCAGTGTGAAATGATTGGCTTCAATGTCTGATTGAACAGCCATTATTTGCTCAATCGACATCATAGGGAGGTTGGGAAGAACAGGAGCCAGGGCACTCGGCCCAGCAGCGCTTACAGGATCATTTAGGTCCGGAAAGAGAGTAAAGAGATGGGACGAGGCCATGTAGTAGGAGAGAGAGATGTAATCGAAAGGAGGGTCGTTTTTGATGTAGTAGGAGAGAGAGATGTAATCGAAAGGAAGGTCATTTTTGGTAGCCTTTCTGCTCTGCTCAGTCTCTCTATTCTATCTCTCTCACACAGAAGACGAAAGGGATGGAAGCGAATAAGGAAGAAGAAGGCGAAGAGAGTACTTAAGAAGAAGACGGAGGAGAAGAAAACAAGAGGGAGAGAGAGCCGAGGGCAGTTGATTGACCCGTCTCGCTTTTGTCGGTCGGCTGACACAAAAGCGATGACGCGTGTCCGACGCGATTTTCAACAGGCACGAGAGAGGCGCACAAATCATATATATATATATGTATATATATGTTTTGATCATTTGTTTTTTATGCCATTTATCACTATCATTTTCCTCCTCTTCCTCTAGATTCTGAGCCATGATTTCCTTTTGATAATGTCACAGGGGGAGAAATTATATGATGTTATGTATTATGGTATTATTTTGTTATGATATTATGTATTATGGTATTATTTGAAAACTAATATGATGATTATGTATTTATAGTTTGATATCTTAGTCTCATATCATGTCTCTAATTAAAGCTTATTTATTACACATGTGCTAACCTATGTATTTATAAATGAATTCAGGGAGCATGATTTAAGGGAGAGCTTTCTTACTCCCAAATCAAATCAAAATATTATTGTGTGCCATCATAAAAAATGGGAGAGATTGTTAGACTTATTTATTTTGATGATTTATTTAATTATGTTTTTAATTTATTTAGAAGAGGAAAATATAATCAAAATTTATTTTGATGATTTATTTGAAAAAGAAAAATAAAATCAACATTTATTTTGATGATTTTATGTTTTAATTTATTTGAAAGAGAAAAATAGAATCAAAATTTATTTTGTCCCATTATTTCTTACCTAAAACTTTTATCCTAAATGTCGTTAGAATGTATTTAATATTTGATTAAATCAGAGGTTCAAACAGCCCAAAATAAAGGTTCAAACAACCCAGCACAACAGTATGCCAAAAGGTTCAAGTGGAAGATATTCAAATTAGTAATGATGGAGTGGAAGATATTCAAATGAATACAACAGCTATAAACGGCTATAAATTCAAATGAATACAATGGCTATAAACGGCTATAAGTTTCATCATATATACCAAAACTTCTAATGTAAACTAGTTACAAAAAAAAAAAAAAAATCATAAAATATTATTTGATCTATAATCACTCACATCTATTCTCTGAAAAATTCTCTGAGAAGTGTTTAATTTTTGTTTACATCCTCTTTCAGAAATTATGCACTGAGATGTATAGCTTTAAGCCTATCTTTCCTGTGTGAGGTTTACAGAAAAACCAGAGCTTCATTTTGTATATCCATCTGGGAGAGATATTTATTGTAAGCTTTTTTTGAAAGCAAAAATATCATTTCATCTTGTAAAAGTGTTGCAAATACTATGTTCTTAAAATCTTAAGAGTGATTGTGAATTACTTAAGATTTGCAAGGGTTTGGGCTTGTAAAGTCTGTGTAAAATCTGTGGAGGATTGCTCCATTTGTAAAGAGGTTGCTAGCACCCCTGTAAAGATAGAAGATAGTGGAAAATCTCAAGTGAAGCTTGAGGAGTGGATATAGGCTTAGTTGAAGCCGAACCACTATAAATCTATTTGTCTCCTCTTCCCTAATCTCTTTACTTTCATACTACTGCTATACCTATCTAATATTCATGTGTTAATCATTTGATTTACCCTGTATGTTAGTTATACTTTATTGTTATTTTGCTTGATTATTTACTGCTAAGTTCATCATTGTGCTTATTAATAATTTGTTGTACTAGTAGTTAATTTTATTGGGGTATTATTAATTTTAATTTGTATAAACCTAATTCACCTCCTCTCTTAGGTTACTTTTTGGGTAACAGTTAACTTTTGCGTTAAATTGTTATTCAATTGATGATACGACTGAGTAGGTAATCTCGATTTTGTAGGCAAATTTCGACATATTTATTTTTATCGTTCAATATAAATTTTCAATTTTCAAAAGAAGATGTTACTCTCATAATAAGTGTGGTCTAAATTTTTACCCACTCATTTTTGAAATTACTATTAGTCGATCAATTATATTGAAATTAATTTGAAGAATAAATTTGTTATAATTGCGCGCGCACACATACATAGAGTAGCTAAGAAATTCTCAACTTAATTAGTTTCTTCAAGATCGACTCAAGATAATTTGAGACTTAAAGAGACAATTTTAAATGAGGATTTTTATACTTTATATTTTTTTTTTGCAAAGTATATTATTTAAATTTAATTTTTTTTATATTTGGGGGACTAATTGATTTTTCAGATATAATTTGAGAGTAAAATGAAATTTCACATGAAGTTTAGTGCCATGTCAGTACATTCCGTTTGATTATAGGTTGAATCAGATCACGGAGATAAATCAACCAAAATTTTAAAATTTTTGATATCAAATTAAAATAAGATGAAGTTTGAATGCCAAATTGTTATGAACAAGTTAATTGGGAAGGCTATTCTTGTAATTCTACTTATATTTATGAGGCTATTCTTGTAATTCCAATTGTTGAATCTGTTAGGCTACAATTACTAAATCTGTTAGGTTAGGAGTTGGTTATGTGTATAAATATAGGAGGGAATATATTGCCCAATTCATGCATTGTATTGTTTTGTAACTAGTTGTTGGGTTGGAATAAGAGCACCAATAAACTCTTTTCCTTCTATATTTCTTCTTCTTCCATTTCTAGTCATTACATTGGAATTAGAGCTGACCTTTCTCGCCCTGTGAAGCGATCAATTTGCAATGGCAGATGAGACTAGGAGTCTAGATCTCAAGAAACTCGAAGATTCCCTTCGAATTTTGAAAGAACAACAAGTCAATTCAACAAAAGAAGCAGAGGAAATCAAGAACACTCTAGTAGAAATGAAGGAATTCATGGCAGCGGTGACTTTCAAGTATGATCAGGTGGCGGCTCATGTGTATGGGAAGCAACGAGAATCTGCACCTGGGGGTCATGAAAATCTAGGGGTGAGTTCCAATCCATTCAGAGCAGAGTCTTCTTCCCAATCTCCACCTTTTCTTGGGGTTTGGAACTAGGTACACCAAGATTGACTTCCTTAAATTCTTTGGTGATAATCTGTCAGGTTAGGTTTACAAATGCAAAAGATTTTTTGAGTATAACTGTGTTGAAGATTTTTTTTTGAACATGCCACTGTAAATGCCTTGCTTACCGTAGCTTCTACTTGGCTTCCCACAGTCAAACTCAGTTGGCAAACTGACTTGGCATTGCAACAACTTATAATAGAGTTAGCAGAACCCCAGCTCTCATCAAGGTTTTTCTTGGGCAAATGGTACACTAACTTACAAAGGAAGTCTGGTGGTGGGAAATTCACCAGATCTTAGGAAGCAACTCATGGAAGCTTATCACAGCTCATCTATGGGGGGCCACTCAGGTATAGACAAAACCACTAGACAGATCAAAAGGGCCTTTTATTGGAAGGAATTGAAGAAGGATGTTAAGCTTTTCATCTCCAAATGCTCAGTTTGTCAGAGGTTCAAAGGGGAAAATGTTCACCTACCTAGGTTACTCCAACCCTTGCCAATTCCTGCGAAGGTATGGAGTAATATCTCTATGGATTTCATTGAGGGTCTTCCTCAATCATATGGACAGACCACTATCTTTGTGGTGGTGGATAGGTTAACCAAATATGCCCATTTTATGTCACTATCTCACCTTTATATTGCTAAGGATGTGGCACAATTATTCCTAGACAACATCTACAAACTTCATGGCTTTCCAAGCACCATAGTTTCCGATAGAGATATTGTGTTTACAAGTCTGTTTTGGCAAGAATTACTTAGAGTTTTGGGAATTGAGCAAGGCCTTAGCATAACATACCATCCACAGTCAGATGGGCAAACTGAAATAATGAACAAGTGTTTGGAAAATTATTTGCGGTGCATGTGTGGTGATTAGCCTAGAAAGTGGTCAACTTGGCTATCCTTGGCTGAATGGTGGTATAACTCTTCTTATCACACCTCAATCAAAACAATTACTTTCTATGCAGTTTATGGATAGTCACCACCAAATCACAACTTCATAAACATTGGAGGGTCACAAGTAGCAGCAGTGGAAAATTGGGCAAGGGAAAGGACTTCCATTCTGAGAATGCTTAAAGAGAACTTGCAGCAAGCACAGAACATGATGAAACATTATGCAGACAAACTAAGGAGTGAAAGAGATTTTGCAGTTGGTGATTGCGTGTATTTGAGATTGCAGCCTTACAAACAATTTTCCTTGGTTTTGCAGAGAAATATAAAGCTATCTCCACGTTTCTATGGACCTTCCAAGTCATTGTAAGGGTGAGAACAGTAGCTTACAAGCTGGATTTGCCTAACTCAGCCAAATTATATTCTGTTTTTCATGTTTCATTGTTAAAGAAAAAGTTGGGACAACAAGTCATTCCTATTTCAACTCTCTCTCCAGTCAGTGATGCAAGAATGCTCCAAAAGGAGCCTGTGGCTGTGTTAGAAAGGCGGATGGTCAAACGAAACAACAAGGTAATAGTGCAATGGTTGATTCAGTGGTCAAGAACATTTCCTGAAGATGTTACCTAGATGGATTATGAAGACTTCTACTCACAATTTCCAAATTTTCAGCCTTGAGACAAGGGTTTTTGAAGGAGGAGGGAATGTTATGAACAAGTTAATTGGGAAGGCTATTCTTGTAATTCTACCTATATTTCTGAGGCTATTCTTGTAATTCCAATTGTTGAATATGTTAGGTTACAATTATTGAATCTGTTAGGTTAGAAGTTGGTTATGTGTATAAATAGGAATTGGTGTGGCTGTTGTGTGGGGGTGCACAGCAGCCACTGCTGTGTAGCCATTTGGGCCCTTTTCGAGGTCCATTTTGACAATCCAAACCGTTCACATTTTAGAATACATCAAGTAGAACATACCTGTAAAAAATTAAGTTAATCGGATATCGTTTACCCATTCAACCACTCACATTTGTATCTACAAAAATAAATAACAATTGTAATTTAAAGTATTAAAATGAATACAAATGTGAGTGGATGAATGGGTAAACAATATCCGATTAACTTGATTTTTTATAGATATGTTCTACTTGATGTATTCTAAAATGTGAACGGTTTGAATTATCAAAATGGGCCCCGAAAAGGGCCCAAATGGCTGCACAGCAGTGGCTGCTGTGCACCCCCGCACAGCAGCCACCCCAATTCCGTATAAATATAGGAGGGAATACATTGCCCAATTTATTCATTGTATTGTTTTGTAACCAGTCGTTGGGTTAGAATAAGAGCACCAATAAACTCTTTTCCTTCTATATTTATTCTTCTTCTATTTTTAATCATTACACAAATAAATTATTATGTAATAATTTAAGAGATAAAATGATATTTAATCAATTATTATTAACATGGAAAGAAAAAAACGAGTGAAAAATTAACATGCCTATTGTAAAAATATTCCTCAATTGAATTCATAATAAAATTAAATAGTTTAAAATTACAAGTTTTGATTTATTATAAGGTCAAATTATAATATATACTGAGGAATAATTCACAATGTTAATTATTAAAATCAATTAATAATTTAAGGAAAAATGAAACAATTTGAGGAGGCAAAGTAATTTTGCCGGAAAAGAAAGAAAGAAAGGAAGGGGAAAAAAAAAAAAAGTCCGAGAAAGTTTGCACTTTGCAGCGACTGCGGAGAGGGAGAGAGCTTCTCATATGGCGACGGATGTACTCGAAGCCCCTTCGCCTACATCTCAGTCGCCTTCCCAGTACAGGTCTTCACTCTCTCTCTCTCTCTCTCTCTCTCTCTCTCTCTCTCTCTATATGTATTGTTGCACTTGTGTCGTGTATTTGTATAGATCAAGTTTAAATTTTTAATTTTTTCATGTATATATGTTGCAGTCAATTACGGCACTTTTACCTTGCAGTTGACAGACTCCAATTCAAGATGGTGTCTCTCTCTCTCTCTCTCTCTCTCTCTCAATTTCACTCCAATTGTTAACAAATTATACTTTGTGTATCGCTACTTTTCAATTTTCAATTTTCAATTTTCAATTTTTTTTAAAGTTGTTGAAATCAGACTCGAGTTCAATATGGTCACTATCTACTCTCAATTCCACTTCGAATTGTTAACAAATTGTGATTTGTGTATTATTTTGAAATTGGCAGGAGATGTTGGTTGATCTGCTGGGGATGGCGGGTCGCAGCCCGTGCCTGCCGATGGTGGTTTGCTGCAGCACCCGCGACGAGCTTGACGCTGTCTGCTCCGCTGTCTCCAACCTATCCTACATTTCTATAGACTCTTTGGTACTTCTTGATTTCTCATTCATTATGTTCTTCTATGCTTGTTTTGTACACGAAAATGGTATTTGATTGTTTGTAATGGTATAAAGACCATTTTAAGTGGTTTTTAATTTCAAATATTTTTGTGATATAAGGATTTTTAATTTTGATTACTAGCCTCTTGTGCATTACAAGGTGCAGTTAATAAGAAATCCATTGAATATATATTTTAAATATAAGAACTTAACTAGGTTATTATAAAAAAGGATGAACGTTAGGTTTGTACTTACTACTTAGTATACTACTTGCATTCTTGATTGAGAGGGATCTACATAAGGGGTAAATATTGCTCTTTTATCTTATGTTTTATTAAAAATCAAATGATAAACATATTTTGTATGCAGAACTTGAAGTCACTGTCATTCATTCAACCTAGTTGACAATTGCATGTCACTCAATATGTTAATTGGTGTTTTGTATCTGTTTGTTCATACGTTGATTATTTTCTGTATGCATTTGAATGGCCCATTGATATTCTATTTCTTTTTGTTGAGACAAATTTTCATCCCAAAATGTTGGTAAATGTCAAAATAACTTGGCGTCGTATTTATATCCCATCCTATGGATGCAGTTATTATGCAATGTTCAATTCTTTCATGTCACGTGTTTATCTAGGGCATGTAGTATGACACTCTTATTATATATACATTATACATAGTATATATATATGGTATTGAACTTCGTAAGCACAAACTAGGTCATATAACAATCACCATATAGTGGTTTCTTTTTTGGAGTGGTTTCCTTGAGCTATTTGTATGTTTGCTAGACTCTTGAAGCTATGGAGGAGACGAAGAGTTAGGTGCGACATGGAAATGAGGAGGCTCAAGGGATGCGGTTTATGGTCTATGAGTGGCTCTCCAAGCTTCAGTAATGATTGAAACCAATAAAGTTAGTGTATCTGAACTTGCAAGATACAACTTGGTTGTGAGTCCTCTAGAAAATTAAATGAGTGCAATCGAGTTGATATAGGACCCAAGAGAAGATAATTGATTACTAGAAGAAGTAATAAGTCTTTTTGGGAGCATTTGATTTTGATATTGTTTTACTTTTATCTCTTTCTTCTCCTATGTCCTTTCTTATTTTTCCTTCATCTCTTTTATCTCTTTCATCTCAATCACATGAAACAAATCAGCTTATTATTGTACCCATTGCATGTTTCAAGAAATTCTCAAGAAGTCAGGTTACATTAGTTCGGTGTTAGAGCAAAAGATCCTTCGAAGGAACAAAGTTGATGCAAAAATCTTCTAAATATTGAATATGGGGGGAAAATAAGGTCAAATTTTATCAAACAAAAGGGGATTAATGCTATTAAAGGCTTAAATTGATGTAAAACCCATGAGAAGATGATAATTGATAACCAATATTAAGTAACTAGTCTTGTTAGAGACTTAAATGCTATAATTTTGGTGGTATTAAGTTACTATGTTGGGTAGACTTAATTGTAGAGGAAATCTATGTATTTTGAGGATTTTATAGAAGTCTATATATAGTCCTATTGGTGTAAGATGAATTTAGCTTCACAGGATGAAAACAAATTGAATAAATATTTAGAAGAATCACTCTCTCTCTCTCTCTGAGTGCATCTCATGGTCACTACTTTTTAAAATCAGGATCCTAAGTTTGATTGAGGGGTTGGGTGGGTTGGTGGTTTCTACAAGATTTAGATTGTATGATTGATTAAGGATCATGACATTTTACTAGAAAAAGAAAAATTGGCTATTCAATAGTCTATAAATTTAATATTTGTGGTATAATGAAAAAATCAAATGAGAAAAATTCCTAAAACTATATGAGAGATAGCAATATGTTTTCCAAAATTTTCTTCACAATAATAGTTTAGAGTTCCCTCATCCTCTTGTTTTGTCAATTAAAACTATATGGTGTTTTGAATGTTCTTAGTAAGTTTATCCATAATTAATGCAAAAAGATAAGGAGAAAAAATTGGCATTTGGATCACCCTAAAAGAAAAGAGAAGAAGAATATGATGAGCGCCTATCATCTTCCCAGAAGGTCTATTCTAGCCACCTCATCAACAACTCTCCACAGATCATACCTGGAAAATGGACTGGAGAGGGAGATGAAGATGCTTGAGTCGGAGGAATGTTTGAATATCTATTGCCCTAAATTTGATTTCCTTAGCCTAGTTGGCTTAACACGTGTTATTTTAATTTGGTTTGGGACAAATATGAAAATAACAAAAACGAAAACAAAAACAAAAACAATGCCCAAATAGTATACATTAATGTGTGTTTGGGAGGGGAAAGATTGGGTACACACTTAACATTTGGCA
Organism: Camellia granthamiana; assembly: GCA_036172215.1. Classification (NCBI taxonomy): domain Eukaryota; kingdom Viridiplantae; phylum Streptophyta; class Magnoliopsida; order Ericales; family Theaceae; genus Camellia; species Camellia granthamiana. The sequence continues at coordinate 112,932,185 of CM069906.1, forward strand.
TAATGCACAAAGTGGTTGCCCCAAGACTTGAATCTATAATAACCTTTTACCATTGAACAAGGCTTAAAAATTTGATGGGGTGCGATTGGGTTTCCGTTATCGAACACAAACTTGCCCAAATCCATATACGATCCTAACTTCCAGTGATTTTCTAAACTATTTGAAATGATTTTGCCCAGATGGATTGTAGGATCCTATGATAAGGTTGGGATTTTGACAAACATTGCTAGCAAGCACTAAGCAGTACTAGGGGTGCCCTAGCATTACTCTTAATCTGGGCATACATCAAGCACAGAGGTGCTGCCAAAATATACTCCCAAAGGGAAGCCTCTACTAAGATAATGACCCCGTTGCTGGAGGTTTCCCCATAAGGTAGTGTTGGGGAGAAGCTCCTTGGCACCTCTCAAGAAGTTTGTATTTAAGTAATTATGGTCAGGTTTAAGAAACTATGGTCTACGGAAGGAAAACAGAATTCAACAATCCCATCATGTACGTGGAAGAACTAAACACATCATGAAGATTGCATGAGAGCAATATAGGGCTTTGGATTTTGGGTTTCTTAAATACATCCACAGGGTTGGTGTGTGTTGGCAAATGATATATTCAATCTAAATTATTATTCTGTGATGTTTCTTCTAGAGAAAAACTAACCACCTTTCTTTTAGCTTAATTGATGTAAAAATGTAGATACCTGCCCTACTGTATTTTGTTATTTATTAAAAATGGATGTAAAAATATAGGTTTTCAGGCTCGTGTTTTCATTTTCTATGGATAAACTAAAGCTAATTCAGTATGCAAACCTTTTGCTCTTCTCCCAGTACAGCGATCTGGCTGAAGCAGAACGTGCATTGATTTTAGAGAAATTCCGGCAAGCAACAATGAGGTGGAATCAAATTGCCACTTGTCAGCCTGGAGATGACAGTGAATTCGGGAAAGAAGAACAGAAGTCTCACTTGATAGTTGTGACAGATGCTTGCCTTCCACATCTTGCTTCAGGGGAGTCACCTATTGCTGCTCGTGTTTTGATAAATTATGAGTTACCAACAAAGAAGGTAGGTTTAGTTTCTTCCTTCAGGGTTTATGTGCGCCTCAATACTATTCATTCATTTGTATGATTTGAATTTGTTTGTGCAGTGTCTGGTGAGATAATTGGTGTATTTGACAAACATTTTAGTCACATAAGATCGTTGTGCCATTATGTTGTAAGTTGATGACGACCACTTTGTATCCCCAATTTAATCTAACAATTGGATCATTAAATACTTACAAGCATTTAAGTATTTTGGAATATTTATGTGTAATGTAATAAAAATTTTAAATACAGACAAGACAACTGAAAAGAGATGGTGACAAGGTTGCTAAAGCAACCAGGATTATAACAATCAAAAACAAAAAAGAAAAAGAAAAAGAAAAAGCAACCAGGATTGGCTTGAACATTGGTTGGACAATGACTGGAGCTATGATACCTGAGGATGACTTGGTTCACCTGAATTGTATTAGCATGTACTATTTACTTGTATCATAGGCTATTTAATATTTGGTAACATATGTTTCTTTGCATTTGGTAAACCAGTTTGTTTGTCTGAGTTGTCCACGATGTTTCTAAGCAAATCTTGGTTTATCTATTGATATACCGTAAATGTACTTTTAGATTATTTGATTGTAGTAATAATGATTTGGCTACTATGGACACATTTGGTTAAAGTTGAGGAGCCCCAGGCCAAAATCAACGTTTGGGGAAAACATGATGGATACAATTAATGAATTAATGCAACTTGTGACCCATTGGAAACTAAAATAGTGACTTGCTCATTTAGCCATAATGGTTGTCAGTCGGTTTTGTTGAGTTGCAATGTTTTAGTGAAACAGAAGGGTGAAACAGAAAAGACTGAGATGCTCTTTCACTGTACAACATGATACTTCAAAACTTGCATACCATGATAGTTCAGTTGAATTTGTCAGTAGAAGAAAAGCTGATTCTAAAATGCATCTCTGAAGTTCTCTTGTTCTGCTATTTATAGCCATTTTTGTTCAATGACTCATTACATTTTGAACAAACCAAACCAAACTAAGCCTTGTGTCCCACTCAAGTGGGGTTGGAAACATCGATCTTTTTCGTCATTCTACTCTGTCAAAGGCTATATGCTCAGTCAAATTATGTAAATTCAAAGGATATATGCTCAATTAAATTAAATAAATTCATATAATTTTTTGTTACTACTCAGTACATTTTGAACATTTTTCAAAAACTAAAGATTATTTCCTATTGTTAGTAGGCTTTGCTAAGTAGAATTTACCTGGTGGATACTCTGACTCCATTATAGTTTCATCTGATTTACAACTTGGAAGAGGTAAATGAGGGAAAAAGAATCTGATGGCCCGAATCTATATTTCTCATCCTCAGGAGTAATTTTCCTTTGAGCCAATATGGAGACATCTTACTGTTTCATATTGGTGTATGCCACCATTGCCTGCTTAGCATAAAATACTGTGCTAGGATTCAGTTCCGCTTATTAATGCTAAAAATCATCTTAAATCTTCCTCTTATGTGATGCTTGAACTCAAGTTTTGTTCATGAGCATGAATCTTTCTTTTCTTCTTGTTGCCATTTTTCCCCTAGATTCTCGTTAATGTTGGTGTTTGCTTGCAGGAAACATATTCAAGGCGCATGGCAACTTGTTTGGCGGCAGGTTTTTTCTTCAATGCAATAACACTTCCTGGTCATACATTTTAACACAATTATGTTTTTTTTCACACAATTCTGGATGAATATACACAGATGGGATTGTTATTAACACAGTTGTTGGGGGAGAGGTGGTGACTTTAAAAAGCATTGAAGAAAGCAGCAGCCTTGTCATAGCCGAGATGCCCATAAATGTAAGTTTGCATCTTGTTGCATCCTTGCACAGTATGAGGGGTGTTTGACCTAATTCTGTTTTTCTTTTCTTTTATTTTTATTTTTATTTTTAGGGAAAATTATTTATAAATCCTATTAGGGAGACTTATGTTACATGTGGTCCTAGTAAAAAATTTATGTTCCCATAAGTCCTGTGTGAAGTTTGTTGACACATTTACCCTCAATATTAGTTGTTAATATCATAAATAATGGTAAAACCATATGTAGGAAATTGAATGTTACCATAGATTAAGTTTGCGAAACGTAACGTGACACCTACATAAACGTAACGTAATATGACACCTACATAAACGTAACGTAACGTGACACCTACATAAACGTAACGTGACACCTATATAAACGTAACGTAACGTGTCACGTTACGTTTCGCAAACTTACTAGGTTTTTAATTTTTTAGATTGAATGTGAAAATGTTACTTGTTCGTGTATTTTGAAATTCACATTCATATAGATATGATCTATGGTAATATTCAATTTTCTATTTTATATAGGAAATTGAATGTTACCATAGATTAAGTTTGCGAAACGTAACGTGACACCTACATAAACGTAACGTAACGTGACACCTACATATACGTAACGTAACGTGTCACGTTACATTTCGTAAACTTACTAGGTTTTTGATTTTTTAAATTCAATTTCCTATATATGGTTTTGCCATTATAGTGTATAATAGTATATTAATACCATTTATTTACAACTCATAGGATCTTGTGGAATATATTTCTATCTAAATAGGACTTGAAACTCTATAAGAAATTACACAGTACTTAACATAGCATAAGTGTCCGAAATAGGACTTATAAATAAGTCTCCCTTATTTTTAAATTCAAAATTAAATAATTAGTATACAAATGAACTTATTTCCCATTCTATGTTAAAGGGTGGTTGGAATGATTGCAAATCTTGTTTTTTACTTAATGCAAAACACTATCGGAACTGCAAAATTTTCTCAAGTGTTTGCACTCAAGTAAAAATCATTATTTGCAATAAAGTTATTAACAAAAATGTGATTTCTAGCCACATTTTAATGTAGAATGGGAAATAAGTCTGTTTGTACACTAATTGTTTAATTTTGGATTATAAAAAACGTAATCAGATCAAACAACCTAATATGAGCCTGTGAGATGACGTGTATTTCATTCAAGAAATAAAAGGCTGAAGGCATTATGCAGGATAGCGATTACTAATATCCATCAAATTGAACCCTTTTTTTGATATGTGGTTGTGATGCAGATCTTTGAAATGTTGTGAAAATCTTGATCTCTCGGAACTTAAGAAGATATACATGAGAAGACTTTGTCAATTTTACTCATATCCAGTGGATGATATACATGAGAAGACTTTGTCAATTTTACCCATATCCAGTGGATGAGGTACCGACTCTCTCTGGGTTTATAGATTGTGCAATCTTTTACATTTTATTTATACAGATTTCATTTGTAAGGACTCTTAAACGCTTTGGTAAGAAAAATGACTTGATCCTGCTCAAACTACTTGATGCAAGGTTCCAATAGTTCTTTTCCTCTTTCTCCGTCTTTTTAGCCAAAATCAGAGTTAGGTTTTGTTCTGTATAAGGTTTAGGTTTTCAATTTTTCGGGAACCTCACATTTGGTAATAGTATATAGGCTTCTAGTGGGGACAAGTACGAGTCATGACGGTGTATGGGCTTCATTCCAGCTGGAATGAATTTCACCGAAGCCAAATTTCAAACAGTAAAACTACTCATGCGACCTTTTTGCACACTAAAACAGACATTAAAACCTCGGAACTTAGCAGCTATGAATAATTATACTGTAGGCACATTGGCACTTGCTTCACATGATTCATGTCACGTCGGTGTCAATAGGCCTAAAGGAGTGAAATTGGTTGCAACCCTGATTACTAGGGGTGGGTATCAGTCCGCGGCTCGTCCATGAGACTTATTTTTTGAGGATTTGAGTAGGATATTTTGGCATGTAGAGTTGTCCGGGTTAATATTTTGGGCTTGTTAATTTTCAAGCTGGGTTTGGGGATTTCGATTCACAACCTGGATTGCAAATTGTTTTTTTAGTTGTTTTAGCAACTCAATTTAGGCCCAGTTCAATAAATGATTATGCATGTTCTCATTATTTTAACAGTAATTTTATTTTTGAAATATGTTTTTATATTTTTAAAATTAAATTTTTTTCTTTAAAACTTTATTATTAATAATAATTTGACAATTATAATGAAATTAAATTTTTATATTTTAAGTTAAAAATGAATAAACATCATAGTTTAAAAAGATTAAAGAATATTGTTGGACAAGTTTTATGAAATATCGAAAAAAAACATGAAAACAAAAAACTTAAAAAAAAATTAAAAAAATAAAACTAAACAGAGTGAATATGTGATCTCTGGTTTTCCTATCAGGTTTGGTTAAAGGAAAACCACCATGAACAAATTATATACTGAAATGCAATGTATCAGAATATCAAGAAAAGTATTCAAACTTAAATTTAATTCAAATTTAGTGTACTTAAAATGAATTTAATTTATATATTTTAAATAAAATTATAAGCACTTTTGTTTATATATAAGAGTTGACAAATCCTACTCGGATTTTATTCCTTAATGTTATCATTCTCTTTCCAGTTGCTCCTTCTGACCAATTAAGTTGTGTTTGGTTTAAAGTTTCGAATAAAAATTTGTGGAGACAAAAGAGGGAGAGAGAGAGGGGGAAAAGAAGTGACGAAATTCAGTTTATACTTTATTTACTTTTATTTATTTATTTTTATTTTACCTTCTACAAATTCGCTTAAATTTTTTTAACCAAACACAATTTTAAAAAAATTTAGCAAATAGCATCTTTTGTCTTTCACTATATGGATTTTGAACTGGGATAATACGCGTAAAGAATGTGTGGAAAAAGGCAAAAGCCGAATCAAGAAGTGGAAGTGCAACTTTGCCACCCAAGAATCTATTAATTGGTGAACATACTCTATTGGTTTTTTTGGTTCACACTATATTTTTGGAGTTGGTTTGAGAATTAAAATTTTAATGACTTTTACCAAAATATATATATATATAATTAAAAGGAATACATTTGCTTTTTGTAATGATTTTTTAACTAATTTAACCACTTTCTAAATAAGAACTTAGCGTGGTTATCAGTAAGTTATGACTCAAGTCTATCTTAAGAAAATAGTTACAGATCTTCCGTGTTATGAGCCCATGACTCATTTAAGTTCCTTATGAGATACCTTGACTTAGAGAATGACTCTTTTTCATACTACTATTCTCTATATAACTCCTTACTTTATTTTGTGGGTTCCATTTCGGGGCTACAATAATGATTTAAACTGATTATTTTGTTGGTCTAGTAGTAAGGATGAGTTATGTAAAAAAATTATTTCATCGAATGTCACTAGATACATAAAAAATTAAATTTTGTTTTAAAAAAAATAAAATGAACGGCCACTATGAATATAAACTTAATTTTTTTTTTTGGTGAATAATTTAAACTTAAATTGCTCATTCTATAAAACGAATACAATTTATTCATCTATTTGTCAATATTCAATAAATTTAATATTTTTTTGTATAGACGGTCTTCACTACAAGTTTTGCAAGATGAACGGATTAGATCATTGTTGTGGATCTAAAATAAGGCCTATGAAATTAAGTATGAAAGAATATGAAGGATAATAAATTGTATGGAGGGAAGCCATTCTCCTTGACTTCTCACCTATTCTTTTTAGCAAACAAATGGTAAACATATTTTCCAACTTAGTATTCTATGTCTTTTCTATTTGGATAAATTACACTGATCTTTCCTGAAATTTGAAAAAGTCATAACAAATTTCATAATTTTGTTATAATTATATTGATCTCTCTTTAATAAGATTAAAGTGATCAAACTAATATAAATAGTGTGAATACACAAGTATAAATAAGAAAAAAAAAATATATGTTCCAGTGTAAAAAAGATGATAATAATATTTTTATTTATATAATTAATTAATTATTGATGAAAAGGAAGTTAAGTGTTGTATGAATTAAATCTTAATACAACCTAATGTAATCAAAATTGTGGAGCTTGTAATTAGTGTAATTTACCTTATATTTTTAACTGTAAAATTATATTTTGAGATTTTTATATTTTGAAAATTACATTATAACCTAGGATTGAAATGCATTGAAAATGAAGGAAGAAAAATTTTGGAAATGAAAGATGCTTGCTCATACATTCCCTCTCTTTCTCTCGTTTTTTGTACTTGTGTTCGTCAACTTAGAATGACAAGGGTGATTTAAAGAAGAAAAAAAAAAAAAAAAAAGAAGAGGAAAAAAAGAATGGAACTTCCTCAAAGTAGCACAAGGAAGTGCCTCAAGAATAAGAATACTGAATTGTCATTATTATAACATCCACCTTACTTAGAATGAGAATATCTTGGACTCCGTCCAACCATTTTCTTGAAGGGTAAATTAAGAGTAATGTTAGAGGTCCCAAATAATCTACCAAATATTTTACCAAATCTCTCACATGGGTGTGGGACCCACACACATGTGGGTTTGTGTGGGTCCCACACCCATGTGAGAGATTTGGTAAAATATTTGGTAGATTGTTTGGGATACCTAACATTTTCCGTAAATTAACTAGGTGGAATCTGATATTTTAGAAAAAAGTTATTCAAAATGTCAATTGTTGTATCGGTAGTGTTACATGTACTAATTAATGTACATATTAGTATATCAATTAGTGTTATGTCATTATTACTGACATCACCTATTACACAAATTACAAATACTCAAAACTTCTAAAATTATGCTAGATCATCTGTTAGTATACTAATTATTATATTAATTAATATATATAGCATTATTTTTGTTGTATTGCCATAGCGATGGCCTATAGTAAATGTGATTGTTGTATCATGCGGTATAGATATGAAGATGAGATATGATATAGACGTGTTGATATAGTAATTTTAAAAAAGGTTTCGTTTTTTTTTTTTTAGTTTAAAATTTAGATTGTAGGGTATTATTCGGGTTTGTAGAGTTTATTATGGATTTTATTTTGATAATTTGAACTGTTTATTTTGTAGAAATTTTCTGTATATTATTCGTTTGTATGATTTAAATTATCTAAATTATTAAATTATTTGCTTATCCATCAAATTTATGATTTAACGAAATTGAATCACATGGACAAAAATAAAAACTTTAAAAATTAAATAGACGAACTCAATAGTTTAAGGATGAAATAGAATAATTGGTGATAATTTAGAAGATAAAAATAAAATTGACTCAAAATATTAAATTCAAACACTTTTTAAGTAGTGTCCACATATAATAGTGTCGTGTTTGACATAGATACAACTTCTTCCAATCTTAGTTTGTGTATATAGTAAGGCTAATCATTTTATATTAGTATTTTCAATGAGGCATTTTGGTTGGAAAATGTTAAAGGTCTCATATTTTTAATCAAATGAATAACCAAAGGTATTACATGAGTGTGTGATTCATAAAAGTGTAGACCCTATCCCATGTGAGACATTTGATCATTTATTTGATAAAAAATTTGATATTCTTAACATTACTCATTTTGGTTTGAGACACGTGTCTTATGACAATAAATATTGAATATAATAATGATATCATGGGTTAGAGTCTGATCATGAAGAGTATATAACTGAATTAGTAAAAAATAAAATTGTTCATTAAGTTCTTTTTACAATTTTTTATTAACATAACATAAAATAATACTACGGTTACGCTCAATATTTATTGGTTTAGTGGCCACCGAATATGTTTCAACTCTTATATATAAAGGAAGTTGGGTATTTGAGTTTGGATCATCATCATCATCACCTCTTTTCAAACCTATTGCTTACAAGCAGCACCCAAACTAAGCACCAACAATGTCGAAAATGAGTTTTCTCAGTTTCAAACATGGAAGTTCAAGAAAACCCTCTCTAAAACAACCCCAACTGAGCCTCCCCAAAGGCCAACAGCAAAAGACCAATTTACCCTCCACCGGAGTTTTCCAGGCAAACACGGCCGAAATGAAACAAGTTTTTGACAAATTTGACTCCAACAAGGACGGAAAAATCTCCCGGGAAGAGTACAAGCTAGCGCTACGAGCCATGGGCAAAATTGGAAATGCAGAAAATGAGGTGGCCAAGGCCTTTCAGGTACTATTTTTTATTTACACACAATAAAGGGTTTGACATGTATTAAAAAAGTGTATTTTTTTTTGTGTACATATATTTGTTTGGGTCATATTAATCAACTTCTCTCTATTTTTTTACATATTTTTTATTATGAAAAAATAAAAAAATACACTTTTTTAAAACATTCAAAACCATCCAAATATCTCATTACGCCTTTCTGTGCAACACTTTCTTCTTAATGTACAAGTATTACAATGCATATTATGAGTGTAATAGAAGTTCCCGTGTTTCAGGTCCTCGATTCAGATGGAGATGGGTTCATAGACTTCAAAGAGTTCATGGAGGTACATAAAATGGGAGGAGGAGTGAATATGAATGAGATTCAGAGTGCTTTTGGCGTGTTTGATTTGGATGGTGATGGGAAGATAAGTGCAGCGGAGTTGTTGGAGGTTCTAAGGCGGCTTGGGGAGCGGTGCAGCCTTGAGACTTGCCGGAAAATGGTGAAAGGGGTGGATAGGGATGGAGATGGGCTGGTTGACATGGATGAGTTTATGATCATGATGACACGCAACTTGAAATTCTCCTAAGAGTCTAAACTTGTCGTTCTAAAGTTAATTCTAATGAGTTAAGTAAAAAAAAAGAAAAAAAAAGAATAAAAAAAAGGTTAAACTATCACATCAATGGGTGGGGTTCACTGATTAGAGCCCATTGTTTAGAGTTCTGAAACATTTTTCAAGAAGTTAATGGAAAATAAATTTTTTCTTAAACTTTATTTTTTATTTTATTTTATTAACGTAAATCTCACTATTTTTTTTTTTAATTTACAAAAGTAGTTATATTAGACCTATAAAAGTAAACCTTGACTCTTACTATCTTTATAATAAAATCTAGTGAGAGAAATCTATATACTGTTATTACATTATGATAATATTATGCGGCTTGAAGTTAGCTCCTTTTACTTTTTTTTTTTTTTTGGCTCTCTTTAATTTAAGGTTTATGTTAGCGACTTTGTATTTGGGCATTTGATAAAAGCCAAAGAATATTAAGAAAATTAAAATTTTAATTAATAATATTACATTTACTATAATTCTATTCGTATTATGTTTATCATTTTATTTGTCAATAAAATATTAGTATAATAGATCCCCTATAAATGTATATCTTTAATACAGTATTGACAATTAAACTGCCAGAAAGTGGTAATCCTATTCTGGTAGACATTTTCACTTTTTGGACAAGTGCAAATATAATTACCAATTGCCAAAGAGTAATGCTACAATGACTATCTCATTTTAACATATTTATAGATTGTTTGGGATAATTTAAATAAGTGTACTTTTAAATTTTTTATGAAAAAACGTACAGAAAAGTAAAGAAGTAATATGATCAAAATTAAGTGCATTTATTTAGGAAATACCAAACAAGCTATTAATTTACAATATGGTCATTAATATCTAATTAATATATGTGTATTACATTAGATAATAAATAAATCTGATAAAAGAAGAGGGACTTTGATATTTTCCATTCAATATATGCAATAGAAAATTTCCATTACATATCTAATGGTTATGAAATAAGAATATAAATTTATGACTAATTTAAATTAAAAAAAAAAATCACTACACTCAGATAATGGAATGAAATTATTCTAACATTATGAATAGCAAAAACTAGCTGTGCGCAATTAATATACGGTCCACTTGTCTTTGCATTACCACCGCTGTTGATCTACCCTCTCTATTATGGTGGAATTCACTTTTATCACTTTGTCTTAGGGCAACTCCATTGATTAGCTAAAATATGGGAAGTTGGCGAAAAAATGGTCTCAATCAACAAATCATAGATCTCGCCAAAGTATAACTTCGTTGAACTGTGTCAAATTTAGCGTAAAATTTGATAATGTCAAATATGCCTAACTCATCATCTCCAATTGCTTTTTCACAATCCTTTATCACTTTTTTTTTTTTTTGTCAAAGATATCCCAATATTCATGGGATAAATATGTATTGTGATTGCTATGATGTATTGCTGTAATTAACTGTAGTATTTAGATTCCTATTACATTTAGGTTACCTAGAATAGATTAGCATGATTGGAAGAATTTTCTTGTATAAAAGTATACCTTCTAATTCAATGAAATTTAATTCAAAAGAAAAACATTCTATTCTTTTTTACATGGTATCAGAGCAGGGAACGATACCCTAGCACTCTGTTCTTTGCTCTCTTTCACTGTTTCCCATCATCATGGCAAACGAGCAATCTTCAAATGGAGGCAAGCCTGATGCCGCCAATCCATATTTCCTTCACTATTTTGATCATCCCGGCATGGTGCTTGTTTCCAAGCCTCTCAATGGGGATAATTATTCAACCTGGTGTAGAGCCATGACCATCTCTTTGAATGCCAAATCCAAGTTGGGTTTCATAGATGGAACTATCACAGCGCCAGATGCCAAGACTGAACCAAATGAGTATGCATTATGGAAAAAATGCAACGATATGATCCTATCTTGGATTCTCAATTCACTCACACCAGATCTTGCCAATAGCGTTATTTTTTCAAACACTGCCCAGGAGGTATGGAAAGACCTTCGGGATCGTTTGTCTCAAAGCAATGCCCCATGTATTTTTCAGATTGATAGGGACATCGCTTGTCTCACTCAAGATCAAATGACTATTGCAGCTTACTACACCAGGCTTAAAAAATTGTGGGATGAACTGGGATCCCATAATGATACTGTTTGCTCTTGTGGGGCAGACCATAAATGACGCCGATTGATGCAATTTCTCATGGGACTCAATGAGTCTTACAGTGCAATCCGAGGGCAGATCCTCTTGATGAATCCGCTTCCTGATGTTGCCAAGGCTTATTCTTCCATTGTCCAAGAAGAGAAGCAACGAAGCCTAGGCGCTGCATGTGAAAACACGGAGACCTCAGCCATGGTCGTTCGAAGGGATGAACCGGTAGCTCTGGCTCTTCGACATGGCCAAAGTTTTTCCTCTCACTCTAACTCATCTAATTGAAAACCTTTGCATTGCTCTTACTGTGATCGGGACCATCATGTGCGAGACACATGTTGGAAATTGAATGGGTATCCCCCAGGACACCCAAAACATGCATCAAACAGGTCCAATCAAGGAGGTACTCATTCTAAACACAACAACAATCATCAATCTTCGGTCAACAATGTTAAGGAGGGTCACAAGACGCCGGAAATATAGTCGGTGACCAATGGCTTATCTGATTTGCAAATCCAACAAATATTATCTATTGTGCACGGTCAAAAGACATCTCAATCCGCTAATCCTAAGGCTAATGCTGCCAGTGCTTCTTCAGGTTTGTCACAAGTGTTGTTGCGCCTCCAACGATTAATTATCGATAGTGGTGCCACAGACCATATTATTTCTACTCTTGCTCTACTTGTCAACAGTAAAGAGAATACTCTTTTGCCACCCGTTGTTACGCCAAGTGGAGAACAGGCTCTAATCACATCTACTGGAACTTTACCCTTGAATTCATTTATTTCTTTGAAAAATGTGCTTGGTGTTCCATCTTTTAAGGTGGATTTAATGTCTGTGAGTCAAATTGCAAGAGACCTCAATTGTTCAACAACTTTTTTCCCTCATTGGTGTGTTTTGCAGGACTTGATGACCAGGAAGACGATTGGTTTGGGTGAACAACAAGACGTACTTTATTACTTGGTTGCATTAGCATCGGAGCAGCCACACCATAACAATCAATCCACAGCCGCCATTACTAGCCATTCATCCTGTTCTCAAGGCAACGCCTCTACTGATTTGTGGCATCGCCGATTGAGGCATTTATCTTCCTCTAGATTAGATTTTATGGCAAAAAATTTGTTACATTTTCCTTTCAAGTCTAACAATGCTTGTGATATTTGTGCACTTGCCAAACAGAGTCGGTTTCCTTTTTTTTTCTAGTTCAATTTCCTCTGTGAGACTTTTGAATTAATTCATTGTGACATTTGGGACCCTTACAAAATTGTTTCTTTTTCTGGTGCTAAATATTTTTTAAATATTGTGGATGACTATTCTAGATTCACATGGTTTTTTTTTTATGCAGCACAAAAATGAAACCCAGCCTTTACTTACCAATTTTTTTACCTGGGTCCACACCTAATTCAATGCCTCTATCGCTACCATTCGGATTGATAATGGTGGGGAATTCTTTTCTATGCGTGAATTTTATAAACAACAAGGCACCATTTATCAAATTTCTTGTACCTCTACACCTCAACAAAACGGGGTGGTCGAGCGCAAACATCGCCATATCCTTGTGTCCGCTCGCGCCCTTCGTTTTCAAGCCCATCTCCCTTTACCTTTTTGGGCCAACTGTGTTTCCACTGCTGTCCATATAATTAATTGTTTGCCCACACCACTCATTTCTCGCCAAACTCCTTTTGAACGGCTTTATGGAAAGATTCCTTCTTATTCTCATATTCGGGTTTTCGGGTGTCTTGCATATGCTACTGAAGTGCATGTTTCTCATAAATTCGCTCCCCATGCCAAACATTGTATTTTTCTTGGTTATCCGGTTGGACAGAAAATCTTACAAACTCTATGACCTTGCCACTCATCAGGTGTTCACTAGTCGCGATGTTGTTTTTCATGAAACCATATTTCCCTATGAATCCTCTCCATCCTCTTCCCCAAATTCCGCACCTGTCCTTCTTCTCTCGATGCCTGATGCTACTCTTTCCCCACCGGACCCCATTCCTACCCTCGTTCCACACACCCCAATTCTCGACCCAGTCTCTCCAATTTCCCCTACCAGCCCTGTTCCACCCCCTTCCGCCAGTCCTCCTCCCGCACCAGCTTTACGTCAATGTCAACGACATTATGTTCCTTCCACGACTTTACGCGATTATGTTTGCAACCAAGTGACGTCTCCCAACCAATTGTCGCCTTCATCATCTCGTTCCCCACAAGGTACACGGTATCCTCTTTGCAATTATCTTTTTTATCATCGTTATTCACCACACCATCGCTCTTTTCTTGCTACTGTCAGTCAGGATATTGAGCCTACATCCTATGCCGAAGCCGCTCCTCATTCCCACTGGCAAGCCGCCATGCAATCTGAATTGGCCGCTTTAGAGGCCAATCACACTTGGTCTCTCACTTCTCTCCCTCCTAGCAAGCAACCCATTGGTTGTCGTTGGGTTTATAAAATCAAACGTCACTCGGATGGTACTATTAAGCGTTACAAAGCTCGTTTGGTTGCGAAAGGCTACACCCAGATGGAAGATATTGATTATCATGACACTTTCTCTCATTGCCAAAATGATTACTGTTCGTTGTTTATTAGCTTTGGCCACTGCCCAGAATTGGTCTCTTCACCAACTCGATGTCCAAAATGCATTTCTTCATGGTGATCTCCATGAAGAAATTTATATGTCTTTGCCTCCTTGTCTTCCGCGATAGGGGGAGAACTTAGTGTGTCGCCTCACCAAGTCGTTATATGGCTTAAAGCAAGCTTCTCATCAATGGTTTGCCAAGTTCTCTCAAGCTATCCAAGCTGCCAGTTTTGTTCAATCTAAAGCAGATTACTCATTGTTCACGTGTCAGAAAGGCACATCCTTTACAGCTTTGTTGATATATGTTGATGACATTCTTATTACGGGTAATGATCTCACTGCCATTTCTGCTCTTAAACAATTTTTGCATAGTCGTTTCCGGATTAAAAATTTGGGTGATTTAAAGTATTTTCTGGGCATTGAAGTCTCTCGGTCAAAGAAAGGTATTTCCATCTCACAACGAAAATACACTTTGGAAATTCTAAAGGATGGTGGTTTTTTGGGCGCTAAACTTGTGAACTTTCCCATGGAGCAAAACGTTAAGCTCTCGGATGAAGGTGAATTACTTCGAGATCCATCTCAATATAGGAGACTTGTTGGACGCCTAATTTATTTGACCATTACTCGGCTAGATATCACCTATTCTGTACATGTCTTAAGCAGATTCATGCATGCACCACGCAAGCTACATATGGAAGCTGCCTTGCGCGTTTTGCGTTATTTGAAAAGTAATCCAGGACAAGGTTTGTTTTTTTCTTCTCAGAATAATTTATCTTTGCGAGCCTTTTCTGACTCAGATTGGGCTGGTTGTCCAACTTCTCGAAGATCTACCACGGGTTATTGTGTTTTCTTGGGATCTTCTCTTATTTCATGGCGGACAAAAAGGCAGAAAACTGTGTCTCTCTTCTCAGCAGAAGCCGAATATAGAGCCATGACGGGTACCTGCTGTGAATTATCTTGGCTGCGATCATTATTGAAAGATTTGAGAATATTACATCCGAAACCGGCATTGTTGTATTGCGACAACAAATCAGCTTTACACATAGCAGCCAATCCTATTTTTCATGAAAGAACTAGACATATAGAGATGGATTGTCACTTTATTTGCGATAAAATACAAGACGGTTTGGTTGAGACCAAATATGTTGCTTCGGCAAATCAGCTTGCGGATGTGTTCACCAAGCCATTGGAAAAGGAAGCTTTCTCAACTATGATACGCAAGTGGGGAGTTCTAGATATTCACTCTCCAACTTGAGGGGGGAGTGTTGAGATGGTCAAAGATATCCCAACATTCATGGGATAAATATGTATTGTGATTGCTATAACTGTCACGACCCAAACCCGGCCCTATGGGTTTAGCACCGTAACTGGCCAGTAATCCGAGATTACCGAAGGCCTGCTGAACAGTAATACAGTAAAACAGAGTATAGGGCCTGGCGGAAGCCATTACAGTAAATAACTAGTGTCCATTGAGCTGTGAAAATCTGTATGCCGAAAACATTTTTCATGCATTCATTCAGTTCAAACAGTACAATCTATATACAATCATATACAACATTCAGTACGGGAATCAAATCCCTCGATAACAGTACAGTAAACAGTAGACGGTCTATACAGTAGGGGACACAAAAACACCCCAAGCCATAGCATGGCAACACGGAACCTCGCGGTGAGGCACATAGGCTGGCTCGACAAAACTGGGGGACTAATCCACGCTCCTAGCTCCGGTCTGGCTGCTGAGAACCTAAATATATATATAAACAGTGAGCTAAAGCCCAGTGAATAACATAATGTATAAAGAGGTTAAGAATGTAATGTCCTTACAGTAATGAAAACAGTTCATTAAACAGTATTTCAGTCTTTCAGTATGTCAGTCAATCAATCATATGTGGTACATCCATTAGCCTATAAACAGTAGGTCCAAAAGGACCGGGCCTCAACGGACCCAACAGTAGTGATGGCCATCAGTCAGTAAACAGTATGGTTCCACAAGGGAACCGACAGAGCTCTGTAACAGTAACGGTCAATGCTAAGGATGCCACAATATAGTTCACAATACAGGACATACATTCATTTAATAAACAATATCAGTTCAATAAACAATTCAGTTCAGTATTCAAAAGATAACCATTTTGAACATATCTTTACACAATCTGTTACTCACAGAGATTGGGCTACAGTATGCTAGAGCGCGTCCCCGAGTGCCAACCCTAAACAGTAAACAAATCGAACACACTCTAAGTTTAACAGTTGGGGAAGTACAATAATTAACTTCCTATTATGCCTCGGTGTGTTCTACATCTAAATCCTCATTAAGATGTCTTAAACTAGGCCTAAGAATGCCTAGGATGGAATGAGGATGCAAAGATGTATACAGAAAACATTTTCAGAATTTTCAGAAAAATGGAGCCACGCTCGAGCGTACACATCCCCGCTCGAGCGTACAGGCAAACAAAGGTCCCCGCTCGAGCGCAACATCCCCCGCTCGAGCGGACCAAAAAGTACTGGATAGGTGAAATCTCCGCTCGACGCCCGCTCGAGCGTGTCACCCAGTCCTCCGCTCGAGCGCCCAATTCTCCGCTCGAGCGGACTGATGCACAATGCAAGATGCTGGGAGCTCGACTTCTCCGCTTGAGCGCTACTTCCTCCGCTCGAGCGGACAACAGAAATCTGGAAATCCCAGATTTGAGTCCCAAGCTCAAAACCAAGTTCAAAAGCGATGTTTTCGATCCTCTTGGGCTATTTTCTGGAAAAACTCTTTTAAACACATAGAATAACATGTTTCAAAACTCAATTTAAGAAATCAAAGCCCAAGGGTGTTTAATCAAACTCATATCAAACCATTTTTTCCAAGAACAATATGTAACCATGCAATGCATGAGTTTTAAACCAAATTCAAGCTTCAATTCTTGCTCTAAAGAGCTCAATAGTTGGAAAGCATTTTGAAAACATGGATTATAATATAAACATGGACATGCATGTACAATTCTCCAAGAATTTAACTCAAAACTCATCAATTCAACATGCATGCATGAATTCAAACATAATTCAACCTCTATGCACTAAAACATGGCTTGATTCTACAATGGAGCCTAGAACATGCAAGATGAAGCTCAAGACAACAAGAAGAAGATGAATTCACTTACCTAGAGTTCAATTACAAGTCTAGAAGTCCAATCTAGCAACCTATGTTATGAATCTCCAAGTTCTTCTAGCAATTCTTCAAGAGTTCAAGCCAAATCAACAAGAGCAAACCTCTCTCTCTCTAACTCTCTTCTTGGACGGTAGGGACAAGAAAAGGGCTGATCAAATGTATCTCTAAGTGTATAAGGCACCATAGAATTGAATAAACAAAGGGGCCACTCACATGGTCGTAATTACGGCAACCTCTTTAATTGACTTAATTTAATCTAATTTAATCATTCCTAATCAGTTTTCAGATAAATATACCATAAAATCACAAATATTCTACTGATTCCAAAACTTCAAACGGTTCCTAATTCGGCCGCCGATAAGGCCTTCAATTAGCAATTTAAACATATAAATTCAAACAAATATTCAATCAATCAAACAGATGCAATATGCAATTCAATATATAAACTCATTCAATTTCAGTTCCAGTTTCATTCAGTCTGTTCAGTAGTTCCTCCAATTCACTTATCAGTCATTATCAGTTCAGTTTAGCAGTAATCAGTACGTAATTCAGTAATCAGTACGAGGGTTGTTACAATAACGTATTGCTGTAATTAGTTGTAGTATTTAGATTCCTATTACATTTAGGTTACCTAGAATAGATTAGCATGATTGGAGGAATTTTCTTGTATAAAAGTATACCTTCTAATTCAATGAAATTTAAATCAAAAGAAAAACATTCTATTCTTTTTTACACCCTCTCCAAAAAATAAAAAAAACAACGTACATCAACAAAATTCAAAGAAATTTAACCCATATATATATATATATATATTTAAGCAACTGAGATAAGAAACAGAACAAATTAACTTCACATAACAAAAATGAGATCTTCACCAAACTTTGTACCATTGTTGTGATCTGGTTGAAAAAATGTGATCATGAGTTCTAATCTTGAGAGATGTGGTTGTGAGCTTTGATTGCGAGAGCTTTGAATTGCTAGGATGATATTTGTACCAGTGGAACAACATTACTAATATTTAGGTCTCGTTTGATAACCTTCAGTTTTAGTTAAAAAGTTAAAAAATTAAAAAGTCACTATAAGTTGTCACATCACTCTATTTATTTTTATGTACATTTTTTTTGTAAAAAGTCAAAAATTACTAAAATAATTTATTCTTAAACGAGGCCTTAGTATTTTAGGATCTCAAATTATAATTTTGACATTGTCAAAATAACAAGTGAAGATGCTCCTATCAACTACAAGTCTACGACAATGATACACATATTTCTCTAGTCAATAGAGAAAGGGTAATCTTATACAAAACAATGTATCTTAGTTATTTGATTGCAAGTTTCATTAATCGGATTACATGTACGACGGATATTTAATTTGACAAAATTGATGAATTTTTAATATTGAGAGGGTGCTAGAGATCATAATTTCAAGTATGACCAAAAAAAATAAAAAATTAATACATGATAAATAGATAACTAATCCTATACTAATTTATGAAATTATTAATCCTTCCACTATTAATTTTGTTAATCAAAAAGAAATAAAAGTAGGTTGGACAAAATTTTTAAGATCAATTATAATGTGGATTGGGCTTAAGAAGAGTGTTTTAAGTCCGTCAAGCCTACAAGTTAAAAAAAAAAAAAAAAAAAAACTGATTAAAGACTAAAAAAATTAATTGAAATATTAAATAAAAAGACACTAAAAACAACAAGTATGAAAAATAAAAAATTCAAAAACTAAAAAAGATTTTTAAAAATTCAAAACCAACATTGAAGTGAAATGCCAATCTATGGCAACTAGGGCGTTGGGATCCTCTAGAGTGATTTGGTGAAGTGATCCTTTAGAGTGATCTTTTATGGCGCGGCACTTGTCTCACTAATGAAGCCAATGGCTGAGATTAGTCCCTCACCAAAACGACGTCGTTTTAGTGACCAAAAAAAAAAATATTCTGACTTTCAGTAGTGCAAACACAGAGAGGAGGGGGTGAGAAAGAAAGAAGTGGAGGGTTTGAGTTATGCTCACAAGGCTGGACTTGAATTGTCTCTATTTTGGGATGTGATTTCCATTGGTGCTGTTGGTTCGAAATCGATTGATTTGTATGGGACTAGGATTTTGAATAGGGATTTTGAAGCTGGGTTTTTTGTGAAAGATTTGGGGATTTGTTTGAAGGAGTGTCAGGATATAGGCCTTGCTTTGCCTGGATTGAGATTAGTTCAACAACTTTATCTTTCTCTTAAGGCTTATGGGGAAGGTGATTTGGGCACCCAAGCACTCATTTTGGCTGTCAAGCGGCTCAACGATGTCTCGTTAGCGAAGCTATTCTTCAAGAAACTTCAAGGAACACACAAGTGAGTGTTTGTGTGATAGAACAAAAAGAAAGACAGATGCTTCAAAATGTGTATATATATATATATTTGGGAACAAGATTCAAAGAAAAAAAATAAAAATAATTTCAAAATTATGTGTAGACTATCAATTGATTTTCCAATTTTGATGACTTTTTCAATTGATCTTCTCTCTTCGATCCCGATTTGTTGAGGATTTGAGATTTTTTTTTTTCTTCTTATAGATTTTGAGTTCGATTTGGTAATGGAACAATATGGCAATGGATGGAGGCGGACGGATGGGGGAAAGGATGGTTGGCCGGAGGAGGGTTGGGGAGCAACTGGCGACCGTCAGCAAGAGTAGGGGACTAGGTGGTCGCCGCCGCCGCCATTGACACCGATGACGTTATTCTTCAAGGTTTTGCAGAGCTTAATCCCTATGTGAAGATCTTTGATTTGTATTTGCAGATCTTTGCTATGTAAAATTATCTTTGCTATGTGAAGATGATTTGTATTTGCAGATCTAAAATTATCTGCTCTCCATGATCTTCAGTGCTTCGACGGAGCGGCGGGCAATGCCGTGAAATTCTTCCTCAACCCCTTTTCTATTTTTTTTCCCTCTATCTCTCTCTCTCTTCCTCTCATGCTCGAACTGTAAAACCCATAATTTTTTTTTTTTTTGGGTCACCAAAACGACGTCATTTTGGTGAGGGATTAATCTCAACCATTGGCTTCATTAGTGGGACATATGTTGCGGCATAAAGGGTCACTGTAGAGGATCCCAACGCGGCAACTAAGATCATCCAAAAACCTGCTCGGCCCGATCCATTTACCCGCACCGACCATGATTTCCATATGATTCACATAGGACAACTTCACATTCAATTCCAAAGACTTTTGTCAAGTCACCCACATTACATTACATACATACATTTTTTGAGGATACTTTTGTTTTCAGATGTAAGGTGAAGGAATTGTTAGTGAGGGGATTAAAAAAATTGTATTTGTTTGATAACCAGTGAACTAGTAATAATTTATGTTTGTTTTGAAAGATAAGAATAGGATTAACCATATAAAATTTCACAAATACCCTTTACATTATTATCAAATTTGAGTTTATATCAACTAAAGAATAAATAAATTTTTATTCAACGTTATTCTTCTTCTTCTTCTTTTTTTCTTTTTCTTCTTCTTCTTTTTTTTTTTTTTTTGAGTATTAAGGAATCCAACTATCATTTTTTTTTTTACTCAATGTTATTTATTTATTTATTTTTTAATATTATTGAATCCAACTATCAATAAATTTTTACTCAATGTTATTCTCTCTCTTTTTTTTTCTTCTTCTTCGTTTTTTTTTTTTTTTTTTTTTTTTTTTGTGTAAATGTTAAAAAATCCAACTATCAGTAAAATTTTACTCAATTATTTGTGTTTAATATTACATAAGCCATATCATGAGGGGACGAAGAAAAATTGTGTTTATTTGTAATATATTTTAGCGAGAGTATTAACTATATGAAATACTATAAATACCCTTTGGTGTTTTTGATATATTTTAATATTAAAAATTATATTTTTGTACTATATTATTTTATGCTGATATTTTTTTTGGTATAAATATATTATTATACTATTTTATTTTAATATTAAAAATTATTTTAATATTAAATTAATTTTATAAAATGAGAGACAAAATAGTATTTTTACCTTCAATCCCATGGGATTAGATATCAATACCACCTCTCTTATGGGGTTGCTAGTCCCCTCCTTGGAGGCCTTTCATAGTTTCATAGGATTCCTAATCTCATGGTCACTTTCCAAAACAAACACAATTTTTTTTATCCCACCTTACTACTAGTCTTAATCTCATCCTCCAATTTTAGAAACAAACAGGGCCTAAGTCTATCGTGATTGGTACAAGAAAATTGTGAATTATTAAAACTTTTTTTCCCCATTTTTTTAAAGATTCTTCATGAATATTGATTGAATTGAGATTTGTTGGGTTGTGTTTTCAAAATTTGTTTTTTGATTTTTGATTTTTTTAAAAATTAGAGATTAATTTAACAAAAATAAATACAAAAATATGTATTTTTAAATTTTTAAATATTATTTCTGCCTGAAAAAGATAAAAATATATGAAATAATAAATAGCTCTTTATTTATTTATTTAGTTTTGAATGGCCCAATTGAGGGGCCAATTGATAATGATTGCAGTCAAGGTGGTCATAAGAGTATTTAACTCTTTCTCATTATTATTATTATTTTGGAAATGTGCAAAATGTGCCGTCAAGTTACAGGGTGTGAGAATTGACGTGTATAAATTTATATGGTGGGTTAAAAGTTAATTTTTTAATTTTTTTTTAAATTTAAAAAAATATATATAAAAAAATAGAAAAATACTTTAAACAGAATTGTCCAAACAAACTGAGTTGCCCTATCATGTGAGAGAGATGTTACTCTAAAAATTTTAGGTGTACATAACTAAAATATAAAAAAATATACATGAATTATATTGTATAATTGAGATTTATTTTAAATAACTCACACCACATTTAAGATGAATTTAAGTCACAAAATGCACATAGCCTTCGTTTGGCATGTGAGTTTGAGAGTTTTTTTAATTATTTTAGTCAAAAAGACAAAATAGACTAAAAATCTAATAAGACAAAATGTTATTTCCAAGCTATAACCATTTCACTTTTTCTATCACAAAAGTAAAAAAAGTAAAAAAGTCTATCGCAAAAGAGACTTTTTAGCCGTAGACTAAAAAAATTAAAAAATCAACCCATATCCCAAATGCATTTTCAATGTTTCAATTTTATGCACTTAACAATTTTAAACTTTTTAAATCATTCTCAAAAAAATGTCAAGTGTACGTGATTAAAACACGAAAAGTGTATAGGAAAAAAATTCAAATAACTTATTTCTCAATTTAAGCATGCTCCAATCAACTAGGACCGGACTTGGTAGGGCTATCAAAGTGGTCACCTCGAGCTCCTCCTGAATTAAGGAGTCCCAGACTAATTTTAGCTTCTATAGCATTAATAGACTAAAAAATAAGGATTTAATCAACGGGAATGGGACTACTGCTATGTTTTTAGCACATTAATAACTATTGTGTCTTAATTAGAGGTGTATTTTAGCTTATTTTTATGATCCGAACCGTTCATTTTATAGGATTCGTTGAGTACTTCATATCTATCAAAAATCATGTTAATCGGATATCAATAACTATATGATCGAATTATATTTGTCATAAAAAAATAAACAATAAGTTTTTCTTTTCAGAAATAGTATAAAAAATATGCAATTCGATTATATAGTTATTGATACCTGATTAATATAATTTTTGGATGGAATGAAGTACTCAACGAATCTTACAAAATGACAGTTCGGATTATAAAAATAAGCTCAAAATAAACCTCCAATTAAAGCACAAGGCACAACATAAGTTTACAATCTAAATTAAATGACCCTTATAATTTATGTAATCTTAATTAATAATTTTACATTTAAAAATGTGAAAAGAGTTTAATTGATAATTTATTTTAATTAATTCAATTTTTATTACTTTATATTCTATTTATTTATTAACTTTAAAGATTGGGAATTTTTTATTTTTGTGTAAATTGAATTTTGTTAAATTATGAAACAAAATCATATTTTTATCTTTTTGAGTTATTGTAATAATTACTTCACGTCTTGATCTATGTAAGTTAAATTTAATTATACAATTTTGGTGAGTATATATGCAAGCAAAATTCTTGTGAATATCAATAAATAAAAAAATAATAATTATAAATACTTATAATTTTATACAACATTATAAGGGAAATTTATGGGAAAGTCTCATCCGGCTAAATTGTGTTCCGTTTGGTCTCACGAATTTTTTGTTTGATTAGCCAATCCATGTTAGGAGGGATATCTTACTATAACTCCTTTTTTGAATTTACTTTGTTATGTGGTGACGAATATGCCCTCACATAAATTGTGGGATGTATGTTTTATTTTGGGTATGTATAATCCCACGTTTGGTGGTGTGGGGGGGAGGTTGGAGGTGTAAAATCTTTTTAGAGGTGTATGTATAATCCATTTTAGGGTTTGTGTTTTGCAACCAACATCTTCTGTGGCAATCCACTATTGCTGATTCTAACGTGAACACAATCGGTTTTGCACAGGTATGTTCCACATTTGACCTGTGCAGACATTGTTCACGTTGTTCACGTTCACGTCGCGAAATTGTGCATGTTAACGTCGTGGAATATAGTTCAGTACCACTTTGACCTACCGAGCATATGACCGGTGCAGACATTGTTCACATTGTTCATGTTCGTGTTGCGGAATATAGTTCACTACCACTTTAACCTACCGAACATATGACTTGTGCAGACATTGTTCACGTTGTTCACATCGCGGAGTTGTTCACGTTCACGTCGCGGAATATAGTTCACTACCACTTTGACCTGCCAGATTCACAGTCCCCAACTCCATCCGACCAACCGAACTAGGGTTCTTCATGCCACAACACTCAACGACAAGTATAACCACACCAATTTGATATGCACAAACCCTAGGTCAATTATTTCTTCAATTTCTTCCGTCTGTTTTGGGATTAGATTGATTTGAATTTGCAAACTGTGAGTGGGCAATCGTAACAAATGCTAGTGTTCACGTCGCCCCTCACCGCCGATTCGGTTTCCCAAATTGGGGATGATTTCTACTTCCAAAACAGTTAGTCGGGTCAAACCAATTTGGTGTGTACCGAGTTGGCATATTTAGACTTCCAGGTCACACACGATACCCGACGCATGTACCCACATCAAAATAACACTCACAAACTATGTGGTCCCAGTCCCACATAACTCAGTATCACAAACCCCATACAAAAACCCACTAGTGCGCTTTTCATGAAAATGTAAACCACAAACACTATCATTTCCATAAACAAACAGTGCGCCTATATATTCAAATTAACACATCAATGACAAAATAGTAAACAATCAATCCTAAGGACTAAACAGTTTAAGAGAAATAACTTAGGATCAGATGGATTACAAGATGACAAATTAAAATTTACTAGTCAATTCCCCCATTTATAATTATATATAAATGATTCCAATTTAAAAATTCGGGTATGGCAACAAAACACGTGCCCTGATCACAACTAAC
Source organism: Camellia granthamiana (assembly GCA_036172215.1). Lineage (NCBI taxonomy): Eukaryota > Viridiplantae > Streptophyta > Magnoliopsida > Ericales > Theaceae > Camellia > Camellia granthamiana. Next base: position 112,957,192 of record CM069906.1, read on the forward strand.
CAGCTAGAGGAGATTGCGAATCTCGGCGAACATGTGCTCTCTCTCTCATATCTCTCTCTTTCTGTTACTATTCTTTTCTCATTTTAAATTTTTGATAATTTTTTTTTTCTTAAAAATACTATTTTTTTTTTATTTTAAATTATCAATTGTTTTTGCCCATTATTGATTTTATTTTACAGTACCTAATTAGTCTGAATAGAGAAAGTTCTCACCTACCTGCTTATATATAGTGAGGAATAAGGGTGAGACTAGTATGTCATTTTTTATTTTATTTTTTTGTGACGAATATAGGTTAGAATGCTCTATGATGTTCAAAAAAATATATATGTCCTATGATGTTGTGAGGAGAGATGTTACAATATGTTTGTTAAAATGTGTTATATGACAAATAAAATAATAAAAATAGACTTTAATTTTGTTTGTTAAGTGTTTTTAAATTTAAAGAGTGAATGTATATTTTAATGAAAATATTAAAATGTGTTAAATAAAGAGTAGAGCTTATTTGAATTTTTTTGCCCTTTTTTTGCACAAGATATCAGTTAATATGTTAATATAGTTACATTACAATGCATTAAAATAATTAAACAATACAAATTTTACGGTCCCACCATGCATATGGGTCATTTTGGTTTACGAAAATTCAGCTGTTGAAGGAGATACCAAGACTATGATTGTATAATAAATTTGGGTGAAAATTTAGAAATGAAAAGAAAAACAAACATATACTAATAAAAAATTCAAAAAAAAAAAAAAAAAAACTAACCTATTACAGTAATTTCTATAGACGTAAAAAAAATGAAGAAATTTTTTTATTTTTTATTCACATTGAGTTACAAATCGACTGCGAGATAATTTATTTCTTAAAGTGAGATATTATGAGTTCATACCATTAAAAGTATCGGTAGTAGAATTAACGTTAAAACCCAAATAGTATTTTTCTCATTGAATAAAATCAACTTACTTTGTGACTCTTCATGTAACACTCCAACTTCTGGATCGTTAATAAATCAAATCAATCTCAAATTTAAAATTTCAACTAATTATTAACCTCAAAAAATATAAATTGTCTCCAAAATAATTATACAAATGCCTATAATTTATACAAATTTCCAAAAAATAATATACAGGGTTGCCCCCAAATCTCTAACTTAATAAGTTAAATGCTTTAACTCCAATCACCACTAAATTTGCTCCATACCTGAAAAATAAATTAATTTGAAAAATATACAATATAATAGGAATAACAAGGCTCAGATAGAGAATAAATCAATAGGAATCTAATAATTTACAATATTGCAGAAATACGATTCGAATTGAGATACTAAGCAATTTACCAAATTGTATAAACAATTAAACTCACATATGATAATTTATCTAGGACCAAACATCCGGTTCTACTTAGTACATGACTAGTGACCGGTCTCACCCACCTCACCTAAGCACAACCACTTATTCGAGCATATTGGTGCAAGCTATTGGCATGGTCCACTCGATTCATATACGAAGTATTCTCACGTCATTTAGCCAAACAAATCAACACTAATTACACAGAATAATTTCACAGAATTTAACGAATGACCAAAATAATCAAGAGGAGTACAAATTAAAGGTAATTAAAATAAAAATTCTTTGCGAAGAGATTTAGAGAAAACATATTGTATATCACCCGAATTACCTTAAATCAATCTTCTTCGTTGCCAACACTCTAATCCATCGATATTTCTCCATGGATCTCCAAAAATGGTGGATCAAAATTCTAATACATAAGGTATGTAAGGTTTAACAAAATCTATAACTCTAATCTTCTCTCAATTATACGGTGTATATAGGTGGTGTATGAGTATAGGTGGTGTATGAGCATGTTGTGTGTTCCAAAATGTGGAGGGGAATGGTATATTTATAGAGTTCAAAAGCTTCCTCCATAACTTTTTCAAAACTTTCTCAAGAATCTATCCAAGCTTCTTCTCGAATCCATCAAAGCTTCCTTAACAAAAAATGAAAACTTCCTCAATAATCTTTGTTGAAGGTATACACAACACTTTTTGATTCTATAGGGGGTCCAAATATAATTTATCTAAATTATGAGGGTTAGGGTTTAATTTCATGATTTGAAAATTTTGTATAAGTGCATAATTCAATAAATCACCAAAATAGTATAATAAATCACAAATGCTTCTCATTAAAATTTTAACACTTAAAAAATACGGAATTTCGCATTGCATCCTCTTTTCCTTCTCTATGGGTTTAGGGCTTAAAATCGATATTAATTATGGAAAATTAATTTATTTTCTTATATTTTATTCAAATTTTATTTCACACTTTGACCTCCACGGTTCATAAACATAGAATGACAACCATTTAAATTTTTAAAAAACCAGATGAATGGACAACTTAAAATATAAGGGAAAAAAAAAAGACTTAAATAAGGGGGGCGAGTTTGTATAATTTGAAAATAATTAAAAGTTAATATTACTAACATCCCCTCTTGCCTTCCTTTAAATTCATCCTCACGCAAGAGACTAAAATAAATTTGAATAATGTAAGAGATCCAGAAAAAAAAAATTATTAGAAATTTTATAAAAATCAAAATAATTAAAAGTTAATATTACTATCATCCCCTCTTGCCTTCCTTTAAATTCATCGTCACACAAGAGACTAAAATAAATTTGAATATTGTGAGAGATCCAAAAAAACAAAAAATATATTAGAAATTTTAAAAAAATCATGTAAATATTGTATAAATTTTTTAAAGTCTTTACCATTTGTGAATAAATTTTACTCTTAAAATAATAATAATAATAATAATAATTAGGCGCGAGTGCAAAGCCGCAAAGTAAAAAACAACTCCACCGACCCCCAACATTCCTTCCCTCAAGTTGTCCGCTAACGGAAAATACTGGACCATCTCTGCGCTATACTTCTCACACAGTGAAACCTAGCCTATATATAGCATATATTGTTTTTTAAAAATAATTCACAAATAAATTTTTTATATATAAAATTCGCTTATAATAATTTGATACTAGTATTTTGACCCTCACAAATTATAATTATTATATTTTCTTCAAATAACAAAAATTAGGATGCCCTCCTTGCATTTTCTACTTGTAGGGCCATTGGGTCCACTTTTAGGCCCAATTTTGATAATCCGAACCGTTCATATTTTAAGATTTGTTTAGTATATCATACCTGTAAAAAATTAAATTGATCGGATATCAGAAAACATGTGTTCGAAAAACTCGAACTAAAAACTATTTTTTTAAAGAATTTAATAAACAGTTTTCTGAGCACATACTTTCTGATATCTGATCAACTTGATTTTTTATAGGTATGATATACTGGACAAATTTTAAAATATGAATGGTTCGGATTATCAAAATTGAGCCTAAAAGTGGGCCCAATGACCCTGCAAGTAAGAAATGCAAAGAGGAATTATAAGGAGGGAATCTTGATTCAAATAACAAGAACACAAGAATTCATATTCTATATGACATTTATATATAAAATTTTGTTTATACCGCAATACTTGTATAAAAATTATTATTTTCTTTTCGAGCAATGTTGGTGTTGGAGTATGACATATTTATAAATAAATCACGTATTTATATTTCGAGATTACTGAATAATTATTTTAAAAGTAAATCATCTTCTAATAATAAGTGAAAAATGGTGCAAGAATTGTGTGTTGTACTTTCTTTTTTTTTATCCGAAGAAAATTCATTAAGGAAAGTCAAACGACACTTACAATCATCCATCCAATTCAAAACTTACACCAAACAAAGAACAAATATAACAAGAAACACAAAAGAAAAAACTTACAAAAATATTCAGATCCGTGTGTTGTACTTGATGTTGGCTTATGCAATAGAGTTGGGTAAAGGCTAAAAAACTAACTCTCTATTCCAAATGCTATGGGGATCGGTTTTCCAATTTTCAGCATGCCTCCGTAGCTTCCACGGCATGCCCTCCCATATAATCCACATTACAAGTAAATCCATTTTTTATTTTTAATTTTTAATTTTTAATTTTTGGTACTGAATAATTTGGTTGAAACAAAACACCAACAAATATCTGCCTCAATTTTAGAAAAGCATACCCAATATTAAGCCCTTGAAGAAGAAAAAAAATAAATATAAAAGTCACACCGTATATTATTAGGAACAAGACTAGCAACTAATCAACAAAAAGACGCTTTTTTACTGATAATCATAAAAATTGGAAGAAGATAATTAATTCGGGAAGAAAAAGCTGAAATAGCCGACTGTGACACACATCGTATTTGTACCAGTGAGAGAGAGAGAGAGAGAGAGAGAGAGAGAAAGAAGCAGACATGGAATTTAGAGCTAGAAACTACTTTTTTTATTCATGGTTGGATCTTGCAAAAGCTTCTCCATATATATAATCCAATACCAGAACACAGAGACAGAGAGCTTCTTCTTCTTCTTCTTCTTCTTCTTCTTCCACAAAGAGAGAGACAACTGTACATCAACTAGAGAACCAAAGTCCCAGAGAAACAGATTGAGAAGCCAATTCTGGTCTTCTTCTTCTTCATGGCTTTATCCGAACCCACTCGTAACGACCTTCCAAGGGCATGTCCTTCACAATGTCATAGTTATACCTGCAATAATGAATTTGGACTTGGATTTACAATTGTTGTTACAGACTTACAGTAGAAGGAGCTGAATTAGGGTAAACTTCATTAGCATGTTCAGTAATGAGTTATGTTAGGGACCAAATAAATTACTAAATTTTCATCAAATCTCTCACATGAATATGGGTCCATATACATGTGATGGGTGTAATTCCATGTTCACGTGAGAGGTTTAGTAGAAAATTTAATAATTTATTTGGGATATATAGCATTTTCTAACGGGTATTGAGACTTCTCTGTAAATTGTTTCTGGAGGCTCTTTTCAGCCGCTGCGAAGAATTCTTTAATTTCGGTTTCTGAGGGCATTTTGTCGGCCGTCAATCTGCGGCCAGAATTTGCTTCCGACAACCTCGCCGATGACTCCAGCACCCCTGATTCTACCTGAAGCTGGCTTGACAGTGTCATCTCTCTCCTGGAAGTGTTTGAGGACCGAAGGAGACGTAAATTGGGAGATATATAGAGGGGGGGGGGGGGCGAGAGAGAGAGAGAGAGAGAGGCAGTGAGAATGAGAACTGAAGAGAAGGAATTTAATGGCCGAACGTTTTGGATCACTCCTTTTGAATTTCGAATTGACGTGACTAGAAGAAGAGAATCGTATTAATATGGAAAATTTAATAAACTATGTGAAATACCTTTCTCTGCAGTCGAATTCACACGTCGATGTTTCCAATTGAACACTGTTCTCCTGCAAAAACAAATTGAAATTCAAAAAAAAAAAAAGAAAAAAAATCCAAAGCAATTAAGGCACGGAAACCGAAGATTCATTCCAGAGAATAATAATGATTCATGAATCAACTTGAATTCTGATTCTGTGACTTCTCGAATACCTCCAGATCTACGATTTTCAAGCTCTCCTTCGCGAACTCGCTCGATGCATTACTCGAGCAACAAGAAGCCAGAACACGATCTGAGACAGGGCTCGAGCAACGGCCATTCGAAACCGTCCGTCGTCCAGAACCTTCCATATCCGCCGGCGTAACCACCAATCGCCGGCGACTTCTCAGCTGAATTAACGACGAAGAGAACTTCAATTCTCCACGGCCGCCGCCGCCGACGACCTTCCTCCTCTTGGCCGTGCCGGACCTGGCTTCGGCCTCCATAGCCAAAGCTCTAGCTCTGGTCCTCACGCCGACATACGCAACCTCCATTACTTGAATCTCTCCAATTCCCTTACTCTTCCTCATGTACTTCCCCATCAATCTCTCTCTACTCCATCTCCAACTCTTCAATGACTAACCTCACACTTTCTCTCTCTAGACGAGCGTGAATTCTTCCATGGAAGCAGCACTGAGAGCTTCTTCTTCTTCGTCAGTTTAAGAGAGAGAGAGAGAGAGAGAGAGAGAGATGGTGATGGTGATGGTGATGGTGATGATGCTGACGACGCGGATGGCAGGGATTCCATCTAACGGTTCGGATTTGGTTTTTATTGGCTGAGTTGAGTGGGTACGTGTGGTCGTAATAAGTCCGTTTGAAGTGACGGGGGTGTAGGGTGGCTGTAACGGGAATTTTGACGGCGCCGTTACGGAGATCTGGAGGTTGTATGCGGAGTGTTTGGCGAATCAGTGGGCGACACGTGTAGTTTTGCACGTTGGTTGTGTTGTTTTTTTTTGAACCAATAATTATTGGTCGATTATAGGACCTAACAGTATTCAGTCTGTTTGTTTGAATTTTTTGAATTAAATTTTTTAAAAATTAAAATTTTAAATTTTCATGTTTTTTTATTTTTAATAAATATTTTCAAAATTTTAAATATTTTTTAACGTTTTTAGATAAACTTTATTTAGATGTATTTAAAAAGTAAAAAATTTATGAAAAATATTTTAAAAAATTAATAAATATATAAAAATACAAAAAATTGTATTAAATTATCGTATTTTTTTTATATTTTTGGTATTTAGTGAATTTTTAAAAGGTTTTTTTATAATTTTTTTTACTTTTTAGGTATATTTATGTTAGGTATGTCTAAGAATTAAAAAATTACTTAAAATATTAAAAAAAATTCAGTAAAAATAAAAAAACACGAAAAATGAAAAAATATAATTTTTTGAAAAATGATTTTGAAAAATTCTAACAAAACAAAGTGACTGTTATTAGTAAAAAAATTTTTTTTTAAATAATTTTATATTAAGTAATTAAAAAATTAAAAATATAATATATTATAATTGATGAAAAATATTTTACACGACGTGCCAACACCACCAAATAATTTTTCAACCAGAACTAGGATTTGGGTTATGATCGCGCGTAATATTCGAAATCCGTTTGGTGCCGAACGAGTCTCAAGCGCGATAGTTGTGTATTTCTCGAAATTACTTGCTTGTCCTGGATAGTTCCTTACGACTACCATAATGCCATTCAACTTATTTAGTTCCTATTTTCGGAATTCATTTTTTTAAAAATTAAAATTTTTTGTTTATCATATATATATATATATTTTATTTCTACTGATTTTTTTTTTAATATTCTAAACAATTTTTTTTAATTATTAAATACACCTAATATAAATATACTTAAAAAGTATAATATTTGTAACAAAAATCTTTAAAAAATTCACTAAATACCAAAATTATATAAAAAAATTAAGAGAATTCAATACATTGTTTTGTATTCTTGTATATTTATTGATTTTTTTTAAATATTTTATTTTTTAGATACATCTAAGGAAGGTGAATTTAAAAAAGTAAAAAACTTGTTTAAAATTTTAAAAATATTCACTAAAGCAAAAAAAGACGAAAAATAAAAAATTGAATTTAAAAAAAATTGAATTCAGAAAATTAAAACCAAACACACTAATTCTTATTGTAGTTTCAAATCAATTATGTTACCATAATCGTGTTTATATATTCATAATTTTTTTTTACATGTTATTATTGTATTAATTTAAAGGATTCATTGTTCATGCGTGTTAACAACACAATAGTTACATATGAGATGATAAATGTTTGAAAAATTTATAAAGAAGCCTTTAAAATTTGATTTTGATAACAAATCAAAATTTAAAATTTTAATTAATTCAATTTAAATTAAATATCATTCATTTGTATTGATTATGTATAATATAACTAATAGAGAAGGAACAATTTAAATAATTTAACCACTTTTTATTTTTTTTATTTTTCTTTTATTACTGTTAACAATTACCTTCTACCAGTATCATCATCTATTAATTCTTTTTTTCCATCCACCATTACTCCTCACCTTCCCTAACTGATTGCCAATCTTTTCCTTCTTTCCACAGTCCATAGACACTGCCATCATTAAAAAAATGTCTAAATTGTTCATGTAATTAATAAATGGTTAACATTGATATTATTTTTAAAAGTAAAGTTTTAAATTGAAACAATTAAAATGTTAGAATTTGATTTGTTATCCGTGTCAAAAATGATTATATTTTTTCAATATTTATTTTATAATTTTTTCTAAATATTTTGTGATATGCAAATATAATTATTGTGACTTTATTAATTTTGATTCATATAAATGCTATATCAGCTTTGAGGAGAGAGATTGTATTTTAATATTTTAAATTATTTTACCTTGGGGAAATTAGCTTTTCCATAGGTTCACCTATTGTGTAAATTATTATGGAATTGAAACACTTGGAACTTGGAGTGGCCTCTTTACTACATTTTAGGCTTTTTGGGGGGGGGGGGGGGGGGGGTAAAGCTAGCAAAGTTAAATTTATTAGTAGCTTTATAGGTTGTTAATGCAATAACTCCGACGGTGGATGAGTTGGATTGATCCACGCTTTCAACAGGTCTGCTGGCCTTTGTGTCTCCAACGTATGCTTGCAAAAAGGTCCAATGGGGGACACGGTCCCCCGACAGACTCTTCGATGACCAAGTTAGGTAGGGGTATACTAATTTGAGAGAGAGACAAAGGAATGGAAAACTTAACCTCTAACGTATCTTGAGAGCTTCCTTATATCTTTTACTTATCATTTCCTTGTTCATTCCAGGTTGTCTTGTTGGCCGAGAGTTTATGGCCTAGTTAACATCATTCATGGTGATCCTGCATACTTCGGCATGAGGGGTCTTGCTGCATATAATGCTACAGTGGCCTCATTAAATGGTTGATGTGTGGGTGTAATAACTTTCTAGGATCTTTGTCTGCTTATGTGGCTATGTCCCTACTTGACAAGTGTTTGTATGCCATTGGTCCTGGGCCAGCATTGGCCTTTCAAAGTTCCTGGGCTTTAACCGCAACGACTTGAAGGCCTAGGAAATGGGTGGGTTAAGTTTACGTGGGCCGTGAGTCGTAGGTTGGGTCCTCTTGGGTGCCCTGAGCCGTGGGTTGGGCTCTCTTGGGTGTCCATCGGTATCAGCAGTCCTTCATTCCCAAGTGCAGCTTTAGTCCAATGAAGGGAATAAGAAAGGTGGAGGGAGTCCCCCTAGTCCAGAAATATGAAAGACCGACCGCTTGGGTGACTGGCTAGAGAGGTTGGGGGTGTTTGGTAGGGCTTTTTTGAGCCAACTTATGACTTCTAACTTTTAAAAAGTTATTTTAGACTGTTTGGTTAAACTTATTTCAAACAGCTTCTGATTCTAACAACTTATTTTAAGTCAAAAAAGCTGATTTTGAGAAACTGCTCACCCCTTACTTCTGATTATCAGTTTCTGCTATGGATATGTTAATTCACGGTTATACTCTTAGATTTTTTTATTTTTTATTTTTTTAAAAATAGCAAAGATCCAAATGGACTATAGAATAATAATATTATTTTTTATGAGAAATGTAGACAAATAGTGAATAATAAAAAATAAAAGTTAATTGAAAAATCTATTTCACAGCTTATTTAACAAACACTACTCAGCAACTTAAATCTATAATCTAATAGTTACACCAAACATATTAACAGCTTCTGATTAAAGTCATAATCTATAATCTGTTAAGTTATAATCTATAATCTGTTCTAACAGCTACACCAAACAGGACCGTTGACCAACCGTCATTCGCGAAGGTGACTGAGCGAGAAGGAAGGCCATCTGGATGGCCGACCGCAAAGGTGGCCGAGCGAGAAGGCCGTCTGGATGGCTGATTGTGAAAGTGGTGAGGGTAGCCGAGCGAGAAGGAAAGCAATCTGGATGGCCGATCGTGGAGGTGGCCTAGCGAGAAGGAAAGTTATCTGGATGGCCAACCGCGAAAGGTGGTTGAGCGAGAAGGAAAGTCGTCTGGATGGCCGACCGTGAAGATGGCCAAGCGTGAAGGAAAATCGACTGACAATGGGGCATTGATGGGCGTAGGACTCAAAGGTCAGAAACATGCGCGATGATGTGAAGTAGAAGAGATGGAGAAATAAAAGATAGTTAATAGGGGCGACGCAGCTTGTGTGGGCGCGTGGGGCGATCAACGCCGTTGGTGAAAATGTGGTATCGTTGATGAAAAGCGAAAGGGTTGTGTATAGCAGGGGATTTTCAAAAAGGTAGAGGTATTATCTTGGCGGTTAGGTTTCAAATTGGCAAGGTTTAATTACGATTTGTGAAACATAGGCAAACATTGGGATTTGGGCTACTGCGATTTACGTATCCAATCACGAGAAATCGACAGATCCCAGAGCTTACCTCGTTTGTTTTGTGTGATTCACCATTGCTGCATGTTGCGAGTTTTCTGGCCCCTGCGACCAAGGCGATTTACAGAAACGTGAGTGGGATGGCACAAGAAAAAACCCTTGTACTGACTCCGGACACGTTAGGAGAGGATGATGGCATTGCGTTGGTGGAGGAATATAGGGTGGGGAGATTCGGGAAAAGGAGGAGGGAGAGACCACCCCGACCCGTTTCGATGACAATGATATCAGCCGCCCAACCAGTGAGTCAAATGGCACCGGACCACTAGTATACCAAAGCAGATAAGTCGACGTTGACGCTGGAAGATCTGCAGGAGTTGTAGGTGAAATATCAGATTTTGGCAGAGGTGGAGTTAAGGCTGCCGTCGGCAAAAGAGAGGGCATCAGATGTGAGGCCCATGGAGTTTACGCTCTACGAGGAGGCACTTCGAGGGGGTTTGAGGTTGCCCATGCCCCAAATCGTAGTGGAGGTGTTGAATCAGCTAAAGATGGCGCCTAATTAGCTGATGCCAAATGCGTGGATGATCTTGCTGGCGTGTGCGATCTCCTGGCCGCAAGCGACTGATGGGAGGGAAATGACGATGAAGGAATTTTTCTCATGTTATAATGCCTCAGGCCAGCAGGAGACCTGGGTGACCTTGCAAGCAGTGGTTGGTAGGGAGTTGGTTGCCGGATTGCCCCCGTCTGTGAAGGGTTGGCGAACAAAATGGTTTTTTGTATTGGAAAATGGTGGAAGAGGAGTGTGAACAATGTGGAAACTCCATACGAGGTCGCTGGAGCCAAAATTAGGCGTGGCGGCAGAGAGTAAGGTGAAGTGGGTGAGGGTATGGAAGGAGAATGAGGGGTTAAAGTGAGACAACCTGGTGAAGCCGTCTGGATTGTTTGCATTGGGGTTAGGGCCTAAACCTACATAAGATAACCCGTCGGCCGAAGAAGTGGAGGCTAGGAGGAAGGCCCAAGAAGTAGAAGATAAGGGTATTATGGCGGCGGCAGAAAAGTACAAAGAGAAAGAATTGGGGGTAGTGCCAAAGGTGAGTGTGACGTTGGAGGCATGTCCAAGGCCTAAACCACTGGCAGGGAAGGACTTGAGCATGTTTGTGCCGCCGAAGGCAACGGTGGACCCTTTGAAGGAGAGGAGCAGGGTAGAGGTGGAAAGGATGGTAGGGAAGAGAAAAAAGGAGGCGATTGAGGGAGGGAGAAAGGGGGAATTTGAAAGAAAGCGAAGGCAGCAGTGGCGAGTGGCCAAGTGGAGGTAGGGCCCAGGCCAGAGATGGTTGGGGAAAAAGGGGCTAAGCCCTCAGTTGCGGAGATGATGGTGGTGAAAGATGCGAGGGAAGGGCAGGAGGAGCAGATTGGCCAAGTACAGACGCCAGGGGAAAAGAGGGAGAGAGAGATCATAGCAAAGGGGGAGGTAGGTGAGGAGAGGCCTGCCCTAATGAGGACAACGGCGGGGGCCATGAGAATGGCTGCGCGCCATCTAGGAGCAGTAATAGGTCTTCTGCTAGCGGAGGGGAGGAGTCCATCAATGTATTAAGTAATGCACGAGTGGCAGCAGAGCATTTGTTGGGAACGATAGAGGATGCAACAGTCAAGGACGTCTCCAGGTTTGGGGAGGCTGACCTGATGAGAGCATTTTGCTCTGCTCAAATGGAGTCATTGACGTTGGCTGCAGCATTGGTGGGAAAGGGTGTGGGAGCGAAGATGGAGGTAGCCCCACTGAAAGCGAAGTTAGAGAAGACCCAGGCAGAGCTGGGGAAGGCGAATGGGGAATGTGTATGATGACGAAAAGCGGTACGAAGCATCTACTACCAAGGGTTAAAGTATGCGCGAGAGGCCAAGAACATGGAGGCGTTAGCAGTGGTGCAAGGCTTCATGGCCGAATGTGCCAAGAGTTGGAAGGGGGAAACTAAGGCACAGTTGGCAGATGTTAAGGCGCAACTGGACGAGAAGACAGTGGAATTGGCAGCGGAGCAGACACGAGCTCAAGAACTCCAGGCGGCTTGGGAGACCGCCAAAGAGAGGTTGGAAGAAGACTTAGTCAATAATGAAGAGCTACGTGATGCGTCTTTGAAGGAGAATGAGGAGCTGGATGCACGGGTGGTGGAGTTGACGAAGGCCTTGGAAGAAAAAAAGGCAAAACCAGTAGAATTGAATAGAATGATGGCGTCGGAAAGAGCTGCGTATCCAGATCTGTGTGCTGTTGTGGTGGAACATTTCAAGTTACCATCTGAGTTCCAGGAGGTAGTGGATGTAGCGGTGGCGAGCAGTTTAGCCAGAGAGGAAGAAGGGGGAGCTGGACCATCAAATAAGGCCTCGGTCGAACTAGTGGAGGGGCAAACCAAAGGAGAAATAATCCGGGGCTTTCAGCAGTTGGATTACTATAAGCATGAACTAAGTATGTATTGGGATGGTAAATGGGTGAGCTATGAACGGAGGGCCGCAGAAATCTTCCCCAACATCGATGTCAAACTTCTAAAGCCAGGAGAGAGAGACATAGCGCAGACCCCACTGGATGAGGGGGTTGTGGAGGAAGACTTAGCGTCCAGTGAAGAGGATGAAGGGGGAGAAGACTGAAAACTATGCGTTTTTGTTTGTTTTGTTTTTGTTTTTGGCTTTAGGTTGCTTGTTTAAAGATTTAAGTTATGTTGATAAAAAGTTGTATAGTTTGTAAGGAATTCGAATTATAAAATTGGTCTTTTAATTCTAGTTGAGTATAAATGAATTGTCTGCGTGTTGATTTTGCCTTTTTAAAGGTACAGTTGGAATGGTAAGTTTGATCTTGCAAATATTTGGCTAAGGGCACATAGTTTGGCTGAGCTTTGTAGGCTCAGTCTAGTTGAGGCTGTGCTTAACTCAGTTTGGCTGAACTCTTTAGGCTTAGTCTAGCTGAGGCTTGGAGGGCTCAGTTTGGCTGGGACTTTGCATGACTCAATTTGGCTAAGCTCTATAGGCTCAGTTTGGCTGAGACTTTACTTAACCCAGTCTGGCTGAGCTCTTCAAGCTTAGTTGAACTGAGACTTAGAGGGCTCAGTCTTGCTGAGACTTTGCATAACTCAGTCTGGCTGAGCAGTTCAGGCTCAGTCTGGCTGAGACTTTGCTTAACCTAGTCTGGCTGAGGCTTGGAGGGCTCAGTCTGGCTAGGACTTTGTATAACTCAGTCTGGCTGAGCTCTTCAGGATCAGTTTGGCTGAGACTTTGCTTAACCCAGTCTAGCTAAGCTCTTCAGGCTCAGTGTGGCCGAGACCTTGCATAACTTAGTATGGCTGAGCTCTTCAGGATCAGTTTGGCTGAGACTTTGCTTAACCCAGTCTAACTGAGCTCTTCAGGCTCAGTCTGGCCGAGACCTTGCATAACTTAGTCTGGCTGAGCTTTTCAAGCTCAGTCTGGCTGAGACTTTGCTTAACCCAGTCTGGTTGAGCTCTTCAGGCTTAGTTTTGCTGAGCTCTTTAGGCTTAGTCTGGCTGAGACTTTGCATAACTCAGTCTGGCTAAGCTCTTCAGGCTCAATTTGGCTGAGACTTTGCTTAACCCAGTCTGGATGAGGCTTGGAGGGTTGGCTGAGACCTTGCATAACTCAGTCTGGTTGAGTTCTTTAGGCTTAGTTTAGCTGAGACTTTGCTTAACCTAGTCTAGCTAAGCTTTTCAGGCTCAGTCTGGTTGAGGCTTGGAGGGCTCAGTCTGGCTAAGACCTTGCATAAATTAGTCTGGCTGAGCTCTTCAGGCTCAGTCTGGCTGAGACTTTGTTTAACCCAGTTTGGCTGAGCTTTTCAGGCTCAGTCTAGCTGAAGCTTGGAGGGTTCAGTCTGGCTAAGCTCTTCAGGCTCAGTGTAGCTGAGACTTGGAGGACATAGTTTGGCTGAGACTTGGCATAACTCAGTCTGGTTGAGCTCTTTAGTCTCAGTGTAGCTGAGACTTAGAGGACTCAGTCTAGCTGAGACTCGGGTAACTCAATTTGGCTGAGGCTTGGTGTGTTGCAAGTTGTATAGTATAGACAAGAGAGAGAGAGAGAGAGAGAGAGAGAGAGAGAGAGAGAGAGAGAGAGAAATGTGTTTGTCATTGATATGCAGTGGTGCCACTGTTAGTGTATACATTGTAGTGAAATGGAAAAACTGATCAAGTGGACCGAACAGTAAAATGAACAAAACAACAGGAAAGAACTTCGTCTTATTGGAAATATTGCTTCAAGTGTTCAGCATTCCATGGGTGAGGAAGGTCACTTCCTTCCATATCTTGTAGACGATAGGTGCCAAGTCGTGGCCTGGATTTGATGATGTAGGGTCCTTCCTACTTAGCTGTTAGCTTCCCTTCGATTGGGTTTTTGGTTACAAGAGTGACTTCTCGTAAGACCAAATCTCCCACTGCAAACTCTCCAGGTCAAACTCAGCGATTGTAGTGTTGCCTTACTTTTTGCTGGTATGAGGCTAGTCGGACGACGACGATGTTTCGCAGTTCTTCAATGAGGTCCAGGTCGACCCTTTGAAGTTCTTCGTTGAGTTGCGAATCGGGATGGATGATCCTGGGAGTTGGGAGGCCAACTTCCACGGGGATCACTGCCTCGGCACCGTATGCTAAGCGAAAAGGGGTCTCCCTAATGGGAGTTTTGGCAGTCATCCGATAGGCCCAAAGAACGTTCGATAATTCGTCGGCCTAGAGTCCCTTGTTGGCCTCCAACTTGGTCTTGATTATTTTCAGCAGAGAGCGGTTTGTGACCTCCACTTGACCGTTAGGTTAGGGTGGCCCTGGGGAGGAAAAACAAGGCTTGATGCTAAGCTCTTCACAGAATTCTTTGAATTTGGCATTGTCAAACTGTTTGCCATTGTCAGAGATGATGGCCCGAGGAATCCCGAAATGGCACACTATGGACTGCTAGATGAACCTAGTGGTATTCCGTTTGGTAATCTTGGCCAGGGGCTCAGCTTCTACCCATTTGGTGAAGTAGTCGATGGCGACCATGGCGAACTTGACTTGGTCCCTGTCGGTTAGTAGGGGACCGACGAGATCGATTCCCTACTTGGCGAAATGATAGAGGCTACTGAGCGTGATCAGCTCTACTGGAAGGGCGTGGGGGATGTTGGCAAAGCGTTGGCATTTGTTGCATTTGAGTACAAAGTTGGTGGCATCCTGGTGGAGCGTAGGCCAAAAATAGTCTGTGTGAAGGATTTTATGAGCTAAGGACCGACCCCTAGAATGGTTGTCACAAACCCCCTCATGGACCTCTCTTATCACGTAGGTAGCTTGGCTAGCATTTAGACACTTGAGGTATGGTCATGAGAATCCCTATTTGTACAAGATGCCATGGATAATGACATAATTAGACGACCGAGCTCTGATCTTGTTAGCCTCATGTTTATTCTCTGGTAAGACTCCTTGTTCTAAGAATGAGATGGTGTCTTGGGCCCATGGGATGGGTTCGTCCTGGAGTAGGTGAACCTCTTGTTGAGCTGGTGAAACGGCTGGATAAGCCAAGTATTCGATTCGGACACTGTAGCTAAGGTTGAATTGGTCTGCTGAGGCTAATTGAGCCATTTCATCTGCGTGGGAATTGTCTGATCTGGGGATATACTTGATGTGAAAACTAGTAAAGAGACAAGTGAGGGGAAGAGCGATGTCCCTGTATGATCGTATTGTGTCCTTTTTTACATCGAATTCGCTTGTTATTTGTTCGACGACCAATCGAGAATCACTAGACACATAGAGATGGTCAATCCTAATATCCCTGGCTAGTCGAAGGCTTGCTATTAGGGCCTCATATTCGGCCTCGTTGTTATTTGTAAGGAATAAAAATCGGATAGCACACTTGAAGGATTCACTCTCGAGGGTGGTAAGGATCAAGCCCGCTCCACTACCTTCTCTGTGAGATGAACTATCAACGCTAAGAGCCCAGGAATGAAGGTCTTCTGTGTCAAGAATGACGTTTGTTGATGTCGGGGGTATGTCAGGAGTGAGGTTAGTGAACTCTAAGATAAAATCGGCAACAACCTGGCCTTTGATGGCTGTTCGGGGTCGATAGGAGATCTCGTACTGGCTTAGCTCAAAGGACCATTGCATGAGCCTGCCTGACGATTCTAGTTGTTGTATAACGTTTTTTAAAGGCTGGTCAGTGAGGATTCTTATAGAGTGGGCTTGGAAATCGGATTGGAGGCGTCTGGAGGCGATGACCAAAGCTAGGGCCATTTTTTCTAACAAGGGGTAGTTCTGTTTTGCCCCTCGAAGTGCGCCGCTGATGTAGTAAACTGGGCATTAGACTGAGTCTTCTTTTCAGATGAGGGTAGCACTGACCGCTGTGTTGGAGACAACTAAGTAGAAGAAGAGGGTTTCTCCCGGTATTGCTTGAAAGATGAGAGGGGGTTGGCGATGCATCGTTTCAATTGTTGAGAGGCCTCTTCGAATTCAGTGTTCCACTCAAAACCCTGTCGGAGAACTTTGAAGAATGGAAGGCACTTGTCGGTCGCTTGCGAAATGAAACAGTTGAGGGCGGCGACTCTGCCAGTGAGCCACTGAACTTCCTTTACCGTTCGAGAGATTGCATTTCGATTAAGGCTTTGATCTTCTCTGGATTGGCCTCAATACCTCTGCGGCTGACCATGAACCCAAGAAACTTGCCAAACCCAATGCCGAAGGCACACTTCTCTGGGTTCAGTTTCATTTTATACTTATGTAGGGCCTAGAAGGTCTTTCCCAGGTCGGTCAGATGATCGGAGGAGAGTTTGCTTTTGACGAGCATGTCGTCGACGTAGACTTCCATATTCCTACCTATCTGATTTTTGAAAATGGCATTGACCAAGTGTTGGTAAGTGGCCCTTGCATTCTTCTAACCGAATGGCATCACACGGTAATGATAAGTTCCTCTGTCAGTAATGAAAAAGGTGTGCTCCTGGTCAGCTGCATGCAATAAGATCTGATTATAGCCTGAGAAAGGGTCCATGAAACTAAACATCTGGTGTCCAGGCGTTGCGTCAACCAATAGATCGATCCTGGGTAATGGATAGCTATCCTTAGGGTAGGCTCGGTTGAGGTTGGAGTAGTCGACGCAAAGTCTTCACTTGCCATTGTTTTTGCGGACCAAGACCACATTGGATAGCCATTTGGGATAGTCTACATTTCTAATGAACTAGGCTTTCAATAGCTTGTCTGCCTCAGCAGCAATGAGATTGTTGCGCTCTGGATGGAAAATGCGTTGTCGTTTGCGGAAAGGCCGGAATTGGGGCTTGATGCTGAGGTGGTGGGTAATAAGGGAAGGGTCAATGCTTGACATGTCTGAGTGAGTCCAAGAAAGACATCGTTATGTTCGGTTAAAAGGTTTACAAGGTCGGTCTTGGCCTAGGGGGGTATCTAGCTGCCAATTTTAGCCGTCTTTACATGGTCGGTGGGGTCAATAGGTATTTCAACTAGTTCTTTTACTGGTTCCCTTCTGATTAGCTTATCTTCATCTCTGACGTCAAGGGCTTCTATGATCATGGCCTCCCTCATTCTAACCTCCTTTAATAAAGCGACATAGCATTCTCTGACCACCGTCTGTTCACCCCTCACCATGTCGACCCCCTGATCAGTCAAAAATTTCATGGCCAAATGGTACGTGGAGGTTACGGCTTGGAGGGCGTTAAGAGTTATGTGACCAAGTATGATGTAGTAGGCGGAAGGGCAGTCGACGATGAGGAAAGTGAGTAGTTTTATGGACTGCCGTGGGTATTCTCCGATGGTGATCGGAAGGTCAATAGAGCCTACAGACGTCACCCGATCTTCAGTGAAACCGACCAGAGGGGTTTGTAGAGGAGACAAATTTTCTTCTCCAACCTTGAGCTGGTGGTAACCGTTGAGGAAGATGATGTCTGAGGAGCTGCCATTGTCGACAAGTACTCGTCTGATTTTGTAGTTCGATAAGAGGGCAGAAATGACCAGGAGGTTGTCGTGGGGATAACGAACGCCTATGCAGTCTACCTCCGTGAAGATGATTAGCTCAGTCTATTACTTAGGTTATTTATAGGGACGGTTTATCGTCGCCACTTCCTTATTGGAGCCTTGCCTGATTTTTCTGAGCTCGGCTCTCTGCACCGATCAAGATTGGGGGCAGGACTCTAATTTCTCTGACAATGGGGGCAGGACCACCTTGTGCTCGGGGTTGTGGTGGAGCCCGATCAGCACGTTGTCCAAGTGGTGCGAGTTGTTTGGGAGGAGTGTGGCGGTCGTCGTACCTTGGGGGGTTTGTCCTAGGTCTTTGGTGAGGACGGGCTATGGTGAACCGGTTGAGGTGTCCCTGGCAGATCAAATCCTCAACCTGGTCCTTAAGGTTGACACATTCTTCAGTGGTATGGCCATGGTCACGATGGAAGCGGCAATATTTGGATTGGTCCCGTCGGGTGGAGGGGGACTTTGATGGTTACGGCCACTTGAGGTTATAGTCACGCTGGATTTGGTGCAATACTTGCTCCATAGGTAAGGAACACTTCTGGTGGACCCATGTCTCCAAATGCCTGCGTTGTCAACAGGTTAAAGCAGAACATCAGAGACTTGTATGAATGTTACAACCACTCCCTATTCTTGAATGGAAATGAGAGCACATTACTACTATGGACTTCATGGTCGGGCTACCGCAGTCAGTCTCGAATAATGATGCAATATGGGTTATCGTAGATCGATTGACGAAGTCAATGCATTTTCTACTAATCAGAATTATGTACTCCCTTTCTAAGTTCGCCACTACATATATTAAGGAAATCATTCGTTTGCATGACACCCCAGTTTTAATCGTATCCGATAGAGACCCCCGCTTCGTGTCTCACTTCTAGAACAAATTACAAGAAGCTTTGTGAACTACTTTGAAGTTTAGCACGATTTATCACCCGCAAACCGATGGGCAATCTGAAAGAACAATCCAGACTTTGGAAGATATGTCACGTGTGTGTGTACTAGACCTCAAAGGTAATTGGGATGATCACCTACCTTTGGTGGAGTTTGCCTATAATAATAGCTACCATGCAAGCATTGGAATGGCACCATACGAGGCACTATACGGAAGAAAATGTCGACCACCTCTGTGTTGGACAAAAGTCGGAGACAGGAAACTGTTAGGCCTTGAGATCGTGCAAACAACGAGCGATAAAATTCAACTCATCCAACAACGAATTCGCACTACCCAGAGTCGCCAGAAGAGCTATGCAGATACACGGAGACGGGACTTGGAATTTCAAATGGGAGATCATGTGTTCCTGAAAATCTCACCAACGAGAGGGGTTATCCGATTTGGAAAACGAGGAAAGTTAATGTAACAACCCTGACTCATGATTAACGATAAACCATGATTTAATATGCCTAATAAGTTATTAAGCTTAGATTTTGAATAAAATGCACATGTGTTGCATTATTTGCGTTTTATCTGTTCATTGTAGGAATATCTGTTTGAAATTTCTGTTACATTTTGTAAATTGAAGGCCTTATCGGCATCCGATTCTAAAATTAGCTTGATATATGTGTTATAAGGAATTTTTAGAATTTTATGATAGGTTCAATTAAATTCGATTCGGAATGAATTAAATTAGAATAATTAGTGCTCATTTGATTAGTTTGAACTAAGTTTAATTAAGCTTTCTTAATTGAGCCTATATAAGGCAAAAGTAGGCTCTAGATTACATTTTCATACTTTCTTTTCACTTCCTTGAGAGCAAAAATGTGAGAGAGGAAGGAACCAAGGGAGTTTGAGATCAAACCTTGAGATTAGGAAAGAAATTGCTAGGAGATTGGTGAATTTCTTAAGAGCATCACTAACCTTAAAGAATTGAATACTCTAGGTGAGAATCTTGTCCCTAAGCTTTGTATTCCAGACATTTGTGAGAGAGTTCAAGAAGTTAAGATGGCTAAACATGAGAATTGAGCTTAAATTAAGGAATTTGGAAAGAGTCATTGCATGCATGCATAATTCATGAAGTTTTGAGTTTGATATCAAAGAACTTCCACATGCATGTGTTCATCTTGTCTTTGTTTTGATGATTTATGATGTTTCACACCAATTTACCGCAATAGCTCATGTATTGAAAGTGTTGAAGCCAAGATAAATCCATACATGCTATGTTATTGAAATTCTAAGTTGATTTTGCACAATTCACATGCTCTCGAACCTTGATTTTGCGAAATGATCTTAAATTCACAGAGTTTTTCCAAGTTACATAAGTTTCCTTACGTTTTTGGCCCAAAAGAACATGAATTCCAGCATTAAAATTGAGTTTTGAACTTGGAGATCAAATTTACAAATTCCAGAATTTGCATCTACGCTTGAGCGTAGGAATCCACGCTTGAGCGACCACTCTGAGTGCGTGCACTTCCGCTCGAGCGACCTGAAGCATGCTCGAGCGTGAATTGCAAGCCCTCAGAATTTCTTGTGTTTTGCAGCACGCTTGAACGACAGGAGTCACGCTTGAGTGTGGGTCTGAGTCTCACGCTCAAGCAGGGATTGAGCGTTCGTCGAGCGTAAAAAACAAGCAACCAGTACTTTTTTCAAAGTTTACAGACCGCTCGAGTGAAGGAAGTCACGCTCGAGAGAACCCTCATATTTTGCATGTCTGCTCGAGCGGGGAAAGCCATGCTCAAGTGGGGACCCTGTTTTTAGAAATTTGACTAAGTGTTTTCCAAAGCATTTTTGCATCCTCATTCCATCCTAGGCACTCCCAGGCCAAGATTAAGGCATAATAATGAGAGTAAATGAAGAAACACACTAAGAACAAGAACGTAATGAGTTAGATGTTTTCCAATGTGTGTTTCGAATGTGTATTTGTTATGTGTTAATGTAAGTCACGTACCGTAAACCGTTTGATTAGTCTGCTTTGTCTGTCTGCACTCGAAGCCAACTGTGAGTAATAACTTAGTAAAACTATGTTCAATTTTATTTATTTTTTGTATGATGAATTAAGATCTGTTTTCTGAAATGATATGTTTTGTACAATGAATGATTGTCCAATTTCTGACAATGTATTCATGGCATCCTTAGCATAATGTGATATCTGTTAGGTGCCACCCAGTATCGGAGGTTCCATTATGGAACTTAATATATCTGCACTCTGTTACGGTACCGGAGGCTCCATCATGGAGCTCAGCATATCTGTCATCTGTTACCCGGATCCGGAGATTCCTTTATAGAACTGGTTATTTAGAACCACCATATGTTCTGCATCTGTTCTGTATCTGCTCTGTTAGCGCTAATGGATGTACCACGTATAATTAAGCATGAACTCTGATTACTGTGTATGAGTTGAACAAGGATATGAATATGAATCTGTTTATAAATCTAAATTATGATTTCTGAATCTGGTATGGACTTCATTTATTAAATCCTTTATTTCGTTATTAGTTACTCGGTTTCCGCTTACTATTTATATCATGTATGTAAGTGACCAAGCACGTGACCAGGCTCAGAGTTGAGGACCTGGCGTTTTAGTTTTTGTCAGCTAACCTTTGTGCCTCCCGAGGAGGTTTCGGATTAAGTCGAGTTTAGTGGCTGTTTTTGTGAATGTACTAGACTTTGTTTCTTTGAATTATGAGCAAGATTTTTGATTATACGTTCATGGGTGGTGTGTAAATACTGAATCTTTTGACGCCACTTGCTAGTTTATAAAAGCTATTTAAATTATATATCTCATGTATGTCGTCACAGCTCAATGGACTAATAATATTTTATATATTTGCTTCTGCAGCCCCTAACTATATGTTATTCTGTTAAGAGGCCTTTGGTAATCCAAGGATTACTAGCCGGTTACGACGCTAAACCTATAGGGGCGGGTTTGGGTCATGACAGTTAAACCCACGTTACATCGGGCCATTCGAGATACTAGAAAGGATTGGTCCTGTGGCATATTGCTTGCACTTCCACCTGAACTATCCAATGTCCATAATGTGTTTCACGTTTTGATACTTCAACAGTATCTTCGAGATCCAGAGCATGTTGTCGATTACGAGAACCTGGAAGTTCAAGAAGACCTCTCTTACGAAGAGCAACCTGTATAGATTCTCAATCGTTGTGATCAAGTCCTTCGAAATAAGACTATACCTCTTGTAAAAATCTTATAGAGAAACCATTGTATCGAAGAAGCGACATAGGAAACTGAAAGCCAAATGCGAGCCAAATACCCACACCTCTTCGAAAACTAAGGTACGTCAAGTTTGGAGACAAACTTCTTTTAAGGAGAGGAGAAACGTGACACCCCAATTGTTTAATTAATTTAATAAAAATAAATAAATAAATGAATATGAATAAAATAAAATAAAAATAAAATATTTGATTTTATAATTAAACTCGCTACAATGTAATCTAACTTAAAATTAGGGGCATTATTATTACCAAAACATAACAATGTGATTAACATATTATTTAGGGCCAACTAAAACCTAACCATGAGATTAGTAATTTGTGTGGGCCAAAAGTGAAAATAAACTAAAGTGAAGACAAGTGGCGACACCTCTCAAATACCAACAAGCTAATAACGTGACAGGAAATTAGAATGAGAAGCAACGTGGCAGCTGTTGGCCTAAGCACTTGGAATAATAGGCAAGTTTTGGAGTCTATAAATAGGTATTGTTTAGGAAGTGTAGAAGTAGCAACGAAAAGAGATAAAGAAAAAAAAGGAGGCAACGGCTAAAGGAGGCTCATAAAGTAAGAGGAAGAGTGGAAAATAATAGAAAAAGTGAGTTATATTATACCTTAAGTTACCATAATATATTTTCTATATGTCTTGAGTCACTAAAATATATTTTACGAATGTTTTTAGTTACCACAATTTATTTTATATAATTTATGTTTTATGGTTGTGTTAATGTTTCAATTATGTGGATTATTTTTGAACTTTATTTGCTTAAATTAAAACCCATGGATATGTTTGTTTAAATTTTAGAAAATATTTGACAATGATCTTGCAAACAAGTATTGTCTATAAGTACCACCACAGGAATTCCACGCCTTGGGGGACTTAAATAAACCATTGGCCCCTGTTTGGCCACCTTGTGGTCCTCTGTTTGTCATAGATTCATTGACCCTTGTTTTGATTGTCACTCAAGTGACCCCTGTTATGTTCTGTTTTGTACCATGGTTATAATTATTTACGTAATTTCTGTATTTTAGTTTCTGCCATTTTAACAATTTATTTATACAACCTAAATTATGTTAATGTTTTAACTTAAATAACTATCCATGGCTATGTTGTGCCCTTATACTCACAGTATAATATTTCTCACTCTACTATCTGCTTATAACTGTTACCCCTTTCAAGTGATGAGACTTAGCAGAATCAAGATGGGGGATAAACTACAGTGTTTTTTTTTTTTTTTTCTACATTTCTAATTGGACACCTACAATAAAATAAAAGCCCAAATGACTATGTTTGTTTCCTTTTAACAAACATTCGGTGCCCTATTATTTTATTTTAATTTATTTAATTTATCCGCTT
>CM069906.1:112981034-113127185 GCA_036172215.1 Camellia granthamiana
TACATGGTCAATGGGGTCAATAGGTATTTCAACTAGTTCTTTTACTGGTTCCCTTCTGATTAGCTTATCTTCATCTCTGACGTCAAGGGCTTCTATGATCATGGTCTCCCTCATTCTAACCTCCTTTAATAAAGCGACATAGCATTCTCTGACCACCGTCTGTTCACCTCTCACCATGTCGACCCCCTGATCAGTCAAAAATTTCATGGCCAAATGGTACGTGGAGGTTACGGCTTGGAGGGCGTTAAGAGTTATGTGACCAAGTATGATGTAGTAGGCGGAAGGGCAGTCGACGATGAGGAAAGTGAGTAGTTTTATGGACTGCCGTGGGTATTCTCCGATGGTGATCGGAAGGTCGATAGAGCCTACAGACGTCACCCGATCTTCAGTGAAACCGACCAGAGGGGTTTGTAGAGGAGACAAATTTTCTTCTCCAACCTTGAGCTGGTGGTAGGTGTTGAGGAAGATGATGTCTGAGGAGCTGCCATTGTCGACAAGTACTCGTCTGACTTTGTAGTTCGATAAGAGGGCAGAAATGACCAGGAGGTTGTCGTGGGGATAGCGAACGCCTATGCAGTCTACCTCCGTGAAGATGATTAGCTCAGTCTATTACTTAGGTTATTTATAGGGGCGGTCTATCGTTGCCACTTCCTTATCGGAGCCTTGCCTGATTTTTCTGAGCTCGGCTCTCTGCACCGATCAAGATTGGGGGCAGGACTTTGATTTCTCTGACAAGGAGGGCAGGACCACCTTGTGCTCGGGGTTGTGGTGGAGCCCGATCAGCACGTTGTCCAAGTGGTGCGAGTTGTTTGGGAGGAGTGTGGCGGTCGTCGTGCCTTGGGGGGTTTGTCCTAGGTCTTTGGTGAGGACGGGCTATGGTGAACCGGTTGAGGCGTCCCTGGTAGATCAAATCCTCAACCTGGTCCTTAAGGTTGACACATTTTTCAGTGGTATGGCCATGGTCACAATGGAAGCGATAATATTTGGATTGGTCCCATCGGGTGGAGGGGGACTTTGATGGTTGGGGCCACTTGAGGTTATAGTCACGCTGGATTTGGTGCAATACTTGCTCCATAGATAAGGAACACTTCTGGTGGACCCATGTCTCCAAATGCCTGCGTTGTCAACAGGTTAAAGCAGAACATCAGAGACTTGTATGAATGTTATAACCACTCCCTATTCCTGAATGGAAATGAGAGCACATTACTACTATGGACTTCATGGTCAGGCTACCGTAGTCAGTCTCAAAGAATGATGCAATATGGGTTATCGTAGATCGATTGACGAAGTCAATGCATTTTCTACTAATCAGAATTATGTACTCCCTTTCTAAGTTCGCCACTACATATATTAAGGAAATCATTCGTTTGCATGACACCCCAGTTTTAATCGTATCCGATAGAGACCCCCGCTTCGTGTCTCACTTCTGGAACAAATTATAAGAAGCTTTGTGAACTACTTTGAAGTTTAGCACGAGTTATCACCCGCAAACCGATGGGCAATCTGAAAGAACAATCCAGACTTTGGAAGATATGTCACGTGTGTGTGTACTAGACCTCAAAGGTAATTGGGATGATCACCTACCTTTGGTGGAGTTTGCCTATAATAATAGCTACCATGCAAGCATTGGAATGGCACCATACGAGGCACTATACGGAAGAAAATGTCGACCACCTCTGTGTTGGACAAAAGTCGGATACAGGAAACTGTTAGGCCTTGAGATCGTGCAAACAACGAGCGATAAAATTCAACTCATCCAACAACGAATTCGCACTACCCAGAGTCGCCAGAAGAGCTATGCAGATACACGGAGACGGGACTTGGAATTTCAAATGGGAGATCATGTGTTCCTAAAAATCTCACCAACGAGAGGGGTTATCCGATTTGGAAAACGAGGAAAGTTAATGTAACAACCCTGACTCATGATTAACGATAAACCATGATTTAATATGCCTAATAAGTTATTAAGCTCAGATTTTGAATAAAATGCACATGTGTTGCATTATTTGTGTTTTATCTGTTCATTGTAGGAATATCTGTTTGAAATTTCTGTTACATTTTGTAAATCGAAGGCCTTATCGGCATCCGATTCTAAAATTAGCTTGATATATGTGTTATAAGGAATTTTTAGAATTTTATGATAGGTTCAATTAAATTCGATTCGGAATGAATTAAATTAGAATAATTAGTGCTCATTTGATTAGTTTGAACGAAGTTTAAGTAAGCTTTCTTAATTGAGCCTATATAAGGCAAAAGTAGGCTCTAGATTACATTTTCATACTTTCTTTTCACTTCCTTAAGAGCAAAAATGTGAGAGAGGAAGGAACCAAGGGAGTTTGAGATCAAACCTTGAGATTAGGAAGGAAATTGCTAGGAGATTGGAGAATTTCTTAAGAGCATCACTAACCTTAAAGAATTGAAGACTCTAGGTGAGAATCTTGTCCCTAAGCTTTGTATTCCAGACATTTGTGAGAGAGTTCAAGAAGTTAAGATGGCTAAACATGAGAATTGAGCTTAAATTAAGGAATTTGGAAAGAGTCATTGCATGCATGCATAATTCATGAAGTTTTGAGTTTGATATCAAAGAACTTCCACATGCATGTGTTCATCTTGTCTTTGTTTTGATGATTTATGAAGTTTCACACCAATTTACCGCAATAGCTCATGTATTGAAAGTGTTGAAGCCAAGATAAATCTATACATGCTATGTCATTGAAATTCTAAGTTGATTTTGCACAATTCACATGCTCTCGAACCTTGATTTTGCGAAATGATCTTAAATTCACAAAGTTTTTCCAAGTTACATAAGTTTCCTTACATTTTTGGCCCAAAAGAACATGAATTCCAGCATTAAAATTGAGTTTTGAACTTGGAGATCAAATCTGAAAATTCCAGAATTTGCATCTACGCTCGAGCGTAGGAACCCACGTGTCACGACCAAAACCCGGCCCTATGGGTTTAGCACCGTAACCGGCCAGTAATCCGAGATTACCGAAGGCCTGCTTAACAGTAGTACAGTAACACAGAGTTCAGGGCCTGGCGGAAGCCAATACAGTAAATAAACAGTGTCCATTGAGCTGTGACAGTCTGTATGCCAAAAAGATTTTTCATGCATTCATACATTCAAACAGTACAGTCTATACAAAATTTACAGTCACACAGTATAGGGACCTAATCCCTTGATAACAGTACAGTTAGTAGCTGACAGTCTATACAGTTGTCCAAAACAGTACGGAGACAGACGGGGGAAAAACAAGACACCCCAAAGCCATAGCATGGCAACTCGGAACCTCGCAGTGGGGCACATAGGCTGGCTTGACAAAACTGGAGTCTAACCCACGCTCCTAGCTCCGATCTGGTGGCTGAGCACCTACATATATATATAAACAGTGAGCTAAAGCCCAGTGAATAACATAATGCGTAAAGAGGTTAAGAATGAAATGTCCTTACAGTAATGAAAACAGTTCATTAAACAGTATTTCAGTCTTTCAGTCAGAACAGTTATTCAGTCGTATGTGGTACATCCATTAGCTTAGCAGTAAACAGTAGGTCTTAAAGACCGAACAGTAGTGATGGCCATCAATCAGTAAACGGTAATGGTTCCACGAGGGAACCAACAGAGATCTCTGTAACAGTAACAATAACAGTATACAATAGTTTCTAAGGATGCCACAATACATTTCAGAATATAGGACATACATTCAATCAATTAACAATAATTATTTCAGAAAACAGTTCTGTTAAACAGTCAGAAAACATTCTCGGTTGAACATATCTTTACACAATTGTTACTCACAGAGTTTGGGCTACGGTATGCTAGAGCGTGTTTCCCCAGTCGCCAACCCTACACAGTTCACAGGTTGAACACACACTAAGCTACACAGTTGGGAAATATCATAATTTAATCCTTAATTTGCCTTGGTGTGTTCTACATCTATATCCTCATTAAGATGTCTTAAACTAGGCCTAAGAATGCCTAGAATGGGATGAGGATGCAAAAATACACTTAGAAAGCATTTTGCAAAGTTTGTTGAAAATAGGAGCCTCGCTCGAGCGAGCTTCCAAAATCAAAGGCTTCGCTCGAGCGAGAAATCCTTCGCTTGAGCGAGCTGCTGAAACAGTAAAAGTACTGGATGCTGAAATTTTACGCTCGAGCCACCAATCCTACGCTCGAGCGTAGCTTCGAACAAAGGTTGGTCGCTCGAGCGAAGAATCCTTCGCTCGAGCGAAGAGGCCAAATTCTGGAATTTCCAGATTTGTCTCCTAAGCTCAAACCAACCATTCTTTCACTCAAAACTCGACCCCTTGGGCCCAAATTCTGGAAAACACATCTAAATTCAATGTATAACAAGTTTCAAAGCTCAACTTACGAATTCAAGCCCCAAAGGTGAGTCAATTAAAACCATTTTTCAAACCCATTTTTCATGAACAATGTTCAAACATGACATGCATGCATTCAAACCAATTTAAAGCTTCAAATCATGCTCTAATGAGTTCATTCTCTTCAAAACAAGTTGAAAACATGGACTTAAGTTTAAACATGAGCATGCATGTACAATTCTACCATGAATTCAACTCAAATTCCAACATTTCAACCATGCATGCATGAAAGGAGTTCTAATTCAACACTATAGAACCAATTTATGTCTTAACTCTATAATTTGCCATGAATCTAGCAAGAATCAACCTTAAGGACATCAATGAGGGGTTGAAATTCACTTACCTAAGTCTTGTATTCAAGGTTTAGAAGTCCAATTTGACAATTACACTTCAATTCTACCAAAATCCAAGCCAAAATCACAAGATCAACTCCTTCTCTCTCTCATTCTCTTGTTTGGTCAGTTGGGCACTCAAAATAGGCTGATGAATGTGTTTTGATTAAGTACAAACAAGGCCTCAAAGTATGTAAGGTAATGGCCACTAGGTGGCATTTTGGTAAATAAATCAAAGTTAGCAATTTATCACTATTTGATCTAATTTAATCATTCCTAATCACATTTTAGATAAATACACCATAAAATCACATAAATCTTACTGATCATGAAACACTAAACAATTCTCAGTTCGGCCGCCGATAAGGCCTTCAATTTGCAGTTTAAACATAAAAACACGAACAGATAATCAAATAATCGAAAAGATAAAAATGCAATACAATAAACATGCTTAGTTAATTCGGTTTCAATTTTCGATCAGTCCGTTCAGTACTCCAGGTAGTTCAATTATCAGTCATAAGCATTCCAGTTTAGCAGTAATCAGTATGTAATTCAGTAAATTTTCGGTAAACAGTATGGGGTTGTTACAGTCTCCTCTCCTTATAAGGAGTTTAGTCCTCTAAACTCGAGTTACCTTCATTCTGGAAGAAAATAGGATTCAGCGGAAACAAATCAGGATATCGCCTAGCCATGTCATCTTCCCTTTCCCAAGTGGCATACACACCACCGTGGTTCTGCCAGTCAACTTTCACTAACGGGATCTCTTTGTTTCTCAGTTTCTTGATTCGTCGGTTTACAATCTGTATAGGCCGTTCCTCGTAAGTGTAGTCATCACTCAACACTACTCGAGTAGGCTCAATTACATGAAAGGGATCCCGGAGATAATCTCTCAACATCGAAATGTGGAAAACATTATGCATGTGCTCCATTTCAGGAGGGAGCGCAACTTGATACGCCACCGGATTAATTTTCTCAATAATTTCATATGGTTCGACGTATCTCGGCGCTAACTTGCCCTTGACTCCAAAACGAGTCTGGCCTTTCATTGGTGTCACTTTCACAAACACGTGATCACCCACTTCATATTCTCTGTCCCGTCTTCTGACATCCGCATAACTTTTCTGTCTGCTCTGTGCAGTTTTCAGTCTCTGTTGTATCAGTTTCACTTTCTCAGTCGTTTCATATACAATCTCGGGTCCAAGCAAAGGCCCATCTCCAACTTCTGCCCAGCAAATCGGAGATCTACATTTCCTGCCATACAATGCCTCGAAAGGCGCCATACCAATACTCGAATGGTAGCTGTTGTTGTAGGCGAATTCAGCCAATGGCAAATGACTTTCCCAGTTTCCCTAAAAATCAAGGACACACATTCTCAATAGATCCTCCAAGGTTTGGATGGTCCTTTCTGACTGTCCATCTGTCTGAGGATGATAGGCACTACTCAGCCTCAATTCAGTACCCAATGCAGTCTGTAGGCTTTGCCAAAACCTTGATGTAAATTTCGAATCCCTGTCAGAAACAATAGACACAGGCACTCTATGCAGTCTCACAATTTCATCAATATAGATAACAGCCAATTTGTCCGCATTATAGATTGTCTTGACAGGTAAGAAGTGAGCAGATTTGGTTAGTCTATCAACAATAACCCAAATTGAATCCATACCTTTTCTGGAGCGAGGTAATCCAACGATAAAATCCATCGTGATATGCTCCCATTTCCACTCTGGTATGGGTAAGGGTTGTAATAATCCAGCAGGTCGTTGATGTTCAGCTTTGACTTGTTGGCAATGAAGACATTTGGACACAAAGTCGGCAATTTCGTTCTTCATTCCCGGCCACCAGAAATTCTGTTTCAGATCTTGGTACATCTTTGTATTCCCCGGGTGGATAGACAATTTTGAATTGTGGCCCTCTTGCAGAACTCTTCTTTTCAGTTCAGTGTCATTTGGCACACACAGTCTTTCTTGAAATTTCAGTACATTGTTCTCAAACTTGAACCCCGGTCTCGGTTTATTTTCCCTTTCTTCGATGATCTTCTTCAAGAAGTCATCCTGTTGCTGTTTCTCTTTAATTTCTTCTATCAAGGCTGGTTGAGCAGAAATAACAACTATTGTTCCACCTTGTTCTCTCAAAACAATTTCAATTTCAGATTTTTCAAGATCATGAAGCAATTCTTTCTGCCCGGTAAGCAAACAAGCTAAGTTGGCAATTGATTTTCGGCTCAATGCATCGGCAACAGTGTTGGCTTTTCCCGGATGGTACAGAATCTGTAGGTCATAGTCTTTGATCAGTTCTAGCCATTTGCGTTGTCTCATATTTAATTCTTTCTGTGTGAAGAAATATTTTAAGCTCTTGTGGTCGGTATAAACTTCACATGTCGCCCCATACAGATAGTGACGCCAAATTTTCAGTGCAAACACTACTGCTGCAAGTTCCAAATCATGGGTCGGGTAGTTCTTTTCATGTGGTCTCAACTGTCGGGAAGCATAAGCAATAACTCTCCCATTCTGCATTAAAACACACCCCAAACCCTTATGAGAAGCATCACTAAATACAGTATAACCATCCGTACCTGAAGGTAGAGTAAGGACCGGTGCAGTCACAAGTCGAGTTTTCAACTCTTGAAATGCTGACTCCCTTTGGTCTGTCCAGTCAAATGATGTCCCCTTCTGAGTTAACTGAGTCAATGGTAAGGCAATTTTGGAGAAATCTTTGACAAATCTTCTGTAATATCCAGCCAATCCCAAAAAGCTTCGGACTTCAGTCACATTTGTTGGTCTAGGCCAGTTCACTACAGCTTTAATTTTCTGCGGATCAACAGGAATTCCATCTTTGCTAACAACATGCCCCAAAAACATAACATGATCAATCCAAAATTCACATTTAGACAATTTAGCATACAGTTTCTGTTCCCTTAGGGTCTGCAGGGCAAGTCTCAGATGGTGTTCATGTTCTTCTCTACTTTTTGAATAAATCAGTATGTCATCAATAAATACCACAATGAAATCATCAAGGTATGGTTTAAAAATTCTGTTCATAAGGTCCATAAAAGCAGCAGGGGCATTCGTGACTCCGAATGGCATAACTAAAAATTCATAATGGCCATACCTCGTTCTAAAAGCAGTTTTATCAATGTCTTCCGGTTTAACCTTCAGTTGATGATACCCCGATCTGAGATCAATCTTGGAAAACACTTGTGCACCCTGTAACTGATCAAATAAATCATCAATACGTGGCAATGGGTATTTATTTTTCACAGTTACCTTGTTCAATTCACGGTAATCAATGCACAGTCTCAGTGAGCCATCTTTCTTCTTTACAAATAAAACAGGTGCACCCCACGGTGAAGTACTGGGCCTGATAAACTTCTTGTCTAACAGTTCTTGCAATTGCACTTTCAACTCCTTCAGTTCAGTTGGGGCCATTCGGTACGGGGCCTTAGACACTGGCTGTGTTCCCGGAATCACGTCCACGGTAAATTCAATCTCCCTATCAATCAAATCCCCTGGCAGATCATCTGGAAATACATCTGGGAATTCTCTGACTATAGGAATACAATTCACATCAGTTTTAACACTATCATCAGTAGACACAGTCAGCACAGAACACAGATATCCTTTACACCCCTTTCTAATCAGTTTAACAGCTTTCACTGAAGAAATCAAATACGGAGGAGGTACTACTCCACTCCCATTAAACACAAATTCAGCCAAACCAGGTGGACGGAAAACAACTTGCTTAGTCACACATTCAATAGTGGCATAATATTTTTGTAACCAATCCATCCCCAATATTACATCAAAATGGTCAATGTTCAATGGCAGTAAGTCAATAAACAGATGCATATCCCCAACAATAATTTCACAAGCAGGATACATATATGCACATGTCATGGATCCCCCAACAGGTGATGATACAGCTAGCAGATAATTCATAGGTTCTAAGGGTCTATTCAATTTCCGTGAAAAAGCATGCGACACATAAGAATGTGTAGACCCCGAATCAATCAATATATATGCATTTTGTGTACAAATAGAGAGGATACCTGACACAACGGTCTCAGTATTTTGCACGTCTCCCGGTACTAGGGCAAACACTCGGCCCTGCCTCATAGGCTCTTTCCCGGTAGCTTTGGGGTTAGGCTTTGGTGCTGCAGTTGATGCTGCTGCGCTTGGTGCAGCTTTGCTACTGGCTTGCGGAGCAGAGGGACAGTCTCTAACCATGTGGCCCACTTTGCCACATCTGTAACAGGCTCCGGATATTTTGTGACAAACCCCTTTATGCTTGTTGCCACATACAGAGCAGGGTGGAATGAACCCACTCCCTTGGCTGGGGCTAGTTGTTGACCCCGTATTCTGTTTCTTGTTGGAAGGGTTGTGCTTGCCTTTCTTGAATTTGAAACCCTGCCTTTTTCCATGCCATTCAATTGTTGGTGTTTCAGATTGTTTCACTGCTGCAATGTTCGACTCGGCCATTAATGCCCGGTCGAGAACACCCACAAAAGTCGGTAGTTTCAAAACATTTATTCGGTCAAGTATTGCAACATTAAGGCCGCCTTCAAATTTCCTGGCCTTCTTATATTCAGTGTCTACCATATGTGGCGCATATCTAGCAAGCTCGGTAAATTTCGTTTCATATTCGGCCACAGACATTGTACCCTGTTTCAGTTGTTCAAATTCAGTTACTTTCCTATCCCTGACGCACTGTGGGAAGTACTTTTCAAAGAAGGACTCCTTGAGCTGAGCCCAAGTCATAACAGTATTTGTATCACGGATCAACATCCACCACCTTCTAGCTTCTTCTTGTAGGGTGAAGGTAGCTAACAGTACTTTATTCGCTTCTGAGCACGGAAACACTTCAAATAGTTTTTCTGTTTCAAGCACCCAAGCTTCAGCCTTTAGCGGTTCAAGGCCTCCCTGAAAGGATGGCGGTTTCATCTTGCTGAATTTATGGGTGAGGGCAATTATGTCCCCATCATTCACATTTACATTAGGTTCCGGCTGTACCGGAGGAGGAGGAGGTGGGGGCTGTTGATTCTGTTGTTGCTCAAGTCTAGTAGTTATCAATTCCATCATTCTTTCCATTCTTGCCATTCTTGCCTCAGTAGATGAGGATTCAGGTTCATTTGCATTGTCCATTTCACTATAAACAGTTATAACAGTTATAACAATTATAACATAAACAGTTGCATATTCAGTCAGTTATCACATTAACATGTATTCAGTCATAACATAGCCACACACTTTTCAAGTTCATGAAATGCCCTAATCACTTTTCTAGGACACCCTATAGCTCATTTGGACACGTGTGTGGGGTATAACTCGTGGTTAAGTATCGCTCTGATACCACTCTGTCACGACCCAAACCCGGCCCTATGGGTTTAGCACCGTAACCGGCCAGTAATCCGAGATTACCGAAGGCCTGCTTAACAGTAGTACAGTAACACAGAGTTCAGGGCCTGGCGGAAGCCAATACAGTAAATAAACAGTGTCCATTGAGCTGTGACAGTCTGTATGCCAAAAAGATTTTTCATGCATTCATACATTCAAACAGTACAGTCTATACAAAATTTACAGTCACACAGTATAGGGACCTAATCCCTTGATAACAGTACAGTTAGTAGCTGACAGTCTATACAGTTGTCCAAAACAGTACGGAGACAGACGGGGGAAAAACAAGACACCCCAAAGCCATAGCATGGCAACTCGGAACCTTGCAGTGAGGCACATAGGCTGGCTTGACAAAACTGGAGTCTAACCCACGCTCCTAGCTCCGATCTGGTGGCTGAGCACCTACATATATATATATATAAACAGTGAGCTAAAGCCCAGTGAATAACATAATGCGTAAAGAGGTTAAGAATGAAATGTCCTTACAGTAATGAAAACAGTTCATTAAACAGTATTTCAGTCTTTCAGTCAGAACAGTTATTCAGTCGTATGTGGTACATCCATTAGCTTAGCAGTAAACAGTAGGTCTTAAAGACCGAACAGTAGTGATGGCCATCAATCAGTAAACGGTAATGGTTCCACGAGGGAACCGACAGAGATCTCTGTAACAGTAACAATAACAGTATACAATAGTTGCTAAGGATGCCACAATACATTTCAGAATATAGGACATACATTCAATCAATTAACAATAATTATTTCAGAAAACAGTTCTGTTAAACAGTCAGAAAACATTCTCGGTTGAACATATCTTTACACAATTGTTACTCACAGAGTTTGGGCTACGGTATGCTAGAGCGTGTTTCCCCAGTCGCCAACCCTACACAGTTCACAGGTTGAACACACACTAAGCTACACAGTTGGGAAATATCATAATTTAATCCTTAATTTGCCTTGGTGTGTTCTACATCTATATCCTCATTAAGATGTCTTAAACTAGGCCTAAGAATGCCTAGAATGGGATGAGGATGCAAAAATACACTTAGAAAGCATTTTGCAAAGTTTGCTGAAAATAGGAGCCTCGCTCGAGCGAGCCTTCCTTCGCTCGAGCGAGCTTCCAAAATCAAAGGCTTCGATCGAGCGAGAAATCCTTCGCTCGAGCGAGCTGCTGAAACAGTAAAAGTACTGGATGCTGAAATTTTACGCTCGAGCCACCAATCCTACGCTCGAGCGTAGCTTCGAACAAAGGTTGGTCGCTCGAGCGAAGAGGCCAAATTCTGGAATTTCCAGATTTGTCTCCTAGGCTCAAACCAAGCATTTTTTCACTCAAAACTCGACCCCTTGGGCCCAAATTCTGGAAAACACATCTAAATTCAATGTATAACAAGTTTCAAAGCTCAACTTACGAATTCAAGCCCCAAAGGTGAGTCAATTAAAACCATTTTTCAAACCCATTTTTCATGAACAATGTTCAAACATGACATGCATGCATTCAAACCAATTTAAAGCTTCAAATCATGCTCTAATGAGTTCATTCTCTTCAAAACAAGTTGAAAACATGGACTTAAGTTTAAACATGAGCATGCATGTACAATTCTACCATGAATTCAACTCAAATTCCAACATTTCAACCATGCATGCATGAAAGAGTTCTAATTCAACACTATAGAACCAATTTATGTCTTAACTCTATAATTTTCCATGAATCTAGCAAGAATCAACCTTAAGGACATCAATGAGGGGTTGAAATTCACTTACCTAAGTCTTGTATTCAAGGTTTAGAAGTCCAATTTGACAATTACACTTCAATTCTACCAAAATCCAAGCCAAAATCACAAGATCAACTCCTTCTCTCTCTCATTCTCTTGTTTGGTCGGTTGGGCACTCAAAATAGGCTGATGAATGTGTTTTGATTAAGTACAAACAAGGCCTCAAAGTATGTAAGGTAATGGCCACTAGGTGGCATTTTGGTAAATAAATCAAAGTTAGCAATTTATCACTATTTGATCTAATTTAATCATTCCTAATCACATTTTAGATAAATACACCATAAAATCACATAAATCCTACTGATCATGAAACACTAAACAATTCTCAGTTCGGCCGCCGATAAGGCCTTCAATTTGCAGCTTAAACATAAAAACACGAACAGATAATCAAATAATCGAAAAGACAAAAATGCAATACAATAAACATGCTCAGTTAATTCGGTTTCAATTTTCGATCAGTCCGTTCAGTACTCCAGGTAGTTCAATTATCAGTCATAAGCATTCCAGTTTAGCAGTAATCAGTATGTAATTCAGTAAATTTCCGGTAAACAGTATGTGGTTGTTACACTACGCTCGAGCGACCACTCTGAGTGCGTGCACTTCCGCTCGAGCGACCTGAAGCATGCTCGAGCATGAATTGCAAGCCCTTAGAATTTCTTGTGTTTTGCAGCACGCTTGAGTGTGGGTCTGAGTCTCACGCTCAAGCAGGGATTGAGCGTTCGTCGAGCGTGAAAAACAAGCAACCAGTACTTTTTTCAAAGTTTACAGACCGCTCGAGTGAAGGAAGTCACGCTCGAGCGAACCCTCATATTTTGCATGTCTGCTGGAGCGGGGAAAGCCACGCTCAAGTGGGGACCCTGTTTTTAGAAATTTGACTAAGTGTTTTCCAAAGCATTTTTGCATCCTCATTCCATCCTAGGCACTCCCAGGCCAAGATTAAGGTATAATAATGAGAGTAAATGAAGAAACACACCAAGAACAAGAACGTAATGAGTTAGATGTTTTCCAACATGTGTTTCGAATGTGTATTTGTTATGTGTTAATGTAAGTCACGTAACGTAAACCGTTTGATTAGTCTGCTTTGTCTGTCTGCACTCGAAGCCAACTGTGAGTAATAACTTAGTAAAACTATGTTCAATTTTATTTATTTTCTATATGATGAATTAAGATCTGTTTTCTGAAATGATATGTTCTGTACAATGAATGATTGTCTAATTTTTGACAATGTATTCATGGCATCCTTAGCATCATGTGATATCTGTTAGGTGTCACCCAGTATCGGAGGTTCCATTATGGAACTTAATATATCTGCACTCTGTTATCGGTACCGGAGGCTCCATCATGGAGCTCAACATATCTGTCATCTGTTACCTGGATCCGAAGATTCCTTTATAGAACTGGTTATTTAGAACCACCATATGTTCTGCATCTGTTCTGTATCTGCTCTGTTAGCGCTAATGGATGTACCACGTATAATTAAGCATGAACTCTGATTACTGTGTATGAGTTGAACAAGGATATGAATATGAATTTGTTTATAAATCTGAATTATAATTTCTGAATCTGGTATGGGCTTCATTCATTAAATCCTTTATTTCGTTATTAGTTACTCGGCTTCCGCTTAGTATTTATATCATGTATGTAAGTGACCAGGCACGTGACCAGGCACGTGACCAGGCTCAGAGTTGAGGACCTGGCGTTTCAGTTTTTGTCAGCTAACCTTTGTGCCTCCCGAGGAGGTTTCGGATTAAGTCGAGTTTAGTGGCTGTTTTTGTGAATGTACTAGACTTTGTTTCTTTGAATTATGAGCAAGATTTTTGATTATACGTGCATGGGTGGTGTGTAAATACTGAATCTTTTGACGCCACTTGCTAGTTTATAAAAGCTATTTAAATTATATATCTCATGTATGTCGTCACAGCTCAATGGACTACTAATATTTTATATATTTGCTTCTGCAGCCCCTAACTATATGTTATTCTGTTAAGAGGCCTTTGGTAATCCAAGGATTACTGACCGGTTACGACGCTAAACCTATAGGGGCGGGTTTGGGTCGTGACAGTTAAACCCACGTTACATCGGGCCATTCGAGATACTAGAAAGGATTGGTCCTGTGGCATATCGCTTGCACTTCCACCTGAACTATCCAATGTCCATAATGTGTTTCATGTTTTGATGCTTCAACGGTATCTTCGAGATCCAGAGCATGTTGTCGATTACGAGAACCTGGAAGTTCAAGAAGACCTCTCTTACGAAGAGCAACCTGTATAGATTCTCAATCGTTGTGATCAAGTCCTTCGAAATAAGACTATACCTCTTGTAAAAATCTTATAGAGAAACCATTGTATCGAAGAAGCGACATAGGAAACTGAAAGCCAAATGCGAGCCAAATACCCACACCTCTTCGAAAACTAAGGTACGTTAAGTTTGGGGACAAACTTCTTTTAAAGAGAGGAGAAATGTGACACCCCAATTGTTTTAATTAATTTAATAAAAATAAATAAATAAATGAATATGAATAAAATAAAATATTTGATTTTATAATTAAACTCGCTACAATGTAATCTAACTTAAAATTAGGGGCATTATTATTACCAAAACATAACAATGTGATTAACATATTATTTAGGGCCAACTAAAACCTAACCATGAGATTAGTAATTTGTGTGGGCCAAAAGTGAAAATAAACTAAAGTGAAGACAAGTGGCGACACCTCTCAAATACCAACAAGCTAATAACGTGACAGGAAATTAGAATGAGAAGCAACGTAGCAGCTGTTGGCCTAAGCACTTGGAATAATAGGCAAGTTTTGGAGTCTATAAATAGGTATTGTTTAGGAAGTGTAGAAGTAGCAACGAAAAGAGATAAAGAAAAAAAGGAGGCAACGGCTAAAGGAGGCTCATAAAGTAAGAGGAAGAGTGGAAAATAATAGAAAAAGTGAGTTATATTATACCTTAAGTTACCATAATATATTTTCTATATGTCTTGAGTCACTAAAATATATTTTACGAATGTTTTTAGTTACCACAATTTATTTTATATAATTTATGTTTTATGGTTGTGTTAATGTTTCAATTACGTGGATTATTTTTGAACTCTATTTGCTTAAATTGAAACCCATGGATATGTTTGTTTAAATTTTAGAAAATATTTGATAATAATCTTGCAAACAAGTATTGTCTATAAGTACCACCACAAGAATTCCACGCCTTGGGGGACTTAAATAAACCATTGGTCCCTGTTTGGCCACCTTGTGGTCCTCTGTTTGTCATAGATTCATTGACCCTTGTTTTGATTGTCACTCCAGTGACCCCTGTTATATTCTGTTCTGTACCATGGTTATAATTATTTACGTAATTTCTGTATTTTAGTTTCTGCCATTTTAATAATTTATTTATGCAACTTAAATTATGTTAATGTTTTAACTTAAATAACTATCCATGGCTATGTTGTGCCCTTATACTCACAGTATAATATTTCTCACTCTACTATCTGCTTATAGCTGTTACTCCTTTCAAGTGATGAGACTTAGCAGAATCAAGATGGGGGATAAACTACAGTGTTTTTTTTTTTTTTTTTTTTTTTTTTTCTACATTTCTAATTGGACACCTACAATAAAATAAAAGTCCAAATGACTATGTTTGTTTTCTTTTAATAAACATTCGGTGCCCTATTATTTTATTTTAATTTATTTAATTTATCCGCTTGCGCTACGACTACAAAATTATTAGAATTATTTTATTTTTATCTTGTTGCGATGTTGAGCCTTTGGGTACCAGGTTTGGGTCGTGACAAAAGTGGCATCAAAGCAATGGTTTCTTTTCTCTAAACAGTTACACATTATTTGAAATTTACATTATTTGAATTGAATTGAATTTTTTTTCAAAAAAAAAAAAAAAACAAAAACAAAACCCTGAGTGTCTATTAATGCAAATATATATATTTTGTCCAACATCATAATTGTTTAATTATATATATATATATTGTTATAATATAAAATAAATAAATAAAATATTGTGTCTAACATGATTTAAATAAATATTGGGTAGGCTAAGTTTTCCTATGTTGTAAGACATGGCACACCAGGAAGAATTGATTTGGTTCGAGCCCCAGGGAGCGCATTTGCCTAACTTATTGGAGGGATGGGGGGGACTCAGAAAGCACCATCGGACAGACCCACCCCGACGTTGACTGACTCATGGGGAGGCCAGTATATTTGCAGGCCGACCCTGACGAGGACTACCTGTTTTGGAGACTTAGTTGGGCTAGCACTCGAGAGAGATACATTGGGCCGACGCACGTCGTCGGATTGGTACATCCACATTTCTTGGTTGCTCTCTTACCCCCAGGCTTTGCCGAGAGAAGAGAGAATATATACCCTAGCAGCCACATTCGCACTACTACACCTCCTCCACAACACATTGTCTAGACCCCAGTTGTAGATTACACTGACAGTACCACATACTTAGAGATGCCTGTGCGGCTCACTAGGCGACAGTTTTGGGGATATGACCACGGTGTACCGGTCTACATGGTCCAGGTAGTTTGGCGTTGTTTTAGGATTGAGCTCAGTGGATGGGAGTTTGAGTCCCTCGTACAACAGGAGTTCCTATGGCTGTTCCACGGCCCAGTCTTCCAGAGCCAGTTTTTGTGGGGGCTCAGTGACCTACTCTAGGAGCATGACCGAGAGATGTCACTGTTCTTTTTTCTTTTTTTTTGGAGCTGACAATGACTAGTCTAATCCTTATATTTTTGTATCAGTAGGATTAGACATTAACTCTTGACGACTGGACTAGCACTTTATGTATAGTAACAATGATGTATATATGATGTTTTATGTGGTATTAATGAGGTAATATTAATATGGTAGTAAAACTAATAAAACTAATACGTTATATCTGACGTTGTATCAATGTGATGTCACGTTTATATCATTTTACCTTGTAGTAATGGCTAATGATGGAAATAGAACCGAATCGTCGGTCAGCGATACTGATCCAATGGAGCAAATCATGAAAAGAGTAGTTACTAGTTTCCTGCAAGCCCTACAAACCAACATTAATAGCGGATTGCCTGAACGACGAGAAGAACCAACTACAATAAAACAGTTCTAGGACTTGAAAACTACTATATTCACTGGCAGTACAAACCCACTGGTGGCAGAAGCTTGGATCAAAGATATAGAGAAAATTTTCCGCGCATTACCTTGCATAGAAAGGTAGAAGGTGACTTTTGCCACATTTACCTTTAAAGACGATGCACAAGAATGGTGGCTCCTTATCCTGGAGAAAGAAGATATTGTTACTTGGGCCAGATTCTTGGAAGTATTCTATGAAAAATACTTTCCAGATTCACTACGAGAACAAAAGGCGTCAGAATTCGTACATCTAAGGCAAGGAACCATGATAGTGGCCAAATACGAAAGCAAGTTTATGCAACTGGCCCGATTCGCGACATACGTCATCCCCACCGAAGCTCGAAAAGCCAGGAAATTTGAAGCGGGATTGGATCCTGAAATCAAGGACAGATTGGAGGTTTTGAAACTACCAACCTATGTGGCGGTGGTAGATCGAACTTACATTGCGGAAAAAAGAGATTAAAGCCTTGCGCTCCGGGGAACCTAGCTAGAGGAAGTGATTATGGGAAAGAGATAACAGAAGACCCGGTGTCACGCCTCCCAATAGAATAAATACGGGCACAACCAATTGAAGCAATCAAGGTCCTACAAATTCCAGAGGTGGCACCATTCCAACTTGCTCTTCCTGTGGAAGAACTCATTGGGGACAATGTCATCGAAACACGGGAGCATGCTTTAGATATGGCCAAGTTGGCCACTTGTTGAGAGATTGTCCAAAGCTTACCAGTCCTACAGTCGGCTCCTCTAAACCAGTTCGAAAACCTGCAGTACTTGGAGGAGTGAGGAAGAACCAAAAAGGCCAAGGAAGAGCGTTTGCCCTGATGCTTGGAAACTCGAAAGTTACTGAGAATGTTGTGTCAGGTACACTTTCTGTTTGTGGTCACTTAGCCCATGTTCTCTTTGACTCTGGTTCAACTCATTCTTTTATTACACTACACTTTGCTACCAAGTTGGCATCAACACCTGAATTTTTAGGATGCATATTATCTGTGTCTTTTCTTTCTAAAAACTCCGCCCTTAGTGCTGATGTGTACAAATCTTGCACCGTATCCTTAAAAGGTGAAATCTTACACGTAGATCTGATTCCTCTCTGCATTAGTACCTTTGATGTGATCTTAGGAATGGATTGGTTAGCTGCCAACCATGCCTCTATTGATTGTGAAGCCAAAAAGGTCTTCCTCCGATCACTAAACCAACTCGAGTTTGTCTTCGAAGGAACTGGAATCTCTTCCCCTCCATGTGTTATATCCTTCATGACAGCCCAATGGCTTCTAAGAAAATGTTGTTGTAGTTATATCTGTTATGTGATCAATACTCAACAGGAGGCCCCTACACTTGATGTAATCCTTATGGTTTGAGAATTCCCGGATATATTTCCTGAAGACTTACCTGGCACCCCGGTTGACCGAGAAATCGAATTCACCATTGAAACCCAACCAATCTCAAAAGCCCCTTACCGCATGTCCATGACAGAATTAAAAGAGCTCAAGACTCAACTCCAGGAACTATGGACAAAGGTTTCATTCGACCAAGTACCTCACCATGGGGAGCTCCAGTACTATTCGTAAAGAAAAAAGGATGGCACGATGAGGTTATGCATCGATTATTGGGAACTAATCAAAGTCACCATCAAGAATCGATACCCTCTACCCCGAATTGACAACTTGTTTGATTAACTGCAAGGCGCCCAAGTATTCTAAAAAATTAACTTGCGTTCTGGTTACTATCAACTAAAAGTCAAAACAGAAAGCATCGAAAAGATTGACTTCAAAACTCGTTACAGGCACTACGAGTTTCTCGTCATGCCATTTGGCGTCACAAATGATCTAGCGGCCTTTATGGACCTCATGAATCGAGTGTTCAAACTCTATCTTGACGAGTTTGTCATTGTCTTCATTGATAACATTCTCATATACTCCAAATCGCTAGAAGATCATGAGCACCACTTGCGAAGAGTACTACAGACACTACGTGATCACAAGCTTTATGCCAAGTTAAAGAAATATGAATTTTGGATCACTAGTGTACACTTTCTCGGTCATGTCATTAACAAAGATGACATCTCAGTTGACCCCCAAAAGGTTGCAGTAATCGTGGATTGGCTACGATCTACTAATGTGTACGAGATTTGAAACTTTTTAGGTCTAACCGGTTATTACCGGTGCTTCGTGCAAGATTTCTTGAAGATAGCATAACCCTTGACCCAACTGACTCAGAAGAACACACCCTTTGAGTGGACCGACAAGCAAGAACGTTACTTCTAAGAATTAAAGAACAGACTCGTGACGACTCCTATACAAGCACTCCTCATAGAAACAGAAGGGTTCGTAATCTATAGCGATGCCTTATACAATGGTCTGGGTTGCGTTCTTATGCAAAATGGGAAGGTCATTGCATATGCCTTACGTCAATTAAAGACCCACGAGAAGAACTACCCGACCCACGATCTAGAATTAGCCGCAGTAATCTTTGCCCTCAAAATTTGGCGTCATTATTTCTACGGAGTAACCTGCGAAATTTACATAGATCACAAGAGTCTCAAATATCTGTTTACACAAAAGAAACTGAATATGAGGCAATAACGATGGCTAGAATTTATGAAGGACTACGATGTGGAGATCCATCACCACCTCGGCAAAGCTAATGTAGTAGCAGACGCATTAAGTCAAACGACGACCAAAAGTTTGGCATGTACCCTTGTTCCCCGCAAGATCAATGGGC
Organism: Camellia granthamiana; assembly: GCA_036172215.1. NCBI lineage: Eukaryota > Viridiplantae > Streptophyta > Magnoliopsida > Ericales > Theaceae > Camellia > Camellia granthamiana. Next base: position 113,000,764 of record CM069906.1, read on the forward strand.
TGCTTGCCAACATAATCGTAGAACCCGAGTTGGTTGAAGAAATCAAAGTCTGCCAATGGGAAGACAAACTTTTGAAGAAAAAGTATAAGAAGCAAAGAAACACGCCAGATCCTGACTTTATGATAAGTAATGGGATGCTAAAATTTTGAAATCAAATTTACGTACCCGACCTTCCAGAACTCAAGAAAAAGATATTGGTAGAAGCTCATAGCTCGAAGTTTGCGATCCACCTTGGCAATACGAAGATGTATCACAATCTGAAGGAACACTTCTGGTGGACAAGAATGAAGAAAAACATAGCAAGCCATGTCTCTAAATGCTTGCGTTGTCAACAGGTTAAAGCAAAACATCAAAGACCTACAAGAATGTTACAACCACTCCCTATTCTCGAATAGAAATGGGAGCACATTACTATGGACTTCATGGTCAGGCTACCATAGTTAGTCTCGAAGAATGATGCAACATGAGTTATCGTAGATCGATTGACGAAGTCAGCGCACTTTCTACCAATCAGAATCATGTACTCCTTTTCTAAGTTCACCATTATATACATTAAGGAAATCATTCGTTTGCACGTCACCCCAGTTTCAATCGTATCCAATAGAGACCCCCGCTTCATGTCTCACTTCTGGAACAAATTGCAAGAAGCTTTGGGAACTACTTTGAAGTTTAGCACAGCTTATCACCCGCAAACCGATGGGCAATCTGAAAGACCAATCCAAACTTTGGAAGATATGTTACGTGTGTGTGTGCTAGACCTCAAAGGTAATTGGGATGATCACCTACCTTCAGTGGAGTTCGCCAATAATAATAGCTACCATGCAAGCATTGGAATGGCACTATACGAGGCACTATACGGAAGAAAATGTCGATCACCTCTGTGTTGGACAAAAGTCGGAGACAGGAAACTATTAGGCCCCGAGATCGTGCAAATAACGAGCAATAAAATTCAACTCATCCAACAATGAATTCGCACTGCCTAAAGTCGCTAGAAGAGCTATGCAGATACACGGAGATGGGACTTGGAATTTCAAATGGGAGATCATGTGTTCCTAAAAATCTCACTAACGAGAGGGGTTATCTGATTTGGAAAACGAAGAAAGTTAAACCCACATTACATCGGGTCATTCGAGATACTATAAAGGATTGGTCCTATGGCATATCACCTTGCGTTTCCACCTGAACTGTCCAATGTCCATAATGTGTTTCACGTTTCGATGCTTCGACGATATCTTCGAGATCCAGAGCATGTTGTTGATTATGAGAACTTGGAAGTTCAAGAAGACCTCTCTTACGAAGAGCAACCTGTACAGATTCTCGATCATTGTGATTAAGTCCTTCGAAATAAGACTATACCTCTTGTAAAAATCTTATGGAGAAACGATCGTATCGAAGAAGCGACATGGGAAACTGAAAGCCAAATGCGAGGCAAATACCCATGCCTCTTCAAAAACCAAGGTACGTCAAGTTTAGGGACAAACTTCTTTTAAGGAGAGGAGAAATGTGACACCCCAATTGTTTAATTAATTTAATAAAAATAAATAAATAAATGAATATGAATAAAATAAAATAAAATAAAAATAAAATATTTGATTTTATAATTAAACTCACTACAATGTAATCTAACTTAAAATTAGGGGCATTATTATTACCAAAACATAACAATGTGATTAACATATTATTTAGGGTCAACTAAAACCTAACCATGAGATTAGTAATTTGTGTTGGCCAAAAGTGAAAATAAGCTAAAGTGAAGACAAGTTGCGTCACCTCTCAAATACCAACAAGCTAATAACGTGGCAGAAAATTAGAATGAGAAGCAACGTGGCAGCCGTTGGCCTAAGCACTTGGAATAATAGGCAAGTTTTGGAGTCTATAAATAGGTATTGTTTAGGAAGTATAAAAGCAGCAACGAAAAGAGATAAAGAAAAAAAAGGAGGCAACGGCTAAGAGAGGCTCAAAAAGTAAGAGGAAGAGTGAGAAATAATAGAAAAAGTGAGTTATATTATACCTTGAGTTACCATAATATATTTTTTATATGTCTTGAGTCACTATAAATATTTTATGAATGTTTTTAGTAAACACAATTTATTTTATATAATTTATGTTTTATGGTTATGTTAATGTTTCAATTACGTGGATTATTTTTGAACTCTATTTGCTTAAATTGAATTTGTTTAAATTTTAGAAAATATTTGACAATGATCTTGCAAACAAGTATTTTCTATAAGTACCACCACGGGTGTCATGACCCGAACCCGCCCCCGTGGGTTAAGGACATAACCGGCCAGTAATCATGAGATTACCTACGGCCTCAAACCAAAACTAATGTATTTTAACAGAGTTAATGGGGGCCAAACGGAAACGGTTCAAAACTTTGTCCATAGAGCTGTGCTTACATGGCACATCCAAACAAACAAACATATATATATACATTAATAACTCACAATAGAAATACAGTAGCATAAGTTCTGTACAAACAGGATCATCCAAAAACTAAGTCAACCCATGAAAACTATATACAGATATATGCAAAGTCCTCGCCCACATGACAAAAAATAATATAGCATAGCAGAAAGGCAAAGACGAGTCTCGTGCGTGAGACACTAGGTCTGACTCTCCAAAACTTGGTTGTTCCACACAGACTTCACTGGGGCTGGGTTTGGACCTCTCTTGGCTCACTTACAAACACATGAATGAGCGTGAGCGATAGCCCAGTGAATAATATCAAATAAGAAGATACAAACGATATGTAGAACAACATACTCCGAATGGCCTTGGGCCCAATTCACATTTTATTTAACATTCATATACACAATTTAAGTCGAGTGACTACAGTTCCAAACAAACTGGCCTTTGGCCCATTCATTCTTTGATTTGCGTCAAAACGGCCTTTGGCCCATTCAGATAACAAACTGGTATTTGGCCCATTCATTCGTTCGTGTCAAAACGGCCTCCGGCACATTCATTCTTTTCAAAACGGCCTTCAGCCCATTCATTCATGTCAAAACGGCCTCCGGCCCATTCATTCTTTTCAAAACGGCCTTCGGCCCATTCATTCATGTCAAAACGACATTTGGTCCATTCATTCATGTCAAAACGACCTTTGGTCCATTCATTCATGTCAAAACGTTGTCCACCAAACAAATTTATAAAACTTACATGGAAGTAAGCAATTGGACAACAAGATATTTCAGACATCTTTGATAAGATATTACTCACAGTGATCGGTTGGTTGGTTTGCCCTGGAGCTCGACCTTACACATTCCATGAACATAAAAGGGTCACTAACAATTCAATCCATTCTAAATCCATATTTTTCCCTTTAGGCTTCATTCATATCTCTTTAACTCATTTACAATGCTCAACGCATGCCTAAGAGCGCTTAGAAGTGGAAGAGAATCGAAAACGAAACACAGAGCGAGCATACAAAATTTCAGAAAACAGGGCCCCCGCTCGAGCGTGGACTTCTCCGCTCGAGTGGATCCATGAGGTCTGTAAAAGTGCTGGATGCATGAAAATTACGCTTGAGCGTGAAGTCTGGCGCTCGAGCTGAAGATCTGTCTACAAAGCTCCCCGCTCGAGTGTGAACTTCTCCGCTCGAGCGGACATTCAACTCTGCAAATATACTGGGAACATGAAATTCACGCTCGAGCGGTGGTTTCCCCGCTCGAGGGGGCATCAAACTTTCTGGAAATTCCAGAACTGTTCTTGGAGTTCAAATTCGATGTTCAAAGGTCTCAACTCATGATTTTTGGCTCAAACTCCATATATTTATGTACTAACATGGTACGAACACTAAATTACATCACAATGAAGCTCAATTTTGCTAATTAATCACATGTAAGTTCCAAATTACATGAAACTCATGTCCAACATGATAAATTCAACCATTCAAACTCCTACTCCCATGGATTGTACATGCATGTGACATATCTCCCTCATTCTCAACTCATATGATGAAGAAATGGTTAACAACATGAGCTTCAACTTAAAACTTACATGGATCACACATTTTGTCCTCAAATACACAAATTCAAAGCAATTATACCCATGCATGCACACATTGACCTTCAATTCAACATAAACAACTCAATTTCATTTCAATTCTTACTCTTGATTACCCAACTAACTTGAATACACAATTTACAAACTTATACTTTTGAATTCATGCTCACTAGCTTACCTAGAGGTTCAATTCTTCCAATTTATAGCAAATCTTTGAGTAACCTTCAAAACCTCCAAGCTTTAAGATCAAAACTATACAATTCTCTCCCTTTCTCTCACTATGGCCGGCCCTCTCTCTATCTCTTGGAGTAATTCGGCTCAATGAACAAGAAAAGAAGAGTTGAGTGTGTGTGTAGTGCTCAAATAAGGCCCCTCTTGTTATATTATTATATGATATAATAATAGAGCACTAATTCACCAATTAAATCAATTTGATCTGATCCGAATCAATTTCCAATTAAATTTCACCGTAGCCTCTAAAAATTACGCTAATCACAATGGCGTAATTAATTTCGGGTTCTGTGGCCGATAAGGCCCTCAATTTAATTTCCAAAGCAGATAATTAAACAGATATTCCTACGGTGAACAAATAGAAATTCAAAACCACATATTTTCACACAATGGCACATGAAATCATATTAAACACATAATCATACTCAAATTAAGGACCGATTAGCATACTACAGAACATGGGTATCACAACGGGAGTCCTACGCTTTGGGGGACTTAAATAAACCATTGGCCCATGTTCTACCTTGTGGTTCTGTTTGTCATGGATCCATTGACCCCTGTTCTGATTGCCACTCCAGTGACCCATGTTCTATTCTGTTCTGTACCATGGTTATAATTATTTACGTAATTTCTGTATTTTAGTTTTTGTCATTTTAATAATTTATTTATGCAACTTAAAGTATGTTAATGTTTTAACTTAAATAACTATACATGGCTATTTTGTGCCCCTATACTCACAGTATAATATTTCTCACTCTGCCATGTGCTTATAGCTGTTATCCCTTTCAGGTGACGAGACTTAGCAGGATCAAGATAGGGGATAAACTATAGTGTTTTTTTTTTTTTTGTACTGTCTACATTTCTAATTGGACACCTGGAATAAAATAAAAGCCCAAATGACTATGTTTGTTTCCTTTTAATAAACATTCGGCACCCAATTATTTTATTTTAATTTATTTAATTTATCCGCTTGCGCTACAACTACAAAATTATTAGAATTATTTTATTTTTATCTTGTTGCGATGTTGAGCCTTTGAGTACAGAGTTTGGGTCATGACACCCTCGATCTGCTAGATATTTAGCAGTTGAGTCGCCGGGTATCGTTATAGCTGTGCACTGATGAAATGGCTTAGGAATGACTCACTGAGCCGGTGAAAGGAGGTGACGGAGTCTGGGAAAAAGTTGGCTGAACCAGAGGCGCGCCAACCCCTTCATCGTGACGGGAAAAGCGCGACACATGATCTCATCTAGGAAGGTGTAGAGGATCATAAGTGTCAGATATGCTTCCACGTGGTCGACCGGATCGGTGGTACCATCGGAGGTATCAATCAATGGCATTTTGAACTTAGGTGGTAGAGCTTTATTCCTGATGGAGGCAGTGAATGGAGAGTTAACGGTAGAGGAAGGTTTATGTTGCATGTTCTGCATGACCCCTTGTAGCTGAAGCTTCATGGCCCACAATTCTTCGTCCCAAACAGAGGCATTGTCCCCACAAACATGAACTGGGGGTTGAACGTTACTAGCCTCGCCTTCGTGGGTGGCAGTGTGGTGCAGTGGAGGATGGTTGTGAAAAAGCGGTCGTCCCTCTTGGCAGGGCTGTGAGCCTAGAGGAGGAGCGTGCAAGTCGTCAGGGTTCAATGGTTGAAGCTATGGGATAAAGGGCAGAAATATTCCTTGGGATACATGTGGCGAGAATTGGTGGTGATTATGGGTTTGTACCGGGTTAGAGGGACCATTTGTGGTGGTGAGGGAGGGATAGGTAAGTCGCGCTGGAGCAAAGTGTTGATCAGGGCTTGATTTTTTTCGGTCAGCCAGTTGATGCTTTTGGTGAGTTCTGCGAAATATGGAGTGGGTTATTTGGGTTGAAGGACTTGGCTTGAGGGTTACCATCATTGTGTTGTGAAGCTATGGATCTAGCCGTAACCATCCACCCTGCTGTAGAAGATGGGTGATAAGGGAGCTCCCTCCAGTGACAATGAACACAACTGCTTACCAAAAGTGAGTTCCCACAGACGGCGTGAACTTTTAATGTGATAACTCCAATGGTGGACGCGTTGCACTGATCCACGTTTCCAACGGGTCTACTGGCCTTTGTGTCTCTAACGTATGCCTGCAGAAAGGTCCAATGGGAGAGGGGGTCCCCCGACGGACTCTCCAACGACCAAGTTAGGTAGGGGTATACTAATTTGAGAGAGAGACAAAATGAATGAAAAACTTAACCTTTAACGTATCTTGAGGGCTTCCTTATATCCTTTACTCATCATTTCCTTATCCATTCCAAGCTGTCTTATTGGCTGAAAGTCTATGGCCTAGTTAACATCGTTCATAGTAATCCTGCATACTCCAGCGTAAGGGGTCTTGCTGCATTTAATGCTACAGTGGCCTCATTAAATAGCTGATGTGTGGTGCAATAACTTTGTAGGATTTTTGCATGCTTATGTGGCTACGTCCCTGCTTGACAAGTGTTTGCATGTCATTGGTCTTGGGCCAGCATTGGCCTCTTAAAGTTGCTGGGCTTTAACCACAACTGCTTGAAGGCCTAGGACAAGAGTGGGTTAAGTTTACCTAGGCCGTGAGTCGTGGGCTGGGCCCTCTTGGATGCCCTAAGCCATGGGCTGGGCCCTCTTGGGTGCTCATCGGTATCATAGGTCATGTGATACTTATTGATTTCTTTACTTCAATATGATTGCATCATCGTCTTGTCCCATAAGAAATAAAAATCAATGTTGAGGAAGAACAATTCAACCAAAAATTGTTGGGTATTTATGTAGTGTTTAATTTAATGGTTATTAGTTTAGACTATAGGGTTTATAATTTTTGTGTTGGTATTTAGAAAACAATACGATATGTCGATTGATATATGATTTAAAAAATTGCTTCTCCAACACTTAATTATTATTATTATTATTATTTTTTCAATTCAACCCTTCATCCAATTTTTTCCCTCCATGTATAACCATAGTTGCATTACTACTTTACTAGTTCTCGTTAATGGACACAAATATAGAAACGAAAAATAATCGTCTTCTTTGGTTTGGTTTTAGATTCTATTTTTTTTTGTAATTTGGTAAATAAAATAAAAATATAAAAAAATTATTCACTTTCACATAGGTTTATCCTTTTGGGGGTAAAATAATTTTTAAAAAATTAAATTTTTTTTTTTGTCAAATTAGTTTCAATTTTTTGAAAAAAAAAAAAAAAAAAAAAAACCAAACATAATGATTAATACTACAAACATATAATATTTTTATAAAAAAAATATAATGTGGTAGTATTGCATTTGTCCTGGTAAATTTCATCTAAAACAAATACAATACAAGCATGCAAATAACATTACATTGTGTATACTTTTAGAAGAAAAAAAAATTACATTCGTATACATCGAATTAACTATCCCAATGGTGGGTGAAAAGCAAATCGGACTCTCATTATTTTTCCCATGTTAAAGATTGAAACACATAAAATTTACAATTGTAATAACAATGATATGATAAAATTATATGTTAAACTTTTTATTGGTCATGAATTAAATCATGTAAGTCCTAATTCTTTTATCATATTGTTGTGAGTTAATTGAAAAACTTAAATTATAAGTCTAGCATTTTTTTTAAACTATTGAGATGTACTCTCAATGCGAGGAGAAAAAATTGAGTGAAACAATTATTGCCATGACGCTAACAAACAAATCATAGTATAGTATGTAAGTTTATTCTGCTTCACTATTTATATGTGTCACTTAGTGGGATAAATTGGATAAGGTAGTTACATTTAGATAAGGTAGTTACATTTAGATAATGAGATTCACTTTTCTATGTAGTATTTTATAATTAGATAGTGATATCAGGTATTAATGATGATGTAGTATGAGCATTGCAATAAAATTTTACTTACATGAAATGCAAAAATAATCTAATAAGTCCGGAAGATTATACATTCACGTGTCTGGCCAATGATATGTTGTAGTTTGTCTGTCCTTGTTATTATCTATTTAAGGAAAACTTCTATTAAATGTATAATTTAAAAAATAATTACAAATGGTAAATTTTATTAATATAATTAATTAAATTTTCAAACTTTTTTTTTTCCAATTTTTAATATTTTTGTGAAAATATAACTAACAGACAATTCTCCTCGGCTGGTTGGGATGAGCTATATAGGCTACCACTTTTTCAGATTTTTTTTTTTTTTTAGTAACATTTTTTTTCTTCAAAATTATGTTAAAATTTTTTACTTTTTCAGTTTTTCTTGTGTAGACGAATCTAAAAATTAAATTTTAAAAAAAAATTAAAAGCCAAAAAGCCAACAAAAAATAAATTTATTTTTGTCCCTTTTTGGGTTTTTTTTGAATTTTTTTTATTTTCCAGTTTGTCTCGTCGCACTTAATCTAGAAATCTAAATAAAATTCACTAATAAACAAACTCCAAACAATTACTTAACCCTTTACTTTTATTTAAACACATGACTAATATAAAATTCTCGAAAGGAATGATTTGCTCCATTAAAATAAGTGAATGTTTAGAGGTTATGTTTATCTAGACGGACTATACAAAGGGATTGTAATCTATTAGATTATTAATCATGAGATATATAGTCTCTTGATTATTTGGTTGGAAATAATGTGTACTCGATATTTGTTTTTTTATGAGATTAGATGTCTAGAAATGACTATCTTATTAAATTTAATGTTTGATTGGAATATTATGAAAAATGATAAATGTTCAATAGAGTATTTTATCATTTTTCAATTGTTTACTAAGTAATAGCAATACTAAATCTGTCTTTAATATTTTAATTTTTTTGACTATATTAAATAAAAATTTATTTTATTTTTTTTAAATTAAATAAAAAAACATCTATAAAAAAATATGTTATTTTTAAAAATAAAATAAAGTTTTAAATAAATTTATTTTAAAAAACCAATAAAAATTAAATAAAATATCAACAAAAATTTAAAATAAACTTCTATGAAAATTTATTAAATAAATTAAATAAATAAACATCAATAAAAATTAAATAAATTTATTTTATTTTAATTTTTAATTGAGATTTTATTTTATTTTACTAAATACAATACATAATGAAATCAAATATTTAGAGGACAAATGTGTCATTTTACAACTTAATCTCAAGGGATTTCAATTCCACCCCTTTTACGCTGTGTTTGGTTGGGAGATTTGAGAAGAGATTTGAAAATAAAAAGAAAAAATAAAAATGAAATATTAATAAAATATCCTTATATTTCACATAATTTCACATATCTTTTTCTTTTTATTTTTTAAATCTCTCTCCAAATCTTTCAATCAAGTACAATATTAAGACATAATAATTTAACATATATGAAATTTATAATTTGACGGGACTTTTAACCCACCCTATAAATTCTCAACAAAATAATAAACTCATAATGGATTAGACATAAAATCCAATCTTCTCTCCCTTCCATAGAAACAAACACCCCTGAATAGATGCGACTGTGATGTAGAGAGAGAGAGGGGAGGGGGACATGAGACATGGTACACATGGGTGTCATTTAATTTAGGGCCATAACGGCACACTCGTTGGGTAAGTCTGTGGAATGAATGCAATGCGGACAAGGCCTCTTGCCGTTTATTTTGTCGAATAGATGATATTGTTAGATTTTTTTTTTTTTTTTTTTTTTGGGGGGGTGGTTTGTAATTAGAGGTTTTATTTTGATAATTAAATTATTTAATATATAGAATTTATTGAATAATTTATTTTTATAAAAGTTTATGTTAATCAAATATTGATAGTTTTATAATTAGAATATATTTTTGTTAATAATTTATTTTTAAAATCATATTTATTATTAAAAAAAATCTAATTTGATTTACAAATTATCGATATTTGATCAATTCAATTTTTTTTTTATAAGAATGATGTACTTGATGAATTCTACATATTAAACAATTCTAATCATTAAAATATGACATGTGATAAGTCTCATGAGCTCATTATGCCTGCTCCAATACAAATGTGCAAGATTTATGTTTTGTTTGGATGAAGGATTTGAAAAAAAAAATGAAAAGATAGATAAAATGTGAATAAAACATATTTATATTTTATTTAATTTCACACTTTTTTTTTCTTCTAAATCTATCTCTAAATCTCCCAATCAAATACAATATTACTGTGCCAGATGCCCGCTCACACGTGGGCTTCTCATGGGACCACCCACTCCACACTTCAATACCTAAACAAAAATGCTTGGGACCTCTAATTAGAGGTACCACTAATGATGTGACCCACTGCCACTGTCAGTCCTGTGCCTTGATTATTTTTTATTTTTATTTTTTTTCCTTTTTCACCTCATTAGAGGTGTATTTTTAGAGGTCTCTAGCATTGTTGATACCTAAATTTCTATAATTGTTAGAATTCATCACTGCCGTTGGTTGTGCTGACTAAATTATTTACCTACATTGATTTGACGGTTAAGATAGTATTGCCTTGCCCCGCTGTTACCTTGTGCAGCGTACTCTACTGTATCCAAAAGCTGCGGAACATTACCTCCAACCTCGGTTTCTAACCGCCTAGGATATTCCCCTAATTATACCAATTAATGATTCCAAACATGTGATGACATGTCATTTTCGTTGAAATAATTGGATTTTGATTATAAATTTTTCACAATTCAATTTAAGAGAATATTTGGTTTAGTAGGTCTATTGCAAATTCAATTTCGCTAATTTAAATTGTTTATTTTTTAGTATTTGTAAAAAATAATATGAGCAAATTACACTAACAGTCCCTATAGTTTACGTCTTGTGTCACTTTAGTCACCGACTTTTCAGTTGTGACACATTTAATCCTGAATTTTGAATCTTGTTCTAAATAAGAACAATTGAACATACAATTACTTAATTTCAAGGGCAAAATCGTCAATTTGATAAAATATAAACTAATTTGACAAAAATAAATGTCAAAAAAATATTTTAAAATGTTTAAAAATTATTTCTACCCACCAAAGATAAAATTATGTAAAATTGATAAAAATTAATAAAAATTACATGATTAATTTTTAAAAATTAATTTTACATGACCATCATCCAAATACATAATAAAATTTAATTTGGTAAAAAAAATAAAATAAATGTCTAAAAGATTTATTAATTTTATATAATTTTATCTTTAGTAGATAGAAATAATTTTTAAAAATTCAAAAATAAATTTTTGACATTTATTTTTGTCAAATTAATTTATATTTTATCAAATTGACAATTTTGCCCTTGAAAAATCCAATAGTATCTTCAATTGTCCTTATTTGGAACAAGAATCAAAATTCAAGGTCAAATGTGTCATAATTGAAAAGTCAGGGACCAAAATGACACAAGCCCCAAACTATAGGGACCGTTAGTGTAATTCACCCAAATAATATTTATATAAAAAATTAATACGATTAGATTTCAATAACAATATTTAAATTACATTTATCTTATAAAAATAGACAATAAATATAATTTTAAGAATAATAATTTATTATTTAAAAAATCAAGATATCTTTTGTTTACTTTGATGATTGTAATAGTGCATGGATGGCCTTGACACTTAAACCCTAACCCAATACCTAAAAAATTACGGATAAGTCCCAAACCCAATACCTATAAGGCAGGTTAAAAATTGAATATATGCAGTCAACTGTAAATTATATATTTATATATATATATTTATTATATTAAGTGTAATCACAATTTTAAATAGTAATATTGAGAGATATATAAATAATGGTTGTAACATAACGGTATTGAAAATATCATCTGGATATGTATTGGAAATTTGGTGTTGTGATCATCATAATTCTCTTAAAATGATTAGCTGCAATAATAATAAAAAAAATTTATAATAAAATCAGCCATATCGCCTTCTGAATGGATTATGAATTGATACATATTGGGAATTAGTTGATACTAGATGGGCATTAACTGGGCCAAGTCACGAGTTGATACTAGAATGGGCATTAGCCGGTCCAAGTCATGTCAAGTTTGTTTTGAAAATGCACTATGGGGTTATTTGGGATAAATTAAATAAGTGTACTTTTGGACTTTTTATGAAATATGAATTGAGTATGGGTTGGGTTTGAAATGATGTGGTAGAGAGGTGATGGGACTGAAATAAAATGATGTAACTTAAATAGAATAGTGACTTTTTGACTTTTTTTTATTATGCCAAACCAAGCCTAAAATTATATGTCATCCTCGGCCAAACCGGCATTTTTCACTATATCGTCAAATTATATGTTATCCTCGGCCAAGCCAAACATTTTTTTTTTTGGTAGGTAAGCCCGACGTCTTACAAGTTACCATCGGGATAGTTTACATGTTGGTTAAGATTTTATTTTTTATATGCCAAGTGAATTTTTGTATATTCCATAATTACTTAGTAGTTAATTCACAAAATAATAATTGTTATTAACACAAATACGTTTTTAATTTATTTATTTATACATTACACACATATCTATGTAACACACGTTTGCATGTGTAAAAAATCTTAGTGAATGATATTAACTGAAATAGTATCAACATAAGAATTTACGGTGTAGCTTGAAACATAATCTAGTTTAGATTACAGTAAATATAAATCTAATTCACATATTTGTTTCTCAAAAAGATTAATTAAAACAATTGATGAGATTGCTGCATTTGACTGCTTTCCCCTAACAATTGAGCAAAGAAGAGACAAAGTTTCAATATCACTTGATGTAGATATTAAGGTCGCGTTTTAATTAGTATGAATTTGAATTTTAAAAAAAAAAAATGAATAAAATATAAGTTAATTTTTTCTCAATATCTCTTGTATTTTGCTTTTCCTTTCTCAGATCTACCTAGATTTATTTCTGAGTTCATGAAATAAAGTGTTTTATTTATAAGTAAAAATTCATACGAATCTTCCATGTTTATGCTTGTGTGTGTGTGTGTGTGTGTGTGGGGCTTGAATTCCTTTTTTTGATAAAGAAGATGTGCATGTCACAGATGTCAAAATTAAAAGCACACACTTTTAGCTTCACGATGACTTTGATTCTGTATGTCACCACCATGTTGTTTATCTATGTGTTTAGTCATCTCATTTCATAAAATAAAAAGGTGTTCTTGTTGTCACTTTCTCGAGAAAAAAACAGTGGCAGAGAAAAATCATAACTAAAGATTGCCCATCGATCAAACAACTCGGTGGGAAAAAAACAAAAGGAAATTGTGATTTGTTCGGGAGGCAATCACAAGTGTGGTTAGCAGAAAACAAAAATAAACTGAAAACATTTTTTAAGGTTAATGAAAAATAAGATTATTTTAAAAAAATCAGAGTTTAATCTCCCGAGTTTTTAATTTTTAAAATTTAAATATTAATCTTTTTTATTTGTTTTTAATTTAAATTATTTGTCTATTTTTGTTAAAATTGATATAAAAAAAAAAGTATTTTGCTATTAAATGATCTAAAATACCATTTTTAATTGAGTTTAATGGCTAAAATATATTTTCTCGTTAGTTTTATTTAACGAAAAAAAATAGATGATTTAGATTTAAAAAAATCAAAATATTAGGGTTTAAAGTTACAAAATTAAAAATTTATTTTGTCATAAGAGTCAAATTCTGAATTTTTTAAAATTTTCTTAATATTTTTTTATTTTAAAGCACAAAAAAAAAAAAAAAAAAAAATGAACTAAAATTTTATTAATTCCATCATCACCTCAACCATTCCACTGCCAACACCACCACCACCACCACCCCAAACCACTACCTCAACCCCACCCCAAACCACCACCTCTACCTCCACCCTGCCGTTTAAAAATTATTTTTTACCAAAATAAATGAAACATTAAAATAATGTGTTATACTTTCTTACATAATTACCCTTTTCAAAAACAGCAACGTAAATGGAACAATGGGGGAGAAAATGGGATTTTGAGCATTCAAAAGGGGGGTTATAAAGTTGGAAAAGGACAAGACAGCCCAACTAAAATACAAACACACACACACACACACAAATAGAACTTTAATCAATGCTCGAGTACTAAACAAGCAACTACAAAAGCAAAACAATAGTGAATGTTTGGTGGTGTTTGTTTCAAATTAAAGGATACCCATCATTTTGGCCCTTACATCAAGGATAGGAAAATTCCTCTCAACTACTATATGATATGATGATATAATAATAATTGAAGTGTGATATATTCACCATTTTTTTTTTTATAATAGATTGTTTAGGTAAGTTTTTGCATACTTGAGTTAATTTTGAAACTATGAAGTTAACGATTAGGTAAATTTTATATGATTCCTTGGAGTAAGTTGAACTTGGGAACATGAATTTTGTTCTTAAATTTTTTCTGCTCGATCAACTCTTTGAGATTTACATACCACAATTTAAATCCTTAAATTTACTTGCAAAACTAAACAAATTAATATTTTAAAGACAAAATTTTAGGAATAAACTCACTTTTTATGAATGAAATATCTTAATTGTCAAAGTGCCGTTGTTGTATTTCATAGCAACGGAATTTGAAATTTATTAATGAATTATTATTTGTTTGGAATTGAAATTCGTCTAAAAAAGTAAACCTTTTGGCAAAAAATTATTTTGTCCTTAAAAATGTATTTATTAGTGACATTTTCAAAATATTGTTATTAAAGATTTTTTTATTTTTTTAAAAATTTTTGGTACACCCTCCCTTGATGAGTCACATAACAGCTAGAATTAGCCTCCTAATATTTTTCACAATAAAATTTTCACTTTTAAAGATGAAAAAATTTAGTTCCTAATATCTTGTGGTGTAATGATATGACAAGAGAGTGAATCTTATATAGTTGAGTTTGTGATAAATTAAAAATTGATACATAACCTATCATGTCACTGTAGATAAAATTAAATGAGGTCTCCATCTTTTTCCTAATAATAATGTTAAGGTAATTATTTTTTATCATATTTTATTTAGCTTATTGTTTGTTGATATTGTAAGAATTTAATGGGTTGTCTCACCACCCGTTATGTTACTAATACTGTATTGATACATAAAATAATAAAAAAATGTGATAAAAAAAATTTAGATTAGCATTACAAAAATATATAATTTTTATTTAGAATTATGTGGCAACTATAGTTCCTCTCATTTTAAAATCAAAAGCTCATGAAAATTACTTGTATTTTTAAAATATCATTGCTACATTATTTTTGTGATACATTCTATATAAAAATATTGTTCGTAAATCATGTTTTGAAAATTTATCATCATAAAATTATTTGGTAATTAGATGTGTGATAGATAAAGAGATTATTTGATGGTCTTGGAGTAATAATGCTCCACACCATTCATTACATGAAGTGTCATGTTCTCTCTTTAAAATCAACACCAAAATATTAAGATCTATTTTTTTAATCACTAAAAATTAATTTAGAGCACCACATGCACTTGGAGATGACTGCTATCCATTCTAGTATCCTCCATGTTGATTCATACTTCATTTTGCAGTCTCCACATTGGACTCACAATGATAATTCGAATTATTCATTTCATAAATCACACAGTGAAGATCGTTTGTGTAAAAATTAGTTCAATCAAATATTGATAAATAAATGAATAAATCACATTTTATTTTGTAAAATAAACAATTTATGTTTAAACTCATATATAGTTGCTGTCTATTTTTAAATTTAAAATATAATTTAGTCATATATCTAATAATATCTAATTAAATTAAAATTTTACATAATTTATCTTTACTACTAGAACTATGAATCCATAATATAATTTGGAGAAATTTCATGTAAAATTTTCAAAATTTAATTACATATTCATAAAAACCTTTATGATTTTACTTTTTAATATTTACAAAATCTATTACTAATTTGAAAATATTTTTCTATAATTACACTAGAATGAAATTACTCCTATAATTTTCGTATGGACCAATTTGTTTAAGGGTGGACACAGAAAACTAGACCGTGATTTTGCCTCATATTAAAAGGGGTGAAGCAGTCGTACAAATGGGTTTCAACTTTGATCTTAAAAGTGCTTTTCGCTTACTTTAATAACCAAACATAAACATAAGTAATTACAAAAGGTGCCAAAATGAATGATTAAGGTTAGCCATCCATCCCCATGATGATTTTTACTTTTGAAGTTTTGTTTTTCGTATTTTCAAAAATAAAGATGATCAAAATTTTGAAAACATTTATCATTCTTGTATTGTTTATTTTGGTGTAAAAATAAAATTTTAAAATCACTTTAAAATTATTTTTTATAAGTGATTTTAAGGAGAAAAAAAAACACAAATTTAATTTTAAGAAATAATTTATTAAACAAGTTTTTCATATCATTTCGTTGATCAGAGTTTACACTATTATTTGTAACGTTGCAATAATGATAATAACTTGTAGTCACATATTGAATAAGATATTGCTTTTTGCACTAGGATCTTAAGGGCCTAATGATGTTTTTATTAGTGATTAATTAATCAGTTATGTCTCTGTAGCTTGCTTGACCAAGATATTCAGCTATGTTAAAGCGTTCATGGAAAAAAAAAAAAATCACAAATTTGAGGTAAAGGGTGGAGTCCACATGTATGGGCTCATATGTGAGTACCACCTCCTTGTTTAAATATGTGTTTGATTATATTGAAAAAATTGTATTACTAAACTTTTTAGTAGTTATTAGGCATAAGAAGCATAATTAGCAATGTTAATAAGGTGTTATGACTTGAAGAGTTTTACTTGCAACTTTTGCAAATTTATCTTGGTTTGAGAATTAATTTTTTAAATAATTTTGTAACTAAAATATGAAATGAAATAAATTAAAATATTTAAAAATAAATAAAAAGAATAGGCAACCTGAGTTTATTCCATTATAAGTTATACATATCCAAAATTTGGAGTACCATTCTGTCAAATTGTTTAAATATTTGTATAGTCGTATGCAATTTATGAGTGTTATTCCAACCTAACATGATGATTGCTAACAATCAATTCTACGTGCCCCATGTAGTAGGAGAAGAGTTATAATGACCCACTTTTCTTCTGACACAAGGATAAAATGTCAAATCAAAAAAATAAAATAAGGGAAAAACAAAACAAAAAAAGAGGAGAGAAAATGAGAGGGAGAGAGGTCAAAACTATTGGTGGATCCAAGAGAGACGAAAGGGATATATGCAAACAAGGAACAAGGATTGGTGGAATTTGACACGCTATTTTATCCCCCAATGGAATCCACTACGGCCTGGTTGGTTCATTTTCTTTTACAAATTTTAAAAAAATAAAATTTTTAAAGAGTAATGTTAGAGATTCTATATATTTTATCAAATGTTTTACTAAATATTTTATATTTGTGTAAGATTCTTATAGTGTGGGTCTCATACCCATGTGAAACATTTAATAAAATATTTAGTAAAATATTTGAAATTCTTAATATTTTTCAACTCTAAAAGCATCTTTTCTCATGCTTCAATTTTTTAAAAATTTATTTGAATTATTTTTATTTCATAAATTATAAATAAAAATTATTCCAAATACTCTAACATAAATTTTTAAAATTAAAATTATAAATAACTCTATAAACTACACCAAACATGAACGAAATCCGTGAGATTAGTTTGACTTACTAATGAAAATATTTTTTATCGATCATATTTAAGTCATGTTTGTTTGGGATTAAATATGATCAATAAAAAAGAATGTTTGTTTGCTTTGAAAGATTAAATTACAAGAAATATGGAATAATTAATTCTGCAAGCTCTACACAATTTTCTATAAGATTGTTGGATGAAATTATATGTGCCATGAGATTATTTAGTTAGAGCAATATAAAAAATGAGATATGATTTGAATCATTATTTGTGATAATTAAAGGATAGAAAGAAGATAATTTGGAGGAGGAGACTATCTACATCAAAGGAAGAGTAGAATTTAATAGCCCCACATATGGGGTGAATAATTGAGACTAAACTACAAGTCCAAACAAACAAATATCGAATTGAAAGGGATGATCGTACAAAATTTGAGCGGTTAATCCCATCTGTCTCCTAATCTAATTCAAATTGTCTCTAATGATTCCAAACAAACATAATCTTCAATTAATATCTATCTCTTTATGAATTTTATAAATAGAAGAAAGATGAAACTAAAAGAAATATAGGCAAGAGAGAAAAGGCGGACATAATAGTTAATTTAGTGGTTTATATAATTGTTCTTTGGGATAAAGAAAAAGTCAGAAATTTAGAATCGAAGATAGTAAAAGATCAGAAATTCAAAGTTCGAGTTGATAAAGTTCCAATTCTTTTGATATAATTTAACTTACTAATCTATTAACATCTTATTTTCTACACGAAAAAAAAAAGAAAAAAAAAAGAAGAAAAGAAGAAGCAAATCTAAAAATAGACGAGAAAGAAAGGATTTGAATGAGGACATGAGTGATGATGAGAGAGCTTTTGAAGAGGGGATTCCTTTCATGTCGAGGATATGTTTTGCCCTGATAGTGCTCTCATTGTCCTATCTATTTCAAAAGCACTCCCCTTTCCATTGGCGGAGTAGAAATTGTCCGAAGTGGCCAACTTATATGTATTTAAATTATCAAAAATATTAGAAATATTAAAAAGTTTATTAAAATTTTTATCAAATATTTTGTATGGGTGTGGAATCCACATAAGACCCACATAATGTGAGCCTCACACTCATATGAGACATTTGATAGAAATTTTAATAAAACTTTTAGAGTTTCTAACATTACTCTTAAATTATTTTATTATTAGTGAAGTCATTGTATGTAAATCATATTAAAATATCTAGTTTTATACACATCAATTTTAAAATTTTCATTAAATCTGCAAATAAAAATTTATTTTAAGAAAATATTAAGATAGACACATAAAATAAAATGCATCAAAAGAGGGTTATATAGATAGTTTTCCACATTACACAAAATAAAAAAAGATTAAAAAAGAAATACATAAATTCTATTTTCAAATTTATAAAAAAAAAATTCACTATGTCAATGTGAAATGTAAAGCTCTATACTTTTGACTTTTCAACTTTTCTTTTTCAATAATCTTATATGATATGTTATCACTATATTATTTTGATATTTATTTATTTATTTTTGAGCCACAAGATGATGATAAGTTAGTAAAACTATACTTACATTGTTACAGCAGACCGACACAATATTAATTCGAAACTAAGATTTCGCCTCAGTAACACATAAGTGCCCTTATAACTATTTAAATTACAACCTGAGTTTATTTTAATAGATTTAGCTGCTTATATTTATATTAATATAATACTGCAATCACATAATAAACAACATAGAATAAGATATTCTAGTCATCCAAACATTATTACTCCTTTCTATCCCAAAACATTTTTTGTTCCACGATTAGTTGTATAGAAATTAATAACAATAATGTTAGAATGATTAGATTTTCTTTTAACTTTTTGAATAATGTTAAAATGATTACATTTTCTTTTAATTTTTTGTACGTCATCTTATGTGTGGATTTTATACATCCCACCACCATCACTCATATTTATTCTCATTGCCAATATTGACATATGAAATAATAAATAAAATTTAATAAAGAAATAATAATTATAAAGTATTATTATGGTATTATTGAGAGAATATATACTAACATGAAAAAATTAGTTAGGATTTTTGGCCCTTTGGGAGGCTCTCATTTTAGTACCCTCTTGTTTTATGAAAAATACAAATATATATATAGTGATATACTTTAGCGGCTTCCTTGTTTTTAAAGTATGGAAAGTTAGGCTTCACTGGCATTGACAATACTAATATTCTAATCAATTGCCGATAAAAAAAAATATTCTAATCAATTTCTAATAGTAACATGCTATCCATTATTATGCCATGAGATTATTGGTCTCCAACTTTATCTTTATTAACATTGTTCCCTCATTATCTAAGAAAATTATTAGGTACTTCTCGAGAACAATGTGATGTTACTTAATTATATGATACTCTCAACAAATGATGAATCACAACATACATACATAGATAGGGTTGTCAAAACCAAATTACTCGAATTTGATTCATGTTCGGCTTGTTTTATTAAAAAAAAAAAAAATTCAAACATATTTTAAAATTTATTAAATTATCAAATCAAGTTTGAACAACCTCCTACGCAACTCAATAAATTTATTTGAACTATAAAAATCAAATTACTCAAACTTGACTCATGTTTGATTTATTAAAAACTCATTCAAGATTGACTCGTTATGTAAAGTCAAATTTAAATACATTTTGAAACTAATTAAGTTTTCAAGTCAAGTTTAAACAATTTAATAATTGGTTTGTTTACCGTCTTATAGATTTAAGATTTTTGAAATATGAAGTTTTGGTCCAGGGGCAAAATTGTAAAAAGACAAATCAAAACGAGGAACACGTTTAAATGAACAATTTTTTTAAATGGACCTCTCACCAAATTGGTGGCTGTTGTGTGGGTCGCCTAGTTGTTGATTAGGTCCTAAGATGTGATTAAGCTGTGCTCAAGGTACTTCTAACCTTATTATATATGGAAATAACTATTTCATAAATGTTTTGTGTTTTTATAAAAAAAAAATGTTGTCTATCACTTGATGTATTTTGCTGATTATTAATCATGAAAATTAAATACTTTTTTACCTTTCAAGTAACAAAAATAAACACTTACGGGTAAATTAGAAATGCTTTTATGTAAAAAGCTTATCCAATTATTGGTGTAAAGATAATGCAAAAATAAACAAATAATAATAATATAATGAAATGAATAAGGGTTTTTGATAAAGTGGACCTAGCATTGAAACCCCACCCCCCCCCACCAAAATATATATATTAGTTTGGGGCTGATCGTACGTTGCACGATCACAGTGCCAGTAGTGAATTTGACACTATAATAGGAATTATGTAATTGAGTGTTAATGTGATATTATAAGTATTTATAAAAAGCAGTATATTAGCATTAATAAAGGAATATTCTATGAAAAATCATTATGTCATTAAACATGTAACTCAATAGATGAGAAGATGAAAGTATAGTTAAAGTGAACTACTTTAAGATAAGATTAAGATTTAACAATAGTTTTCAAAAGGCACAACATAGATAGCTAAAGTTTTATATTGAATCCATTTAAAGCCAAAAAGATAGATTCATGGAAGTGACATAATTGGAACTTAAGAAGAAACTACATGACAAAAGGAGATTAAGATCATGGCAAAAGAAGATAAAAATCCTATGAGCTAGTGGAGTTCAACTGTACAAGTCAAACATAATTCATACTACATAGCAAAATGCTGATTGTTTTTTTGTTGTTGCAGTTAGTCTAAGTTTTTTGTCATAGTTAACATGGTGATTTCTCACTTTGCATCTTCTGAAGTGACAAGCGAATTATCTGATTCTGCTGGATCTAGTGATGCACTTGATTGAGCTGGAAATAGTTATTTATGTGCTTTCTTTGAAGCTGGTGGAGAGATTGTTTCTGAATCTGAGTCTTCGGGGTTTGGTGACGCAATGATGCATTCTTTATGCATTGTATTGATGTTAAATTTGCACTGTGATAGGCCACCAAAATCATATTGATATGCAAACAACTCTAAAATGTGATTTTTTGTTGTGGAGAGTTTTTTCAGAATTTCCAGAGAAGTTTGTCCATCCTATTGAATTAAGAAAAACGTTATTGTAACGATTAGTAAATATTATGAAGTTGTAGAAAATGAAGAGTGTTGTAGAACTTACATCTGATGTGTTCTTCATCAATTCCTCAGCAGTGATTAAAAAAAGTTTTTCAGCATGAGAATCAAAAATGGTTGCTTTGATTTTGCCACTTTCATCAATTAAATCTACTTCAAATCTGCATCTGTTGTTATTGTGGAAGAAAAATTATAGCACGAATAAGTGTGCGATTCAACATTGATGTATGATTTGGGACGTAAATTCCTCAGGCACAATAGGTTGCTAAGGGAAATGGTCATCTTTATGGTGTTTTCTAAATTACCTCCTTTTTCTTTTCAGATAGAAGGTATTGGAAATGTACTTCATAAATTCATTAACTTAAGCTAATGCACTCATCCCCAGAATTTCGTTTTAACTATGTTTAATCTATCTAGGATCTGGTACCATTTGATGTAGATCGGTGACATAGTAAATTTTGTCTGGTTTTTGTAGGTAGTTTATTTGTTTTTAGAAAACAGTCAATGCAGTTTAGCGTTGAGTATTTTGACTTTCTAAGAAGAAATTGTAGGGTAGTTATAGACCATAAGAGTTTGAACTGAACTAAAAGCTTGAGGTTGAATTGTACTTGCACGTTCTGGTAAAATTCCTATGGTCTATATATCCTTCTTTTTTTTTTTAACTTTAATAATATAATAATAAAATTTTGGCAAATGGGGAGATAGATTGATAAGCATCTCTGCTGCTTATGGTTAGTTGGATTTCACTTTAAGTTACTATGTTGTATCTCTAGTCATATTGAAAGGTTCTCCATTGCTGAGATTTTGTTTATCATGTTTTGCCAGCAGTGTTTTTTATGTGCAATATTTTGCTAGGAGTGTTAGTTTAAAATTGTTTTTCAGTTGTTCTTTTAAGATTGTTTGTATTTAGGATTTAGGTAAGGATATGTGGAGGGAAAGGGAAAAAGTGAATGAATATAAGCTAATTTTTTTCTCCTTTTTCCTTGCATTTTTCTTTTTGTTTGGAAATCCATTATGAAAATACAATCTAATTTCTTTTAGTTGTTTGTCATACAGAATATTTCCACAAATTACTTTAAGTTGTTTGTCAATAGTTTTTTTGTTTTCTGTTTTTTTGGTGTTAGCTAATTACTCTATTGTCAGGCTTATCAGATGGTCATGATTTGTTTTTTTTTTTTTTTTCCTTTAGTAATCATTCTTAGGTCATTATCTACCCTTTAAACTTCAGCATAATATAGTGTATATGAAATTAGAGAAAATTATCAGTATGGATTGAATAATATGAAATTGAATAGATTTTATCGTAGAGATAATTATTAATTATTACCTTGGTTGTGATTGCACTCGTTGTTTGCAAAAGTTGCAAAGAAAGAAGTCTTCTAGTTCTGCAGCGGTGCTTTTGTTGCAGTTTGGGCAACATACATAGCAGAATTTCTGGTTTACATTTGTGACAGTGGCACAAGCATTGACCCAATATCTTGTAGTCTAGGAAGTTAAATTGAAAATTGTAATTAATATGAATTTTAAATTAGGAATTATCATCGTAAGGTAAAAAATGAACTCTTAAATTGTATTCAAATTAGGAATTTTTATTAGAGTATTGTTATTGTTTTTCATGAATTTTAATTTCTAACTTGAATACAATTAGGGTTATTGTAAGGTAAAAAATGAATTCAATTTGATTGGTTTCTAATTGTTACTATTGTTATGAGTTTGATGAAATTACTATAATATGACATATACATGTCTAAGAAATGTTGGAAGATTTTTTAGTTGAATTAGCTTGTATGGAGTTGGTGGTGGAGACTGTGTTGTTGCGATTCGTTGGACTCTCTGAAGAGGAATTTCTTTGATGGTATTGCTATGGCTGATGCACCCGAATATCATAATTGTAAATTAAGTATAAGTAAACCTGAATATTATATTTAACCAAAAAACAAAGAGTTCAATATTGTAAACTATTTTATTATAGTAGTAATTACCAAGATTTTAGTGAATTTGCTTCAGGAATTGGAGGGTCCATTATAAAAGTTGTGGATGATTTTGTTGATAGTGTGACACCTATAAAATTGATTGTTAGGAGTTTGATAGTAGTATAATAATTATAAAAGTAAGAAATGTTGAAGAATATAGAAATTACCATTGTATGAGGACACCTTTAATCACATGGCAATTATGATTGGAAAAGGAGTTGGGAGTTTCAAAAAAACTACACCTTCATTCTTTGTGAATTCACCCCAAAGCGTTAGAGTTGTCGGCTTCAATCTGGGAAAAGGGAGTTGTTAGATACAACAAGTTATTTGGTGAATACATAAACATTTAGCATTTGTCTACATAAGTATGGATTTCAAATGGAGACATTTGAAGTTAAAATGATAGGAAAAAATTTGGAAGAAGATGCAACTTACTGATCATCAATAACAATGATTTCTTGTAATGGAGTCTCCTCATCTTTGTGGTCTTTAAAATTTTTCTTCATCTGTATTGGTCCAACCTCTAGTATTACTAGCAAGACATCTAAATTAAAAAATATATATAATTTAATTGTCAATAAAATTGCATTGTAATGTATTAAATTATTGAAGAAAATGAATATAAATAAATTTTACTTATATCTTTTGGTCGTGTTGATGATTGCGTATTGTTGTTGTTTTTGAGTGGACATTCGTTGATGTTGTTGAATTGATATTGTCTTCAAGTACAGTTAGAGTAGTAAAGTTGAAGTTCAAACTTTGTATAGTTAATTGATCATCTTTGATTTTTTCTATAGGAGTTCGTCCATGAATTGTCCATTGGTATTTATTTTTAACAATTTGATGTTGTTCTGGAATAGATCTAACTTGTGCATTTGATACTGCATAAGATGAAAAGATTTCAAGTGTTGTTTGAAAAACCTCTATGTCTGCACCAAAGATTGTTGCTTGTACTTTTTGATCCCTACAATGTTTGAGTTTAATAATTAATATATAATTCTAGAGTTAGTAAGAAATAATTAATATGTAGTTATTAAAGACTCTAAATCATATTTGAATTGGAAAAAATGAACAAAATATAGACTATTTATTAAGTTAAAAAAGAAAAGAAAAAAGAAGTAGAAGTGCAAGAAGTAGAAGTGATATGATGGTAAAAAAAAATACAAAAGAAGAACAGAAAAATTCAAAGGGAAAGTATCTATTTGATATTTTTATATTTGCAATAGAGATTTTTTGCAAACATACCTTTGCATCAATTAACATCAGCTTTTGAAATAGTATTCCACTTGATCCAGTTCTTGGAAAGGATTTTTCAATGACCATCACATTTGATGTCCATCATTTTGTAGATAGATCGATATCTTTGATAGCTAACAATTGATTGCGCATGATTTCCTGCATACATAAAACATATATAGTTGGAGTAATAAATAAGAAGCAAAATAATGTCAAATGAGTAACATAAATATAATGTAGAAATTGTAAATATATGAATTGGACATACTAAAAAACACGCAAAAGAAAAAAATCAATTGCATTGAGCTAAAGATAGAATCTCATGGTAGATAATGTTTTTTGTGGCATCGGGGAATTCATTGTTTGAATCTGATACATTTGTTAAAACTTTGACTTTGGTGGAAGTTGTAGCTCAAGATAATGAAAAATACAATTGGCCATGTGAGAAAACTGGTTGTGGTAAATAGATGCCAACAGTATCTAGAGTTTGACCTTGAGCTTTATTAATTGTCATTGCAAAACATAGCCTGCTTGGGAATTGACATCTGGTAAAATCAACTGGACATAATTTTTTATCTGATGATTGCAAATGTATTCGAGGTAAAAATACGAGATCTCCTTCTCGATCACCAACAACAATTTGAGCGAGAATAACATGTTTTTCAAATTTGCGACAAATGAGTCTTGTTTCATTACATAATCCCTTGGAAGGATTTATGTTGCGAAGCATAACAATGGTGCAGTTTTCTTTAAGCAACAATTTGTGCGGTGGTAATCCTGAAGCAGATAAAGAGTTCAGAAAATCTTCATATTGGCTCTGCTGACTTTTATCAGCAGTCTCATCAATGCTGTTATACATGTGTTCATCTCTAGGGAATTCTTCCATCAATATTTCATTGATGAGATCTACATTGTCATTTTTTGGAGTCAAGATAGCTCGATTCATCATTGAAAGTGGATCTTCATTATAATCATTGAAATTTGGGAAGACAAAAGTGATAAGCTTTTGAAATGCATCAATGTTTTTATTGTAAGGAAAAAGCATTACTTTAGGGATTCTGATAGTTTCAGGAGATATCTATTGTTCTATACTATTTCCTATAGAAAGCAAAAAATTACTAAATGCTAGATCATGCATAGCTCGCATAT
Organism: Camellia granthamiana; assembly: GCA_036172215.1. NCBI lineage: Eukaryota > Viridiplantae > Streptophyta > Magnoliopsida > Ericales > Theaceae > Camellia > Camellia granthamiana. Next base: position 113,027,038 of record CM069906.1, read on the forward strand.
TTTCTGTCAATTTGATCTTCTCTAATGAATGCCAAATGTAAGACATAACAAGCGTAGCATTAATGCATTCATTTCTTGTGCTCTTTTGGCACAACAGGTAACACTTGACGAAAGTCACCACCGAATACTACAACCTTTCCTCCAAATAGAAGATTGCTATCCATGACATCTTTTAACAATTCCTCAAGTGCTTCAATACTTTGTCATCTTGTCATCGATGCTTCATCCTATATTATAAGTGCAACAAGTTTCAAAAGTTTTGCTAAGTCACTCTGTTTGCTGACATTACAACAAATTTTGCTTTCAACATCTATAGGAATTTTGAACCGTGAGTACGCAGTGCGTCCATTAGGCAAAAGTGATGCAGCAACTCCTGAAGTTGCAGTTGTGAGAGCGATCAATTTGTGCATTCTTATTATAGCTAAGATTGCTCGATGTAGAAAGGTTTTCCTAGTTCCACCAGATCCATCAATAAATAAATATCCTGGATTTTCAGAAAGTACTGCATTAACAATTTTAGAATATGCAAGTTGTTGTTTTGTGTTTAACAACGACACAGACATCAAATCAACCTCAAACACTAATATATTGCGCTCATCTTCTATATCTTTGCAACAATCATCAGTTTCATCAGAAGGGATCGAAAGATTTGAAAGATAAAATTGTTCAATGTTCTTGCCCATGGATTCAAGAGTAGAATTTATATTTTGCAAAACTCTAGAACGAATTTGTTCTGTAGATAATTGTCCTTCTCTACAAAGATCCTTCGACATTGTTCTTTCAAATTTTAAGAATAAAGCTTTTGGATCATGTGGACTACAATACACAAGTATTGTTGCAAACAATTGTTGTAATAAAGAAGGCATTTGAAAAGTACTTGCTTCTTCTAAGCACTTTTCATGACTTTCATCATCCTCTAATAGTCCATATTGAAGAGCAACTTCTCTAAAAGAGTTATATGTCACTTCTTTAATAGTTCTCAATTGACGGAATGAAGTTGGGCACCGTACATGATTCAATAATAATCGCAAATAGTAACGCTCGCCTTCTTTTGGATTTGCAGTGATTATTTTTCCAATCACCTCCCTTTACTTTCTTTCATTTCACATTCTATGTTGGGCATCCCAAACAAAGAATTCAGGAAATTCCTTGTATAAATATTTTCCTTCTTGAGCTTTTTTGTTTGTTCTATTCATCACAAAAAACTCAGTCAACATTGTTCTTGAAAGAAATTCATTGTTAGCTAAAGAGCGCAAGTTATCTGTCTTTCGAAAGCTAACAATTTGGCAATCTTCAAGGTGTAATTGCAAGCTTATCACAGCAAGATTAATTTGATTCAAAGGGAATTTGTATATTCTCCACATTGCTTTTGGAGAAGATATCCATCTTGCAGATTGAAACATTGTGATCTCATCAATATCTTCATTACTGTGTTGGCCTACTATGTGGAATGCTATTTTGTCATGACCCTTGTATATGTATTTATACAAGTACTTGACAGCCTTAATAGTAGAACAAATTTCCACATTAATGTGACAATCAAACTTTGCAAGAAGATATGGGTTATAGGGAACAACCCATTTATTGTCAAATATGTGCCATCGAACTTTAACTGTTTCAATATTATTGCACCGCCTATAGTTAGGGTATCCATTAGCTTTCATGGTTGTCATTGAAACAAAATCTCTAGGATAATGGTTCTTACACAGGGCCATTTTTCATACAAACATTATTAGAATTCAAAGAACCACAAGAATCATGCAGCATGTGTTTGACAACCATTGAGTACAAGTGTGGAAACTTTTCTTTGTTAGACAACTCGGCAGATATGAAATCATCAAATTTTTCTGGAGAATCTAGCTTATGACCTCGCTGAAGAATAAGAAGTAAATGAACATGAGGAAGGCCTTGTTTCTGAAATTCAATTACATATGTGAAAGCTGCAATTGGATCAAATAGTTTTTTTCTTATAACTTCATTTTTCAAGTGTTCAAATTTGCTTCTAAATTCTCGGACAAGAAGATCAGGTCTATTTTGTGGCTCTTCATTTGGTAACAATTCTGCTTTGATTTCACTCCAACTTGGATTGCAAGTCATGGTTAACAAGATATCAGGTTTTCGAAATCGTTGCACTAAAGTCATGGCATCAATATAACGCTTTCGAAGGTCTCTTGGACCACCTATAAATGAGCCTGGTAAAATAATTCTTCGACCAATATTAGAAGCTTTAGATTCTCCTGCTGTGATACTATCAACAATTCCTTGATACAAATCTGTTCTTATCTCTTTCTAATTTACTCTAAAGTAATCCAACCTTGAAGTTTCTACCTTAACATACATGTCAATAACAAATTGTTATAGAAGTCAACCTGCTGGAAGTAAAATTGAATTATCGCTCTCCCTAATTTGAAACTTGAAACAATAAAACTCACGAGTTGAAACCATGTTTCTCTTCTTTAAATTCTCTCCAAAAACTGAAATAAATAAAATAAATAGTTTAGGGTTCTTGTTGTACTATAAGTTGTGAGTAGGGTAATCTTTTTTCTTTATTATTTTTACCTTGAGCTTCTGTTGATAATAAATCATCAGCATTGGAAGCTTCTATTGTCAACACAGAAAATTGACCATCTGAAAATTTGTTTTTGTCTTTTTTTTGTTTTTTTTCTTTATTCCTTGGTGCCATCCAGGTTCACCAAGAGGAAATAGTAATGGATATTGTAGTGGGTCATAGCATCCATAATAATACCGAATTCTTTCAGAATGACCTTGATGTTTTTGGACTATGATATCACGCTCTCTATACTCAGCAGCTTCATCATTCTCATGCCATATTACAGGAACTTGGGATGCAGTAGGAGGATTAAAAGTTTGGGGATTTAAAGATGGATCAGCGCGGATAAGTATATGATGAGTGTCTAGGTTAGAAACATCTCTTAAACTTCTAAAGAATATAGAATATGGATTTGAAGCGACAATATCAATTAGAAAAGCAATGATGTTCAAATCTAGATTGTCTGCAATTCTCATTCTATTCTAAACTTCATGTTCAGTGTCAAAAAAATAGAGCTGTAAGTAAGAAGGTTTATGATCTGAAGGATAAAGTTGATTGATATAATGATAAACCTGTCCTTGCACATGAAAGGTATAGATTCCTCTATTCTACGCTCTAATTATTTGTCAGTGGTAACCCCGAATGAAGTGAAAGCAAATGAATTATTGTAAAACTAAGCATAACGCAACGGAAAAATATTGTCAGATCATACCTTAGGTGATAGAACCTGAAGCGAAGAATCTCGTGGGTAAATCACGTACTTCAAAAATGCGAACAATGAACCCAGCAGTGGAGTGATACTACAATATGAGTATCACCCACACAAGTCACAGTGCAGAGGCTAGATCGTTCTCATATGAGAGAGAGTTAGAGAGAAAGTCTGGGAAAAAAGGTTATGGGTAAAAACCAGATAACGTATATTATATTGATCTATATCTGAACCATATAATCTGATATATAACCATATATATCAATCTATCCATATCAGTTGATATGATAGATATAGATATCATGAGTGGTTATCCAAATAAGTTTTGAATTCAAATTTAAACTTACTTGGATAAGGTTCAAAAGGTTCAAAGTGTCATGCTACATGGGCGCCCAATTTCTAACATCTCCCACTCGCACATGAGTTGGCATGACACTGCCACATCTCTATCTTAATCTCCCCAAAAAAATGAACAATCTCATACTAGCCAATGCACCGTGCGACCGCTGAGAAACACTTGCATGTGGGAGCTCTATACTAGAAACTCAAAATGAACCAGCATAGAGACATCAACCCAAAAAGAATAGAAATAGTGTCTCATATACCCCAGATCCATCTAATTACACCGGTCCAAAAAACATCTCTAATCCCACAAAAGAGTATGTTTGACCCTCTCAATTCTTGCAATATATTCACACTCAATCCGCCTCTCATACAGAGCGATGTGAGTTACCGGCAATGAATATACAACAGTGGTGTAATACTAGATGATCTTCCCTTTGCCCTCATGCCACTTAGTTTAGAATTGACTGCTTTCCCAGTAATGTCCCTTAAGGCCGAATCATACATGACTGCAGACAACATACCAAAGTAGCAAAACATCAACTCCTTACCTTATGACATAGTCAAAAGTCACAAAAAGGTACATAAATGAAAGTCATATCAATAATGACACGTAAGACTCACACGGCGAGGAAACAGGCATCCATTCTCTCACCTCATTACTCGGTCGCCAAGCACATGTAGTATGAATACATGTTACGGTGGAGTAACTCTTTCAAAAGAGTGACGTCATACTCGATACACCGTACAGATCTTAGTCTAGTCGCTTTCTAGCGCCTAACCTGAATTCTCTATTTGCTCGCCTTCCAGGCGCCAAATGAGTTCTCGCATTTGGCTAATCATAACAGGCACAACATGGAAAGTGGGTACTAACATCCATGTTTGGTCCTTAACATGACCTCATCTTGGTTGTGACCAATGCGACATACATAGTGGATAATTTAAGCCTTTCTTGGATCTAAATAAAAAAATAAACCACTAGTCTCATCCTTACTTGCTCCCAAGCACCAAGGGCGATTGCTTGTGTGAGTGAGCCAATCTTGCCTGCTGACATCATCATCTGCTAATCATTATGACACAAACCATAATAGTGTCAACATCTTATCATCTCATAACAAATAAGTGATCGATTTTTATTTTATTTTATTTTTTTTAAAAAAATATGACCACACCTTGTGCAATTCTAGATTCCAAACATAAACCTTATCAGCACCTCTTGCGATAAGTATATACAACGGAATACACCATGTGCGCCTCACATGAAGTGATTCAAGATCACTACCTCTTGCGTAAGGGTGTAATAATGACCCGAGCCGGCCCATTCAAGCTTTGTGGGCTCGCGATTTTTTAGCGGGCCGTGTCGTGTCGGGCCATGGGCTAAAATGTGGGGCCCAAGCCCACTCATAATAGGGCCTAGGGCCGCGAGCCGGGCCTAGGGCCTGGGCTCGGGCCTTGGCCCGCGAGCCGGTCCTAGTCGGGCTTCTTTTATTAATAATAGAAATAAATTTTTTAAAAAAAAAATTATACTAAAGTATTTCAATTACGATTAATGAGATATTTTGTTTGGTTATGTAATGTTTTATAGTGATATTTAAATTTAATTATATATGACTTATGTTTTTTTAATTGTGAACTTATAACTAAAAAAGTATGCAATTATGTAATTTTTTTTCTTTCGAAATGAATAATTTTATATATATGAAATTGAAACTTTCAATATTACAATATTAAATTATTTATATAACATTTATTGAATGAATAATTTTTATTTCAAAATGAAATAAAATATTACAAAAATTGATATTATTAAATAAATTAGGTGTAGATTACTGATGACGGTATAGCAATTGCATCACTATAGGTCAAGTATATCCCAACTAGGTTGGCACCTACTAGCCTACCAATCATTTGCATTATACTCCACCTCAATAATCTAATACAAAAAAAAAAAAAAAACAAAACAAAACAAAAACAAAAACCAAGAAAAAAACGAAATGAAATAAAATAGTAAAAAATAAATTGTTGATCAATTATTGGAGGAGACAGACATTTCAGTCGCGTTGCCTGATGATATGTCATCCAAATCATATTGAATTCGCTCATTTTCATTAAAAATTTTGTCTTCTTGTAAGCGCGTGCATATGATCCCTAGATATTATTAATGCCTCAATCATTTCGGGTGAAAGCCTGCTCCTGTAGTCACTCAGCACCCGTCCACCTACATTAAAAGTTGTTTCTGAAGCAACTGTAGAAATAGGAACGGTTAGTATATCACAGGCCATCTGTGAAAACACAGGCCACATAGATTCATTTTGTTTCCACCATTCCAAAATGTCAAAATTATCGGAATCATCCATTGACGGGCTTTCCAAATAACGTTGCAGTTCAGAACTACTTACATTTGTATGTTGAGATATTCTTATACTTTTTATTGCTGTGAAAATACTTAATCTCCCGCCTCGGGATTGTTGGACTGCTAGTGTAGTGTGTATAGGTGTATTTATAGATGCAGATGCAGCTGCAGCTGCCCTATATTCTTAAAATAATCTGTTGCATGTTTGCATAATAGGGGCAAACTGTATTTGATCATCGAAAATATGCTCTAAAAATTCTTGTAAACCAACTTCTTTACACCTAGGATCAATTATTATAGCTAAACCTAATAGATGAGGCAAATGATGAAAATATTTATCAAATTTTTCTTTCATTGAAGTAATAATAGTTACATAAAGTTCATTACCCATATATTTGATGAAAACTTTAATTATTTCTGCTAGCATATGTAAAACAAATGGCGAAGTAGGAATATATATATAAGAAAATAATTTTGTTGAAGTATCGAAAACTTTTAAAAAATCTTTATACAAGGTTATTTAGTGCCAATTAAGTTCAGTGGGTGTCAGTACTCCTCCTATTGATGTTGTTGCAAAAAATAAATCTATTGCTCTTCTTTGTTTACAAGCTATTTTTAACATATTATATGTTGAATTCCACCTACTATCTACATCTAAAATTAATTTTTTTAAATGACATTTTCTCGTTAACAAATTTTTCTATATTCTGAAATTCGATTACCAAAAGACATAATAGTAACAACTGCATTTTTATTACAAGTACAGAAGTTTCGTATATATGCATAGCTTCTTTAACAATCAAATTTAAAATATGGGCACAACAACGAACATGAAATAAATCACCATCAACAAGTAATTGTAAAGTTAATTTTAAATGGGCTACAATTTGATTATAATATGATGCATTATCTAAACTAATTGTAAATATTTTATTTTGTAAAGCCTACTCATATAATACATTTCTTATTTCTACACCAAGCGAATGACCAGTGTATGGAAGTTCAATTAATTTAAATGAAATAATTCTTTTATTTAATTTAAACAAACTCTTCCATTCAAATTTTTAAAGATATCAAATAATTCACTTTTAATATTCTCAAATTTCTTTAAAATCCTGTTTCTAGTAGTATTTCTTGAAAAACTTTGATATTGTGGTGCAAAACTTTCGTGAATCATTTCGGTAAAATCAGAACATTCACTAGTACTAAAAGGTTGTTCTTTTTTAATAATATAATCAACTACAGAATTTTGTGCACGTATAGGATCATATAAAAATGTTTGCAAATTACTAGTTGATGAAGCCCCTAATTGCATTTGACTTCGAATATCAGGTTGTTTACTTTGTAAATGTTTGTCAGAATGCCTCCTTCTTGGGCAACCATTTGGACGGTGCTCTTTGGCTAGTGGGAGCCATCACGGGGTTTCATTTTACTAATCAGAACCGTGCAATGTGTACAACTCGTCGAGTATTATATATTTATAAAAAATCACGTTGATCGGATATCTATAACTATCTGATCGGATTAGTTTTTTTTGTAAACCATTAACTGTAACACCATGCATTTTTATACCAAATTGATTTGATCACGTAGTTAGCGATATCCGATTAACTTGATTTTTTAGAGGCATATAGTAATGGAAGAGTTCTACACATTGACGGTTCGGATTATGAAAATAGGACTCGTGGTGAGCTCCCACAAGCCCAGTATTACCTTCCAACTTAGTGTATATATATATATATTTTCTTTCACGTGAGCTTCGGACCTTAGGTGTACTTTCCCATATATATTATTAGGTGCACTTTCCTACTTTCCCAGCCATACACACAGACTGTGCTGTTGTGCACACAGTGATACATCATATTATCATTTTCCATTAAATAATTCATAATTTGATTTTAATTTAATAAATTATTATTAATTTTTGTTTTATTTTTAAATTATTAATTTTATTTATTTAATTATATTAATTTTTATTTAATTTTTTTTATGTTTTTATTTTTATAAAATCAATCTTTTTATTTATTTAATTATTTTATTTTTTTATTTTTATAAGATCGATCTTTTTATTTCTTTATTTTATAAGATCAATTATTTTATTTTTTTATTTTTATAAGATCAATTATTTTATTTTTTTATTTTTATAAGATCAATCTTTTTATTTTTTTATTTTTATAAGATTAATCTTTTTATTTTATTTTTTAATTATTTAACTATTGTAAGTTGTTTTTTATTTTTATTTTTTAAAATTTACCAGGTCGGGGCGGGTCGCCCGCAGGGCCCGAAATTTTTTGGGTCGGGCCGGGCTAATGGACCGAGCCCCAAAATGGAGGGCCCAGGCCCAAGGTACTGGGCTGGGCTTGGGCCCGGGCTTAACCGGGCCAAAACGGGCTGGGCCCACTGCAGGCTTCGGGCCGCCCACGGGCCTCGTGCCATTTTTATACCCCTAATCTTTCACAATAACCTCTCTAAAGATATTTTGGTGACCAATTTGCGTTCATTCTGGATGCGCCCAACTAGCGTATTGAATCTTACAAGAAGCAAATTAATATACTACTAGTAAAGCATTTTCTCCACAATCTAATGAGCATGGTCAATGTCTAAACAACTCAGTTGACCATTCATCAAAGATAACACTTATCATGCCAAATACGCCCACATAGCGTACTTCACGCTCCCATAACAAAAAAAGATCAAGGAATATAAGTCATCTGTTTCTCCCAAACACAATCCGAGGATTCACTCAATAGCTAAGACTCTGGCTTTTACCGATAGGTAAGTCTATGGGTTTGCAATTTTGTATCTAGAATCATTCTAGGATATTCCTTATGTAAGTCATCGAAGACAAACTGAGAATTTTTCCAAAACAATCCCTAAGGATCGTACATCCGAACATATAAATTGCATCACCCATGTCCATCATATCTAAAATAGAGGACTACCCACCCTAGGTGGCGACAAACTTATAAATTCCTAGCTCATAATGACTAAGTAAGGAAAAAGTTCTTTTTGGACCATTGATCATGCCTCAGTGGTCTTCATCGATCATCGTCGGCCTGTCATGGCTTGACGAAATCTAAGAACCACTATTTGGATAACTGTTTTAGGCTGTAAAAGATTTATTGGAACTAGCAACCTTTTTGCACTCCTAGCTTTTCACCATAAAAGCAGAAGGTAAATCTCTACGGATCTACTTATCCAATTCTCCAACGAGAAGTTGGGTCACAATGTCCACAAATCAATGTTCCGAACTTATGTCAATCATAGCCTAGGTCGAAATAACCTCACTCCCCAGGAGGAAGTCTTCTTATGGTCTACACTTTTCTCAATGGTGCGACTTTTCGGTATTTAGCAAGCCTTATGCCTCAACAATGACTATCCAAATTGCGCATAACCTGAGAACAGTTTTGCGTCATAATGGAAAGTCAACCAAATTATAGAAATTGTTAATCCTCAAAGACTTTGTCTTAAACTGCGCAACATTGATCCACTTTCTAAAAACAGGGGACTAGAGCCTTTGGCATTATCTTAGGCTCTTTATCATCTTGCGGAGCAATCATGAATGTTTCCTTCTCAATCACCCAGTGATGACGTGGAAAATTTTTACATTCGCTACCACACAACTAAGAATGTAGAGTATTCTTCTCTAATCGAGTAATCCATTAGTAGGCACATCACTCCCACTGCCCCTAGGATATTGGAAATTTCTTTCCATTCTCAACTAGGCTATATGGAGCGCTATGCTTAGAATTCTCTATCTTATAGAGTTCCAAAAACTCTATTCACGTCACCTTTACTAAGAAAACTTTATGTGACTTAGTTACACTCCCACAAAGCTGCTTACCTATATGCACATGACCCGGAGGGTTTACATGACAGCATACAATAATGTGCCACGTGACCCTATATGTTTACAAGACAGCATACAATAATGCGCCATAGAACTTTAGGTCTTAACTTCACAACCTTACGAGAAGTAAAAATAAAGATAAGCTGTTTAACGATTACAGATCGCCCATAGATGGCTCTCCACTAACCCATTACTTAAATGGAGTGTAAAATCTGATATGGAGGGCATTTAGTTAAGGATATAGGCAACAAACTAAAGTGTAATTCCCAATTGGGAAACATTTTACGCCATCATCCACCTAACATTAACAATACTTAATTCCTTATCTCTACTACACCATTGTGTTGTTGAGTATTAGGAATAATCAATTTTCTAAGCATCTATTTCTCTTCACAGAGTTTTCTAAAATAACTTAAATAGATACTCGCCACCTTGGTCAAAACTAAAAGCACAAAAGCTGTTATCTAATTGATCTCAACCTCATATGTGCAATGTCAAAAATCATCTCAAAACTTTTGACTTATGGGAGATCAAATAGTCTTGACTCAGATGCGTATCGTAATCTATAAATGTGTCGAGATTGAGGTTTAGCTATCATACCCTTACACATATCTAGTCACAAATATCATAGTGGACTAAATGCGCCAATACAAATGACCTTCTACAGCTTTCCTACTTACTTGTGCGTAACCATTGCGAACAAAGTTACACATTCATATAAGAGCAGGATGTCACAAGTGAGTGGGCCCAAGAGGGCCTACTCAAAACATCCATGCATCTTCTCATTAATGTGATTAAGTATAATAAGCCACCGGTTCATGACCAATGTCATAAACTAATTCCAATCATCCTAATGTGTGAGTTCTTGAAGATAAGTTTTAAAGGTTTAGGCCCAACTAGGTAATGACTTACGACTAATTCATATTCACTAGATCATAAAAGGATGTCATGGAGATATCAAGTGTGCCTAAGTTGCAAATTTAACTAGTAAGTGCTAATCCCCTGCACCTTCAAGTCAATTTTATTCTCCATACACTTTAATGCATCTAGTTGAAAGATGACGATACTCCTCTTGCTATATCTATTTCTCACTTCATAGTTACTTGCAATTAATTCTACTATCTACAAGAATGAGAGAATAAGCTATCAACTATGACAGCTCCTGAAGTAACTTAAGCGCGAATTAGGCTAAAGAGTCTAATTCAACACAATGCTCTCACAAGCGATGCGTCAAATTCTTAGAGTCATAACAACCTTGTCGGCCTTGACCTTTTCATTACGATGCTGCAACGTTTGCGCTTAGTGGTAAACGTTATTCAAAAAACGTTAGCCTAGCTAAGGAATCATACAAAGAAGCACCTCCTCATGTCTCACACATAACTGTGGAAACAGTAAGTGTTCAGACTTGGACAAGTTGGTAATACTAATAGATTTTCCAACTACTTGGCGCTAATCTTTTCACTTAGTGTTAATAGATTTTGCTGCTACCAAGCGCTAATCTTTTAACTTCAAGTGATACTTCAATGCACACTATTATAGTCAATGCTAATAGATTTTTCAGCCACTTTGCGCTAATCTTTTCACTTAGTGTTAATAGATTTTGCTGCTACTAAGCGCTAATCTTTTAACTTCAAGTGATACTTCAATGCACACTATTATAGTGCATAAAATTTTGCTCCATCCACTCCCAATAATTGGGTAGAAAGCAAAAACACTGCTCATACTGGCTACTCGTCTTACACTTAATGACTAATTCATTTAAGCTCGCATTTCTTGGATGACGTGACTCTTGAATGTTACTTTATCCAATGATGCAACATCATTACAAGTCAAATTACAAAGTCAATCCGCGCAGCTCATGTAACAACCCTCATCACTGCTTACCGATAACCACTGATTACTGTTAACTGAGTCTGATAATGACTGATAACTAGACTGAATAAAATACTGAACTGACTGACTGAAATTGAACCTGAATTGATTGAGTATGTCTATTTTATTGCATTTCTATCTGTTTGATTGATCATTTATCTGTTCGTGTTTTATGTTTAGACTGTTAATTGAAGGCCTTATCAGCGGCCGAACCGGGCATCGTTTAGTGTATCATGATCATCGTAATTTATGTGATTTTATAGTATATTTAATTAAAGTGTGATTTGGTATGATTAAATTGGATTAAAATAGGCTAAATTACATGAGTTCGAGTTATTTACAACTTTGCCACTTAGTGGGCTTTGCTAGCCTTTTGTTTAAGCCTTGTATTGCATTTGTTAAAACATTTTCTTCAGCCCCATTTCCCTTGTTTTTTCCGAAGTGGAGAGTGAGAGAGGGAGATTGGCTTCATCTTGTTAAATTGCTTGGTCTTGCTTGGGAATTGAGAGAAATTGAAGTGTAGCTTGTCTATTGAGCCTCTAGTCTTGTGTTTGAAGACCTAAGGTAGGAGAATCAACCCTCCATTGTTGTATTTAAGATAGTTCTTGCATGCTTCATGCTTAATTGTAGAGCTAAGGCATGTTCTAGTCTTATGATGTTGAATTAGAACTCATTTCATGCATGCATGTTAGTATTGTTGGATTTTGAGTTGAGTTCATGGCAATTGTCACATGCATGTCCATGTTTTGAGTGTAGGCCATGATTTTATCTTGTTTGTGAAACAATTGGCTCATTAGAGCATGTTTTGAAGCTTGAAAGTTGTTTAAAGATCATGCATGGCATGTTTGAGTTTCATTCTTGAAAAATGGTTTGAATTTGGGTTTGAATTAAACACCCTTGGGCTTTGATTTCTTAAATTGAGTTTTAAAACTTGTTGTACATTGAGTTTGCAAGAGTTTTTCCAGAAAATAGCCCAAGAGGATCGAAAATATTGCTTATGAACTTGGTTTTGAGCTTGGGACTCAAATCTTGAATTTCCAGATTTTGGTTGTCCGCTCGAGCGGGGAAAGTGCCGCTCGAGCGGGAAAATCGAGCTTCCAGCATCTTGCACTGTGCATCAGTCCGCTCGAGCGGAGTATTGGGCGCTCGAGCGGAGGACTGGGTGACACGCTCGAGCGGGCGTCGAGCGGAGATTTCACCTATCCAGTACTTTTTGGTCCGCTCGAACGGGGACCTTTGTTTGTTTGTACGCTCGAGCGGGGAAACCTGCGCTCGAGCGGGACCCTGTTTCACTGAAATTTCTGAAAATGTTTTCTAAGTACATCTTTGCATCCTCATTCCATCCTAGACATTCTTAGGCCTGGTTTAAGACATCTTAATGAGGATATAGATGTAGAACACACCGAGGCAATTAGGGGTTAAGTTATTATCTTTCCCAACTGTATAGCTTAGTGTGTGTGTTCGATCTGTTAACTGTGTAGGGTTGGCGACTGGGGAAACGCGCTCTAGCATACTGTAGCCCAATCTCTGTGAGTAACAATTGTGTAAAGATATGTTCAAATGATTATCTTCTGAAATACTGAACTGAACTGTTTACTGAATTGATATTGTTGACTGTATGAATGTATGTCCTATATTCTGAACTGTACTGTGGCATCCTTAGCAACTATTGTTTACTGTTACTGCTACTGTTTGAGAAATCTCTGCCATCGACGGTCTGTGAACGGATGGCCCCACCGACGGTCTATGAACGGGTGGATTTGTCTAATCGACTCCACTACTGTTTACTAATTGATGGCCATCAATTATTGTTCGGTCTTTTAAGACCTACCATTTACTGTACTGCTATGCTAATGGATGTACCACATATCACTGAATGACAGATATACTGAACCAATGAACTGTTTTATTACTGTAAGGACATTCATTCTTAACTCCTTACGCATTGTGTTATTCACTGGGCTTTAGCTCACTGCTCATATATATATGTAGGTGTACAGGCACCAGAACGAGGCTAGAGGCGTCGGGATTAGCTCCAGTTTTGTCAAGCCAACCACTGTGCCTCACTGCGAGGTTCCATGCCTATTGAGTTATGGCTTAAGGGTTTTGGTCCCCCGTCTGTCTCTGTACCGTTTTGTATTACTGTATAGACTGTACTGTGCTGTTAGTAGGGATTGAGTCCCCGACTTGAATGATTGTATATATTGTAGATACTGTTTTGTTACTGACTGTTTATATGAATGTATGAAAAATCTTTTGGCATACAGACTGTCACAGCTCGTTAGACATTATTTTATTACTATATTGGCTTCCGCTAGGCCTTGTACTCTGTTTTACTGTATTACTGTTAAGTAGGCCTTCGGTAATCTCGGATTACTGGCCGGTTACGGTGCTAAACCCATAGGGCCGGGTTTGGGTCGTGACAGCTCAATAGTCAAGATCATATACAGATCTATTGAGGGCTTACTAATTTCATAACTCTAAAACTCGCCAACCAAAACTACGTAGTATGCCGCTAACCATAGCGCACACATTAGTTTTTATTGTGCCAAACAAGGCAACAAAACCACGGTGACTTTGAGTCATGTTTCCTTTGGCTCAATTAAGATCTGACCTAAAGTCTCCAAGACTTTTGCTCATCTAAAGAATAGGATTACATTGTTCACATTTGAACATCTCTATTAAGTCTAGGTCAACCAAATTAACTTCCATAAGCTAAGTCAATTTAGAGAAAAATTCGTATTGGGATTAATTTTGATTAGCATAATATAATTTTGCCGCAAAAATCTAAATTAAATAGTGACAATATTACACAAGTTGCAAGATCGAAAAGCCGCTATGCTCGTAATCATCTCTTGCGCCACAGGTGACAATTATCCAAAATTTAATTTAATTTATGCGCAAAATATTGGTTTTCGGGAGTAAATCTACAAAGATTTCTCTCAACCGAATAACCTCCCACTGACTATGGCATGTCTAAAAGCATGATAAAATATTCTAATTCCATACAATAGCATCTTAAAGTAGATTCACAATCAACTCATGCTATGTTACATTTAATAATGGAATTTAAACAAATAAAAAATTAATCATGCTATTCGAATCACAACATATTAGAAATTCTTAGACAAAAAATAACAATATGCTGTATTTAATATTCAAATTATGCCATAACAGAAAGTATATCACTTCTGAAATTTTTCTGAAATTTTCTGGAATTTTAAATAACTAATAAACACACATAAAATTACAAATAAATATTCCAGAATATGGTAAAAAGCAACAACCATACCAGTAAATATTAAACCATTACAGTGGTCTATAATAAAAATTTCAACTCCAGAAACTTAATCATGCAACACCAGATGCATTTTAAAGCAGAAATAATGAATTATTATTTCAAGAAAAATATTTTTTCTTTTCATAAAATTTTGAAAATTTTACAGAAGATAGAAAATATAATTCTGAGTCTAAGAGTACCAACCACGTTTAAAACAAAGTTATAACGAATTACTTATGACCATTTAAAGCAATTCTGAATTTAAAAAAAAAAAAAACAACACCTTAGCACCAACAGCCAAGCCAGCTAAGCCGGAGGAGAAAAAACGGCGCAGCTCAGCAAGCGGCTCAACCCGCGGCTCAGCAAGTGGCTCGAAGCGACGCGGCTGACGTGCGCATGATGGCGCGGACAGCGCACGCGTAGAGGCGCGTGGTAGCACGTGGCCGCCGCTGACGGTGTCATCTGGTGCGTGAGGCACACGCTCCGCCTTCTGGGGTGTTTTCTAGTTCAATTTCGGTACTGCCAGACTCCATTTTTCACAATAAAAATATTTATGGTCTCAAAAATAACATTTAATGAACATAAAAATGAGGTGTATCACACACTCTCTATCTAATGAAAGTTGAAGTGCAAAAACCTTACACTTCATCTTCCTCCTTCATTAATTTTCATGCATATAATGTGTATATATTTATATAAAAATTATACACATGATTTAAAAAATAAACACGAAAATACCCATATATGCTCTGATACCAATGTAAAACTAAGCATAACGTAGCGGAAAAATATTATCAGATCATACCTTAGGTGATAGAACCTGAAGCGAAGAATCTCGTGGGTAAATCACGTGCTTCAAAAATACAAACAACAAACCCAGCAGTGAAGTGATACTACAATATGAGTATCACCCACACAAATCACAGTGCAGAGGCTGGATCGTTCTCATATGGGAGAGAGTTAGAGAGAGAGTCTGGGAAAAAAGGTTATGGGTAAAAACCACATAACGTATATTATATCGATTTATATCTGAACCATATAATCTGATATATAACCATATATATCAATCTATCCATATCAGTTGATATGATAGATATAGATATCATGAGTGGTATCCAAATAAGTTTTGAATTCAAATTCAAACTTACTTGGATAAGGTTCAAAAGGTTCAAAGTGTCATGCCACATGGGCGCCCAATTTCTAACAATTATTATAGGCACGAATGTACTTCAAGAAATGAAGAGGATTTTTGGAATGACCTGTGAACAACTCATACAATTGAGATGGAACAACATTGGAACATAGCACAATTTCCCCAGTAGAACAACAAAAATCATCTGGCTCGAGATCTATTTTTTTTTGCATTACAGAAAGAACAACATGATCTATTTGGTAAAACAAAGGCTTCAACTGGTATATCTCTTTTTGTGATTGTTTTCTTCTTTCTACAGCATAGAACAAAGCCTATGGAGAGTATAAATAGAATTTAAGAATTATTTTCTATCTAGCTGGGTGTATAATTTAAAAAAATAATAAGAGAAGGTGTTTAAGTACCATCTTCAGTGTCAGTAGTTGTGTTATTCTGGAAATCAAGTGTGCTGGATGTAGAACCTAAGGATTAGGGAAAAAGCTTGTAATTATAGATAAGTAATAGAAAAATGAAAGAATGAATTGGTTGTTATCTAATAAGGAGAACAAATTTTTTTTTTTTTTTTGATAGAGACTCTAAAGAAATTATACCTATTTCAAACGTGTTATGATTGAAGGTTGCTCCTTGAAGATTAATTTGGGAAGGGTTTAAAAAACCTGATGTAAGAACAGGACGTTCAGATATTCCCAATGGTTCATATTCAAATAAACTGCTTGATTCATTGATGCGGCGTATTTTTGTTGGTCGATCTTTTTGTTTTTCTACTCTTAATTCTCGCCTCCTTTGATTGATTCGATCTTTTTGTTCTTGTGAAAAATTTGCATATGACACTACTTTTTTTTGGCTTTTTTGGCATGATTGAAACACTACACTGTATTAAACAACAATATATACCGTAACAAATTGATAAATAAACATTAAACCGCAATTGTCATTTTGATAATAATTTTATTAACATTGTAATTCTAATATAGCATGTACACAAAACAAGAAAACAAACCATACAAGGACATTTTACAATTACAACAAATTACAAAAATTAGACTTAGATCATAATTAAGATTAAAAATAAATTTCCAGGGAATAATAAATTGTACAAATTAATACAATTAATATAGTTAAAGATTATAAAAACTGAAAGTGTAATTAATTATAAATTTCCATGGAATTTATATTACATATTTGAATAAATTGTAATTAGTAATGTGGTTATGATTTTTAACAGAATTTTATTCGTTGAATTGGTTGAAATTAATTAATTAAATTAATCAGTTTACATGTTTACTTATAAAATACATTCCATGTTTCTATTATTAATAAAAAAAAAATAATGATAAGAATTGTAATTAATTGAATCAAATTATAAGATCAAAATCACACAATGACTAAAATATATAAACTATTGGCATAATCTGCTCAACATATTCAAAGTTGTCTAAATGCAATTATTATAGCTAAATGTAGATTTCTTCGATATGATGAAGATTGATGGTATCATCAAATTAGAATGGAACTAAAGTTTTAGGCCAAGTTTGGCATGTGCTCAAAAAGTCAAAAAGTTACTCAAAAAGTTAAAAAGTTATCACCATTCACCAAAAGTCAAAAGATACGGCTGCACAACTCCCAATCCTAATTTTCCACTACACACTAATTTATACAATTTTTTAATACACATTTTTCCATAAAAAGTCAAAAAGTTAACCCAAACAATCATATTTTTTTCCTCAACTTTTTAGTCCAAATAGTCAAAAAGTGTACTTATTTAGGACATCCCAAACAACTCCTTAGTTTTTAACCAAATCATATATACATATATATATATATATGTATATATGTAATAAGACAACAAATCAAAGGGTAAAATGGGACAGAAATAGCTAAAGTTTTATATTGAATCCATTTAAACCAAAAAGAGATGTATTCATGGAAGTGACATAACTGCAAACCATTATAGGGATTATTTGTATAATTTACCCTAATTAATTTGTTAAAATTAGAATATTTAATTTTTTTTATAAAATAATTAATAACATCAAAACAAATAATTTATATAATGTAATAGAGATACCATTATGATAGTCTTTACAATTTATGAGTGAGAAAAAATAAATAAGTAAAATTTTGTATTGTATTACTTGGGTATATAATATATATTCAATATGATCTAACAATCTAAATTATTTTAATATCATCCAATGGCTAATAATTTATATGTATATTTAATATTTTTATATATTTAATTTGGGTTTCAGGTTCTTTGATATCTTTGCCTAAGCCCGTCCAAATTTAATTTAGGCTTCTGAATTTTTGTCAATACCTGTACAAAATTTAAAAATATTTTGTCTAAGCCTAAAAAAATTCGGGCTAGGCTTGAGTTACTCGGTTGAACCCGCCCATGTTGCAACCCCTAGCTACTATGGCCTTTGGTTACAATGTTTTATTGATTAGTGGATGTTTGAGATTTGCTTATTTTTTGACATATTGGCTTTTTATGTAAAGATGTGAAAAAAAATAGAGAAGTTATGTGACAACTTGTAAAAAATAAGCAACTTATTTAGCAACTTTCCAAACTGTTACTATATGAAATGGTATAATATGACAATTTTTAAAAAAATTTAGTTTATGTTTTATTCACTCAAAAAATAATAAGAACAAAGGCATGTGAGCATTTTTGTTCGGATTTTTATTTATTTTAAATGATTTTTTTTTTAATTTAATTAATTTTTTTAGCTTTTTAAATGTATCACTTGCACATGACATTTTAAATGGAATACCTTAAATGATATTATGAATTTATTTAGTTTGCTTTTTAAAAAAGTATTTAAGAGTTTTTAAAATTTTTATGAACTTATTTCATATTTTTAAAAAAAATGATAGGTATTTTTGGTTAAGGTTGAAATTGAAAAAATAAAAAAGGAAAAAAAAAAAAAAGATAATGAGAGTTAAGTGCTATAATTTTTAGTTTAAGATAGTAAAATAATAGCTAAGGGATTAAAATATAATTTGTGAAAATTTATATTAAAATATAATTTGTCAAAATTTTTACTTTGCTAATCTGTATATATGAATAAAAATTTAAAAAATTTAAAAAATAATATAAAATAAAACAAGCCAAAATAAGTAAAAAAAATCAACTTTTTTTTGGAATATTTTTGTCTATTCTAGACTTACTTTTAATTTTTTTTTAAATATTTTTCTGATTGCTCTAGTTGAGTAGAACCCAAATTTTTTTTTGAAAAATCAGTTCACCAAAGCAAAAATAAGTATAAAAAAAACAAAATATAAATAAACCAATATATGAAAAATCAGCCTTTTTCGTGTAGATGAATAAAAAAAAGTTGAAAAATTACAATAAAATAAAATAAGCCAAAATAAGTCAAATTTTTTTGAATTATTTGTCTTTTTTGGACTTGTTTGCTTGCTTGCTTGAATTTTTTTTTAAAAATTATTTTTCTAATTGCTCTAGTTCAGTAGAACCTAGCAAAAAATCTACTAAAAGCAAAATAAACCAACAAAAAAATCATTAAAAAAGTAAATCCCAAACACTCTCTAAACATGGAAAATTTAGGATATATATATACATATATATATTTATTTATTTATGGATCTATGTAAAGAATATTAAAATCTTTGAGTTTTCATTTTCCTTCGCTTTCTCACCAACCAAACAACACAAGAATAACACAACTTATAACAAAATTTCAGAAATTTAAGCCAAAGCTCAAGAAAAATTTAGGATTTAAACTCTAAATTCTAATCCCTAAACCAAACGCAGATTGCAACTGTTAGATTCAACCTCAGCCTATGGAATTCACGCTGAAAATTAAAATTTCATGGGAATACCTCTATCAAAAATAGATTCAAAGCGTGAGATGTATGAAAATCGAATAGAAATGTACGTGAAAATGCAAATTTATGTTGGCATAGATTGAACTCTGATGAAAGTTCTTAAACTTCGAAGTTTTCCATTGCAACATGAAGCTTCTTGAACTCCAAATGCAAGTCAAACTTCTTGAACTCCAAATGCAAGTCTTGACCTGCAACACCACTATCTTCACACTACATGAGGGATTAAACCGCCACAATGACTTTTTGATTCTACAATACATTGGAATTATCCAGATGCAATGATAATACCTAAATGTAGATTGATAGATATGACACAAATTGATGATGAAAACTAATTAGAATGGAACTAATCAAATTAGAATAGAACTAAATGGTGTGTTTGGTTTGTGTTTTAAGATAAATTTAAAAAAAAAAAAAAAATTAAAGAGAAAGTTTAGGGCCTTGTTTGGTTTCGTTTTGAGAGATAAATTTTTAAAAAAAAAATTAGGAGAAAGACTTTAATTTTTTTTTTTTAGTTTGTTTGGTTATATGTTTTGAAAATAGTTTTAGAGTATGAGAGTTTAGGATGATTTGATATTTTGTTATAATTGAGATATGTGTGAGAGAAAAAGTGATTGATTGATATGTAAGAGATAAAAAGTGATTTTGAATTTTTTTTTTTCAAAATCACTAAACCAAACAAAATTTTAGTAAATTTTCTCAAAAATTATTTTTTTGATTTGTTTGATTGTATATTGTTAGACTTATTTATTTTAATGATTTATTTAATTATTTTTTAGTTTATTTCAAAGAGAAAAATAGAATCCAAAATTTATTTTGATGAGTTATTTAATTGTATTTTAATTTATTTGAAAAAGAAAAATAGAGCCCAAAATTTATTTTGATGATTTATTTAATTATGTTTTAATTTATTTGAAAGAGAAAAATAGAATCAAAATTTATTTTGTCCCATTATTTCCCACCTAAACTTTTATCCTAAATATTGTTTGAATGTATTTAATAGTTGCTTAAATCAGAAGTTCATTTCAACCTAAAAATAATGACCAAACCAGAAGTTTAAACAGCCCAAAATAAAAGTTCAAACAGTCCAGCACAATAGCAAATCAAAAGGTTTAAGTGGAAGATATTCAAATTAATAATGATAGAGTGGAGGATATTCAAATTAGTAATGATGGAGTGGAAGATATTCAAATGAATACAATGGCTATAAACGGCTATAAGTTTCATTATATATACTAAAGCCTTTGATGTGAACAAGAGATAGAAACTACAAACAAGTTACAGAAACCAGAAAATATTCTTTGATCTAAAATCACTCTCATCTATTCTCTGAAAAATTTTCTGAAAAGTGTTTTTCAATTTTTTATTTACATCCTCTCTCAGAAATTATACATTAAGTCGTATAACTTTAAGCCCATCTTTCCTGTGTGAGGATTACAGAAAAATCAGAGTCTCATTTTTATATTTATCTTTGAGAGATAATTCTTGTAGCTTTCTGTGAAAGTAAAAAAATTCTTTTCAATCTTGTAAGAGTGTAGTACTCTCAGTGTTTTTTGGACTTAAAAAGTCTGTGTAAAATCCGTAGAAAATTGCTCCATCTGTGAAAAGGTTGCTAGCACCCTGTGAAGCTAGAGAATAGTGGAAAATCTCAAGTGAAGCTTGAGAAGTGGACGTAGGCCAAGTTGAAACCGAACCAGTATAAATTTGTTTGTCTCTCTCTCCCTTATCTCTTTATTTTATTTAAATTGTCATAACTATATTTTATATTTTTATTGTGCTAAAATCATTAATTCACATAGTTGTTAAAACACTTGTTTTAATTATTTTTATTTCATTAACTATATTTATCTATTGTGCTAGTCATAATTTTTATTAGGGTATTATTATTTTTATTTGTAAAAACCTAATTCACCCCTCCTCTTAAGTTAACCTATATCTCTAACAGGACTTATATATATATATAACCTATTTTTATGCTACCATATATATTATATATCTATATCTCTAAGATGACTTATGTATATATATATATCTAACAGCAAAAATTTGGAGAAAGACTTTAAATTTTTTTTTGGTTTGTTTGGTTATATATTTTGAAAATAGTTTTAGAGTATGAGAGTTTAGTATGATTTGATATTTTATTGTAATTGAGATGTGTGTGAGCGAAAAAGTGATTGATTGATGTACAGGAGATAAAAAGTGATTTTGAAATATTTTTTTTCAAAATCACTAAACCAAACAAAATTTTAGTAAATTTTCTCAAAAATTATTTTTTTGATTTGTTTGATTGTATATTTTGAAAATAGTTTTGCAGTTTTGAATGATTTGATATTTCGTTATAGTTGAATAGATATGTGTGAGAAAAAAAATGATTGAAAAAGAAAAAGAACAGGAAAAAAATAATTGATTGATATATAGGAGAAAGAAAGTGATTTTGAAAAAAAAAAAATTCAAAAAATTTGAACTAAACAAAATTTTTAAAACAAATTTCAAAAATTATATTTTTCTGAAAAATTATATCTTAAAATATAAACCAAATAAGCCCAAAATATTATTTGTTAAGCAATATATATATATAAATATATGTATAACAGAATAAAAAATCAAAACAATATACAATAGAATTAAAGTATTGGTTTTTTAACCAAACCATATATATTATATATATCTATATCTCTAACTGGACTTATATATATATATATCTAACAGGACAAAAAGCAGAAGGATACAACGGGAAGGGAAAAAAAAAAAAAGGAGTAAAATGGAAAAGAAAAAAAGAGAGTCATGTACTGTAGCAATACCTAACTGCCTCTTATTTATAATAGTAAGATATATAAATATCCGTGTTGGAAATATGACAAGATTACAGAAATTACAAATAAATAGAATAATTTTCAAATAATTGCATTATAGGTAGAAATTTTTGTTAGAACAAGTCTGACATTTATGAAAGGCTTGCACCATACACACAATAGACTTGCACCATCAACAAAATGAGATTATTTTCTAACTGTTCAACTACAATGTAATTTTCCCAAAAAAATGAAAAACTAGAAGATCATTTTGTAACAACCCTCAAAGGTACTACTAACCTAAAATATAGAAAGAAACTATAAATGCTTCTTTTTTTTTAGAAAAATATTATTTTATCACGGATATCAATATGTTAATTTTTTTTAAAAAAAAAAAAAAGAAACTCTATAACATCCAACTATCATAAATCCTGAAAATTAAATACTTTACCTTTCAAGTAGCAAAAAAAGGAAAAGGTAAACACCTATGGGTAAATTGGAAATGCATTTTTGTAAAACCTCATCCAATTATTGTTGGAAAAAAAATTTAAAAATTAAAACAATTATAAGGGCTTTTGATCAAGTGGTCCTAGCATTGATCCAAAAAGGGGTAAAAAAACCAAAGTAAGAAAATAAAAAAGGATTCAATACCCCGTAGTTGAAAATGTAAAAAGATAAGTGGGACAATTTTTAAATAATTACACTGTAAGTGAAATCTTATTATGCGCAAGCCTAGCACACAAAAAAGACTTACACCCAGTTATGGAATCAGGAAACTAAATCAGAATGGATATTTTTTTTATTACAATTTTAATTTTTTTCTCCCATAACTAACAATAAGAAGATAATAATAATTTTTGAATTAATATTAAGTACAAGAATTTCAATAAATTATTACTGTGCGGGGAGCAAATATTCAGGCAAGCCCGCACTCCTTTCTTCCAAGCTCTGCTTCTATCTGATCACCTGCGTACACAACAGCGGTGAGCTACCCGGCGGTGTGTGGCCGGAAAATCCCTCCGACGATCAAGTTAGAACACACACCAGGGGATAAATAGAGAGAAGGGAGAGAGTTAAGTGTAAGTGTATCTCTTACAAAATGTTCGTCTCTCGCGTATGGGGGGCGCAGACATGCCTTTATACCCTCTGCGCCCCATATCTACTCCCAGTCATCTCCTGACACGTGGCTTTGCTATCCCATCTGTCAGCATAAACCTTGCTGAACATCACCTAACCCAACTGCCAGCCCATTCTGCTGGGAGTACGGCAGCCGGGCAACATTATCTCGGCTATCAACGGCCACGGCGCACTTCATGCCCAAGTGCCCCAATAACCAAGCTCAAGGAAGACCGGGCTAGGCTGCATTCCGGCAAAGCCGAGCTCAGAACAGCTCATGCCCGTCTTCCTTCGACCTTCCTGCCGGGCAAACTCTAGTAGCTCGGTAAAGTTGCGCGGTACCTGGCGTCAGCCAACATTCGACTTGCTCCCTTTCCACGAAGCCAAATAGCTCGGTTTAGTCAAGGCCTTGCCATTACCGAGCAAGACCACGGCCCAATCCCAATATTAGAGCCAAAATACTCCGGCCCAATCTTGTCCAGCCCAAATCTGTCCGGCTAACACCATGGCCCAATCCATGATCATAAATCTCCCTCTCAATTGCCCCTTAATTCCGTCCGCGCTAGCGTGACTGGGATTACATTACAAGGCCGAGCTAGGCTTTTTGCTAGGTGATCCACTTTCTTCAGCAAGGAACTCCAAGGAAGGTGAGTAAGGTCCGCTCGGCGACTTCCCTCTTGGCGAGCAAGATCAGCCCGGCCAAGGAACTCCAAAGAAGGCGAGCAAGGTCCGCTCCGCGACTTCTTTCTTGGCGGACAAGATCAGCTCGGCCAAGGAACTCCAAAGAAGGCGAGCAAGGTCCGCTCCGCAACTTCTTTCTTGGCGGACAAGATCAGCTCGGCCAAGGAACTCCAAAGAAGGCGAGCAAAATCCGCTCCGCGACTTCCTTATTGACGGACAAAATTAGCTCGGCCAAGGAACTCTGAAGAAGGCGAGCAAGGTCCGCTCCGCGACTTCCTTCTTGGCAGACAAGATCAGCTCGGCCAAGGAACTCCAAAGAAGGCGAGCAAGGTCCGTTCCGCGACTTCCTTCTTGGCGGACAAGATCAGTTCGGCCGAGGAACTCCCAAGAAGGCGAGCAAGGTCCGCTCCGCGACTTCCTTCTTGGCGGACAAGATTAGCTCGGCCGAGGAACTCCCAAGAAGGCGAGCAAGGTCCGCTCCGCGACTTCCTTCTTGGCGGACAAGATCAGCTCGGCCAAGGAACTCCAAAGAAGGCGAGCAAGGTCCGCTCAGCGACTTCCTTCTTGGCGGACAAGATCAGCTCGGCCGAGGAACTCCAAAGAAGGCGAGCAAGGTCCGCTCCGCGACTTCCTTCTTGGCGGACAAGATCAGCTCGGCCAAGGAACTCCAAAGAAGGCGAGCAAAGTCCGCTCCGCGACTTCCTTCTTGGCAGACAAGATCAGCTCAGCCAAGGAACTCCAAAGAAGGCGAGCAAAGTCCGCTCCGCGACTTCTTTCTTGGCGGAAAAGATCAGCTCGGCCAAGGAAATCCAAAGAAGGCGAGCAAGGTCCGCTCCGCGACTTCTTTCTTGGCGGACAAGATCAGCTCGGCCGAGGAACTCCAAAGAAGGCGTGCAAGGTCCGCTCCGCGACTTCCTTCTTGGGGAGTAACATTAGCTCGGCTGAAACTTCAGAGTTGAACAAATCATCAACTCCTCTAGCCGGAGTAAATCATCTCGGCTGGAACCTCGGAGTTGAGCAAATCATCAACCCGTCAGCCGGAGTAAATCATCTTGGCTGGAACCTTGGAGTTGAACAAGTCATCAACCCGTCAGCCGGAGTAAAACATCTTAGCTGGAACCTCGCATTTGAGCAAATCATCAACTCTCAGCCAGAGTAAATCATCTCGGCTAGACCCTCGGAGTTGAGCAAATCATCAACCCGTCAGCCGGAGTAAATCATCTCGGCTGGAACCTTGGAGCTGAACAAATCATCAACCCGTCAGCCGGAGTAAAACATCTCGGCTAGAACCTCGCAATTGAGCAAATCATCAACTCTTCAGCCAGAGTAAATCATCTCGACTGGACACTCGGAGTTGAGCAAATCATCAACCCGTTAGCCGGAGTAAATCATCTCGGCTGGAACCTCGGAGTTGAACAAATCATCAACCCGTCAGCCGGAGTAAATCATCTCGGCTGGAACAGAAGAGTAGGCCCCTCATCCACTATTATTTCGGACACAACAAAGCTCTTCAGCAAAAGTAATTCACTTCTATTACATTGACAAAAAGAGTATTTGCATTCAGAAGTGTAGGGGAAACGAGTCCTTCCTCAAAAAATTACATAAGGCCGCATTCCATGGCCGGGGTATGCCTTTGCCATCCAAATCTTCTAAGTGGTATGCCCCCTTGCCCGGTTATCTTATAAGGCCCTTCCCAGTTTGCCCCTAGCTTGCCTTCGCCCGGCACTAGTGCATTACCCATGACCTTCCCTAAAACCCAGTCGCCCACTTGCTCGTTGCCACCGGGGTTGTCTCCGCGATGGACGTCGCTGCATCATCCTCTACTCGGATGTGCTCATTGATACGCTGCATTAGGTGCCACATGGATGTCTGCTGGCTCATTGTAAGCGAATCCCTCAGCCTATGTCCGACCGGGAGACCGCGCTTATATTGGGTGATTGCCAGGTTGACCGGGCAATCTAGGATCTCATTGAAGGTTTCCCAGTACTTGGAGTTGTACGCCTTGAGAGTGTCGCTCGGTTCCATCTTAACGCTCAGTAGGTGATCAACTTCCTTTGGTGTTTTGGTGTTGGTTTTGAAGCGCGTCACAAAGGTTTCGGCCAACTGATGCCACCTCTCAATACTCCCCTCCGGCAGCCGCTCGAACCATTTCAAGCCCAGCTCGCCCAAACTTGACGGAAAGATGAGGCACATAAGAGCATCATTCCGCCTATGTCCGGCCATGACCTGTCGGAAGTGGCTTACATGCATGTAAGGATCGGTCTTTCCGTCGTAAAGTGTGAACTTTGGCTGGTGGAAGCCTGCCGGAAGCTGTGTTGTTTCTATTTCTAGGGAGAAAGGTGTCACGTCCCAAACCCGCCCCTAGAAGTTTGGTGACGAGACCGGCCAGTAATCCTAGATTACCACAGGCCTTACTGTACAAAACATAAATAAACGGGGCTCGCGGAAGCGAAAAAAAAAGAAATCTAATAGTCCAAGAGCTGTGCATAATATGAACATATATTTACATGCCAAAAATAATGTTAATTACCCACAACATGCACATAACATGTAACAAAAACAATCTATATATATACATTACAGGACTCGGGTACAGCAAGGGAAAGCTCTCAAAACGGCCTTCCAGGCCTGGCCCCGGCTTGAGGCACACAAAACTCTGGTGGCTACAGGATGGCGGCTCGATCAAGACTCCGCCTGGGCTCGACTCGCAGAATGCTCACCTATAATACATAAATACAAACAATGAGCTAGAGCTCAGCAAGTAACATAACAGTAAAGAGGTTAGTGAACGAAGTCCAACATTTCATAAATCCATAATAAATCAATCATAAACATATATCATTCATCATATCAACATACGTAATGGCATACTCCACAGGGACTAAACATGGGTTGTCTTACGACTAGAGTAACCGGTCCGTACACCGATTAATCGACTGACGAGATCTCGTAAACTGGTCCGTTAGGACTACCTATGGATGCCATACTAGATTCGCAAACTAGGACCTTCGTTCACAGAAAACATTCATCATTTCAAAATCATATCATAGCATATAGCATTTGAAACATAAGTCATAATAACATATCTTTACGGAAACGTTACTTACAGTGGGTTTCCGATACCGATGGCACGGTCTTCTCAGTCTGACCTGCAAACATTAACCGTAACACATTGCCTTAGCATTCATCATCAATAATTCATATCATTCATATCATTCTCTTTCTTCTTTTCAGTCTTTCATAATCATTCATGCTCAATCTAATCTTTCTGTACTTTAATTTATACTCATGAGATGCCAAATGAGGCCCTTAACATGTGAAAAATCAAGTAGAACAATTTCCCAAAACTTTCCTGAAAATAGCCTCTCCGCTCGAGCGCCAATACCTCCGCTCGAGCGGACTGCAACCTGAACCGAGATTCTGGATGGGCGGAATCTCCGCTCGAGCGGCCCAACCCCCGCTCGAGCGGGAAGTGCAAATTCTGGGTGAAAACCAGCTTTATTTCTGTCAAACCATGGCTTCCCTTTTTACAAAAATCAACTCCCAAATCATGAAAAATAAGGCCCAAACACTTGAAAATAACTTGAATAAAGCTTCATAACTCCCAAATACACTTCAATGCATCATATAAAAGATCATTCCAAGAATTAAGTTGGGAAATCATGAACTTGCACATAAAAGCTTCAATTCTATATATCCATGGAGGTTCTTCCTCAAACATGCAAAATAACCATGAATCATTCCATTTTAAACCATCACCTTGAGATCAACATGCTAAATATTAAGGATCAACAAGCAATTTCATGAAATCTTACCTTTGGTTCTTCAATTGGAGAAGATTGAGCCTAATCCCCTTTTTCCTCTCTTCTTCCTCCTTGGTCTCTCTCTCTCCCCGAATTCTCTCTTCTCTCTCTCTCTCTTTCTCTAGATTTTTCTTCTCTCTTGGTTTGAGTCAAATAAGGTCAACAATCCCTATCTCTTAAGTTATATATATATATCAAATACACAAATAAGCCAAAACATGTGAGCCAAACAAGCCTTAGCGATGCAGACGAAATTCAGTCCTCAATTTATCGTTTCAGATAGTTCTAAAAATTCCCGGTATCACATAGGTATGTTCAATTTCGTTTTCTGATCCCATTACAGTCTTCGATTTCAGTCCCGAAGTCATAATTCCAACAGATATTTTTCTAATTCGAACAGATAATTCTCAATTAAATCGGATAAATACAT
Source organism: Camellia granthamiana (assembly GCA_036172215.1). Taxonomy (NCBI): domain Eukaryota; kingdom Viridiplantae; phylum Streptophyta; class Magnoliopsida; order Ericales; family Theaceae; genus Camellia; species Camellia granthamiana. Next base: position 113,055,816 of record CM069906.1, read on the forward strand.
AATTAATTATCAGTAATTACGTCACAAAATTCCAGGTCGTTACAAAAGGGGTGGCGCTCAACCTTGCCAAGTCAGAATCCACAATGAGTGGCGCCGCTAGGCGGGGTGGAGACATTCCGACCTCCTCGCTGGCGTGAACCCCGTAGGATAACCGCTGGAAAGCCGGTATCCTCTGTGCCTCCCGCCGACGAGCCTGTTCCTCCAAAACTGCCCGCAAATCTTCTGATCGAGCGGAATAGGTGTACCTCAACGTCGTCGCCGGACGTGAGGGCTGGTAAGTGCTATCTTGCGCGCTGGACTTCTCTGCGCGCACATCGGAATCACCAACCTTGTAACTTCTGGTAATAGAGATGGACGGTGTGTGCCGCTGACTCTGACTACCTGAACGACGGGGTTGGGTGCGCTCACTGTGGTCTCCCACTCCAGCTACACCCTTCCCTTTGACATGCCGTTTCAGCTCCTCTATCTCCGCCGCCACTCGCCGGATGACGGCGTCCTGATCCTTCAGCTTATTTTCCAGATGTCCGGCGTGTGAGTCTCTCCTCCACCGATGACCGTCTGGACTCCGTGAATGACTGAAGCTTCTAGCGCGCTTATCTCGCGCATCTCTTGAATGTCTTCCTGGGGAAGTCTCCAGGCCCGCCATTGGAGGAATGGCGGGATGTCCTTCTCTCCGTCTGCCTGACTCCGGGATAACTCCATCGATAGCGGACAGCGGAATCTCTTCGTTGTTCGCCATAGAAAGCGATCGGATGAGCCTGGATGACAAGGTTTTATCTGCAAAGCTTCCCACAGACGGCACCAATTGTGCGGGGAGCAAATATTCAGGCAAGCCCGCACTCCTTTCTTCCAAGCTCCGCTTCTATCCGATCACCTGCGTACACAACGGCGGTGAGCTACCCGGCGGTGTGTGGCCAGAAAACCCCTCCGACGATCAAGTTAGAACACACACCAGGGGATAAATAGAGAGAAGGGAGAGAGTTGAGTGTAAGTGTATCTCTTACAAAATGTTCGTCTCTCGCGTATGGGGGGCGCAGACATGCCTTTATACCCTCTGCGCCCCATATCCACTCCCAGTCATCTCCTGATACGTGGCTTTGCTATCCCATCTGTCAGCATATACCTTGCTGAACATCACCTAACCCAACTGCCAGCCCATTCTGCTGGGAGTACGGCAGCCGGGCAACATTATCTCGGCTATCAACGGCCACGGCGCACTTCATGCCCAAGTGCCCCAATAACCAAGCTCAAGGAAGACCGGGCTAGGCTGCATTCCGGCAAAGCCGAGCTCAGAACAGCTCATGTCCGTCTTCCTTCGACCTTCCTGCCGGGCAAACTCTAGTAGCTCGGTTAAGCTGCGCGATACCTGGCGTCAGACAACATTCGACTTGCTCCCTTTCCACGAAGCCAAATAGCTCGGTTTAGTCAAGGCCTTGCCATTACCGAGCAAGACCACGGCCCAATCCCAATATTAGAGCCAAAATACTCCGGCCCAATCTTGTCCAGCCCAAATCTGTCCGGCTAACACCACGGCCCAATCCATGATCATAAATCTCCCTCTCAATTACAAAAGTATTTCACATAAAATTTTACAATTAACTTCGAGTAAAATTGAAAAAAAAAGTATTACATGTAACTAGTGTATTATGAACAATATAAAAACAGTCATATATTTAAGTCTTAAAATAAAAATTTCATATAATAGTGATATCACATCATTATTAATATATGATATCACTAATCAATAGTAAAACAATATATGAAGGGTGAACTCCACATGCAAATATAACTAATACTCTAGTAATTTTTACATATATATAGTGAGATTAATTATATTTGTATATCAATAATGATGGATATTACCTTTATATTGAGATTTTTGTCATAAAATTTGCAAACATAAAAATATAATTTATTGTAGTCACTTCATTTTTAAAAAAAACAATCACTATTGTTTCATAAATTTAAAAATGCCCTTAACATTTTTTTCTAAAATTATTTTTATTTAAAATTTTATTTACATATATATGTAAAAATAAAAAATAAAAAAAAATTAAGAGGGACACGTAACCCTCCTAGGCGCCCTATGGCTCCTCCATTGCTTACACCATACACATAAAAGACTCACGCTATAAAAAAATGAAAATTTTTTTTACTATCTAACTGAAATGTAATTTTCTCAAAAAAATTTGACAAAAGATGGAAAATTAGAAAAAATCCTTAACATATGTACCTTCATTTTTTGGGGGGGGGGGGGGGGGGTGTACATCAGAAAGTGAAAAAGACAACAAATAAAAGAGAGCACTAATTAGTACAACCACTAATGATGTGGTAGTAGATCTCACCCATTGCCACAGTGTTGTTGTGTATTTTTTTTCTTTAAAAAAAAATAGATGTCACATCATTAATGATTGTTTTAAAATATCACTTTTAATGATCTGGGTCATGCTACAGACCCCCAGTGGGGTGACCCCCACTGACAACCCCCAGTGAGGTGTCACCCCCTCATTCGTTGGAAAACAAAAAAAAAAAAAAAAAAAAAAGAAAAACTGTTTTTGACCAATCTCCACTGGGGGTGTTAGGCATTTTTATAATGATCTATATCGTTATTCAAAAAACAAAACAAACAGATTAGGGACCAGCGGCGGTGCCCTGCCTAAGGTAGCTTCGCTCAAATATATAGTACCTTTGAGGCTAGACCTAAGGGAGCCAAAAACCCCAGAGTAACACTGACTAGGACCCTCCGCCTCTTGTGCCAAGGGCTTTTAGCTTACCTTTGTACCTTTGTTTTGTTGGATATGCAAAGCCATTTAGGTTTCGTTTGGCTATATTAATTGAAACTAAAAAAATACAAAAGATAAAATAAATTAATAGTATAACATATTACATTTAAATAATAATCATTTCATTTCTTTCCTCACAAAGTTAAAAAAATTAAAAAATTCTTTTCAAATGAACTTTTTAGTCACAAGATAAAAAAGTTTCAACTCTAAAACCAATTTTGTTTTTTTGGTCAAAACGACAGCTTGAAAACCCAAGTACTAGGGCGATGCTTTTAAATTTTAAGTTTTGGCCATTACAGTACATAAAAATTTAGGTAATATTTGATTTAGTTTTCAAAATTCAACTCTATTTTTAAATTATGATTTGGATGTAACATATTAACCAAATATATTTTTAAAACACAACTCAAAATTACTTTAAAAAATCCTTTTTTTTTTTATTATTACAAAAATATTTTAGAGTTCTAAAACATGAGCTCTAACGAAACTCTAGGGGTGGGCCCCACTCCATTGATGTGATGTTTTAAATTTTTTTTTTTGAATTTCCACGTCACTAGAGCTGGGTTTAAAGCCCTAACTCTAGAGCTCTCTATCATCACCCTTATTATTAATTAACCAATCAATAATTTTTTCTCTCTCATCTCTCCTCTCTCCTCTTATATTCTATATATCAATTAATAAAAAAAAAAATACAAATTATTCCAAACTCATAACCAAATAAATTTTCTCGTTTCAAATCATGATTCGAAAATTTAAAACTTAAAATATAATTTCACACTCAAATCATAATTCTAAAATTAACCTAAACGAACCTTTTTAAGGCATCCAAAGCTTATGCCATTGGGTGCTTCATGAATAATAATAATAGTAGTAGTAGTAGAAGAAGAATGATGAAGAAATCACATTAAAATTGAATTGTGTTATCATCATTTTAAAATAAATTGTATAAATTCACTATAAACAATATTTGATAATTATTAAAATGTGTGTTGAATTTGATTATTATGGCCTTGTTTGGCAAAGGTTTTTTTTTTTTTTGGGCTAAAACCTAAAAGATAAAATAGATTAAAATAGTCAATAAGACAAAATGTCATATTAAATCCATAATCATCTCATTTTTTCTTTCATAAACATCACATCTAATTACAAAAAAAATCAAACTATCTTCTGAAATATAAATATTTTAGTCTACTAAAATAGCCAAAAATTAAAATAACCCACTAATATAACCAACTTCTCAAACAAGACTTATATGTGAATTGTTAGTTCATCATTCAAGTGGTATTGGAAGTGTGACAATTATCAATTACTTGATTTGCCTTGTAATTTCTCGGTTCTTATATGTCTCAAAATGCATTTTTTTAATTATTAAATTGAGATTTTTATATAATTGAATAATTGAGAATGGATGACAGAGATTAAAAAGATTTGAGAAGTAAGGATATTGTTGAGGTGTGGTTGTCATCATCATAATGATGCCCAGTGAGCCTGAGAAGAGGAGTAGTGACGTTGCTTATTGTGGGCGTTTGGGAAGTTATTATTTTAATTTTTGACTATTTTAATAGATTAAAATTTTTGTGTTTGAGAAAATAATTAGATTTTTTTATAGTTAGATGTGATGTTTGTGAAAAAAAATTAAAATAATTATGAATTTGATGTGACATTTTATCTTATTAGTTATTTTAGTTTATTTTATCATTTTGTGAATTTTAGTTCAAAAAATCAAAAATAAAACCTTTGTCAAACACCCCTTGAAGAGATGAGGTAGCCTGATGACAATGGGTGGGTGAGCATGATCATGAGGTAGCTTGATGACAATGGGTGAGCGAGCATGATAGTAGTATTGTCCTTTTTCAACTGCATAAGGTAATGTTAGGAATTCCACATTCATTTGAGATAGTTAGTTATTTATTTGATAAAAAATTTGAGGCTTATAGTATTTTATTGGTGTTCATAGATTATTTTTTTTTTTTTGGATTCGGGTGTTCATAGATTTAGGTGCAACTTTTAACAAGTTGAAACTTAATAATTAGAAAATAGAAGCTAAAAGAACTTTTTTTTAAATGCTTTTTAATAATCAATTTATTTAAATTATTATTTTTTCCATAAATTATAAGTAAAAATTACACAAAATTTCTAGAATAAATTTTCAAATGTATATGTAAACAACTATATAAACTGTATCAGATAAGCCCATGGGAATGACATTTGTTAGAACCTTACATAATAATGGCTCCTCAAATTTCAATTTGCCTCTCTTAAAATTTTGAAATGTTAACTTTGTCCAAGGGTTATCCTTCAAAATTTAATAATTTAGATAATGGCCTTCTAAAAATTCAATCCAGTCTCGTGTTACAAAAATATTATGCCAAAATCTACCAAAAATATAGTTTTTTTTTTTCGATTAATCAATAAAAGATTATTTATATATGAGGAAAATTACATTAAACTAGATAATTATAGCACACCAATCAAATAAGTAAGGAGTGTTCCAATTAAAAAATAATAAATCATACACTCAAGGATTTTTCTAAGTAAAAAATAATAATTAATAAATCATACTCTTAAAAAATATTTTACCGTAAAATGCTTTTTATTAAAATATTTTAAATTATTCACCATAAAGTATAAAATGATTTATATAAATAAAAAATAATTATTAATAAATCATACCCTCAAAAAATATTTTACCATAAATGTTTTTTATTAAAATATTTTAAATTATTCACCATAAAGTATAAAATGATTTATATAAATAAAATTTTACAACGTATTTTTTTTTCTCACTGTGACCATTGCTACTTAACCGACATATCAAAACTTATTATTTTCATACACACTAAACGTTTATATATTTATGTAGAGATTTGCATATATTATGATTGAATAATTTATATTTATATTTTTCAATTTTAAATAATCTATATCTATATTATATATAATTACAATTCAATAGGTTTCTTTAATGTTCAAACTCTCAACTAACTTTTTTTATTTTTAATTTTATTTTTTTTAATAATTAAAATACTTAAACATTAGTATATTAACAAATGTAATTTACTACTATCATATGGTAAACTAAAATTACAAAACTCATCAAACAAAATGTATTTATATTTTATCATAAATATAACTTTTGTAATTTATTATTTAATTTTTATTAATTAAATTATGACATGTATTTAATTGATTATAAATTATTTTTACTACATATTTTAGATAAATTTTAGGGTGAAGCACCAATAAATCTCAAATAATGATCTTATGAACTGTTTGGCACTCTCCTTTTTCTTATGAACCCAAAAGTTTTATTATAGTGTGATATTACATAATGGGTGTATAAATGCGCGTGTGTTATGTGTTGACAGACAAACGTATAATTTCTCATAATGTTGAAATTACTAAACAACACTTTAAAAAAATTTCTTAGTATATTTTTCCAAACGTAACACTTTAATGTAACATACTAAAAAAACTCTTCAATTTATTTTTCTCAATATAACTACGTAACATTCCATAAAAATTTCTTAATGTACTTTTTTCTAAATGTAACACTATAATTAATATAACACTAAAAAATTCTTAATATACTTTTCTCAAACGTAACACTTCAATCAATGTAACACAAAAAAATTCATTAGTGTACTTTTTCCAAACGTAACATTCCAAAGTAACACACTAAAAAGCTCCTTAGTCTACTTTTTTCAAACGTAATAACGTAACATTTCAAAAAAACTCTTTAGTGTATTTTTTCTAAACATAACACTCCAATCAATGTAACACAAAAATTCCTTAGTGTATTTTTTTTTTCTCTAAACGTAACACTCTAATGTAACACTTTAATGTAAAACTAAAAAATCATATTAACAGAAATGTAAATTTTCACGCTCAACAACCAATACTTTAGCCACTAATCTCTCCAAAAAGAATCTTCTACACCTCATCTTTCCAATCCCATTCCAAAAAATAAATCAGAAAATTAGAAAAATAAAAAAGCATTCACTTAACTTAGATGACACCAAATCAAATAAATACAACTTTTCAAAATAAAAAGGACTAATTGATTCATAAGAAAACTCTTAGAACTAAATAGATTAACATCCTCTCATATATGAGATTTATAAATAAATTTTCCTAAATTTTATATTATTATTTAATTTTAAAAAATAAATTTTGATTATTTATTTATACCCTATGCATGGGTAATAATTAGATGTAAATGATGAATTTCATTTTTTTATTTTTTATTTTTTCAGTTTTATGAAACAATATTAAAGACATTGGCTACCATAAAATTCAATTCAAATGCAAAGTTTCAATAGAATATATATATATATATATATTCAAATTTAGGGTAAATTACTAATAGGTTCTAATAGTTGGACTTAATTCTCATAGAGTCCTATTGAAAATAAGTCTTGATAAAATTGTTGCTAAAAATAGTTTTTTTTTTTTTAAAATTTTTTTATATATGTCACTAAAAATTGACAATTAGTGATTTTTTTTGTTATGATTTTTATAAAGGGGGATGCACCAATAAATCCCAAATTAATAACTTATACACTGTTTAGTCCTAAAAGTTTTCTTATAGACTGAAAGGTCCCATTACAATGTTTCAAACATCAGATTAATGTTTCGAACATTAGATTGATGTGCAAATGGGACTAAACGGAGCATAAGAAAACTTTTAGGATTAAATGGTTCAACTTTTCAAAAACTAAGACTTATGAGTAAATTTTTTTTTTATAAATTGTCGTTAAAACTTACAATTAATAATTTTTTTTATGATAAATCTTTCTCATAGGACCTATTAGGACTTACACGTAAGTAACCTATAATTGTGTTCAAATGAAAATAAAGGTAATTTCAATTTTTTTTTGGTAAAGGTTGAAAAATAAATGATTGAAAATGTTTTATTAAGAGAACCGTCTGGACCGGGACGGTCCATAGCACAGGATATAGTCCTGTCCGGTCCAAAACAGTTAACGCTTAAAACAACCCTATAACAGACTCGCCTCCATTTTCCATCTACATCTCTGCTCGTTTTTTTTTCTTGGACAATACTTTCTCGGAAAATTCCAAATGAGATGAGAATATGTCACTGTCACAGAACAATCACATCTCTATCCACAACAACCTCTTCAAAATTCGTGTCCCCATTAGAACTCAACCATTTACTTCAACTTTGCAGCAATTCAAAAGCAATAGACCCAGGACGACAAGTCCATCAACAGATCATTCTACGTGGGTTAGACAGAGACCCTTTCATAATCACCAAATTAGTTCAAATGTATGCAGGTTTCGAGGATTCGAAAACTGCCCACCATTTGTTCGACAGATTGTCCCAACCAAATGTTTTTGCATGGACTGCAATGCTGTCGTTTTATTCGCGTAACGGAATGTCAAATCAGTGTTTGGGTTTTTATGGTTTAATGAAATTGAGGGGTGTTTTTCCCGATAAGTATGTGTTTCCTAAGGTATTACGATCATGTGCACAATCTGGGTACTTTGAAATGGGGATTCAAGTGCACAAAGATGTGATCACTGGTGGTGCTGACTTGAATGTACAAGTTTGCAATTCTTTGATTGATATGTATTCAAAATGTGGGGACATCGAGAATGCTATGCGGGTTTTTGGAAGAATGGTGGAAAGAGATTTGTTGTCTTGGAATTCAATGATTTCAGGGTACGTGTGTAATGGGTTTCTTGAATCAGCAGTGGATTTGTTGGATTCTATGAGGTTGGAAGGTTTTGAACCTGATTTAGTCACTTGGAATACTGCAATGGATGCTTATTGCAGAATGGGTCAATGTAATGAGGCTTGGAAGATTTTTGAACAGATTAATGAACCAAATATAATTTCATGGACCACTTTGATATCAGGTTATTCAAGGATTGGGAAGCATGAAGTAACATTAGCGATCTTTAGGGATATGGTGAGTAAAAATGTAGTTTTCCCAGATTTGGATTGTATTTCTGGTGTCCTTGTTTCATGCCGGCATCTTGGTGCTTTAATATGTGGACGAGAAATTCATGCTTACGGGATTAAAGTTGAAAAGGGGTTTGCATTCTACAAGTCAGCTGGACCTGCGTTGTTGACAATGTATGGTAGGTGTAGAAGACTAAATGATGCAACAAATGTATTCAATTTGATGGAAAAATCTGATGTCGTTACATGGAATGCCATGATTCTTAGTTTTATTGATCTTGGAATGGAAAATATGGCACTTGAAGGCTTCAGAAAAATGCAGAGAACGAGGTTACAGATCGATCAAACCACAATTTCCACTGTTTTGCCTATGTGTGATCTAAAATCCGGGAAACAAATACATGCCTACATTAAGAAAAGCAGTTTTGGTCTGTCAATTCCGGTTTGGAATGCGTTGATCCATATGTACTCCAGATGTGGATGCATTGGAACAGCATATTCTGTGTTTTCTAACATGGTAAGTAGAGATTTAGTATCATGGAACACAATGATTGGAGGGTTTGGAAAGCACGGGTTTGGCAAATCCGCTCTCCAACTTCTGAATGAGATGAATTGTTCTGGCCTTTGTCCCAACTCAGTGACTTTTACTTCAGTGTTATCGGCCTGTAGCCACTCAGGTCTTCTTGATGAGGGGCTTGAAGTCTTCCACAGAATGACAAAAGACTTTGGCTTCAAGCCCGGAATGGAACATTTTGCTTGTGTTGTTGATTTACTGGCACGTGATGGTCGGCTTGAGGATGCTGTCGGCTTTATTAAGAGAATGCCTCTAAAGGCTGATAAGTGTATTTGGGGGGCTTTGCTTGCTGCTTCTCAAGCCCACCAAAGCATTGGTGTGGCAATGCTTGCTTCGGAACATTTAGTCCATCTGGAACCTGAATATGCTGGACATTACGTGACATTGGCAAATACATATGCTAGAGCAGGAAGATGGGATGACGCTGTAAGAGTGAGAAAATTAATGGAGAGCACAGGATTGGTGAAGCCTTCGGGATATAGTTGTATTGAAAGTGGAAACTGATCAAATGAAGGTGAAATGAGCTTCTAATAAACTTTTTAAGATTCTTTATAGCGAAAGAGGTGAGGGGTATTATTCTGTGTTTTTCTTGTGAACTTGCTATAGGAAATAAAATGACTCGAGAGAACAATATGCTGACAAGTTTCAAATTTTCTCACATTCACTCCAGAAAGCTTCAATAAAATCTGACTAACCAAATTTAGTAGTGGCATTGGCATATGCAAGAAAACACAAGATTTATATGGATGATTATGTCATAAGCATATCTGGTGATGCAAAATCCTAATCTTGATTTTATTCCCACAATAAGGTTGAAGACACATATAAACTTAATAGCAGAAACATCTTATTATAATTGTATTATATATTTTTTTCCTTTCATATAAATGATTATTAATGCGTTTTGATAAAAACAAAATGCACTTATGGAATGGGGAATAATTGTATTCTCCTTTTCTTCTTATTATTACTATTTTTTTCTAATGCAGATAAATGCTTCTTATGGTAGAATGGCACAGAACTGTTTGGTTTCCACAAAATATCCCCAAATATGCTTTTATGCAAGGAAAGATTGGCTAAAAAAGATGGACTTATGGAATGGGGAATCTCACCAGCACCTATGTTTTTGAATGTACCAACTCTTCACTCATTTGGAAAGATGTGAAGGGAAAAACTGTTGTCTGAAGATCCCCACAAAGATGGGGTGATGAGGGAATCCATAACCGTAATAAGGGTAACTTTTTCATCTCTGTTTAAAAGCTCTCTTCGGCTGTTGCAGTGTACCACATTTGGAGGGAAAGAAATAACTAAACTTTCAATCAAAGAAGAAATGAAGCTACAAACATTATCAGAGTGCTGTTGGGAAAGATGGTAGATGTAAAGTCTGTTATTGGAAGAAAGTTAAATTTCAGTATCAAATTTTGGATAGCTTCTAATGTATCACCATTGACTAAAAAGTCTCGTGTTTATAAATTTTTGACTTCTTCTTGTATGCCCTAGGATACTAGTCATCAATTGACCTCAAATTGCTTTTGTCAACCCCCAAGAAAGCAAAATGTTATTGGGAAATTCAGAATAAGAATATATAGATAGTGATAAATCAATATTGCAAGTTAAACCGCAGAAAATGGTATCGAGAGCAACAAATAGATCACCATGAGGGGCACATTGAGAGAAACCTTAAATTTGATGACAATTATTTATTTATTTATTTTTTGGTGGTCTCTATCCACTTGGTCTTTGCCCTAAATATTAACAGAAACTTCAATTTGAAGCAAGAATGGGTATACATTGAGACATTAGACTGTGTCCTCCCAAAAAATATTTTTGACGGTGTCTGGGTTGGTAGTTGAGGCTTGTTTTGTGCACCTTTCAGGATATGTAATTTTACCGAGGGCGGTTTGATCTTTTCTTTTTCTTTCTTGGCCTAATTACTAGGACAATTCTATCTTTTGTGGGTGTCGTTATATATACCCACAATTACATTTTTTTTCACACTCACCTCCCTTCCAAAAATTACGAAGGAAAATGATATATCACTAGCATTATTAAATAGAATCAATTTTTAGAATGATGCGGTAGTAACATAGTTATAAATTATATTTTGCCTGATTAAGTTTTATATGTGTAAAAGGAGCTAATTTGAGCTCATTAAATTAATTAGGCCCAATAGTCCAAGGTTGGTGGGCCCAAACTTATCATAAGTCCAAGATTGGTGGGCCCGAATTTATCGTCATCAAACGGGTTGAATCGTTCTAAGCCTCGAAAGGGTTTGGATCTACGGACCTAGACACTTACTCGGGCCTCGACTCGAAAGGGTTCAGATACACGAATCTAGAGATCCGAAGCACTTGGCTTCGAACAGATTTAGACGCAATCTAAAAGCCGCTCCATTAATGAGTCCCAGAACACTTGCGGAATCGGAGCTTTTCGGGATCTACATACCAGAACCATGGGCGTAACAGAGTCCGAACAAAGGACCCGATTTCGAGGACGGCGAGTGGAGATAAATTCACTCTTCAGTTAAACTAGCTTGTACTCGGGTCGAGGTGACACGATCTAGGGGGTCCCTGAGACTCGGCAATATTTGCGGCAAGGCGTTCTCTTGAAGTACCCCTGACCCTTTTGCGGCAGGGCGTCCTCTGGGATACCCCTGATCCTTTGGGATGATTGGGGATCATTGATTAAGTGTGACTAAGAAGAATGGTTCGCCGAGAGGTTGATCTCCTCTTTGAGAGTTTTCCTCATCCTCGGAAAGGTCACCTCCTCGGATAAGGTGGTTAGAGAGAATATTCTCCATGTACCTTGCACATGGGCTCCATCCTACATCATGAGGTGTCTATAAATAGCACCCACCCATAGCTTTACAAGGGATGGATTTTGAAAAGACAACTCTTGGGAAAGAACTAATTTCCTTTCTCCATTATCAATCTCGAGAGTGAAAGTGGGAGATCCATGAGAGAGCCTTGCTATTATTCTCTCTCTAACTATTTTGTCTTCTTTTTCACCTAATCTCTTATCTCCATCATCTTTTTGCCTTTATGTTCTTAGTTATGACTATTGAAAAATCTAAGTCTCTTACCATTTTTTAGAGAATTCGAATTTTTCTTTAAAGATTTTCGAAAATTTTCAAATTTTCCAACGACGTTCTTGAACCCTATCATATAATATGAAATGATAAAAATGTCATTATCAATATTCCTTGATATATAATGTATTCACGTGAAAATTGCTTTGGCCGGCACCCTTTAAATCCACACTCAATAAAGATTTACATGTTTTGATGTTTTCACTGCATTGAGCTAATTCTTGGGCCATTGGTTGCCTTGATATTTTGTTTTGTTGTATGAAGTCTATACCGTTGCAGTTAATCTGTATATATATTGATCATTTCATTGCAGTATTGGTGACCGATAAACTTTTTTGAGCTACTTTCCATATTAGCCACTTTTAGCTATTGGGGACCATTTGGAAATGAATTTATTTACTTTTAACTGTGAAAATCAGTGTGTCATAATATCATTAGCAGAAGTAGAGTAAGGACCAGGTCATTGATACCTGACAGGGACATGCAAGCCTAGTCCTTGTGTTAACAAAAAATTTAAGATTTGAGTTTTTTTTATCCTAACATCTCAACATGAAAAATTTGAAGGTTCATAAAGTCCTTTATGAGTTTTGTTTTGGTTATTTAAATATACATATTCATAAAAAAATTATGTTGATTCAATAATTGTAATATTTTTATTTTAATGTGTTTATCTCTAAAAAAATGAATTGTATATTTTAAAAAAAGAAATTTGTCAACTATTTTTTCGGAGACAAATTAAAAAAATTAAAAAAATTAAAAAATTATGATTAACAGATCGAAATAATTTTTTTTTATGAATGATATATATTGAAGATCCTAAAAATGAACTATTCAAATAATCGACACGACACCCATGATGAGCTCTACAGACCTTTCAAATTCTCTCATGTTGAGATGTGAATAAGAGAGAAGCCAAACTCAATTTTTAAGTTGGATTGTAAGTCTCATTATTATTAATAAAATTTTTATGTCATTATCAATTAAGTGGTTGATTTGTGGAGGGAAAATAAATGGGAAAGAAATATGACAAAATTAAATCCGTTTTCCATCTCATGTCTTTCCTCTTAATAGACTCAAATTGATAATCCAAACAAAAACCTAAAATAAAATTAAACAAAATTAAATGTCTTAGGGTTAATTACACTAATAGTCCCTATAGTTTGGGACTTGTGCCACTTTGATCTCCGACTTTTCAATTGTAACACATTTCACCTTGAATTTTGAATCTTGTTCCAAATAAGGACAATTGAAAATATCATTAGATTTGTCAAGGGTAAAATCGTTAATTTGATAAAATATAAACTAATTTGACAAAAATAAATGTCAAAAAAATATTTTTAATTTTTTAAAAATTACATGATTAATTTTTTAAAATTAATTTTACATGATCATCATCCATACACATAATAAAAATTAATTTGGTAAAAATAAAAAAATGTCTAAAAGATTTATCAATTTTACATAATTTTATTTTTAGTAGGTAGAAATAATTTTTAAAAATTCAAAAATATTTGTTTAACATTTATTTTTGTTAAATTAGTTTATATTTTATCAAATTGACAATTTTTACCCTTGAAAAATCTAATGATATCTTCAATTGTCCTTATTTGGAACAAGATTCAAAATTCAAGGTCAAATGTGTCATAATTGAAAAATCAGGGACCAAAGTGACACAAGTCCCAAACCATAGGGATTATTTATGTAATTTGCCCAATGTTTTATTTAAGCAAAGTACAACTATAAGTTTGTTTGACTACAAACATCTCATTGGGCTAGTGATGGTAGAAACTACACAAAGCTTACCTTCTGTAAGAGGAGTTAACTTGAGCCCACTAAATTAATTAGGCCCAATTAAAAAGTCCAAGATTGGTAGGCCCAGATTTATCACCATCAAACGGGCCAGATCGCTCTAAGCCTCGAAAGAGTTCGGATCCATGAACTTAAAGACTTACTTAGGCCCGGACTCGAAAGGGTATTGAGCAAGCCTAGAGATGAGGCACTCGGGTTTCGAACAGATTCGATCGCAATCTAAAAGCCACTCCATTGGTGAGTCCCAGAACATTTGCGGACTTGGAGCATTCCGAGATCGACCTACCAGAATCATGAGTGAGGTTAGAGCCCGAACAAAGGGCTCGAGTCCCGAGGACGAGGGGTGGAGATGAATTCACTCATCGATTAAATTTAGCCTATATTCGGGTCGAGGTGGCACGACCCCAAAGGGTCCATGAGACTCGACAATTTTTAGTGGCGGGAAGTCTTCTAGGACTAGCCCTAACCCTTTGGTGAGATCATTGGGGATCATTGGTTAGGTGTGGCTAAGAAGAAGCGTTCGCCGAGAGGTTGATCTCCTCTTTAGGGTTTTCCTCATCCTCAGAGAGGTCACCTCCTCAGACAAGATGGTTAGAGAGAATATTCCCTATATGCCTTATACATAGGCTCCATCCTACATCATGAGGTGCCTATCAGTAGCACTCACTCATAGTTTTACACGCAGAGGCGGAGGCACACAAGGGCCGGGGGGTCATGTGCCTCCCCTGGGTTTTTGGAATTTTTTTTTTTTTCAAATATAAAGAAAATATTTTAAATAAAAAAATTTAAAGAAATATTATTTAAAGTGAAATGTCAATGACATTTTTAAAATTATGAGAATAATAATGGTTATTTTGATTAAAAGTAAAGAGACTATGATAAGTTATATTATTATTTATGAAAATTTTAATATAATGGTGATGTCTATCATTATTGATATGCAAACATAATTAACCTCAATGAAGATATATGAAATTTATTAGATTGTTAGGTACATTTGACATGTAAAGTTTGTCATCCATATGTTTCTTTCCATTCACAACTAAAATGACCACTATATAAATTATAGTCAAGCAACACATATTCAAATATTAAAAAAAAAAAAAAAAATTACAATAGGTCATAACTAATATCAAAATGAGTCATAACTAACTATTACTTGATATATAGTCATAACCAAAATAACAATCACAAGAAGTTATAACTAAATTATATCTAAGACTATAATGTGTCATAACTAAAGACCACGAAGATCATAATTGTGACATATGATAGATATTTTTTTATAGTGTGTTTTATGGAATTTCTCTACTAAAATATATTATTTCTATCTCAACTTATCTTCTTTTTTTTTTTAATTTTCCAATCTACCTGTAAATAGTTACTCCCCAATATTTATATAAAATTTAATCTCAAATCCTTTAATTTAAAATTCACACCAAATGGACTCTTAATATTTAAGTTTAGTAATATCTCATTGTTGTTTATTATAAAAAAAAAAAAAAAAAAAAAAAAAAAATTTGCTTGGTTAGAGTTTTTCAAAAACACTTTTCAGAAAATTCTACTTTCTTGTTTTCCGTTTTTTTTAAATTTTTATTGAATTTTTTTAATATTTTAAGCAAATTTTTTTTTTAATTTTTAGACATACCTAACATAAATATACCTTAAAAGTAAAAAATTTGTGAAAGAAACCTTTTAAAAATTCACTAAATACCAAAAAAAAAAAAAACGAGAATTTTGTACATTATTTGTATTTTTATGTATTTATTAATTTTTTAAAATATTTTTTCACAAATTTTTTACTTTTTAAATACATCTAAGTAAAGTGCATCTAAAAAAGTAAAAAAAAAAAAATGTTTAAAATTTTAAAAATATTCACTAAAAACAAAAAAATACAAAAACAAAAAAACTTAATTTTCAAAAAACCTAATCTAAAAAACACAAACCAAACATATTGATGTTATCATTAATTTGTGCCCACTCTCCATTAAATTCCTGACTATGCCACTGTTTACAAGGGATGGATTTTGGAGACAACTCTTGAGAAAGAACTGATTTCCCTTCTCTATTATCAACATTGAGAGTGAAAATGAGAGATCCGTGAAAATAAGAGATCCATGTAAGAGCCTTGCCATTATTCTGCCTCTAACTACTTTGTCTTCTTCTTCACCTAATCATTTATCTCTATCATCTCTTTGTTTTTGTGTTTTTAGTTGTAACTATTGAAGAATTTAAGCCTCTCATCATTTCTAGAGAATTCGAATTTTTTTCAAAGATTTTCAAATTTTCCAACAACGTTCTTGAACCCTCTCATACAGCTTCAAAATTTTGTTCTTGGATGATAATTGTACGGGAAAGAAATAAACCTTCTCGTATAATCCTGTTGATCAAGATTGCGCTCCTCAATATGTCGTCGCTTTACTCCCTGAAAGCACAAACGTGAGCTAGCTGGCGGGTGTGTGCCGGATACCTCTCCGATGCCTAAGTCAACAAAAATAGACAAATAGGCAAAAAACTCTGTGAATTCGGGAATCAAAGTTGTGTTACCTCTCCATAGGTGATGTTTTGAGCTTTTATAGGTTCCGCGTGGCACAATCCTAGTAGAACTCTTACTTCTTCATGCAGAGTCCTCCTAAGAGTCATACTCCTTAAAGATAATGCTTATCCTTCAACACCCTCCTTACTGCTTAAACCAAGTGAGATGGTTTTACCATGGTCGGACTCCAATATGACCGAGGTAAGCATGGCTATGCTAAGCCGCAGACTAGACCGAGATAACTTTTAGCTCGGCTCTTCCATTCACTGCTCTTACCTCGGTTTTCCCAGTGCTAACCATGGTATGTCTCGACTGGGATAACCAATAACATGGTCCCGACCGGGATAACTTTGTGTGTGACGACCGAGCTTACCGTAAGCTCTTTGGGACCGGAGTAACTTCAAGCCTCTTTTGGATCGGAGTAACTTTAAGCAACTTTTGGACCGGAGTAACTTTAAGCCTCTTTTACTCAGCCCTTCGTACTGTGGCCCATAACGGCCCATTACCCAGCTCGGCCCAATTTTCATATAAATTACCCTCTCAATAATATAATATAATAAAGAATAATACTATAGACCCACACATTTATACTAATAAATTCAACCACAGTGATGTGACATAGGAGTTGGGCCCACCATCATTAAGTGTGTAACAAATCAAAAGTTAACACATATCTTGCTACATTATTGTGGATAGAATTGTAAGTATTTTTTTTTTAGGGTATCAAATATTTTTCCTATTATAATTAATTTTTATTTTTATTTTTTTAAAACTCCTTAAAAATTTGATTATTTTCAAATGTTTAAATTGTATGTTCCAACATTCAACCCCAAAAATATTTTACTATGGTGGGGGTGGTGCCCACCACCTCCAACACAATAAACTCTATTTTCCATATTTATCAAAGTAAAAATTTTCATTGCTTATCAAGATTTTTCAACATTTTTGTGGCTTTTACTAGAATTTATAAAGGCCTGAAAAGTCCTTTTTTTTTCCCCTTTCTTTTAGCATCTCCATTATTTTATTCAAGATTTTGGCTTACAAATCAACGGATTAGTTATGTGTTTCTTTTCCTATTCCAAAATTTTAATCAATTGTTCAATCCAATATACAAATTAATGATCTCATAGAATTAGAATTCACAATATGAATTGTGAAGTACTCTTGAAATGCTTGGATAGCATTAATACAAAGATTAGTTTATTGATATATGATTTACTCATCAATTTTTTTTCTCCCTAATCAGTATGATTATAATATTTCATAAAAATTATGATAAGTTGGACATTTAATTATGATGTTGTAGTTAGTCCTGGTGAATGGGCTAGACCGATCCAAGTTCCTCGAGCCCACTGAATAACCTGCAAACAAGTTCAACGGGGAACGGGGTAGTCCCCCGGCGAACCCTCCGGTGTATGGATTAGAAGAGGTGATAGACAATGTAGCAAGAGAGAGAGAGAGAGAGAGAGAGAGAGAGATAAAAACTTAACATTCTTCTTGTCTTCAAGCTTTGCTTATATCCTTTGGTAATCATTTCGCTGTTTTCTGCCGTTCTGACCTCCCCGCCGAAAGCTTATGCCGTGGTTCGTCTTGTTCAGGGTGAGGGGGTGCCATCCCGGCTGAGAGGTGTTGTCGCAATAAATGCTGTGATGGGCTGCATTAATGGCGATGTGCTGAGGCAATAACTTTGCAGATCTTTGTCTGCTGACGTTGCCTGTTCTGCACCTGCCACGTGTCCCAGCATCATTGACCTTCCCTGCTCAGTTGGCCTCCAGTTGTGCTGGGTCTTACTAATCGGGTTGTGCAACGGGGTCTAAATGGTGGGCCTGGGTTTACTCACGGTGGGCTATGGTCCTCATGGGCCTATCCGTGTCAGTAGTCCCCCAGTCCCGAGTGCAGCTTTAGTCCAACGAAGGGAATAATAATAAGGGAGATGAGTCCGACCGGTGGAGGGAGACCGACCGTGAGGGCGGCCGAGCGGGAGATGTCGATCGTGAGGACGGCCGAGCAGGAGAGGTCGACCGTGAGGGCGGCCGAGCGGGAGAGGTCGACCGTGAGGGCGGCCGAGCGTGAGGGCGACCGAGCGGAAGAGGTCGACCATGAGGGTTGCCGAGCGGGAGGGGCCGCCCGTGAGGGTTGCCGAGTGAAAGGAGCCGACCATGGGGCTTGCCGAGTGGAAGGAGCCAACCGTGAGGGTTGCCGAGCGGAAGGAGCCAACCGTGGGGCTCGCCGAGCGGAAGGAGCCGACCGTGGGGCTTGCCGAGTGGAAGGGGCCGACCGTGAGGCTTGCCGAGCGGAAGGGGCCGACCGTGGTGCGGTCCGAGCAGGAGGGCGCGGGGCTCAAAAGGCGGCGTGCCACGTGATGTCAGTGGAAAAGACAGGGTAAGGGCAGGAGTCAGTGCATCGCGGTCGTACACGTGGCAGAGGGAGAAGGCCAGGCGTTGGATCGAAAATGAGACGTTGGGTTATAATGGTGGGTGTTTGAAAAGACAATCCTGGTGGATGATTTGAAAGGTTTCAAACTGGTGGGAACGAATTGGGATCCGTGGAATACGGGTAAACCGTGGGCTTTTGGTATTATTCGATTTACCTATCTGTTTTCAAAAAATCAAAACATTCCAAGTATTACACCATTTGTGGCTCGCGATACGCCATTGGAGCATTTCTTCAAGTTCTTAGTCCCTGCATCAGAAGCGATCCGCAGACACAGTTTAGAGATGGCGCAAGAGGAAAATGTGAATGTGAGGGTGGATCCGCTGGGAGAGGATGATGCAGTGGAGTTAGCGGCGCAGTACAGGGCCGAAAGGGTGGGGGAAACAACGATACCCTTCCATGGTTCCACCTTGGTGGCAGCTCCGACGCCGATCAGTCAGGCAGAGCCAGATCATTGGCACACAAAGGCGGACAAATCGACGGTAACAGAGGCGGAGTTGAGGGCAATCCGCGAGAAGTACCAAATTCCGGCGGAAGTGGAGTTGTTGTTGCCAACGTCGACGGAAAGGCCATCGGACGCCAGGCTAGGAGGGTTTTCCCTGTACGAGAAGGCTCTGAAGGGGGGGCTGAGGTTGCCACTGCCTCAAATAGTGGTAGACGTCTCAACCACCTAGAAGTAGCCCCGGGCCAGCTGATGCCCAATGCCTGGAAGATCCTGCTGGCCTGTGCAAGTGCATGGCCAAAGGCGAATGAGGGGGAGTCGATGGCAGTGGAGGAGTTCTTTGCCTGTTACAAGGCCTCAGGGCAACGGGGGACGTGGGTCACCCTGCAGGCAGTTGTGGGGAAGGGGTTGGTGGCTGGTCTGCCTACGTCAATCAAGGGATGGCGGGCACGGTGGTTCTACGTTTCTGCCAACGGGGGGCCTGGGTGCGCACCATCTGGAAGGTGCCAATCACGACGGTAGAGGCAAGACTGGGGCCCGCGGCAGGGGAGATGGTGAAAAGGGTGAAAGAGTGGAGGGAGAAAGAGAAGGCGAGGTGGGATGACCTCGTGCAGCCCTCTGCACTGTTTGAGGCAGGGCTGGGTCCTCAACCGATCGGTGGGGATCTTGACCGGGCAGAGTTGGAGGCAAGGAGGGAGGCTTAGGAGGCTGAGGATCAAGCCATTCTTGCCAAAGCCACCATGTTCAAGAAAGCACAGGACGACCGACCTTCACAACCGATTGCGAAGAAGAGGATCAGGCCTCGCCCAAAGCCGTTGGGGGAGAAGGACTTAAGTAAGTTTGAACCACGAAAGCTCCCTGTGGATCCTGTGAAGGAGAGGGTCAGGGATGGGGAGGAGGCTTTGAAGAGGAACAGGAAGAAGAGAAGTGCCCCTGCAGAGGCTGCAGGGGAGCCTGGGTCCAAGAAGGTGAAAGAGGCTCCAGCTGCGGTGGAGACCCCTGTGGTCAAAGATACCCCAGAAGTAGCAAGGGTCATCCCAGCACTGGAGGCTGTGGAGGTTGCCCCAGCAATTCAAGTGGCAGTGGGCGTAGGCAGTGCTGAGCCAAGTGGGGGGCAACAGACCCAAAGGGGTCCTGAACCCCAGGAAGGAGGAGTGGGTCTGAACACCGCCTTCTACCATGCTCGCGCGGTGGCTGGAGGGGTGGAAGGGGAAGAGGGGCCAGCTAGGGCAGGGGCTGACCGTCTGTTGAAAATTGTGGGAGGGTCAGACCTGCGCGCGGTCTCCAGATTCAGTGAGGCTGACCTGCTGAGGGGGTTATGCTCCGCTCAGATGGAGGTAACTACCCTGGCAGGGGCTCTTCTAAGGAAGGCGGGGGGAGCCAGGCTCAAGGCAGAGAAGGCTGAGGCACAGCTGGAAAAACTGAAGGCTGAGAAGGCAAGTTGGGAGAATGTCCAGGCTGAGTTGCGAGCAGTCAAGCTGGAGCTAGAGGATACACACCGCAAGGTTGTGTCACTCGAGTTCCAGCTGGTCGGCGAGCAGAAGAAGTTGGAAGAGTCCCAACGAGCCTGTGCCATTGCCAACGATCGTCATGAAGAGGCCATGAACAGTAACGAAGAACTGGTGAAGCAGAAAGATGAGGCAAATGCTAAGGTTGAGGCTCTGCAAAAGGAGTTGGAGAACGAGCTTGCCAAGGCAGGGGAGGAGAGAGGGAGGCTTATGAGGGAGTTGGAAGCAGAGATGGAGAAGGCGAGGGCGGAGAGGGAGAGCCTAAAGAAGGAGGTGGAGGAGGAGAGGAGGAGGGGAGCCACCGCGGTTGATGCTCTGCGTGGAGAGTTGGAGGCAGAAAGGGCCAAAGCGTCTTCTGAGAAGGCGATCCTACAAAGAGAGCTGGACGAAGAAAGGGCGAAGGGAGCCTCTGAAAGGGCAGCCTTCCCCGATCTGTACGTGGCAGCAGTTGAACAATTTAAGGGATCGCCTGAATTTCAGATAGCCATTGATGCCGCAGTGGCGAGCAGCCTGGCAAGGGAGGAGTCTGGGGGGGCTAGCCCATCACGGACGACGGCTGAAGGAAGACCTGAATCTGAAGTCATAGAGAGCTTCCAACGGTCAGACTTTTATAAGCATGAAATGGCAGAGTACTGGGACAGCGGGTGGAAAATGTTCAAGCGCAGGGCTGAAGAGCTGTTCCCAGATCTTGACTTTAGCAGGGTGACGATTGGGGAGGATGATGTGGCCCAGACCCCCCTGGACGAGGGTATAGAAGAGGCAGATCTTATCTCCAGTGAGGAGGAGGAGTGATCTGAAGAATAAGTGTACTTAGGAGTTTTTGTTTGGTTTTTGTGTACACATGTTTTTTTTTTTTTTTTTGAAATATTGTAGTAGACTGTTGTACATATTTTGTGAATGAATAAAATGCCATTTATATCTTGAAATTGACCATGTTTGTTTGTTTGGTGTATTTGAAATGGACAAATGCCTGTGATAAAAACTGGTGATGGACTTATGAAAACGTTTTGTAATGTTAGGTCAACTTGTAATGAAAACTTAAATGTTCTACTGAAAACCTGTAGGGAAGAAATTTGAGAAATAGGCTGGGTGGTGGGGAAGATAATCTGGTCAGTAAATGGAGTGTGTGGGAGCATCTTTGGGATTTGACTAAGTAAAGATGTTGTAAAAATTTGTGATCTCAACTTGTGACTAAGTGTTCTCCCAAACCAAAAGGCATAACATCTTCCATTCAAAATGCCCAGAAGACACTTCAGGTCAAATGTAGAAAAGATCACTGCATCGCAGAATTGATGGCCGACAAGCTTGTCCAGGACAAAAGCAAAAGTAAAGGCAAAGATGATTTGATGCCTCGCTGGCCAGATATCTGTCAGCCTGCTGGTGTGCGATCTGCCTGAGTCGTTTGAAGTACTCAGTCGGGCTGAGGCTGTTGAAAGTGCTCAGTGCTGGCTGAGGCTTCTGAAGTGCTCAGTCTGGCCGAGGCTTTTGAAGTGCTCGGTCTGGCCGAGGCTTTTGAAAGTGCTCGGTCTGGCCGAGGCTTTTGAAAGTGCTCAGGGCGGGCTGAGGCTTTTGAAGGTGCTCAGCCTGGCTGAGGCTTCTGAAGTGCTCAGTTCTGGCTGAGGCTTTTGAAAGTGCTCGGTCTGGCCGAGGCTTTTGAAGTGCTCGGTCTGGCCGAGGCTTTTGAAAGTGCTCAGGGCGGGCTGAGGCTTTTGAAGGTGTTCGGCCTGGCTGAGGCTTCTGAAGTGCTCAGTGCTGGCTGAGGCTTTTGAAAGTGCTCGGTCTGGCCGAGGCTTTTGAAGTGCTCGGTCTGGCCGAGGCTTTTGAAAGTGCTCGGTCTGGCCGAGGCTTTTGAAAGTGCTCAGGGCGGGCTGAGGCTTTTGAAGTGCTCAGTGCTGGCTGAGGCTTTTGAAGGTGCTCAGGGCGGGCTGAGGCTTTTGAAGTGCTCAGTGCTGGCTGAGGCTTTTGAAGGTGCTCAGGGCGGGCTGAGGCTTTTGAAGGTGCTCGGTCTGGCCGAGGCTTTTGAAAGTGCTCAGGGCAGGCTGAGGCTTTTGAAGTGCTCAGGGCGGGCTGAGGCTTTTGAAGTGCTCAGTTCTGGCTGAGGCTTCTGCGAGGGCTGCAAGTGAAAGTTTCAGGGAAGCAACATTCAGATAGTTGAATTATAGAAGATTGGAATTCCAGTCGGGATTTGTATTATGCATTGAAAAAGGGAAAATACAACAAGTTTTGATAATACAAAAGTAGGAATTCACTGGTAGTAACGCTTCAGATGTTCAGCATTCCAGGGATGAGGAAGGTCTCGGCCATCCATGTCTTGGAGTCGGTAAGTGCCTGGCCGTGGGCGGGCCTTCACAACGTAGGGTCCCTCCCATTTGGCTGCTAGTTTGCCCTCGGTCGGATTTTTTGTGGCAAGAGTCGCTTCTCTCAAGACAAGGTCCCCTACAGAGAACTCCCGCGGTCGGACTCGGCGGTTGTAGTGTGTTCTCATTTTCTGCTGGTACGAAGCCAATCTGACAGCAGCAGTCTCTCTGAGCTCTTCGATGAGATCCAGGTCTGCTCGACGGAGTTCTTCGGTTGAGGCGAGATCCGGATGTAAGACCCTGGGGGTGGGCAGCCCGAATTCTACCGGAATGACCGCCTCAGCGCCATATGTTAAGCGAAAAGGGGTTTCCCCAGTAGGAGTCCGGGCAGTGGTTCGGTAAGCCCAGAGTACATGTGGTAGTTCCTCAGCCCAGAGGCCTTTAGCAGCTTCGAGCTTAGTTTTGATGATCTTCAGGAGAGAACGGTTGGTGACTTCAACTTGGCCATTTGCTTGGGGATGACTGGGGGAAGAAAAGCATGGTTGAATCTGGAGATCTGCACAAAATTTCCTGTATTTAACGTTGTCGAACTGTTTGCCGTTGTCGGAGACGATGGCCTGAGGGATGCCAAATCGGCAGACAATTGATTGCCAGATAAACTTGGTGGTGTTCCGCTCGGTGATTGTGGCGAGGGGTTCTGCCTCGACCCACTTGGTGAAGTAATCAATGGCAACAATCGCGAACTTGGTTTGGCCTCGATCAGTGGGAAGTGGACCAACCAAGTCGATCCCCCATTTGGCGAATGGGTAAGGGCTGCAGAGGGTGATCAGCTCAGTGGGAGGAGCATGGGGGATGTTGGCGAAGCGCTGGCACTTGTTGCATTTGAGCACAAAATCAGTGGCATCTTGGTTGAGAGTCGGCCAGAAGTAGCCTGTTCGGAGTACTTTGTGTGCGAGAGACCTGCCACCCGAATGATTGCCACAGACTCCTTCATGGATCTCTTGCAATACATAGGTTGCTTGGGCGGGGCTGAGGCATCGCAGGTACGGTCGTGAAAATCCGCGCTTGTAAAGGATGCCGTCGACCAGAGTGTAGTTAGCTGACCGAGCTCTGACCTTGGCAGCTTGCTGTTGGTCATCTGGGAGTTCTCCAGTGGTCAAGAAGAGGAAGATGTCGGATGCCCAAGGGATGGGCTCCGTCTGGAGGAATTGCACTTCTTGTAGGTCAGGCGAGATGGCCGGGTGGGTCAGGTATTCGAGGCGAACTCCATGGCTAAGGTCGGTATGGTCGGCAGAGGCCAGCTGGGCCATCTCATCTGCTTTGGAGTTTTCTGCCCGAGGTATGTGTCTGATCTGGAAAGTATTGAAGAGGCGAACAAGGGGTAGTGCCGTGTCCCTGTAGGCTCGCATTGTGCTATCCTTGGCATCGAATTCCCCCGTGATCTGGCCGACGATGAGTTGGGAGTCACTGAAGACGCGGATGTGGCTAACACCAATGTCTTTGGCCAGACGAAGCCCTGCTATCAATGCTTCATATTCGGCCTCATTGTTGCTGGCCGCAAACAGGAGGCGGAGAGCACATTTGAAGTAACCCCCCTCAGGGGAGGTGAGGATGAGGCCAGCCCCACTTCCTTCCCTGCGAGACGAGCCGTCAACATTGAGCGTCTAAGAATGAGGATCTTCAGGCTCTGGTGGAGCTGGTGGGGGTGTAGAGGTAGTGGCTGGAGCAGGGTTGGTGAATTATAGGATGAAATCGGCAATGGCCTGCCCTTTGATTGCTGTGCGGGGTCGGTAGGAGATATCAAACTGGCTAAGCTCCACTGACCACTGCATAAGTCGGCCAGAAAGTTCTGGTTGTTGCATGACCTTCTTCAGGGGTTGGTCGGTGAAGACCACTATAGAATGGGCCTGGAAGTAAGGATGAAGTCGTCTGGAGGCAGTGACCAGGGCCAGGGACAATTTTTCCAGCAGTGGGTAGTTCTGTTCTGCTCCCCTGAGAGCTCGACTAATGTAATAGACCGGCCGTTGAACCGAGCCATCCTCCCGAATGAGAGCTGCGCTAATGGCGGTGTTTGATACTGCTAAATAGAGGAAGAGGGGTTCGCCAGGGATTGCCTGCGAAAGAAGGGAGGGTTGGTTTTAGTTGCTGGAAGGCCTCTTCGGATTCGGTCGTCCATTCGAAAGTCTGCCGAAGGACTTTGAAGAATGGTAGGCACTTATCTGTTGCGCGGGAAATGAAACGGTTGAGGGCTGCCACTCTGCCGGCGAGTCTCTGAACTTCCTTAACGGTTTTGGGCGACTGCATCTCAATCAAGGCCTTGATCTTCTCGGGGTTGGCCTCAATTCCGCGCTGACTAACCATAAAGCCCAAGAATTTTCCGGATCCCACGCCAAAGGCGCACTTCTCCGGGTTGAGCTTCATTTGGTACTTACGAAGGGTGGCAAAGGTCTCCCGGAGGTCGGTCAGGTGGTCGGCGGAGAGTTTGCTTTTGACTAGCATGTCATCTACATACACTTCCATGTTTCGACCGATCTGGTGCTGGAAGACTGCATTGACCAACCGTTGGTAAGTAGCCCCCGCGTTCTTTAGTCCGAACGGCATGACACGGTAGTGGTAGGTGCCCCGGTCGGTGATAAAGGATGTGTGTTCCTGGTCAGATGAATGCATCATGATTTGGTTGTATCCGGAGAAGGCGTCCATGAAACTGAGCATTTGGTGACCGGCCGTGGCGTCAACCAGCAGATCAATCCGGAGGAGTGGATAGCTATCTTTGGGGCAAGCTCGATTCAAGTCAGAGTAGTCGACACACAGACGCCACTTGCCGTTGTTTTTGCGGACTAGCACCACATTGGAAAGCCAACTAGGATAATCCACATTTTGGATAAACTGAGCCTCGAGGAGTTTGTCAGCCTCCGCAGCTATGAGATTGTTGCGCTCCGGGTGAAATATACGCTGCTTTTGTCGGTAAGGTCGGAAGTGAGGTTCGATGCTGAGGCGATGAGTGATGAAGGAGGGGTCAATGCCTGGCATGTCTGAGTGGGTCCAAGCAAAGACGTCGTTGTGTTCGGTCAAAAGGGCAGTGAGGTCGGCTTTTGCTTGGGGGGATAATTGGCTGCCGATCTTGGCAGTTTTCAGTGGGTTGGTGGGGTCAATAGGAACCTCAACGAGCTCTTCCACCGGTTCTCCTCTGATTAGCTCGTCCTCATCCCGGACATCAAGTCCTTCAATGATCATCGCCTCCTTCAACTTGACTTCTTTAAGTGAGGCAACATAACACTCCCTGGCCACGGTCTGTTCTCCCCTGACTGTTCTGACCTCGAGATCGGTGGGAAACTTGAGGGCAAGATGATAGGTGGATGTGATGGCTTGGAAGGCGTTGAGGGCGGTGTGGCCGAGGATGATGTTGTAGGCAGATGGGCAATCAACCACCAGGAAGGTGAGCAACTTTGTGGCTTGTCGTGGGTACTTGCCAATAGTAATGGGAAGATCGATGGAACCGATCGAGGTCACGTGGTCGCCAGTGAAGCCGACGAGAGGGGTTTGGAGCGGGGAAAGGCTTTCCTCCCCAATCTTAAGTTGGCGGAAGCAGTTTAGAAAGATGATGTCCGAAGAGCTGCTGTTGTCGATGAAAACTCGTCTGACCTTATAATTGGAGAGGATGGCGGAAACGACGAGAGGGTCATCATGAGGATAACGGATGCCTGCACAGTCGGCGTCCGTGAAAGTGATGGGCTCTGTCCACTGCTTGGGCTGTTTGGGGGGTCGGTCTATCGTGGCGACTGCCTTGTCTGAGCCCTGTCGTATTTTTCTGAGTTCTGCCCTCTGAGCTGAGCGAGACGGTCCCCCACAAGCAAGACCGCCTGAAATAACTCTGATTTCACCAACTGGTGGAGGTGGATTACCTTGAGGTCGGGGCTGTTGGGGGGGTCGGTCATGACCCTGGTTTGGTTGGGCTGGCTGCCGCGGTGGGGTATGTCGGCGATTATCTCTGTGGGGCTCGGTTCTTTGCCTCTGCTGAGGGCGGGTGTCTGTGAATCGACTTAGACGCCCCTGACGGATGAGGGCCTCCACCTGATCCTTGAGACTGATGCAATCGTCAGTGTTATGGCCATGGTCCTGGTGGAAACGGCAATATTTAGATTGGTCTTTCCGGCTGGAAGGGTTCCGTGGAGGGGGAGGCCACTTGAGGGGGTAGTCCCGCTGGATCTGGTTGAGGACGTGTTCCATGGGAGAATTGAGAGGCGTATACCGCTCGAACCGACCGGGGAGTCGGGCTGGTGCTGACCGGTCGGGACGAGGGGGATCGGTCGGCATAGCGGGGTGTTTGGCTATGATACTGGGTGGTACTGGGTTCTTGGTCTTTTCTCTTTTCTCGGGGGGTCAGGTTTTTAGTCGGCGGATCTTGTCGAGCGGCTAGTGAATCCTCGGCATTCATGTATTTTTGGGCTTTGGAGAGTAGGGCTGCCATGGAGGTCGGGGGGTTCTTGGAGAGTGAGAAAAGGAAATCAGATGACCGCAGACCGGCCATGAAGGCTGTGAGGATGACCTTGTCGTCATTTTCGACAACTTGCAAGGCTTCGGTGTTGAAGCGAGTGACGAAGCTGCGCAGTGATTCCCCTCGGTCTGACGGATGTTGAGCAGCTGGGTGGCCGGGCGTCGCTGGCGCTGGGCGCCGATGAAGTGGCTCAAGAAAGAGTCACTGAGATGCTGGAAAGTGGATACCGAGTCCGGTGGTAACTGGCTAAACCACAACCGAGCCGACCCCTTCAGTGTCACGGGAAAGGCTCGGCACATGATTTCGTCAGGGAAGGCATGGAGGATCATGAGGGTGCGGTAAGTCTCCAGATGGTCGATCGGGTCAGTTGTACCATCGAAGGAGTCAATGGTGGGCATTTTGAATTTGGCAGGCAGGGGTTTGTCTCGGATGGAGGCGACAAATGGCGAGTTTGCGGTGGTGGAGGGCTTATGCTGGATATTCTGCATGACCCCTTGTAGCTGGAGCTTCATGGCTCGGAGCTCAGCGTCCCAGAGGAGGATGTTGTCACTACCAGAGGGAGAAAGGTGTTGGATGCTGCTGGCTTCTCCCTCGGGGGGCTGGTGCTATAACCGATGGGTGTGGGGGTGGAGGCGGTGGATGTATATGTGGGTGAGGGGGTTGCAAGCCCTCCGAGTTGGGAGGATTGGGTTGTGGGATGGCATGGCCCGGAATTTGTTCTGGATGGGGTGGAATATCTGGAGGTGGTGGAGGAATAGGGAGGTTTCGTTGGAGCAGAGCATTGATTAAGGCCTGGTTCTGTTCGGCCATACGGTTGATGCTATTGGTGAGCTCAATGAAGTACTGTGGTGGGTTGTTTGGATTGGGAGGGTCGGTTTGGTGATCGGTAGCATTGTGGTGAGAGGCCATGGATCTAGTCGTGACCATACACTTGACAGGTGAGAAGTAGAAGTTACTGGAACAGGGTCTCCGGCGACAATGAACACAACTGGCGCACAGATCAACCAATTCCCACAGACGGCGCCAACTGATGTTGTAGTTAGTCCTGGTAAATGGGCTAGACCGATCCAAGTTCCTCGAGCCCACTGGATAACCTGCAAACAAGTTCAACGGGGAACGGGGTAGTCCCCCGACGAACCCTCCGGTGTATGGATTAGAAGAGGTGATAGACAATGTAGCAAGAGAGAGAGAGAGAGAGAGAGAGAGAGAGAGAGAGAGAGAGAGATAAAAACTTAACCTTCTTCTTGTCTTCAAGCTTTGCTTATATCCTTTGGTAATCATTTCGCTGTTTTCTGCCGTTCTGACCTCCCCGCCGAAAGCTTATGCCGTGGTTCGTCTTGTTCAGGGTGAGGGGGGTGCCATCCCGGCTGAGAGGTGTTGTTGCAATAAATGCTGTGATGGGCTGCATTAATGGTGATGTGCTGAGGCAATAACTTTGCAGATCTTTGTCTGCTGACGTGGCCTATTCTGCACCTGCCACGTGTTCCAGCATCATTGACCTTCCCTGCTCAGTTGGCCTCCAGCTGTGCTGGGTCTTACTAACCGGGTTGTGCAACGGGGTCTAAATGGTGGGCCTGGGTTTACTCACGGTGGGCTGTGGTCCTCATGGGCCTATCCGTGTCAAATTACATAAGAAAATTCAATATCATATAATCACAAAGTCACATACCCTTACGGAGAGTAGAACTCAAAATTTCAAAAACTAAAATAAAAAATAAAAACTAAAAAACAACTAATCAAATACCACTAAACTACGTGAATATCGATAATTTATCATACATGAAGTACTTTTATTTTATAATAATTGTAAATCTATTATGGTTAAGGGAATCTTTGCTCATTTTTTTCCTAACAAATAAGGCCACTAGGGACCTCTCACGTGCTTTTTAATGGGCTATTTTTTACAAGGTGTGATGTGAATTGTCCATGGGATCTATTTTTGTATATCTCAACTTCACATTAGCTCCATATATAACGTATAAAATAATGGAAAAATTAGTTTAAAGTCCTTCTCCTATTTTTAGTAATGGAAGACATCTGCAATATTATTTTTTGATGTCTAAGGTCCCTCCAATCTATCCCAGAGAAATTCAGCTCCATTAATTGTTGTTTCTCTTCTTAAGCTTATTTGCCTTTGTTATTCCAATCCCACCACTATCTCCCTTTATCCTCTCTCTCTCTCTCTCTAATGGCCAATTTCAAACCCTAATCTCTCTCTTCCTGATCAGCGATAGCGATATCGGCCTTCAAATCAACCACGAAGAGAACGCCGATCGTTGCTTCTTCTTGTTCTGTTGTTCGTCGGAGTAGTGGTGATAACACGAACAGATCTAGATTCCTGGATATTGACAGTGATGATGATGAGTGGCACGGACCACTAGTAGTTGAAGACTCTGCAATTGAGTCTCTTGGTAATGATGAAGATGAAGATGGATATGAAGAATACAGTGAGAAATGCAACAGTGACGATTGTGAGGGTAGAGTTATGAGTGATCATAAGGAGTGTTTGCCCAACAATGATGATGATGGGTCGAGTGACAGGTTGAACCCCAGTTTTTTGATGGAACCATGTGATGCTAAACTCTGGGAAGCCAGGTACCCAATGAGTCCATTTGAAGATTTTGATTTTGTGTCAACTGGGAACATGATTGAAGAGATCTTTGGCTCAAACACTGAAACCAGTAAGTTGAGTAATGAAGAAAAGCATTAGATAGTGGCTCTTCAGATGATCTTTACAGTTTCACAGTAATTTATTTTAGACATGGCTTCGCCTTGGTGAGAGCCAAGAATGCAAGTGGCCTGGGAACGAAATTTTCTTGTAAAACATAAGAGCCTCCAATTTTCTCATGTAAAGTTTGTTTGACTCCCTAATGTAATCTTTCCTTTACCTGTGTAAGTCACCAGAGAAATTCTGTGAACCAGAATTCTCTGTGAAGTTCAGAGAAAATTCAACCAGAGTGAATTTCTCTGAATTGAATTTTCTCTAGTTTGGACCAGACAATTTCTCTGGATTAAATTGAATTTTCTCTGGTTTTGGATCAAAGAATTTCACTGAAGTGAATTTTCTCTGGTTTGGACTAGAGAATTTCTCTGGATTAAATTGAATTTTCTCTGGGTTTGGACCAAAGAATTTTACTGGATTGAATTTTCTCTGGATCAAATTTTCTCTGGTTGAATTTTCTCTGGATCGAATTTTCTCTGGAATTTTCCCTGGATCGAATTTTCTCTGGATTGATGTTGAGGGACCTTAGACATTATAAAAATATTGAGTATCATTTATACTATAAAATCATAATACCAAGGACCTTAAAAAAAAAGGGCAAATTACACAAACAGTCCCTATAGTTTGGGGCTTGTGTCACTTTGGTCACTGACTTTTCAATTGTGACACATTTGACCCTGAATTTTGAATCTTGTTTCAAATAAGGACAATTGAATATATAATTAGATTTTTCAAGGGTAAATTTGTCAATTTGATAAAGTATAAATTAATTTGACAAAAATAAATGTCAAACAAATATTTTTGAATTTTTAAAAATTATTTCTACCTACTAAAAATAAAATTATGTAAAATTGATAAATCTTTTAGACATTTATTTTTTTATTTTTTACCAAATTAATTATTGTTATGTGTTTGGATGATGATCATGTAAAAGTAATTTAAAAAAATTAATCATGTAATTTTTATTAATTTTACATAATTTTATCATTAGTGGATAAAAATAATTTTTAAAAAATTAAAAATATTTTTTTGACATTTATTTTTGTCAAATTAGTTTATATTTTATCAAATTGGCGATTTTACCCTTGAAAAATCTAATAATATTTTCAATTGTCCTTATTTAGAACAAGATTCAAAATTCAAGGTCAAATGTGTCACAATTGAAAAGTTAGGAATCAAAATGACACAAGTATCAAATTATAAGGACTATTAGTGTAATTATAACTCAAAAAAAAACCCCTAAAACAATTTGTGGCATGCATAAGGACGAAGAAGAGTCTTATCAACTTTATTAAAAGTAGAATAGTGTTGTACAATAGTTAAAGAAGAAACATTTACAATGTAGTAGAGCTAGAGGTAGTAAAAATTAATTATAAATTAATGAAAAAATTTATAATTTTAATTATTAACATTTATAATATATTTTTATTTTTTTGTAATTATTATTTTTTGATCCCACTATCAGGTAATTCCCTTTTAAAGAAACTGATGTAGATTTTTATGCTAAATGGTTAGTTTGATTCCAACATTTTTCTTATTTTTAATTTTTTAAAAAAGTCAGGTCATAAAAATTGACATAAAAATAATTATGTCTAAGATTTTTTAAAAAAAAAAATTACACATCAATGTATCTTTCAAAAAACAATTATAGATTCATAATTTTTTTTTTATAATTTTAATTATTGATATTTATAAAATTTATCATTAATTTTTAATTATTTTTAACACTCTCACTGATTTGATATATATTTTTTTTTTCCACAACAAAACCAAAAACCATAAACAAAAAATACATTTATATGTACAAGCTTGACTTGTGATTCATTCTTCATTATTAGTACTCATTCATTGCAACCACATCCATTTCCATAAACGAAAGATACATTTTAAAATGGACAAAACTTGACTTGTGCATTCATACTTCATTATTGGTACTCATTGCAACCACATCCATTCATGCATTTTCTGTAATCTCTCATTTACATTATGTAGTATATGGAGGCTTGAGTGGCCCGAATATTTTCTCTCTCCTCTCCTCTCTTTCTCTCTTCAAACACTCTAAGTACTCTCACTTCTCAACCCTCTCTCTGATTTGGGTTTGATTTTATGTGAACTCATCTATTTTTTGACAAAGAAAAATAGAGATTTGAGTTGATTGGACCTCGTTGAACGATGAAAGTCCCAACAATTGGTAAATGATTTGTGACTGTGGCTGTGAGATTTTTTTTTTATTCTGATTTTGATTTTTTTTTTTTTCATTCTCTAAAACTGGTTTTTTTTTTCTTGTTGGGTTTGATGAATCTCTTCTTCTTCTTCAACTTGATGAATCAAACCCACTTTGTCAGTTCCAAAAAAAAAAAAAAAAACCATTTGCAGAACTCTATGAACCAAAAAAAAAAAAAACCCATTTCTCTGTAATGAAGACTCAGAAGAGAGAGAGAGAAAGAGAGAGAGAACACTAAGCAAGATGAAAACCAGTATAGGAGAATGAAGGCCCATCATTTCTCTGTAATGAAGAAGACCCGCCATTTCTGTAATAAAGGCCCATACTTGTCTCTGTAATGAAGACCGACCATTTCTCTTCTCTCCTTCTTTTCTTCACACTAGCTCAACCTCAACCTTTTTTGTGGAAATGCCGAGCTCAGATCACTCATGAACATGAAGGCAAATCTTGTCCCAGATGTTAGATTACTGAAGGAAAAAGAGAAAGGCAAGACCAAAAAAAAAAAAAAAAAAGAAAAAGGGAAAAAAAGGTGCCAAAACGACGTCGTTTTGGCACCTTGAGCCATGCGAGCCAGTGTTTTCTCGAACTACCTAGCGGGGTTGGTAGGATATTTTGCTATTTGTTATGGGCAAGGAATCTTGTTAGCAACACACAAAACAAAACAATTTTTTTTAAAAATATTGGACTCTTCCAATTGGCTAGAATCATGGCATTTCATTGAGTGAGAGTTGGACAAATATATTTTTTTTGGTACTTCTAGATTTCTTTAGTTTTTAGTTTTTATTAGACCATAAAACTTCAAAAAAAAAAAAAAAAAAAATTAAATGTAACAATTTAAAAAAATAAAAGGAGTCAATTTTTTTTTTTTTGCTTCAGTATATTTTTTAATTTAGAATTTTGAAGAAGGGTTAGGGATTGGGAAGTAGTGTGGTGGTGGAGGGAAGGGTTGAGTGGCTAGATGGTGCTGGAGAAAGGGCTAATCGGTTAAATGGTGGCGAGGGTGGTACAATGGGGCTCGAAAGGGACTAGGGAATGGCGTGATGGTAGAGAGGGGTTAGATGGCTGGAAAGTAGGCACAATGGTGTGATGGTGGTTGAAAGAACATTGAATAGTGTCATGGTGGTAACAGAAAAGGGACTGGGTGGCTAGATGATGGTGGTGAGGGGCAGGGCCAGCCTTGGGCATAGGCCCACTAGGCCATGGCCTAGGACCCCTCAAAATAGACCAAAAAATGGGTCTCCTTCTATTATAATTTAGTGTAATATATTAGGTATGTTTTAAGTCCAAACAAAATTAAAAAAGGTCCAAACTAACTTAAAATAAATTAACCCATTCAAAAATTGAAAGGCCCATTCAAAAAAACTAGCATTGTTATCCATTGACAATAGACCCAAAAAAGAGAACCAATGTGCAGACAAGCTAGCCAACTTAGGGGTAGAACAAGAAGATCATGTTGTAATCCTTGAGGATCCCCCTGTGAGTGTTAGGACCCTGCTCATTGCTGATATGACAGGGGTTAGATATGAGAGGGAGTAACTCCCTATTCTCTTTATTTTGTTGTATTTCTTTTC
The DNA here is from genome assembly GCA_036172215.1 of Camellia granthamiana. Lineage (NCBI taxonomy): Eukaryota > Viridiplantae > Streptophyta > Magnoliopsida > Ericales > Theaceae > Camellia > Camellia granthamiana. The sequence continues at coordinate 113,090,227 of CM069906.1, forward strand.
CTTGTTTCTGTATTTCCTTTGAATAAAAAAAAAAAAAAAAAATAGACCCAAAAAAGGGTCCCTTCCTATTATAGTTTAGTGTAATATATTAGATATTTTTAAGTCCAAAAAAAATTAAGGAAGGCCCAAACTAACTTCAAATAAATTGACTCATTAAAAAAATTGAAAGGTCCATTTAAAATAATTAGTATTGTTATTAATTGAAAATGATTTTGCAAAAAAACTATATTATGCAAGTATGATTGATTTATTTGCTTCTAAAAATGCAAGAAGAGCGAGAATCAAGCGATACTTATTAGTTGTTGTAATGTAATGCTAAGTATTTTTTGTAATTTTGACCCAAATCTTTTGTTCTTTATCTTCAAATTTTTTTTTTTTTTTTTTTTTTTCCATTCAACAAAAAAAAAATGTGAAGGGCCCTAAAAATTTATCAGTTGATTATCAACTTTGAGCTTTAGAAATCTCAGTGCTGGGCCTAGTGAGGGGTTGTGGGGTTTTGGGGTGGTGGGGAAAAGGGGTTGGGGTGGCAACAAGATGGAGTGGAAAGGGAGTTGTTGTGGTTGTGGTTGTGGTTGTGGTTGTGACGGCGGTGAAGAGGTGGTGAAGAAAGTGGTTGTAGAATATGTATCTGCAGTAGAAATTAAAATTGGAAGAAGTGATGAATTGCCTAAAATACCTATTTTTCATCAGTTCAGTTGACCAAATTGCATAAATGATTCCGATTGAAACCAATTGAGATGATGAAAGTGTAAACTGAAGAAATTAAAATCTACTTAATTTATTACACTATCAAACACTAAGTTTGGTTTGATTTTCTAAAAACTATTCCCTGAATTTTTTTGAAAATATAAAAACTAATTTGACAAAAATAAATATCAAAAATATATTTTTGAAATTTTAAAAATTATTTTTTCCCTACAAAAAGATAAAACTATATAAAAATGATAAGTTCTTTCGATTTAAAATTTTTTTTTTCCACAAAACTAATTTTTAATTTAAAAAAAAAAAATCTAAAACAACTTTTTGAAAACCAAACTAAACATGATCTAAGTTTTTCTTATTTTATTTTATAATTTTAGAAAAGGGTTTGACTTTTCTCATACTTACACCTCAACATAAGATAATTTGAGAGGTCTGTCCCAATTTTAATGATCTAAACCGTTCATTGTGTAGAGCTCTCAATGCATATAATCTATGAAAAAAATTGGTTCGTCCAATAATCATAACATTTTCATTTTAATATATTTGTCTCTGAAAAAGTGGACAACAAATACATTTTTGAAAATAGGCCATCTATTTTTTAGAGAAAACCATGATAAATGTTACGATTATCGGATTAATATAATTTTTTTCATAAATAATATATATTGAGAGCTCTATAAAATAAATTGTTTGAATTATCGAAACGAGACTTGTGATGGACCCCTTAAATTCTCTTATGTTGAGATGTAGTAAACATAAGAGAAGCCCAACCCAAAAAATAGTAATTTTTGTTTCTCTTTTTCTTTTTAGTAGATTTTTTTGAAGGGAGACATATCTCGCCAGTCCATTATATGGATTGGATCGTATTGTTAGGCTCGTGGGATCTACTACGGGTCCCGTTTTGATGATTCAAACTATTCAATATGTAGAGCTTGTTGAGTATTTTATGCCTGCAAAAAATTACGTCGATCGAATATTGATAATTCTTTGATTAGAACACATTTTTGTCAATGGTAAATATGATTTTAAAATTAAATTGTTAAAAAAAATGTGTTACGATCAAGCGGCTACTGATATCCGATCAACGTGATTTTTTGCAGGCATGAAGTACTCGACGAGTTTTACCCATTAACGATTTGGATAATCGAAACAGAATCTGTGATAAGTTTCACAGATTTAATAATATGTTTTAGTCCACACGGTGAACTAGAGAGAAATCTCTCCCTTTTTGAAGGATTTTTTAATCTAGTAAGAATTAAAATTAAGCTTGTTTGGTTGGGGTTTTTAGAAAATTCTACTTTTTTATTTTTCGTATTTTAATGTTTTCAATGAATTTTTTAAATATTTTAAGTAATTTTTTTTTTAATTTTTAGACACACCTAACATAAATACACTTAAAAAGTATAATATTTGTGAAAAAAATCTTTAAAAAATATACTAAAAAAAATATAAAAATTCAGTATATTTTTCATATTTTTGTGTATTTATTAATTTTTTAAAATATTTTTTTTCACAAATATTTTATTATTTAGAGGTGCATCTAAAAAAGTAAAAAAATTACTTAAAATTTAATAAATATTCATTAAAAATAAAAAAATTAATTTTCAAAAAATTAAATTTAGAAAATTAAAACTAAACATCCACATTATTATTATTATTTTTAAATTCCCAGAAAAAAAAAAGGGGTAGATTGAAACCAAACAAAAGTCTTCAAGTCGTGGTCGTCTTTTCCAATTCGTACGGCAGCCGTGACCTTTGTGTTTATTTATTGTGATTCTTGAGAGACAGAGGCAGAGACCGAGCTCAATTGGTCTTTGGTTGAGCTCAATTGGTCTTTGGTTGTGTTTGTTTTGAGGGATAATGTTATGGGATTGGACTAATAATTTATCAAGATTAATAGTTTAGTTGTTTAATTTTGCTCCAGGTTAATAGTTCATTCGGATTATTAGTCTCATATATGTAGGACTATTGTGTTCTATAGGAGGAGTGTGACACAAATGGGGGATAAGGGGGGATAAGGGATAAGGGGTGAAATGACCATTTTGACCTTCTACTAGTTGATTATGTATTATATTTAGTAAAATTTAAATGTCTTAATTTAAAAATAAAATAATTTATTCAATTTTTACTGATTTTTATTTATTTAATTTTTTAAAATAATTTTTAGGCCATTTACACACAAGTCTCATTTTGTAAACTTATAATCTATTAAGTCCTAGATAAAATTATTTGCTCCTTTAAGTCCCATTAATTTTTAATAGACCAATTTACCATTCTAACAAGCTCTGAAGACTAGGCCCGTGCTTGTTATGAAGGCACAATTACTCTCACCAGCAAGGAATTCGTGGAAATGATGGTGCTCGATGGCTGCTTTATACTGGAGCTGTTTTGAGGGGCTATTGAGAGGATCAAGCGGTGGTCTTCGCGGATGAACCAGGTCGTCGTCGACAAGCACCGTCAACAATTAGTCCATTGCGTGACTGAACTGAGGGAGGCATGAATTAAATTCAAGAAGAGGACGACAGATCGGTTCTGGGACATTAAATTCAAGGATGGGACTTTGAGCATTCCTCGGCTGTTGATCCATGACGGTACCAAATCGCTGTTGCTCAATCTCATCGCGCTGGAGCAGCGCGAACTGCTGAGAAGAGTATAAGAAATTTCATTTAGATTTTCTTTTCTATCTCTTCTCTCCAAACAAAGTGCAAGATGGGTATGAAGAGGCTTCAGTGACTATGCTTCTTAATATAGAGTGAGAGAGAGTCACAGAACAGTTAAAAGAGAGAGAGATCTAGGTTTTTTGAAATTGAGAACTTTCTCAATTTATAATATTTTCAATTTTAATCATGAAAAATTTGAGAAATTTGTCAAAATTGATAATTATAAATTTCTTAGTTTTAATAGTTTTGATAATATTCTCAGCTCATACTAGGGAAAAAAAAAAATTGAAAAATTTCCTAATTTTGATAATTATAAATTGAGAACATTCTCAGTTTTGAAATTGAGAACATTCTCAGTTTTGGGATTAAAGGGAAAAACGTCTTTTTACCTATAAATGAGACTTATTGATTCAAAAACTGTTTGACAGGATCTAAGCTACTACCAAATATGTAAATAGGACTTTTAGGTAATTAATCCATAATTTTTTATAGATTTTTTTTATTGATGTTTTATTTTAAAATTTTGTTTATATTTTATTTAATTTCATTATTTAAATTTTAATAGATGTTTTATTTAATTTCATTATTTAATTATTATTATTTTTTTAAATAAATTTATATAAAATTTTAATTAAAAAATAACATATATTTTTATTGAGATTTTATTTATTTAATTTAAAAAAAATAAATTTATTTAATTGTGTAAAAAATAAAATAAAATAAAATTTTATTTAATCTAGCTAAAAATAATTAAAATATTAAAGATATGTTTAATATTATTGTTACTTAGTAAATAATTGAAAATGATAAAATAGTCATTTGAACATTTACCCTTCTCCATAATATCTCAAACAAACATTGGATTATAGGATACAAATCCACTCAAACTAAATAGTCTGAGGACAATATATTTTAGAATTAACAGTCCAATAAATTTCAATCCCTCCTTATCCAATCCGTTGTCTGTTTGGTAGTCTATATATTCCATTACTATGTTCACGGTAGGTGTTTCTTATGCTATTTACACTATAATAATTTACGATCAGAAGGAGACCAGCAAGACGAGAGAGGGGTTGGCTCTGTCTCTATTGAAGAACTAGTACAAAAGATTATTCATGGCTTTGTTCTTCACTATGTTTGGACTATCATGGGTTTCGTTTTGATAATTTAAACTATTTAATGGTAGAACTTGTTGAGTATTTTATGCCTACAAAAAATAACGTCGATCAATTATTGATAACCTTTTGATCAAAACACAATTTTTTCAATGGTAAATATGATTTTAAAATTAAATTGTTAATAAAAATGTGTTCCGATTAAGAGCGATTAACGTAATTTTTTACAGGTATGAAATACTCGATGAGTTCTATCCATTAAACAATTTGGATAATCGAAACAGAACCTGTGATAAATTTTACAGATTTAATAATATATTTCAGTCCATATAGTGAACTAGAGAGAAATCTATTCAATTTTGAAGATTTTTTAATCTAGTAAGAATTAAAATTAAGTTTCTTTGGTTGTGGTTTTCAGAAAATTCTATTTTTTTATTTTTTCTATTTTAATGTTTTCAATGAATTTTATAAATATTTTAAGCAATTTTTTTTTTTAATTTTTACACACACCTAACATAAATACATTTTAAAAGTATAATATTTGTGAAATTTTTTTTTAAAAAAATACACTAAAAAAATACAAAAATTCAATATATTTTTCATATTTTTTGTGTATTTATTAATTTTTTAAAATATTTTTTTCACAAATGTTTTATTATTTAGAGGTGCATCTAAAAAAGTAATAAAATTACTTAAAATTTAAAAAACATTCACTAAAATAAATTAAAAAATATAAAAAATAAAAAATTTAATTTGAAAAAAATTAAATTCAAAAAATTAAAAGAATAAAGATTGGTAGCTCGAGGATTTTGCCCCCGAATCCTCCTAAAGCCCAAAACGACGTCGTTTTGGGCTTTAGGTTTTTTTTTTTTCTTTTTTTTCTTCCATTTTTGATCTGAAACCGACTAAGAAGAAGAGGGGAAGAGGGAGAGGGAGAGGGAGAGAGAGAGAGAGAAGAAGAAGAGGGGAAGAGGAGCAGCTGGTGGTGTCGCAGCTCCCCGCCTTCCCGCCGTCGTCGCCTCACCGCCAGCTCGTCGCAGCAGCAGCTCCAGCTCCAGCTCCAGCTCCGGCCGCCGTCCCCGCCTCCTCCTCCCCTGTTATTAGGGCCTCCTCCAGTCCTCTTCCTCCTCCTCTCCTCTCCCCTCCCCTCCTCTCCATCTTCCTCCTGATTTCTGCGTCTGAAAAAAAAAATATATATATAAAAATGACAACGTTTTTTATTCAGGGGATTCGAGCTACGTAGCATGACTGAAATTAAAATTAAACACATACATTATTATTATTTTTTTAAATTCCCCCCCGACCAAACAAAATTCTTCAAGTCGTGGTCGTCTTTACCAATTCGTACGGCAGCCGTGACCTTTGTGTTTTTTTATTGTGATTCTTGAGAGAGAGAGAGAGAGAGAGAGAGGGGGAGAGAGCTCAGTTGGTCTTTGTGTTTGGTGGTCTATATATTCCGTTACTATGTTCACGGTAGGTATTTCTTATACTATTTACACTACAATGATTTAGGATCTGAAAGAGACCAGCAAGACGAGAGAGAGGTTGGCTCTTAGTCTCTATTGAAGAACTAGTACAAAAGATTATTCATGGCTTTGTTCTTCACGATGTTTGGCTGAGACTTCTATACACGTACATACATATTTTATATGTATATATACATATAATGTCCATGTTTGAGAAGTCGGCAGCTGAATGTGCAACAAAAAAGGGGATGAATGAACACAACAAAAATCTGAGCTCTGCACAAAAAACCCTTTTCTTCTCTCGTTTTTTAATGGCCGAAGATCTCTGTTTTTTTCATAAGGTAACTCTGTTTCATTTACTAATTAATCACTTCTTCTTTTTCTTTTTTTTCCTTTTTTTTTTATTTTTTTTAAGTGATGGGTTGTTCTTTGATTGTGGTATTTTCTGGTTGTCTAGAAGCGTTTTTATTTTTATTTATTTTTTTAATTTTGTATATTGGTGTATGTGTTCAATGATTGGGATGAAAATTTGTCTTGTTTTCTTCTGTATCCAAGCTGTAATTTTGCAAATCTTTTGCTGACAGATAATCTATTGATGGAATTTACTAATTCTATCTTCTCTGTACCTAATTAATGTTTAATTGGTTATGTTTTGATAGTATGTAGTAAGTAGCACTATTTTGTAAGTAGGGTAGCTCAGGTTAGAGTAGGAAGCAAACCCTAATGTCTCTCATGTTTAATGAGTAATTTTGTTGTATCAATGTTGCCTTTCAAAGTAATTGACATCGAGCCGTGCTTTTCGATCACAGGATACTCTCATCATAAAGACTCCCAAGAAATCTCCAGTATTGCTAAGGTTGATAGTTTTAGTAATCACAATGGTATGCGGTATTTATATCTGCTCAATCTGTGTAAAACAATCAGAAACCCACACCGAGACTGAATTTGCTAACATCGAAGTCATCGAGAGGCCTTGTTGTGAATATGGCATCGATAAATCCCAAATTCCCTACTTGCATTACCCAAAACCCAAAACCTTTAACAGGTAAGTGTGAATTATTGTTGTTGTCGTTGGTTTTGAATTTGGGTTTCATTTAGATTTAGGGTTTGACTAAGTTATGGTTTGATTTGTTTCCAGGGCTGAATGTGCTTGTAATCCTGTACGATTCTTTGTCATTATCTCAATGCAGAGATCTGGGAGTGGATGGTTTGAAACGCTACTAAATAGTCATATTAATGTGAGTTCCAATGGAGAGATATTTTTGGTTAACAATAGGTGGGATAATATATCTTCTATTGTGGAGAATTTGGATCGAGTTTACAATTTGGACTGGTTTACCAGTGCTTCGAAGAATCATTGCTCGGCTGCAGTTGGCTTCAAATGGATGCTTAATCAGGTAAAGAACGTCTAAAATCTTTTAAGCTACAATTATTTTTATTTTTCTACTTGGTGGTTAATAAATAACGCTTGTTGGAGTATTTTGATTTTGGTTTAATGTTTACTGCACATATGAAGTCAGATTATTTTTTGCCAAAGAGGCTGGCATAAAGGTTATTCAGAACCCCAAATTATGACATCCCTTCTCCACATTACACCTTGGAATGTCCTTTTCTTATAGAGATATATACACTTTTGCTTCGTAGCCCAAAATAGCATGTTATCAGTTTGTTTTGGCCGATATTTATTGAAACATTGAAGCAGAGAATTTCTTTGTGATTATCAAATTTTTAACTGTATTCAATTAACTTTTTGGACATTACAGAAGGTGCAAAGTATACAGAGAAAAAACGGACAGTTGTAATGATATCTATGATAGCATCAATGCTAGGATTATAACTTTGAACTTTTGAATCTACTGATAAATATATTGCCCAGAGCTTCATCTCTGCATAATTTAGAGTAGGATTCTTGTTTCATTTTTATTTTTTTATTTTTTTACTTTTCAATTACCAATAGAGAAACTTACTCTTTCTAGGGTTCTTGTGATTGTGCAATCTTGTTTGGGTTGTTAAATTTTTCTTTTTAAATTCTTCATTTACCTTCAAGTGAAAGAGATAATTGCAAAGTCAATGGTAAAGAGAGCTTTAGATTTCTATATGAGTGAGATAATGTAGGAAAGATTAGAATGTACCAAGCTTGGTTCTGCTACTTTTTAAACATATAACAGTACTTAGATACAAAGAACTATGAAATTGTGACAAAAAGCAGTGGAAAACTTTGTGGTTTACATGATATCAGCATGGACTATCTTTTAATGAACCTGACGCACATGTTTAGCTACTAAAGTCGGGTAGCTTTTCAAGGCCATAAAAGTGGTGGTAGTGCTTTATAGGTTATGAAAGATGCATGCCTTCAACTTGCATGTTTTGGTTGGGAGGTGGATTTCCTGCTGTTTTGTTTGAACTAAATAGAATTAGAAGGGTGTCTTGGTCCAATGGTAAGGCTTGGTGGCACAGGTTCGAGTCACAGAAACAACCTCTCCAGAAATGGGGCTAGGGTTGCGTATATCTTGCTCTTCCAGACCCCACTTTAGCGAGAGTCTTTAGCGAGAGTCTTGTGCACTGGCTTGCCTTTTTTAAAAGAAGTGTCTCTATGTGATGTCTGTGCTATGTTACATTTTGGGTCTATGTTATCATCGTTTGCATGGTAGAAAAGAATGCCCCTTTTCTTCCCTGAAATACTTGCTGGGAAGTGATCTCCTAGTGCCTTGGATCTATAATTCCAAATGTTTTTTGTCTCATATAGATCAGGTTTTGTGCATTTTGTACCAAAGTAACCAGCTAGCAGATTTCTAGGTTCCCATACTCCCATTGGTATTTTTCTTGTGTGGTTATTCAGCGCTAATAAAATTTTAATGTTCTTTGGCTTTTGTTTGAAGAGCAGTAGATTAAGAGTAATTTGTCATGTCTAATGCCAGGGACTGATGGAACACCATAATGAAATTGTGGAGTACTTCAAGAGTAGAGGTGTTTCTGCAATATTCCTGTTCCGAAAAAATCTATTGCGTCGGATGGTTTCCATGCTTGCAAATTCTTATGATCAACATGCTAAGCTATTGAATGGAACCCACAAATCTCATGTGCACTCACCAGAAGAGGTCTCTCTCTCTGACTCGCTCTCCCTCTCATGTGTTTTTGTGTGTGATCTCATAGTTAGTTACTTCTTACAGGCAGAAACATTGTCAAAATACAAGCCAACAATTAATTCCACATCACTGACCCGTGATCTGAAGGAAATGGAGGTGACAGCCACCAAGGCTTTGGAATACTTTCACAGCACCTGGCACATGGTTTTGTACTATGAAGACCTAATCAGGAACCGCACTGTAAGAACTATAACGATTTTTTTTTTTTTTAATATCTTTTTTTGGAACGCTCAAATTATTAGAAATAGTCCTTCTAACAACCCCTTTCATCTAAGAGTTCAAGTTATTTAAAAATGGATTCAACAGTATGTATTGAGCTCTCATATCATCCTTCTTGTGCAACTCATTCTTGTGAAGAGATGCTAACACACACGAAACAGAGTCCATTCTGACAACTTTTACGGAAACAGTCAAACAGGTGGGTAGAGGGGACATGAATCGAGGACCTCCTAAAGTAACTTAAACGTGGTGTTAGGTGATTAGTTGCTATTAGGAGATGGATTGAACAATGTGTGTCAAACTACATAACATTCTCTCCTCTCGTATGACCGTACCTTACACGTGGAAAGCCAACTAGATATACAATTTGAACTTGAACAAACAATGAGACCAAACAAGGGAAACAAATGTGCAAATGACGTGACTTAAGGGGTGTTTGGGAACTTGGGTTGGAGGTTTTTTTGGGGTAAAATGGCCAATAAAGACAAAATAGGTGAAAATAGCCAATAAAACAAAATGTCACATCCAAACTATAATCATTTCACTTTTGTCTTACAACCATCAATTCAACTACAATAAATAGCTGATTATCATCCCAAACTCAATTTTTTTAGCCAGGCTAAAATAGTTGAAAGCCAAAAAGCCTACTAAAATAGCCAAGTTCCCAAACGAGCCCTTAAAACCCTAAAACCTCCATAATGCCAAGCTTTAAGGTGTTTACACTAGAAGTGGTAAGGTCCAATGTTAAAGTCTAATCATTATAGATTATCATTATACTTGCCTGTGTTTGGCCTACTCTGACAGAATAGTTTGGCCGCTTGCGATGATAAGGTTGCACACTATCTAATACCATAAACTTTTGAATGAATTGGTTGTTAGAACATTTCATTTAATGAACTTGTATATTTTGTAAAATTTTTTAACATTAAAAATTTGTAACTTTGTATTAATTTATCCTTACTATGTGTTTCCCGTGTCCTCATGAATTCTAATTGAACTTATTTTGTCTGTCATAATAATTCTCACATTTTTTCTTGACAAATTTCGAATTAGATTAAACATATATATTTTCCTAATGCCTCGAATGTATTTATCTTTCATTTGACAAAGCACAATGATGCTCCATATACAATGGCATGCTTTGGCTTCTATCTTTGATTAATTACCATAACTCATGTGTACATCGCAGAAACTAGTGGAGGTTCAAGAGTTTTTGAGGTTACCGGTGATGAACTTGACAAGCCGTCAGGTTAAGATACACAAAGGGCCATTGTCAGAACACATTAAGAATTGGGACGATGTCAACAACACGCTCAGAGGGACAGCTTATGAGACCTTCCTTCGTGCTGACTATTAATTATAGTTCTTCGCTAACTTGTGGGATGGTTTAAAAAACTTCCAACTAATTCTTGTTATAGAAGATGACACAAACGCTGATCAGATCAAGATTTTTGCTGTGGCTTTGGAGAGGGATGATGCCGGTGTATATTTGTTTCTTTCAGCTAAGAGTCAGTGTAATCCTATCTTTTCTTTTCTTTTCTTTTTCTCTCTCTTTTCTTATTGATCATATAGAAACAAGTATATTTAGCCCTTGTATGAGAACATACTATTTTAGTAATTTTTTAATTTTTTATGAAAAAAATGTAAAAAAGTAGAAAGAGTCCTGCAACAAATTATAGTTCACATTTGTTTGGTAAAAATCCAAGTTATTCTTGGAAAACATAGAAAAGCAATTTAAAGCTTGTTCACACAGTTAGAAAAAGAATTCTATAAACTAAATGGGTTGTTGGGTTGTTTCTCCAAGTTGTATTAAATTCAATCGAACCCTATTTTTTTTATTAAAAAAAAAACATAAATGGGATTGAGGACCCACAGAACCAAAGTAAACACAATTGAGAATGAGTTGGGCTATGCTGTGACCTATTGATCCGTAAGAGTTGGACCTAAAACAAAATCTCATTTTTAAAAAATGCAGAATTTAGAAAATTAAATAAAAGAGGAATACTATTGCATAAATTAGGAAATAAATGAATACTATGACAGTCAAAGCTCAACATCCAATGTACAGGGTAGATATGGCATGAAATTCTCTATTCAAAATTCTTTTTCTTTCTTGTCTCAAAATCTTCCTGATTTTTAGACAATTTAATGTGCAAATATTTTGAGACTTTAATCAAATCGTTTGGGAATATACTATTTTAATAATTTTTAAATTTTTTACGAAAAGATGTACAGAAAAATAGAGAGAGTAATGTGATAACTTATAGTGACTTTTTGATTTAAACATGTAGTTTTCAAACAAGGCCATATTGAATGTAATGGTGATATTACATGACATTATCACAATATATGATTGATCAATGAATAGTTTTAAAAGAGACTTGTAATTGAATTTATAATAGAAGAGAAACATAAGTTGATTATGAAACAACCGCAATAAGCAATTTCTTGCCAATCAAGTTAAAATTAAGAAAAATTATAAAAAAATAATAAATAAATGTCCAGATAAATTGCCACTAAAGTAGCTTGCCGGCTACATCGAGTCATTGTAGCATTTTTGCCAAGGTAGCAGGCCTTTACTGAGGCTGTTGGAGTTGCTTTTGTTGTTTGATGCTATCCAAAGTAATTGAAATGGGTGTTTTGGCTAAGTTGCTGTTGATGCTCTTCGATATGCAAAGCACTACCGAAGAAAATGACCGCTAATGAACAGGGAGGGGAGATTATTCATTGGAAAGAAAATTCAAATCTAATAGCCTTAAGGACTCATTTATTTTCAGAGGTAGAATGGAAGGGATTGTTAGTGAGGAGACTACTAGTGAGGGGATTAAGAAAAATTATGTTTGTTTGATAACCAATGGACTAATAATAGTTTATGTTTGTTTTGAGAGATAGAGATGAGATTAGCCATGTGAAATTTGCCATGTGAAATTTCACAAATACCCTTTTTGCATTATTATAAAATTTGGACTTATACCAACTAAAGAATAAATAAATTTTTACTCAATGTTATTCTTCTTCTTTTTTTATTTTTTTAAATATTAAAGAATCCAATTATCAAAAAAAATTTAGTCAATGTTATTTATTTATTTTTTAAATATTAATGAATCCAACTATCAATAAATTTGTAGTCAATGTTATTCTCTCTTCTTTTTTTTCTTTTTTCTTTTTTTGTTGTAAATATTAAATAATCCAACTATCAATAAACTTGTACTCAAATTTACAAACCCTTTAAAAATAAAAATAAAATCTCTGCAAATCTTGAGTTTGTTGGCTCAAATATCTTGATGGAATGTCCAATTTCACCTCAAAGATTTTTGAAGAAGTGATTTTGAAGTACATGTGATGAGGAATGGTTTCTTATGGTTGTTGCTGTCAGTATAATTGGTCATTTTGATAGCTCTGATAAGTGTACCATACTCTTTTTACTTCGATTTCAAGTTATGTGGTGGTCAAAATTCATACAAGGTGCATTCAAATCCTTGTGCTATTTAGATTTTGTTTTCCTAGCCTTTTCTATTCTAGGAAACATATAAAAAAGGGCACCCAGTAACCTAAAATTAATTTGTTTTATTAGTATCTTTGTTGTGAATGGTTTTGTGAACCTCCAGTTGAAATGAAGTAATCTCATCGTCAGTAGACTAGGGGATGCGATGAACCCACAGTTTGGGCAAGACAGTCTGTCCCTACTAGGATTGAGATGCAATTGCTTTTTAGGTGAGATAAGATTTAGGCTGTTCTATCACAGGCAATGTTGTCAATCCTTTTTCAGCTAGTGTGCTGTTTCTACTATCGGTATGGTACATACAGGTAGAGGTGCATTTTGGTGTACCATTTCGGATTTATCACTATAAATACAACAAATATTTGGAATTCAATTGTATTTGTTACTATGACTTAATGAACTAAAAATGACATATTTGGAATTCAATTGTATTTGTTAGCAGCAGTTCATTGGAATTCAATTATATTTGTTGGCAGCAGTTCATTGGAACTCAAGAGTTGATGTTTTCTTGATGGCAGTTGTACTTTTCAGTCCTCCTCCCAAAAATGCAAGGTGAAGTGGTGGGTTTTTTTTATTAAATCACCTTTGGCATTTGTTCTTGCAGTTTCTTTGCTCCAACATTGATAAGCTCTGATTATGTTACTGTTATTTTTTTCCCCATAAAAAGAATATTTTTCTGTACTGTATCTTAGAATAGCATGGAAGAAGTCCTTTGTTCAAGATCAACATTTTGAGGTTATGGTTGGTTGCTGTAAAACGTTAGTTTTAGAGCTACTACTGACCATCTGGAAAGCATTGTGCTTATTAGCTAATAAGCAACAGGAAAGGCTTGACAGAATCATTTTGGAATCAGATTCGGTGGAGCCTCTACATGAGGATTGTACCGAGGTTCATTATAATATCTTTTTATCATCCCTAAAACACTTTAGACTCTGTTTTCTGAGTGTTCAATATACAGCTTCTACTGCCAAAATCTGCATATGCAAAATAATTAAATAGAACTTACAAACACTATTATTAACTGGAAGCAAAAATAAAATCCCGACAAGTCAGACACACCCGCACCCCAAAGAGGGCAAGGTCCAATCATCAGCAGTTCGGCTAATAAAAATAAAAATACCCCATACAAATAGCATGTCAATTGTTTCAGACTTCCAGAGCTGACAGACAGTATGTGGTAAGCCCATAATCACAAATTTCAGTTTGAGAGCTATCCATGTTTTGGATGGAACAATATATATACATGAAGATGTAACTTGCTAAAGTTTATAAAAACATGGGACACCCACACTGGTCAAAATCACAAGAAGCAAAAGTAGCATATTGTGGCTCTTTCACGTGATCTGCTGATACTCCTGGTTAAACGCAAGTGCCTCTCTGTAAATCAGCTCCTTCATCTGTTCCTCAGACATTGCGTGCTGCTCAAAGTCAAAGCTGAAAAGAGTCGTGCAGATAGGCTTATCACTGATGTCATGTAGTGATGTCAGGTAGGGATGTGCGAGTGCACCAAAACCAAAGCCAAAGCCAAAGCCAAAGCCACAGGAATGGATTAAAAATAATTTATGGATCCGAAACAGAAATTGAGAAGTGAAAACCGGATGACAGGAGAATGAAAATGCTTGAACTTTAACAACTTTAAAATGTTAAATTAGGAAATACTTACCAGGATAAAGAAAAACAGTGAAACTAAAAAGAGCTGGCCTTTTGGTATTAGCAGAGAGCAGCATTATATTTTCCGAGCTGGGTAAATTGATAAATAAATATTTAAAACAAACTTCTCACCCCTGCATTTTATCATAAATCACCAGGGATGTGAAAGCTCTATGTTGTGACTTTACCCCAAAAGAGAACAATTAAATGTAGATGCCTTTATCTGTTAAAGTGTGTTTGGTAGGGAGGATTTTGCGCAGAAAGGAAAGGAAAAGAAATGATCAAAAAAAAAATAATTATAAGGAAAGAAAAAGGATTAAGAATCATTTCCTTTCCGTTTGTTTGGCAGTGACTTGTTTAATAAAATCTTGTGTGTTTGACTCACTAAAAGGAATGGAAAAGGGAATAATTACTTCTCATAACTAACTTTGTTAATTGTTAACTACAACTCTTTATTTTTTTTTAATTAAATTTTTTGAATTATTTGAATTTTGCAACACCAAAACCTATTATTTGATGCACTTGCAGCATAGAAAGCTGTTGCTTTCTTCTCATCTTCATATAAGGGGAATTTAATTGGCCCTGTATTGAGTGATATTCCAATCACATTGTATATAAAAATCAATGCCATTTACCATTTTTTGAATAATCTAACTTTTTTTTTTTTACTAAGAAATCGTATTGATTATTGACATTCTGTTAAATTCTCTTTTATGCATTCAACAAAAAGATAGTTGATTTGGAAACAATTGTTTTGTTGTTTGTTTTATATGCTTATCTTTCAATGGGAAATTATTACAAACAAATTGAAACTAATTTCGATCTTGATTGGTTACCTTGAAAAATAGAATCCAAATACAAGTAGTTGAAAGATCAAACTTTGGTAGACATCTCTCTTCCATTTCATAATAACATAAATGGCCAAACAAAGCATCATTTCTACTTCATCTCTTTCATTTATTTTTCTTTTTTCACAACGTATCCCACCTATAGAAGAAGAATAATAATAAGGAAAATGCATGAGACCCCCAGTGGGGGTGCTAGGGGTCCCTTTTGATTGGTCCAAAACAGTTTTTTTTTTTTTTTTCATCCATTGGCAGCCCCCCACGTGGAGGTGGGGGTGCTGGGGGTCTTCTCCTGCTGGGGTCCCCAGCAGGACTGTAATAATAATAAGAAGAAAATAATCAAGAAGCACAAATTTGAACAGAGAAGAGTTGGTGTGGGATATGTTATCAATAAAATCTTGTAATAAAAAATAATAACTTGCTTGACAAAAAAAAATTACCGATACAACAGATGCTCAACTGAATCTGAAGATCGAAAATCTGAAGATGAGAGAGAGCTAGGGCACATTGTGAAAAAGAAAGAACTTCTTTTTGCCTCTCCTTCTTGCTGCTGTTGCTTCCAAGGATGAGTAGGGCAGACTGGAATCTTCTAGGTTGAAAATCTGAAGAAGAGGAGAGCTTCTCTTTGCCTCTCCTTCCTGCTGCTGCTGCTTCTTCCAAGGATGAGCTAGGGCAACGATGGGTAAATAAGTAATCATTCCCTTAATGCTAACGGACTAAATTTTCAATACCAAGTGTTGGGGTAGATTATGAATCCTGTTATGCAAGGCCTATCTTAAGCCTTTTGGCTTATCAATCCGTTCTCCAAATCTACAAACAAACAAAATATTAAATGGACCCCATCTCTCCTAATCCCATCCCTCCTTCTACACCCCAAAACAAACGGGGCCTAAGTTCTAACCTGTTCAAGGTGTGTTTGAGAATGAATATTTTATTTATTTTTTTTGTGTTTGTATTTTTTTTCCCTTCATTTTTGCATCTTGAATTTTGTTAAATATGAGACGCTGTATATAATCTTATTGTTATGATTGATAAATAACCATATGTAAGTGGTTATAATCAATATTTGGTTTCATGTCTGAGACCACTGTGGAGAGATTCGTTAACTTTTCTGTCGCATTCATAAACTTCATTGTCATAGCTTTTAACTTCAACTAGTTAATTATTACAAACAGCTAAACTAATTTTTTCATGACAAGCAGTGGTGAGAGTAGTGGCGCTGGGATGATAATTTCTCTTCATTCCATATTTATTAAATATATTTAAAGAAAATTAGTTATACAAGTATCTAGGCCAATTATGTTTTTGTATACTAGCGTGTGAATAAATTTATGTTGTTAATGCCACGCACTAAAAAAAACTCCTGCCCTGCAAATTCAATTCTACGGACATAATCACCGTTTTAGTGAGTGGCATTAGCAAAAAAGTGAATTTTTTTTTAAAAATTATTTTGAGGGAGGTCATTACATTTTGAGTATGAATTTCACATATTTATTCACACACTTGTAATATTTGTAAGTAAAACACACTTTATAATTGATAGAGAATATGAGTCATTTGTACCAAAAAAAAATATTGATCACATAGACCTCACCATTCTTCACTAATCAAAAAATATGTTTTAATAGTGTGAGCAAAATCAAACTCTGAGGGTGTGTTTGATTAGACGGACTAGGTAAGGGGGATTATAATCCATCGGACTTAAATCCTGGGACTGTAAATCTTTCAGACTATTTGGTTGGATTGAATGTGTATCCTGTGTTTGTTTTTTCATGGGATTAGATGTCTGGAAAGGACTATTTTTAGTGAATCCAATATTTGGTTGGACGGATTGGATAAGGATAAATGAACAAAAGACTATTTTATCCTTCTTCAATTGTTTACTAAATAATAACAACATTAAATTTGTCTTTAAATTTAATCTTTATTTATAATTGATTAGTGGATCATAATTAATTATTTAATTTTTTCGATGTTTGAAACATACATTTTTCCAATATTTATATTTTTTAATGGTCACATTTTTTCAATATAAATAAGACCATGTCCCTTTTAATTTTTATCCAACACAAAAAAATTATTTGTTCCAATAACATTACACCAGCAACACACCCTTTCTAATTTTTATCCAACACAAAAAAATGGTTTGTTCTAGAGCATCACACCAGCAGTATATCCCTTCTAATTTGTATCCAAGACAAAAATTATTTGTTCCAACAACATCACACCAACAATACACCTTTTCTAATGTGTATCCAACACAAAAAAATTATTTGTTCCATCACACTAGCAACACACCAGCAACAATACACAACACACCAGCACTTCATATTGACATAAGCAAATCCACACAACACACCAATTAACAATCATCCAAATAACTGTGTACAACAACCAAAATAAAAACAACAACCAACATGAAAGGTATATGTTCATAAGGATGTCAGCAGGTACAAATATTTGTTCCTACAACTACCAGACTTCAACAACAAAAACAACAGTATCCCATGACTAGATGAGTCAGAGGCACCAAATCATGATATAACAATTTAACCCACAAAATACGGTGCTTGACGAATAGAAAAAGCAACAATTAAGTCTATGGAGCATTACCCAAAAACCAAATATTCCCATCACATGCCACAAGTTTGTTATGGAGCATTCCTACTTAGCAACCTCATTACCCACCTCAACCTATCATCATATGTCAAGTTGAAGAACATGTCAAGCTTTTAGACATCATGAGATATGATTTCGCAAGCATCTAACCTTTCATGTACGGTAATTGGCAACTTTGTAAGTTCATCATTTAATGATGCTCGTTTTGATACGACATCATGTGAATACCCCATCCTTTTTCCAATGAATTCCAGCTTCTCATTGGTCTTACCCATGACATCCACCAACTTGTCAGCAAACATAGACAGCTCTTCAATTACATCATCATCAGATCTAGATCTTTTGTTGTCTTTCTTTTTGGTAGAGCTCTCACAAGCCCGCTGAGTTGCTGAGTTTGAACAATCCATTCTTTAACCAGTATGACTATTTACTCCCATTTGTTCAAGAAAAGTGTCATTATCTGCAAGGCCATGCAACAACACATCTTCCTTAGCATTCATAACCTCAATTGCATCAGCAGGCCCTTCAGTAAACTTCCCTGTAGCTCGGTCCTTGCCAAATATTTGAATCCATTCATCAAAATATGAGAAAGTTTTGTTCCTCAAGTGTTTTGCATCAGTGTCCCTCTGCAATGACCAACTAATCCCAGTTAATATAAGAAAGTGTATTTCAAAAGTAATTACATAAACATGTAGCAATTAAAAAAAAAAAAGTGTCTACATCATGGTAACTTTATCCGAACATATGCCTCCCATACACTATCACTCTCCACATCGATTCTTTTTTTGGTGTCATTCCATCAAAACCCACTAGTAGCAAGCATACCGGACACAGAATTATAGTGCTTCTTCCATATTTTAATTTTTGATTCAATATAGGGACAACCACGTAAGTCTGTCCCAGGTAAGATATCCACCAATTTAGTTTCCAGTCTCGCAAGATAGCCTGCCTTGAAAGCATAATCAACTTTCATTCCTTCATTAACAATGGACACCAATGCTGAAATTAGAGCATCCTCTTCACGTGGGCTCCAAATTCACCTTTGTTTTGACGAATCAACTTTATCATTCTTTTTCTTACGAGAACTGGATACCTCATTATCCATGCCTAAAGTAATCATTCAACATTTTATACGCATTACAATAAATCATTAATAACTCATAAAATAAATTATCAGATATTAATAAAAATACATTTTCAACATCCACATTGTCAGATATTAATAAAAATACCTCATCAAATAATTCAGGGCAAATTACAAACACCCCCCTCGAGGTTTGGTGAAAATACGAATTTCCCCCTGAGGTTTGAGAAATTACAAATTGCCCCTTAAAGGTCAAATTTGCATAACAAATTAGGGGGGAATCTGTATGAAAATAAAAATCTCAGGAGGCAATTTGTTATGGAAATATAAACCTCGGGGGGCGGGATGTAATTTCTCAAACCTCAGGGGGGAATTTGTATTTTCATCAAACCTCGAGGGGGGTGTTTGTAATTTGCCCAATAATTCAACATCCATATTGTTAGATATTAATAAAAATACATAGCAATGTCACATTAAAAATTTAAATAGTTTAACAATAAATCAAACTAGAGCACAATAGTAATGAAAATAAACACTAAACTATTCTCATCCAGCCCCCCTACTAGCCAACCAATCGTTGTACAATTGCATAGCGAGTGTATCCTGCCACATAGTCCATTAATTAGATGTCTCAACAGTATCAATGAAATCATCTCCCATTGGCGGTTGATTTTCTTCGTCATCATTGTCATCCTCTATAGGGTCAACTACCATCTCTCGTTGAATGAAATTGTGTAACAAGCAACATGTTGTGATAATACGATTTTGGGTTCTAATGGGTAGTATGATGCACTGCGAAGTATTGCCCATCTCATTTTCAACAATCCAAAACACCTTTCTATGACATTCCTGGCTTGTGCATGTTTCATATTGAAATATTCTTGGTAATTACTTGGAGTTGCCCCTTCTCTCCAAACAGGCACATGGTATCGTTGACCACGGTAAGGTGCTAAGAATCCTTGCCCATTTGTATAGCCTGTATCCACTAGGTAGTAGTAACCTGTGTGTGGAATGTTATGCATTAAACACAATTATTATACATGAACTTAGGAAGAATTAAGTATCATGAAATTACCATTTGGAATCCTTA
The DNA here is from genome assembly GCA_036172215.1 of Camellia granthamiana. Lineage (NCBI taxonomy): Eukaryota > Viridiplantae > Streptophyta > Magnoliopsida > Ericales > Theaceae > Camellia > Camellia granthamiana. The sequence goes on from CM069906.1 coordinate 113,110,325, forward strand.
GGCCATTGGGCTGATTGATCGTATCTCTTAAAACCCTAGAGTTGGCCGCTGACCCTTCCCACCCCGGCAACACATATATAAAATTCATTTGTTGGGAGCAAACTCCTAGAACATTAGTAGCAATATCTCCCTTTCTTGTCCTATACCTTGCTTGATGAATCACGGGTACACGAACTCTAATATAGGTGCCATCAAGTGCTCTAAGACAATTCTAAACAAACCAGTTGAATAGATATTGTAATAGTTATGGTTTTTTGTTTTGGGTAAAATAGAGAACAAAAGAAAATCAAAAAAATAATGTAAAGTTACCAAATTTGTGGACAATATATTTACTTGGAAGCAATTCCACCGTGGATTTGTGTTTGCTTCGGTAATAGGATTTGGTGTGCTAAGTAAGTTGGCTTGCAGGCAAAGCACAACCTTTAAGACATCATTGACATATCGACTGACAGTCTGTCCAGATCTATAGAAATTGAACTTAACATTTTGTATTTTCAAGTGTTGTGCCAAAATGAAGAGGAAGAATGCCACATTCTCTTCTAACGTGACATGTTTTGAAGGTCCTAACCCACCAATTGTATGAATCATATTGCACAAAGTCATAAAAGAACGACGATCCATACGGAGTTGTTCAATGCATGTTATGTCACTTTCTCCCACTAAACGGTTAATATGATCCATTTGTTCTTGCAACCGATTGGGTCCTCTAATAAGATTACATGGATACTTAGATAAATACTTCTTTAAGATAACTTGAATGACAACAGAAGCTACAGTGCATAAGGCAAATAGCTCTTGCATTACAACTTGTAGTACTACGTATAATTCAAGCTCATAATTACTCTCATCGTCAAAGTCATTGATATTCTTATCCATCTATCAAAATAAATTATCATACAAAAACCATTTAGAATTATAAATAATTTAAAGAATGGAACATCTCTAGACATATAAATAACATATAAGAATCTACTTTTCACTGAAAGAAAAGTTTTAAATATAGAAAAACGTGACAAAACTTCAAAAAGTTATGTGCTTTATATAATAGATAGTGTATAGATAAAGGGAGATTAAAATAGAATTCTTCTTAGAAATGCTACATATCCAGGTAAACTACCCAATAAAGTTCCCAGAATTTGAATATTATTTAAACTTTGTGTGCTATGAAAAATCTGATCCACACATGTTGAATGTGAACAAATATTGTTTTTAGATAGTATTTCTGAATTTTCTTTGATTGCTTGAAAACTTCACCCATGATTGCTGATGGTGATTACTTCTAAGCAAGGTAACTTGCAATTAAAAAAAGTTCCAAGAGACCCAATGAAGGATGGTAGCTAATCTATGATTTATGGTGCTATGTTTGGAAAAAAAAAAAAAAAAACTGTTGGAAACTTGCAATGAAAAAAAGTTCCAAAAGACCTAATGGAGGATGGTATCTATTCTATGATTTATGGTGCTATGTTTGGAGAAATCTGTTGGAAACTTGAAACAAACATAACATGCTTTGAGAAATAAAAAACTCATAAACATAATGTTTAAGATTCAGTTGGCATTAGCCAAATTTCATACCTACCACACCCAGATACAGTTGACTGATGATTGAAAATGGAGTACATAGAAAATTTTGGGATCTTGGGGTGACTTCCGACAACAGAATTAGGTGAGTTGAATGCCTTGTCAGGACAAGTATATGTAGAAAAAGAAATGTTTAATAATTGAGCAGAGCTTGAGCAATGCATGCTTGGCTTAAACAAACCCAAACTAGAAGAGCACAAGGAACACAGTAAACAGGTGTAAGATTGACCATGATTTTGCAACATTTAATTGTTGTTCTAAATAATAGGCACTTTTCCTTTGGTTGTTTAACTTCCAATAAACAAACAGAAACCATTCCATAACTTCAATGGATGAAAAAATGGAGACCTCTCAGTTTCTCTTTTACAATATACAGATTCATTACAATTGAACATGATCAAACATTCTTCCTTAAGAGAGAATGTTCCACATTAATTTTTTTTTCTTAAATCAATTGATAATCTAGTCAATTTAATTTCACCATAACTATGTTTAAAAAAAATAAATAGCATATTTTATAATCATACTTGTCATTTATCTTTATTAATGGTTGTAATTATTAGATTAATTTAACTTATTTTATAAATATATATATATATTTAATAGATTAAATTATCGAAATGGGTTAAGGAAGAGCATGGGGTTGCAACTATATCAGTCCTTCACATGCTCTGTTTTTTGTTAAATAAGTTCCAACTTCCAATAATGGCAAGGCAACAAAGATTACAACAAAACACAACTTCACATGCTTTGTTTTTTTGTTAAATAATAAATTCCAACTTCCAGTAATGGCAAGGCAACAAACTTATATACAGACCCAACACCATTAACAACCATTAACAATTAACAATGAGTTGCTGCTGTTTTTTCAAGGCTAAAAAAAAAAAAAAAAAAAAAAAAAAAAAAAAAAAAAAAACAAACAAACAACAACAACAACAACAAATACAGACCCAAAACCCACCAAAATAGGCATAACATAAACAAAATCCATCATATTGAAGAAATATTGAGAAAAAAATGAGCTCTGCAAAATCCCTCAAATCTGGTTTGATGAAGAGAAAAAAAAAAAAAAACTTGAAAGAAACAAAAAAACAACTAGAGAGAGAAAATAAAATTTGAACCAAATCAACTACAACAACAACCCAAATTGAAATAAAAAATAAATACCAAACAAAATGGAAGACGCAGAAAGTGTTTCAAACGTGAGTGTAGATGAGAGATCGAATGATTTGATGAAATTGAGCCACAAACAGAAGAATCGCCTCTAGGGTTTTGCCATTTTTCTTCTTCTCATATAATGATTTGTGCCAACAATTATAGAGGAAGCAAAATATATATTATGAGGGCAAAATGGTCATCTCACCCCCCTAATCCTAATAGTGCATAATCCTACCAAAATTGTCCCACCCCCCCCCCCCCCCCCCCCCGCGGGCGGACAGTGGAATCCCCCATCTAGGGGATAAAGAGTTCAGCCGGACTCCATGTCCGGCAGACTAAAAAAAAACAAACAAACGACGGATAAGGAGCTTTCAATGGATTACAATCCAAATAGTGGATTGTCCCCCCCTAATCCGGTGAATCAAGCATGCCCTAACGGTAGGCTTTATCATTGGGTACTCAGGTGAGAGGTCTAGTTTTGAAACTATTGGATCAATAGGTCCAAATTTAAATCTTTTTGGGCCAAAAAGACATTATATGTCTAAAAGGATAACTATCGAAAGCTTATCAATTTGCTTATATGTTCAAATGTCATCTATTTATCTAATTATATGTTCAAATGTCTAACTATTTACACGTGTCACCTATTTATTCATCTATTTGTTTAATGTCACCTATTTATGCATCTCATTACCAGCAGCTGCCATCATTAATTGCCAGTGACTTTCTGGCAAATTTTTTAGTAAATTTTTCGCCAATAGTGGCTTTTCAATGCATGCCATTTGAACTTCATTTTCACATTTGTTAATATTATATAATCAAACTCGTGGCTTTAGGAATCCCCAAAAAAAAAAAAAAAAAAAAAAAAAAAAAAAACAGGGTGGATTCATCAACAATTTATTAATAGTAATAGATATTGGTTAAGTATATTTTTATTATATATATCCTTATAGGGATGTAATAATGGCTTGGCCCATCCGGGCCTGGGCTCGGGCCAGCCTAAGCGGGTCTCGCAGGCTCTCTGTAACGCCCTGAAAATAATCACAATAATTCAGCCCAACACAACATACATAAGACAACGTAATCAAAATAATAAACTTCCATTAACCTGAATTGTTATACAAAAGTGACACATGCGATATATATTTATAAATAGTTCATCTTGAATCTACAGCATGTGTTACAAGTGGTGAAGATGAATGAAAGTTAAACGGATAATTATATGCCCTAATGACTCATAACTTTCCAAGTTATTGCTTGGTTACAACAAAAAAGAGTCTAACTCTATACAATTTAAGCCCTTGGCTATACAAATAAGTGCAAAAGTGAAGCCCGTGCTCCAAACTCTTTCCGAGCTACTACCTTGGCGGAGGCATAATATCAACACCTGAAAATGGTTTTCTCAAATAGGGTGAGCCAAAGCTCAGTAAGAACAATCTAACACAGTATATGAACCTTAACAAAGATATAAGTACAATGTGCATTTACAATGTCAGTGAGAAAACATTTATATTCTATATCATCATAAAGTACCAAATTTCATAACTCAATCATTTTTCCTTCTCATCAGTTCAAGCTAAATCATTTCGTCTTAATTCATGAGCTAATTTCATTATCTTTCAAACAACCCATCTGAGACTACAACTTAGTGGTTCCCAAATTAACACAATCATTACACAAGCACTTCAATTTGCCATTTTACGAAAATTTCGTCCGCGGGATCGGCACCCATGTATACATGCGGTTTCGGGACTTTTACCCAGGACACACAGGCCAACTTAGTTCAAAGGAGTCCATCCCCTATCTCCTCCTAATCACTGAAGTACATCCCCTTTCTTCTCCCAAACAATGGAGTACATTCCATTTCTTCTCCCAAATAATCATACATATACAATGTATTTAAAACTTAGTCATATTCAACGACAATCAACAAGAGATTAGTTTCAATTTACTTAATCCTCATGCAATTTCTACAACAATCATAGCTATCCTCCACCGATAGCCCAATACATATATTTCTAAACAGATATTAAATCTCAAGACAGATAGTTTATTCAGATTTTCAAAAGGTGTGAGATAATGTATATCCAACTCCACCATTAACACCAACATTCATCCAATTTCATATTTATAATACCAATTTCATTTATTTATACAAAATAAATACTTGAATCATTTTAGGTTAACTTATCTCCTTCCCAAATACCAACCCAAATGCCAAAATCAACAATTGTGACACAATATAACTTCATTTTCAAACCCCATGACTATTTATATTACATTCACTGAAGCCCCTCTTTTGATTTTACATCCCAAACCCTAGGTTTGTCCAAAATACTCCCAAAACCCATCATTGTTACACAACAGCCAATAACTAAGTTAAAATCTATAAAAAAGTGTAAAAAATCCTTACCTCAAAGTTAGGAGACGAACAAAGAAAGGTGAAAACTTCAATGACGCTGAAACCAAGTTTCAATTGGATCAAAATGGAGCTCTAGGAAGGCTCTAACTTTTTCTCAAAGGCACTAGGGTGGAGAACCCAATGGATCTAGGTAAAAATGTAGAGAGAATGTGAGTTTTAGAGAGAGAGAGACTCAAGATCTAGGTTTTGAAAAGTTTTAGAGAGAGAGAGAGATTGAAAAAGTGAACTAAAAAGTCATCTTCACGGACTAATATACACACAGTCCGCTCGAGCGCAAGAAGTGATGCTTGAGCGCAGAATACACACTTTCAGAAGTTTTGCAGACGAAGGACATCGCTTGAGCTCAAGATTGGCCGCTCAAGCGTTCACCTGCTCGAGTGAAAGAAATGCCGCTCGAGCGTGGAATACACTATTCCAGCATTTTGTAGATCTGCAAAAATACTGAAAGTTTGCACAGCTCGCTTGAGAGCAAGAAGTGCCGCTTGAGTGGAGGAGCAAAAATCTGGGCAACAAAGGTTTGAAATTCAAGCAACTAACCTGTTCCAAACAAGAGCATTACAATCCAATAACCAAATTTAAGGAGGAATAAGAGGGAAAAGACATGAACAACCATACGAGGCTATGAAATCTGAGTCCAAGATACAAAAAGGGTCAGGTCTAAACCAGAAATGCTATAACCTCCCCCGTTAAGGAATTTCGTCCCCGAAATTGCAATTCAAGTTTCAAAACCAAGTTTTAAGCCATTATCACAATGATTACTATTCAATTCCAATACCATGACTCATCTACCGGTCATTTAATTCCATCACATTATGAGTATACATTTCATATTTTCAACATATTCAATGTTTATAATAAACTCGTATTTTCTAAAACTTAAACAACATATACAATGTTTTCATATCTTATTTACATAACAAATTTAATGCATGTTCAAACATCAACAAATAAGTCCGGATACTTCTCACGGACTTCCGATTCGCGTTCCCAAGCTGCTTCTTCAACCCCGTGATGTTTCCATAATACCTTAACCAAGGGAATCGTCTTGTCTCGTAAGACTTGGTCTCGAGTATCCAAGACCCTCACTAGTCATTCCTCATATGAGGTATCCTCATCTACCTCTAAGTCGGTCCAATCCAATACATGCGATGGATCTGGCTCATACTTCTGGAGCATACTAATATGGAACACGTCATGAACCCTGGAAAGCTGTGGCGGTAACGCCAAATGGTAAGCTACCTCCCTAATCCACTTAAGGATCTCAAAAGGCCCAATAAATCAAGGGGACAACTTCCCATTCTTCCCAAATCTCATCAAACCCCGCCTAGGTGATATCTTCAAGAAGACATGATCTCCTACTTCAAAAGACAAAGGTCCCCTCCTACAGTCGGCGTAACTTTTCTGGTGACTCTAAGTTGTAACTAATCGCTTACGGATAAGTACCACATTCTCTATCGTTTCCCAAACCAACTCCGGCCCCAACAAAGGTGCATCACCCACCTCGGCCAGCACACCGGAGATCTACGCGGTCGGCCATACAAGGCCTCAAATAGTGCCATGTCAATACTCGACTAGAAGTTATTGTTATAGGCAAACTCCACTAAGGGTAGGTGTCTCTCCCATGACCCCTTGAAGTCAAGGACACAACCTCGAAGTATATACTCAAGGATCTGAATAGTATGCTTGGACTGCTCGTCAGTCTGAGGGTGATACAAGATGCTAAAAGTTAGTTTAGTGCCCAAGGCACTCTGCAAGCTCTGCCACAATAGAGCTGTAAAACGTGGATCTCTATCCGAAACAATCGTCACAGGGACCCCATGCAATCTCACTATGTCCCTGATGTAAAGGTCGGCAATCACTCACACGCATCATTAACTAGTCAACTACTACCCAAATGGCATCAGTACCCTATTGAGTCCTCGGAAGGCATCCAACAAAATCCATCGTGACATGCTCCCACTTCCACTCGACTATAGGCAAGAGTTACAACAAATCCGCTGGCCTCTGATGCTCGACCTTTACTTGTTGACAAGTAAGACACTTCGATACAAACACGGCTACATCCTTCTTCATACCTCTCCACCAAAACTGGACACTAAGATCGTGATACATTTTTGTGCCTCCCGGATGTACCGCAAGGCGTGAATGGTGAAACTCTCGGAGTACTTCCTCTTGGCAAGACTTCAACACCAACAAACGGTTACGGTATCTCACACTTATGTCGGGATACACATTCAAGCCTTTTTCTACCTTCCCACTATAAATCTTCTCCCGGAGGGATTCTACCTCAAGGTCACCCCTCTGTGCTTCTGTCACTCGTTTCACAAGTGTGGGTTGGGCAACTACCGTAAACAATGCTGTAAACTCAACGGACTCCCCAAGATGCAAGTCAAACTCACCGAGAGCACCCAATATCTCCCATTTTCGGATGACAATACGAGCTACGCTGCCAATAGATTTTCTACTTAAGGCATCGGCCATAACATTGGCCTTCCCCAAATGATAATGCAACTTAAAATCACAATCCTCTATAAACTCCATCCACATCCTCTACCTCAAATTCAAGTCTTTCTGTGTAAACAGATATTTTTAAATTTTGTGATCGAAAAACACCTTGAACTTCTCACCATACAGACAATGCCTCCAAATCTTCAAGGCAGAGATCACCGTTGTTAACTCTAAGTCATGAGCAGGGTAATTCCTCTCATAAGTTTTTAATTGCCGCGAGCCATAGGTGTCACGACCCAAACCTGCCCTTATGGGTTTAGCATCGCAACCGGCCAGTAATCCGAGATTACCGAAGGCCTGCTTAACAGTAAAGACAGTAATATAGAGTAAAGGGGGCTGGCGGCAGCCAAACAGTAAATAAAAGATGTCCAATGAGCTGTGAAAACCTGAATGCAAAAAGACTTTAATGCACAAGCCACATCTAGAGACAAAACATATATATACATACGTCATATATACACTTGACATCCAGGTGAGGGACCAAATCCCTCTAACATATCAGTACAGTCGAGTCTTAAACATTTATTACAAAACAGAAACAAAGGGTGAATCTGAACACCCCAAAACAGCCGTGGCTCGAACGGACTTGGAACCTCGAGGCGAGGCACAAAGGTTGGCTTGACAAAACAAGAGCTAACCCGACGCTCCTAGCTCCGGTCCGATACCTGGACACCTACATATATATATATATATAAACAGTGAGTTAAAGCCCAGTGAATAACATATGCGTAAAGGGGTTAAGAATGAATGTCCTTTCAGTACTTAAAACAGTCATTTGCATCAGTAAATCAGTTATTCAATCAGTGGCTCATATTTCATGCCATATCAGTCAATTAGAAACCATAGTAGTCATATGTGGTACATCCCATAGCAAAACAGTACAGTAGGTCTTAACAGACCGAACAGTCAGTTGATGGCCATCAATCAGTAAACAGTAATGGTCCCAACATGGGAACCCACAGAGATCTCTGTAACAGTAGCAGTAGCAGTAACAGTAACAGTAACAGTAGGTTGCTATGGATGCGACGAGTACAGTTTAAAATAGGACAAGCATTCATTCATTAAACAATCACACTTCAGTAAGCAGTACAGTTGATCATTCAGAAAATAATCATAATTAAACATATCTTTACAACATTGTTACTCACAGAGCACTAGGCTATAGGCAAGCTAATGAGCGTCCTCGGATGTCAACCCTACACAGTTGCAAAATGAACACACACTAAGTTACACACTTGGGATTATCGACTTAGCCCCTTAAACTTGACTTGGTGTGGTTCTATAACATTATCCTCATTAAGATGCCTTAAACATGGCCTAAAAATGCCTAGGATGGAATGAGGATGCAAAGATGTACTTAAAACACTTTTCAAAATTTGCTGAAACAGGGGTCCACGCTCGAGCGTGGCTTTCTACGCTCGACCGAACATGCAAACAAGGGAGCTCCGCTCGAGCGTGACTTCCTTCGCTCGAGCGGGCTGCAAACTCATGAAAAGTACTGGATGCACGATTTTCACGCTTGATGGGCGCTCGACCTCGGCTCGAGCGTGAGACTCAGGTCCTCGCTCGAGCGTGAGACTCAGGTCCTCGCTCGAGCGTGAATTCTCTCGCTCGAGCGGACTGCAAAACACATGAACTTCTGGGCATATGCATTTCACGCTCGAGCGTGACTTTATACGCTCGAGCGGAAGTGCAATGTACTCAGAGTGTACGCTCGAGCGTGAAGTCCTCTGGCTCGAGCGTGGATCAAAAATCTGGAATTTCCAGATTGATCCCTACGAACAAAACTCAACCTTTAAAGCTTCAAACCTGATTCTTTTGGGCTAATTTTCTGGAAAACACTTGAAAACCCATACTACAACATGTTTTGAAGATCAATTTGTAAAATCAAGCCCAAAGGTAAGCCAATTGAACACAAATTTCAAAGAAACTTTCATGAATTAAGTAAGAACATAACATGCAAGTGTTCTAATGAATTCCAATGCCCCAAAACATAACCAAATGCAAGTTTGAACTCCAAAACATGGTGAATTCATAGGCTACAACCAAAATATGGACATGCATGTTGAAATCCTCATGAAAACAACCTCAAAATTCAAGAATGTGTACATGCATGCATGAATTAGCTACTCAAACCAACTCTTTAAATCAATTCTTGACTCTAGTCTCCAAATTTCTATGAAACATGCAAGAAATAACTTAATTTCACAAGCAAGAAGATGAATTCCTACCTTAGGTCTTGAATTCTAGGTGTAGGAGCCTAATGTACAATTCTCCTTCAATTCTCTTTCAAATTCTCTTAAGTTCCAAGCCAAACTTGTTGAAATCAATTTTCTCCTACTCTCTCTCTCTCTCTCTCTCTCTCTCTCTCTCTCTCTCGTTTGGGACTAGAAAATGAACAAAATGATGCACCAAAGCCGATATGAATTAAGTCTCAAGATGTAACATGAAAGTGGCCCACTAATGGCAATTTGGTAGCAAAAGCCAACTAATGTAGTTTAACTTTATTTAATCTAATTTAATTATTCCAAATCGAATTTTAATTAAACCTACCATAAAGTCACATAAATCCTAATTAGCATATAACACTAATTAATTTCTGATTCGGTCACCGATAAGGCCTTCAATTCGCAATTCGGAATTAAAAACATGAACATATCATCTAATGACAAACAGATAGAAATGCAATTAATGCAACACACTTATACAAACAGATCGGGATTTCAATCTTATCAGTTACTTATCATGCTTAATCACAGATGAGCACTAATCAGAGGTGAGGGTTGTCACAATAGGCTACTACATTCTCCTTTTGCATCAATACACGCCCCAATCCCTCTCGTAAGGCATCACAATACACCCAATAACCCAAACCTCTCTCCAGAAAAATCAAAACTGGAGCAGTGGTAAGTCTAACTTTAAGCTCTTGAAATGACTTCTCACAAGTCTCACCCCCACACAAATTTGATCTCTTTCCTCGTCAGTCTAGTCAATGGTGAGGCCAATCTAGAGAAATCTTTCACAAATCGACGGTAATACCTGGCTAACCCTAAGAAACTACAGATCTCGAAAGCATTCTTAGGTTGTGCCCAATCTTGCACTGCCTCAATTTTGGATGAATCTACAATCACTCATTCCTCGGATACCATGTGGCCTAAGAACTTAACTTCCCTCAGCTAGAATTCACACTTCCCAAACTTAGCATACAGCTTGTGGGCTTTAAGTAACTCAAGTACTACCAGCAAGTGCTCATCGTGCTCCTCCTTAGAGGGAAAGTAAATCAATATGTCGTCTACGAAGATGATCATAAAATGGTCTAGAAACTCACAAAAGATTCGGTTCATCAAGTCCATAAATATAGCTGGGGCATTGGTTAGCCCAAAGGGCATCACAAGAAACTCATAATGGCTATATGGTGTATGGAACGCTGTTTTTTGAATATCCCCCTGCTTCACTCTCAACTGGTGATAACCTGATATCTTAGGTCTATCTTAGAGAAACAACAAAACCCCTTCAATTGATCAAACAATTCATCTATACGAGGCATTGGGTACTTGTTCTTAACAGTTACCCGGTTCAACTTTCGGTAATCAATGTAAAGGTCGCAACGCTCCATCTTTCTTCTTAGCAAAGAGAGTCGGTGCTCTCCAGGGAGAAGTACTAGGGAGAATAAAACCCTTATCTAATAACTCCTAGAGTTAAATCTTCAACTCACTCAACTCCATAGGTGCAAATCTATATGGTGCCATGGAAATCGGGGTCGTACTAGGCACTAGATCAATAGAGAACTCAATCTCTTGATGAGGTGGCAAACCAGTAAGGTCATCCGGAAAAACATCCGGGTATTCACAAACCACTATTGGCAACTCGACTCGGACTTCATCACACTCACCATTCAAGAAATTTGCTAGAAAACAGCTAAGTTCACTCCGTCCACGCGGGTCATATACTAGTGATAAGAACCTATCCACCCGGTCTCCCAAGAAATGAAAATAATCACCACTCAAGGTACATACAGTAACCCTTTGATGGTAGCAATCTATAACAACCTGGTGTGACGACAGCCAGTCCATACCCAAAATAACATCGAAGCTAGACATGTCAATCAACACAAATAAAAACGGAAGTCGGCGACCTGAGACCTCTATATCACAGCCCCCGTCACCCTTGCTTTAAAATTATCTTACCACCAATAGGTGACTCTATATAGATAAGAGATTCTAATTGAACCAACTCCAACCCTAAAACCGATGCAAATGCAGACGGAATAAATGAATGGGATGCACCCGTATCAATCAACACATTAGCAACTAAATTGCAAAACAAGAAAGTACCTCTCACTACCGAAGGCGCTAGTAATAGATCTGGCACTGTAATGGAAGACACAAGCCGGGTGGGTCTTTGCTCCACCTGCTCACCCTTTGGAGTATATGCCTGATGCACTAACTGAGCTGAAGAGGTTCCCTAATTGGCCCTCAAGGCTTGTGCTGACTGTGCATGTTGATGGCTCTGCGTCTGCCTCAAACCAGATGCACCAGACGTGCCACCTAGCTGAGGGCAAAATATTTTCATGTGCCCCGCCTGTCCACACTGATAATAAGTGAGCGGCTGCTCTTTCCCTTGATTCTGATCTCGAGAACGAGCCGATAACGATGCTGCTCCCTGCCCTCCTCCTTTCTGCGGGTAAGCTGGAGACTTGTGGCCTAGTTGACCACACTTGTAACAAGTTATATCTCCTTGACCACTCCTCCCAGAACCCAAACTCGGTACTGGAAAAGTGGACCTCGACTGCACTCTCTGGCACGATTGGGAGTTAGAACCCTTTTACCTCTTACTGTCCCCTTGACTACTCTGACTCCTCCTAGAGCTCTTTATTCTCTCCTCCTCCATTAGCATAATGGTCTCAAGATGGGCTGCCACCTCCACAAATTGCCCATAATCTCTAATTATGCCACTCGGAATGTGAGTCTGGTCCTCAATCTCTTCTCAAACTCCAAGCAATGGCGTTCCTCAGTTGCCACAAGCTCAGGTGCAAACCTAGACAAGCTAGTGAACGGTGGCCTCAAACTTGGCCACCGGTGTGTTCAACTACACCAACTTAGAAAACTAGTCTCTCAACTTCTCCCTAACTGTGGAAGGCAAAAACTTGTCTTGGAAGGCGTCGACGAAAGCTTCCCAAGTTCCTCCAATGCGCCCTCGCACATACTTCCACCATTGACCCGCGTCACCCTTTCAGCTAGAAGGACGCCAAGGTCACTCTTAAGCCCTCGTCCTCGATGCCGAGCGTCTTGTGGCTTGCTTTTCGTGCTCCTTTTGGATACGATAGCCCTATAGTTCGGACTTTCGTGGATCTGAATCTAATTCCATAAGTGTAATATGAAATAGATAAACACAAAAGAGTTCAAATCCGACAAATCTTTTGGAAAATCGATTTTGAATCAAAATGCCAAAAATTGACTGCTTTGCCAGATACAGAGTTGCCACCTAAATGTTTTTGGAAAATTTAAGAAATTCAAGACTCGTGCCGAAGGCCACTTATCTGTCATCACCAAAGTGTCTCGGCTCGGGAACTTAGGTACGAGAGGGGAACGTCATGAATTGAGCACCCCAGTTGCCCGATCAAAGATCGGCCTCTACTAATCATGATGTGATTCTTATTTACATTATATGCTCTTGTTCCGGTTATTAGGCTAACATTACTATGTGTTGCACACAAGTATAGACTAATTGCAAAAATTAGAACACTTTGATTTTATGTTTGTTTTGAAAATTGTTTCGAATATGTACCGCTTGAAAAAGCGATCTCATAGGCACATTTAAGCAAATTATCCCAATTGAAGCAATTAGCTTTCATCCACAGACATTTAAATAGATACATCGATTGAGCAATTAGCCTCATAGCAAGCATGTTAGACATGACAACAATCACACGCATGCGGCATGCTAAAGCAGTAAAGCTTACCCCAATTCCCGAGGCGAGCCAAAAAGAGAGAAAATAGTTAGAAAAATGCTTGATCTTAACGAATGAAATATGCCTAATGCAACACATGTAATATGTAATTAATAGGCTCGGCTACCAATATGGCATATGAATCAATTTGATAGCATGCGGTTTAAACATGTATTCAACGAAGTAATAAATGACAATGGTTGTTAGAATGATGAACCGAGCCTCGATTCATGTAAGACAAATGGATGCAAATATGGAAAATACTAAAAGAAATATGATGTTCTAAACTACCCATTATAAGCAAGTAAATAAAAGGGAGAAAGACGTGGGATTTGAAGATATACACATTATGACATTGTTTGCCCTCATGCAAGAGGGTCCGAATGAATGAATTAGCTAAGCTACTTAACTAATTATTACTACAACGGATTTAACTGACTATCTAGCTAATTAAATAATTATAACACACTCTAACAAATTAAACTAAATTAATTAGTTACATTACAGAATTAAATTAACTAAGTAATTAATTACAAGTTCACACTTTAAGTACAATATGCTACTAAAAACAAATGTAACGGGTTCTGAGCTGAAATGCTAGGGATGGCTCATGCATGAACGTGGATCTCCACCCGAAAATGCCTTCGTTTGGCTGCCAAAATGCTTATGTTTCGCAGTTAGGGACTTGCACTATTTTGTTTTGTTTTTTTTTATTTTTTTATTTTTTTTTACTTCTGTTTCTGCTCTGTTCTACAGGAAAAAGAAACTGTCTGGTTGAAAAACAAAAGTGGCCAGCAAGCTAGAAGTTGTGGCCGACTGCCTAGTAAAGGTGGCCTACTGGCCACTAATGTTGGGTTTCTCCTACTGTAATAGACAACAAACAGAGCACTAACAGAGCATCCTTAAGGGATGTTTATCTACCTTACCCTTTCTTATCATCAAACAGCTCAAAGGAGTGGTCAACTCGATTCGCAAGCCATCAATCGGTGCAAATTCATTGCGTGATGACTTATGAACTAAAGGATACAATTTCAATAAATGCACAATTTAAAGACTCACAAACCTCCTCCTTATCATGATTTTGATCAAGGGAATGGTTGACGTTAAAACTTGAACCATTTTCATCACTAGTTAGTATGAAATGCTTCAAGACTCAACGGGTTCAATTAACGTCCGATTGAACCCAAACCATTTTATTATCTTACTCCATTTTACTCCAATGATTACCCATTTTAAATAATACATTTCCATTCATTAGTCATTTTAGTCCAAAATGAGCATTAAACTCACTAAATGAGGGAAGTGTCAAACAAAGGGTTGTTTTGGGCATATGAGAGATGTCATGCCGTTGGTAATGAACCTCCGAAGAAATTAAACCATTAAGCACAACAATCTTAATCTCAAGCTTAAACAAACGATCGATTTGAAACAACTCTCAAGGCAAAGGGAAAAACCAATAAATGAGAGAAGTACAGAGATAATTAGAAATGAACACAAGTATGGAAATCTTAAAATAAATGCTATCAACTAAAATAGGTTGGTGTCTAATGCCTCAAACACCAAACCTATGAGGATTATTACACTACAAGCATGCTAAACAAAGCTGAAATGCAGCTAACAGCCTAAAAAAAAATCCCAAAATAGTATAAAATAGCACTGAAATTCATATGGGAAGGCATGAAAAAGTTAGCTACAACAATGGAGAGATTAAGCTAGTAATTAAGCATAAGGAAGGGTGGCTAACCCCCTATATTTTTATGACTTCAAAACCACTTTTTTAGCCTCTGAAAACCTCTCTTGAAGAGGAATGACCTTTTGAATCACAAATCAGTAATTTCACACCCTCAAGAACTTAAAATGCAAGCTTGCAAATCTCAGCCAAGAACCCTCAAGGTTTGATTTGGAGTGCCTAAACAAAGGGTATAGAAGTTGTAAGATAGAGAAAGAAATATTTTCCAAAACTTTTGCTCCTCAAATTTTTCTAACCCTAATTTTTGAGAGAGAGTCCCCTATATATAGAAATATATCAGACTATCTTGGAAATATCCATATAGACATAGCTGGTGCAGTGTATGTATTTGTATAGACAGATGGCATAATTGGGAAAAGATCTGAGATTTTTACAGACGTGAGCAGTGTCACCAATAGTGAGCGACATGCCACTAAAATGGTCAAGCTTTAAAAACTACTGTTTTGGTCCAAAAACAAAGCACAAGACCTGTAGGCTTTTTGAGGCTCAAAACTGAGGTTTCATGTTGGGGCATTCGAGCATTTGGACAAGCGTATACATTCATCATTGGGTGATCGATCGGTAGTGCCCAAGTCTTAAGGGGGTAAAAAATGGGGTGTCTACAGTTGCCTTTCTTTGATAGAGCTTGAAGTCATGAAATGACGTGAGTGAATGTCAAAGCCCGAGACAACCCATTTTGACAAGGCTGTAAGACTTGGGCAAAACAAACAAAATACAGATGCAGTTGGTTGAACCTGAGGGTTGCCTACGTATCCCATTGCATGGAATCAAACCAGCGTAGTTTAGGGGCAGGATGCAATTGATACACAATTGTAATGAAATCATGCAAATGATATACAATGTAACGAAATCATCAAACCACAAATAGTGAAAAACACACGAATACCATAAAGTAAAAGGAAAAAAGCAAGAAAGGAAGAGAAAGAAAGAAAAAAGAAAGAAGAAAACAAAGAAAAGAGAAACAAGAAAAGTAAGAAAAGGAAAAAAGGAAAAAAAAAAGAGAAAAGAAAAGGAGAAAGCAAAAAGAAAAAAGAAAAAGGGAGAAAGAGAAGAAAGGGAACAACAAGCAAAAAAAAAAGACCAAAAAAAAAAAAAAAAGCAAAAAAAGAGAAAAAAAGGTAAAAAAGGAAAAAAAAAAAGAAAAGAAAAAGAAAAGAAAAAGAAAAAAAAGAAAAAAAAAAAAAAGGAAAACGACAAAGAAAAAAAAGAAGAGAAAAGAGAAAAGGAAAAAGAAAGGAAAAAAAAGAGTAAAGGAAAGGAAAGAGAAAAAGAACAAAAAAAAAAAAAGGAGGGAAGAAACGGGAAGGCAAAAGAGGAACTACAAAAAAAAAAAGAAGAGGAAAAACAAGTAAAAGTACAAAAAGAAGGGAAAACAAAAAGACAAAAAAGGAAAAGAAAGTAAAAAAAAAAACAAAAGACAAGAAGACGGGAAACGGAGAAGAGAAGCGGAAAAAAAAGGAAAGAAAGAAGAAGAACAAGAAACAAAAAAAAGGAA
>CM069906.1:113127385-113391077 GCA_036172215.1 Camellia granthamiana
TACCGCGTACGGAATGCCGTCTTCGGAATGTCCTCCTCCCTGACCCTCAACTGGTGGTAACCCGATCTCAAGTCTATCTTAGAGAAACAACGGGAACCCTTCAACTGGTCAAACAAATCATCTATACGGGGCATATGGTACTTATTCTTAACCGTAGCCCGATTCAACTTCCGATAATCGATACATAATCTCAAGGCACCATCTTTCTTTTTAGCAGAGAGGGCCGGTGCTCCCCACGGTGATACACTAGGGCGAATAAAGCCCTTATCTAGCAATTTTTGGAGCTAAACCTTCAACTCAACCAACTCTGCTGGAGCAAAACGGTAAGGTGCCATAGAAATCGGCGCCGTGCCGGGCACTAGGTCAATAGAGAACTCAATCTCTCGGTGAGGTGGCAAACTAACGAGATCCTCGGGAAAGACATCCGAGTACTCACAAACTACCCTCGGCAACACAACCTGGGTCTCCTCACACTCACCACTCTCAAAGCTAGCAAGTAAACCACCAAGCTCACTCCGCCCTCGCGGATCATACCCCGGTGGCACAACACTACCAACCCGGTCTCCCAAGAAATGGAAACACTCCCCGCTCACAGTACAACAAGTGACCCTCTGGCGGTAGCAATCAATAACTGCCCGGTATGACGATAACCAGTCCATACCCAAAATAACATCAAAGCCCTTCATGGGCATAACTACAAATGGAAACGGAAGCCTATGATCGGCGACCTCTATATCACAACCTCTACATCCGTGTTTCAAGATCAACTCACCTCCAATGGGTGACATAACACAAATAGGAGATGCTAATAGTGCTAACTCCAACTCCAACACAGATGCAAATGTAGCAGATACAAAAGAATGAGATGCACCTGTATCAATCAACACTCTAGCAACTGAGTTGCAAAACAGAAAGGTACCTCTCACTACTGATGGAGCCGGTACTAGGTCCTGCGCGGTAACAGCATACACGCGCCCTGTAGGCCCCTGATCAACCTGCTCACCTCTAGGAGCATACGACTGCTGCACTGACTGGGACGACGAAGCCCCCGGATTGGCCCTCGAGGCCTGCACAGACTGAGCTGGCTGAAAACCCTGCGTCTGTCTAGAACCCGACGCTCCTGAAGTGGCACTCAACTGTGGGCAGAACCTCTTCAGGTGCCCAGGCTGTCCACACTGATAACAAGACAAGGGTTGACCCCTGCCTGAACTCTGACTCTGCGGTCTAGCTGAAGAAGATGCAGCTCTCTGACCTCCGCCCTTCAGCGGGCAAACCGAAGCCTTGTGACCCAGCTGGCCACACTTGTAACAAGTGAACTCTCCCTGATTGCCCCTCCCGGAGCCTGCACTCGGTACTGGGAAAGTCGATCTAGAAACTCCACCCTGAGACTACTGAGGGTTATAACCCCTCTGTCTCCTGCCATCACCCTGGCCCTCTTGGCCCCTCTTGGAGCCTCTATGTTTCTCCTCATCCTCCTCTTGCATCATAAGCTCCATGTGAGCTGCAGCATCTACCAAATGTCTATACTCCCGAATATAAGAACCACCAACCCTCAACTTGAGGCCACGCCTCAACTTCCGTTCAAACTCGTAGCAACGGCGTTCCTCTGTCGCCACAAGTTCAGGTGCAAACCTGGACAAGCTAGTAAACGTAGCCTCAAACTCGGCCACAGTCAAACCCTCCTGTTTAAGCCGGCTAAACTGATCTCTCAGCTTTTCCCTAGCAACAGCAGATAAGAACCTCTCCTGGAAAGCATTTACAAACGCCTCCCAAGTACCTCCAACACGGACTTTCTCATACTTCCACCATTGACCCGCATCTCCTTTCAGCTGGAAGGATGCCAAGGTTACTTTCAGTGCTCCATCCTCGATGCCAAGCATCTTGAACGTTTTACTCATTTGTTCTAACCACTCGTCTGCCTTCAGTGGTTCCTTAGGATCCCCTACAAACTCCTCCGGGTTAGACCAGAAGAACTCCCTCTTCAAGAAAGAAGGTCCTGCCTCAACTGCCTGATTCCCAGCTCGGAGAATCCCTAAAGCCCCTGCTATCTCCCGGGCTAAGGCACTCATAGCCTGCTGACCCGCTGGCTCGGCTACATTGGCCTGACCAACCCCCTCCTGCACTGCCGGAATCTCATCCGGTAAAGGTACTTCCTGCCTCGTAGGTCTACCACGCCTACCACCCCTTCCTCGTCCTGACATCCTAATAAAGGAAACGAAGAACATTAGCACATTTATAATTGTGCCGAAACTAAACACTCGCGTCCTAATGCATGGACAACTGTAATTCATTCCACGTAAGCACATAAACACATAAGCACTTACGAATTTCATTCCCGGATAATGATAGTCCCGAGGCGTTACTAGAGTTCCGGTCAGAAACAGCATTGATCAAGTGCTTTTCCAACAAGACTCCCAGAAACCCAAGGATCCAATCAACATCCTAGAAATTAAATCCCATACCCAAATAATCACATAAGCATGTTATCAATTTAAACACATGGCATATGACTCTACACCTAAGTCTCTGTCAAGCGAGACAAACCCATTATGATTCTAATCACTCCCCACGTACCCAAAGTATTCGAACCCGGTACGCTCTGATACCAACTTGTAACGCCCTCAAAAAAATTAACATTAAACCCATCATTATAAGCATGCATTGATATACAAAAGACTAACATTCATCTATTCATCATAGTTTCATTACAAAAGGTATTACATGTTAACAATAAGAGCAAATGCCCTAAGGGCTTACAGCTTTCCAAGTTAACACTTGGTTACAAAAAGAGAGTGCTAACTCATTTACACATTAAGCCCTTGGCTTGAATTTACATGTAATACATCTAAAGAAAGACAACAAAAGATCTGCCCGCCTCTAGCCTCCCAAGCTATGTCCTTGGAGGTGGCATGCTACCTGTACCTGAAAATGATGTCCCCATATAGGGTGAGCCACAGCCCAGTAGAAATATACTAAACCAACCATGAACAATGACTAAAAGATTAGCAGTTGATAGATGGTCAATACTGATACACTCACTTATATCACATTTCAATTACATGACATACAAGTCCATGTTACTTTTCATTTTCCATTTTCGATAGATAAGCATATTAGCTAAATCAATACATCAACAGATAAGTATAAGAACTATATCTTACAACCAAAGATAAGCATATGAGCTATATCTGCACTTCTCTGGACACGCATATGAGCTGTGTCTACACTTCTCAAAGATAAGCATATGAGCTATATCTACGGAGTTCATCCCCTATCTCCTCCCACACTATCCGGTTTAGAGGTACATCCCCTATCTCCCCCTAAACCGCGGAGTACATCCCCCATCTCCTCCTCTACACACAATGTATATAAACACATAGGTTCTACATACATTCAATCAATACATAAAGTTAATGTATTCTACCAACCGTCAAGTCCCATGACACATTCCACTGATTAGTTTTTGTTTGCCTAATCATCATGCATTGTCTACAACAATCAAGACTATCCTCCACCGATAGCCCAAGCAATTATTTCTAAACAGAAGATAAATGCACATAATGGATAATATATCAACATTTCACTTTGGTGAGCGATAAATAATTCAACTACACCCTTAAACCCATACACTTCCAATCTCGACATTTTCAATACAATTCCTCATTTTCTTTAATTAATTGTATACATTAATTAATTAAAACAATTAGGGCAAATTCCCATAATTAACAAAACAACCCTAAGGTTCCATTTTTATCAATGTTTCAACATTTATTCCATGTTTCTATACCAAACATGCCTCTAGGTTCATTTTAAATAAAAACCCCAACTTTTGTAAAATTAAACAAAAGGCCCAAACTTTCTCAAAATTACCCAACAACACCCAACATATCAAAATGCTAAAATTCAAAGACAAAATCCATAAAGAGGAGTAGGATATCCCTACCTCAAAAGATGAGCTCCAACGGAGATGAAGACCAAAATCAAAATGCTCCAAATCCCGAAATTTTCAGATTAAAAAGTAGCCCTCGACGATCAACACAACTTTTGTAAAGGCCAAAAGTGAGTAGACAACTCCTACTAGATCAAATCTAAGAGAGAAGCTTGGTTCTAGAGTGAGGTGCTCTCCAATGGAGTTTTGGAAAAAGTAAGAGAGAGAAATGAAGTTGAAAAAGTGATTCAAAAAGTGATTTCACGGATTGATATAACAGTCTCTCCGCTCGAGCGTGGAAACCCCCGTTCGAGCGCCACTCACAGACTCCCGCTCGAGCGGTGGATGCACACTCCCAGGAGTTTCTGCAGACAGGTCCCCGCTCGAGCGCCCAACTTCTCGCTCGAGCGTCACTCACAACTTCCCGCTCGAGCGGCCAATCCCCCGCTCGAGCGCCCAACACTACACAGGAAATACTGGATGGGTGTATTCCCCGCTCGAGCGCCAAAACCCCAGCTCGAGCGGACAAGCAACAACAAGATCCCCGCTCGAGCGTCGAAAGCCCCGCTCGAGCAGACAGGCCAAAATTTGGGCAACTAATTTTGGTTCCTAAGCTCAACCAACCTGTAACAAACCTGCCCAGCACATCCCACAACTCAAATACAAAGCATGAGAGGATGTAAACAAGATTATAATTAACTACTAACATCTACGGACACAAGTCCGGATCACTGTACAACAAGGGTAAACCCGGGATCGCTATAGGTTGGGGCCGAGGCCTAGTGTTTTTTTAGTGAAAAATAATAAAATTTTGGTAGAAAAAATTAAAAAAAAAAAAAAAGGTCAGGCCCAAGCCCACCGGCCCGCCCGAGGCTCGGCCAAGGCTTGAATATCCATGGGTTTGTGCTTGGGCCTGGGCCTAATTTTTGGCCTGTGGGTTGGTCTAGCCCAAATTTTGACGGGAGCCTGCGAGGCCCGATATGGCCCGGGCTGAGCCAGATTTACACCCCTATCTTCTTGATTTTTCTAGTCTTGTCTCACTTGCTCTTGCTTATATTTTTGTAATTAAGGTTTTTTTTTAAAGAGTACATAAATAAATTATGTATTAACTTATTTTAATCCCATCATCTTTTTTTTTTGTATTTTTTTTTTAATAAATAAAAAAATTAATTTATAACTTATATCCAAAACAACTCTAAATATTTAAACATAGACATATGTAATTTTTCAAAGGGTCCAGCTTGTCTCATGTTGAGATCAAGACTGGACTCATCCAGTTCGGCCCATGGGTCCATTTTGGGGTCCCGTTTCGATAATTCGAATCGTTCAATATGTAGAAATAGTCGAATACTATATCTTTGTAAAACATCACGTTGATCGAATATCGATAGCTATTTGATCGGATCTGATTTGTATTCAAAAAAATAAATGGTGAAAACATTAACGGTTGACAGAATTCTAATATGATATCCGATTAACGTGATTTTTTATAGGAATATGGTACTCGATTAGTTTTACATATTGAACGGTTCAAATTATCAAATAAAACTAAAAAATGAACCCGTATGCCAAACTAGACAAGTCTAGTCTTGAACTCCCCAAGGGCCCAGCTAGACCCTTTTTCAAATTAAAGTTGCTTGTAAATCAATTAGGACTTTAGAAAACTAGTAATAAGCCTCCGTTTGGGAAGTGGGTTGGCTTTTTGACTTTTTTGATTGTTTTAGCCTGGGCTAAAAAGCTTAGTTTGGGAAGAACTTTTTAGCTTTTTTGACTTTTTTTGTGAGAGAAAAGTGTAATGATTATGGGTTGGATGTGATATTTTGTTTGTTGTGACTAAGACCATCTCCAACGCTTCACCAAACCTTGCATCAGATTTGAAATTTGGTGAAAAAGTCACTTTTTGCAGCTCCAATGGTTTCATCAAATTTGTATCAAAACGAGAATTCACCAAATTTTTTTATCAAAGTGAGAACAGGGGGAAGATTTCACCAATTTACTGTGCGTGACTGTTGAAGGAGACCAACCGGTCAACTAGCAGGTTGACCGGCCGGTTAACCGGTTCCCTTGCAAATAGGTTGGTTCAAACAGGTCAAAAGGTTCAAAGAGGTAAAAAAAAAAAAAATACACTAACCGGTCGACCCTACTTTGATGACAACCATTGGAGCAGTCTGTATCAGATTGAGAAAATGGTTTTTTTTTTTTACTCAAATTTGGTGAACCGTTAGAGATGCTCTAAAATAGCCTATTTTATTTTTTGTGGCTAAAATAGCCCCAAACCCTCTTGTACAAAAAATGAGGACTTTCTTAATTCAACAATTCAACTTGTACCTTTTATTTGAATTTTGAATTTGTAAGTAAATTATAAAAAATAAAATAAAAGTTACAAATTCTGTCTCTTTTTTCTTTTATAAATTGAAGACGTAAACATAACAATTATTTGAGTGTACTAAACACATTATTTAAATAAAAAACAATAAATAAATAAATAAACAAAAAGGAAAGAGCGTGGGGTGTACTTGAAGGAGGAAGAGCGTGGGTCCAACAGTACAGGAGGAGGATAGATTTGAGGCAGAGCTTTTGTAGATTTAAGATATCATCATGCTTGACATCATCATCATCAACTTACTTTTGTCTTTCAATAATTTTACTAAAAACGTGAAGGAAAATGAGTGGGAGCACTAATTAGTGCTCCCCCTAATTAAGTAGCAGTGGGTCTCACCAGTAATGATGTGATGTTTTGGTCTTAGAGTTGTATTTTTTTTTTTTTTACTTTTTTAATGTATTAGTGCTATTAGTGGTGGTGTTTTTAGTGGGATAAATCATTGTTGAAACGTGAATTATAACCGTTGCCATGATTTTGAACTTGTATCATTTGAATCGTAAAATATTTAATTTTAAATTTTAAATCCTATTTTAAATAAGAATAATTGAGAATATTATTACTTAATTTTAAAGATAAATTTATTAACTTGATAAAATATAAATTAATTTGATAAAAATAAATATTAAAAAAATATTTTTTAATTTTTAAAAATTATTTCTATCCACTAAAGATAAAATCAAGTAAAATTGATAAATCTTTTACACATTTATTTTTTTTACTAAATTAATTTTTATTATGTGTTTGGATAGTGATCATGTAATGAGTGATTGTTAAGTTTTTAATGCGTAATCGACATATTTAATATATAAGATGTTTTTAGTTTTGAATTTTTTGATTTAATGAATTTATTTAATAATGATATCGAAGTTATCACCATATTTGACTTTTGAAAAAATAAAAACTAATTTAATAAAAAAAAAAATACTCATTACATGATTATCATCCAAACACATAATAAAAACTAATTTTGTCAAATTAGTTTATATTTTATTAAATTGATGACTTTGCCTTGAAATTGAGTAATGATATCTTCAATTATCCTTATTTGAAACAAGATTCAAAATTTAAAGTCAAATGTATCACAATTAAAAAGTCGGTGACCAAACTGACATTAGCCCCAAACTATAGGGACTATTACTGTAATTTGCTCCTACTAAAATTATTAAAATTAATTTGTGAATTATTATTATTTTTAGATGGAGTGAATTATTATTATTATTAAATAATAAAGTCAAAAATCAAACTAACACAATTATCAAATTATAAGAATTATTACAGTAATTCACTCTTACTAAAATTATTAAAATTAATTTGTGAATTATTATTATTTTTAGATGGAGTGAATTATTATTATTATTATTATTATTATTAAATAATAGCGAGAGAGGATGGTAGATTTCATGAGTGGAAATCATTACTAAATATTTTTAGAATAGCAATATAAATAAATTATTTATTACCTTTTTTCTATTATATTATCTCTCTAGTTTTTTTCACGTCTTTTAGTAAGTAAAAAAAATTAAAAAATAAATCATACCCAAAATAAGCCTAATATTTTATTAACTGCTTAATAATGGTGAGTCAGTATGTCTTAATTATAAAATTTTCGTTGTATGATTAATTTTAAGTACCATGTGCACAATAACATAATGTTTTGAAATTATTGAATAATTACTCAACATAAAATATAGATAATACAACAAATTAACATTTTAGATTCAAAAAAATTATGAACAAAATTAGTTTTGAGAACAAAATATATTAATTCTCAAAAGGCCACATCATATACATATACATATATATATATATATAAAAGTAGTGTTTTTAATTTTCTTAGATGACACATTCTAAGAACTTATATTTTTTTAAAAAAAAGTCACATCAATATGTATTTTTCATTTTAATATATAGTTCAACATAAATCCAAACCCAATTTAAATTATATTAATTTTACTTATTTTATTTAGATTCTATTTGAGAAATACTTATTTTTCATAAATTCTTCATCGTAAATTTAGATAATCCACAAAGCCAATACAAATTTTATATGGACTTTATTTTAGAAATGCTTTTGTCACAAACCCCATTTAAGTTCTACATGAAATCTAACTACAAATTCTATATAGATTATATTTTGATTGTACAAAATCTTTCATATATTACTTTATATATCTATTGGCTTTTTGGATTTCGAAGGTTATTTTTGTAATTATGAGCGTGCCAACAAGGATCAATCAGTCCTTACAGAAATTTAATTATCAACCAATTATGAGACGATTGTGTTTTAGTTCTTTCAGCCTCAATGAAGAGGACTTTTACTGATGGCTTTGTTAAGAGAATTAAACAAACAATGGATAAATAAAGAACAGTTGTAGTATTTCATTAAACAAAATGAAAGACTTACAAAGATTTGAATCAGCCTCATAGAGGTTTACAACAACAATCTACTTGAAATCTACTCCTATGAACGAAATGCAGTGCAGGAATTTGAAGTACAGAAATGTAAAGAACAAGAAATGTAAAACTGGAAAATAATGTAAATTAAAACTGGTTTTCTGGATCTGAGTCTGGGGGGCTTTTCTGGGGCCTTCTTTAGGTATGGCAATTTGAAACCGGCTCGACGAGGACCCGATCCCCCGATCCCGATTTGATCGGTTTTTCCCGAAAAATACCCTCTACGGGGAGGGGATGGTATTTAAAAATTAATCCCCGATTAATTTCGAGCCGAGAACGGTGATTAATGCCCAATCCTCGGCCCCGCCCCGTTTGTCCCCGACTTAGTATATATATATAAAATATACTTTTTATATATTTTGTTTCTGTCTCTTTCTTTCTCTTTCATTTGCACACACTCTCTCTTCCCTTTATTCTCTTTCTCTCGTTCTCATCCTCTCACTGCCTCTCATCTCTCTTCCTCCCTCTCACTCACTCAGAGTCTCTCTCTCTCTCTCTCTCTCTCTCTCTCTCTCTCTCTCTCTCTCTCTCTCTTTCTCTCTCTCTCTCACTCTCACTCTCACTCTTGTACCTTTCATCCCCTTCAGCGCTACCGCCTCTGTCGCCTCGCACCGCCGTTCTCCTCCGTTGTTTGTCGCAGCCACTGTCGTCTACCTCCGTCGTTCTTCGCCTTCGTCCATCGCCGTCGTCCATCACAGCCATCGTCGTCTACCTTAGTCGTAGTCACCATCGCCGATTATAGCCACCATCGCCGATCGCAGCCACCGTGGTCCACTTTCATCGCAGCCACCGAGATCTGTCTCTATTTGTCTATATATATATATTTTTTTTTTGGTAGTTGATGCATGTTGATGATGTTCTTGATTGATGATGCACACACTCAGATTTGTTCACCATCGCATGATGCACACACAGATCTCATGATTTTTTTGGATGATTTTGTTGATGTTAAAAGTTGTTGATGATGTTGAAACAGATTTGGGTGGGGAATTTTCGGGGTCGGGGAAACCCGATCCCCGTTAGGGGGCGGGGATGGGGACAGTGACAGGTTTCCCGTCGGGGATCGGGCCCGGGACCAGGGAATTTTTTACCATCAGGGATCGGGGACGGGGAGGGTGATCCCCGGCCTCACCCCACCCAGTTGCCATTCCTAGCCTTCTTTGCTATTTATACTCCTCAAGGATGACCATCGAACTGCACTTCCAACTGTCGAATTATTCCTCCATGATCGCTGATCATGTTGACTTATAGTTAGCTCCACTGTGCCATCACTTGCAGTTAGGCTTCCCCCCTAATTTTGAATTTAAATGTGAGTAACCGTTGAAGCCACATCACTTTATATCTCTTTGTTGATCCAATACTACGCAGATCTTGTAAAACCAATACTGACTGCCACGTGTTCGATCATGATTGAAAACTTGAATAGTCTTCCTATATTGCCCTTATCCTGCCACGCGTTGAATTGTAATTGGCTTATACAAAATATGTAGCCAACATTACCCCCCGCACTAATATACCCAATACTTGGTGATATTAGTGGATCAAAGTCTTTTATCCACGTTTTAGAACGTGCATGGGCTTTATATTTTTAGAAACACAACCGTCATTCATTGATGATCATTTGCATTAACTCTTCTTTGATCCCTTAAACATGCCCACTATCTCAGTATTCGAAAAGTCCAATTCAATGGAGAAACAGACCTTTTCTTATCTCGATCAAGCATATGAAGAGTTGTTTGATAAAACCGTTCATACTCGAAAGAATCTTCATGCATTGATTAGCCACCTTTACCTACCTTCTTATATTCAAGTCATGGAAGCTTTCGCAAATTATCAACCTTTGGATTACGAACATACTGTCCACAATCCCTTGATTCAGAGGTTTGCAAATATTGATATGGGAAGCTCTTCTTCTAATTCACAATCTTCTGCATGGGATGAGGCCGTGGCTCCAACTCTGGCTCTTTGCTTACTTCACTGATTTGCATCCCAAATGCTTAAAATTCCTTGTTCAGGATCCTAGCACTTATGGGGAGAAATATGCTAGAATTGTTCTTTATCCTACCTCCTTTGCCTATTACCTCACCTTTTTTCATCAATTTCTTATTTCTCCATCTGCCTCATTCTTCTGCCCTTTTGATGCCAACAAAGGACCCGTTTGGCTGCAAACATTCTTCGCCGATAAAGAGTGCTCCACCCCACCACACAAAGATATGTGGGCTTCTGTTTTGTTACCGAGGGAGCTGTTCATTGGTACTTTAAACCCTCGAGCTTATAAGTGTATATCTGAGGTATACTGCCCTTCTCAGTTTGCCAGACAATTTGGGTTTACTCAGGGATTCCCGTTCCACTTTGCAGCCTCTCGAATGTCCATCTTACGGCTAGAGACCTGAGAATACCCAAATCAAAACTAGAGGTGGCAACATTTAAACTGTTGAAAGAATTGAGTGAGTTCAAATTTGTCCCATTTCTTCCCTCTGGCTTGGCTTTGAAAAGATTTCAAAACTGGTGGACAGCCAACATGGAAGTGCGCCTATCAGTACACCCTCATGATTTGCTAATAGGGCTAGGAGTGCCTTTTAAGGCTAAACCAACAATAGTTGAAAACATACCCTCTCTTTCCACAGCTGCCCAAACTGTTCCTGTAGCCTCACCCCCTCCAGCTAGAGTTACCAGAGCTGCTTCGAAAAAGGATAAGTATTTTCAGGTTTTTTTTCTTTTAGACTCTTTTGTTTATTTCCTTTACACTCATACCTCTTGGTGCAGGGTCTCCACAAGAAGAATCTCCTAAAAGAGCTGAAACTCTAGCTGCTCTCAAAGACAAACAACAGCAGAAAAAGAAAAGGAAGCTAATACTCACTCATGAAGAACCTGAATCTCAGACTGAAGAGAGAGAGATTGAGAAAGAGCAAGAAATACCATTACAGAGAATAAAGAGGAAAAAGGTAGCTGTCTCTCCATCTGATTCGATCGAAGACCCTACTCATGAGATAGTTACCAAAGCAGTGGAAAAGGAACTTACTCCTGAAGAGCCTGAATCCCAGATTGAAGAGAGAGAGATTGAGAAAGAACAAGAAATACCGTTACCGAGAAGAAAGAGAAAAAAGATGACTATCTCCCCTTCTGATTTGGTTGAAGACCCCACTCATAAGGCGGCTGCCAAAGCAGTAGAGGAGGAACATTCCAGAGAAATAATTGTTTTTCAAAGAGCTGAGAAGAGACGGCAGCAGCAACTATTAAGAGATGAAGCTACTGCTGCTGATGTAATCCAAAGGGAAACTGCGAGAAGACAACATATTGCTGAGCATTCCCTTCGTAGCTCTCCCATCATTGCTATCACTTATGAAACAAGTAATTTCTTTCATGCCTCTATTCTTTTCTTGTCAAATTCTTGGTATTGAGACTTGACATTACTTTGTATTTTTTCTTTTGCAACAACAACTACTGAGCCTATTCTTCCAATAAGGACTCCCTCAGTTTCGGTTGAAGTTGATTAATTGCAAAATGTGAGGTCTATTCAGATAATACTCCCACTTCCTAGGCCTACATTCTCTGTACCCTCATTGAGGCCAAGTATTCTTGCTCTTTTCCCTTCTGGCTTAATTCCATATCTCCTTCATTTGACTTTTGATTTATCTCAATTTAATTCCCTTTCGAGCCTTGCTTTTCCTCCTTCTCCTGAGGAAATTCTAGCTACTGCTCCATCTCTGATGGTAGCTAATTCCCCTATAAAGGGTGCTGGCAGCTCTCTAGCTCATAGCTTATTATCTCTGCCTGGTTCCAGCCCCACTTCCCTCGACCTACTGGTGACTAGAACTATAGAAACTGTTGAAGATGCTCCACCCATTTGTCCTATCCCTATGTAGTCCTTTATGCCTTCCACCAAAGCTCTTTCTGCACCCTTCATGTCCATGGATGAGGTAGACATCTTCAAAGCTAGACTAGCTAGTCTCTTCGACATACCTTCCACATCTCCAATAGCTGGTGATGAGACTGAGCCATTAGTTCTGGTTGATTCCTTGCTAGAAATTTTTGAGAGCTCTTCCACCAGTAATAAGACTTCTTCGCCTCTGATAGACTTGGACAGCTGTCTGGAGCTATTGACATCTTTTTTGAGGATCCCTTTTGAGGCCTTACAGAGGCCTATAATAAGAAATGGCTTCCTTCATTGTTGCAAAATCGTTGAGCAATCCGGCGTGACTGTCTCAAGCCATTTATCTTAGGCAGCAGCCACTATTGACTTTTACATCAACATTTGCCATGCTGCCAAGGCTACAGAGGAGAAATTGGTTAGAGACCAGAGCTTTGTTTCCAAAGTACATACTGAAGTATCAGAACTAAAGGAACAAGATTCCTCTGTCTCCCACTTTCGAACTCAACTACTGGAGAAGAAAGCTCAACTTGAGGAGGAGCTATCCGCAGTTAACCAGGCCTTAATCCGAACTGACACTAAGTTGCAAATTACCAATCAAGGACTGGCCGACCGAAAGTAGGAAATGACTACAGCCATCCAGTTGTTTTCATCATTTAAGAATAGAACATCCATTGTAAAAGAACAACTGAGGCACTGTACTGACTTTTGGGCCAATTTATGGCAAAATGTATTCAACTCTTTATGAAAAACAAATTCTTATTTATCATTTGAGTCTTCTTGTGTTCCTGTACTTAGTATTTATTTTATTCCTTGTGTTTTCCAAATGGTTGGAAAATAAGGCTTCAAATATCTGCCATTAATCTTTTTGGGATGTATGTATCCATTCAAATTTCTCCAATGGTATGCTCCAAAAGGCAAGACTCTATGAACTTGATATGGTCCTTTCCAGTTAGGTGACCATTTACCAAACTTATGGCTTTTGATCCCTATTGGGAGTATTGTCTTCCATACCAAATCACCTTCATCAAAGCTAATGTGTTTGACTTTCTTATTATAGTTTTTGGCTGCTTTCTTCTTTTGGAAAAGAATGCTATTTAATGCCAAAATTCTAGCTTCATCTATACTTTCTAACTCCAAACACATACTCTGATGGTATTGCTCAAGATCTAACTGGCCTTTGCATCTTACCCTCAAGGACTTAACATTAATCTTCACAGGTAACACTGCATCATGCCCATATACTAAGGCATAAGGAGTGACTCCTGTGCTCGACCTTGGAGAAGTTCTATAAGCCCACAAAACATCCAACAATAAGTTATGCCAATCCCTTAGATTATCTTCCACAACTTTTTGTATTCCCTTTTTTAAAGACTTATTGGATGATTCAGCTTAACCATTGGCTTGCGTATAATAGGGGGTGGAATTAACAAGGCTAATTCCAAATTCTGCCACAAAAGACTTCACCATTTTCCTATCAAATATAGTCCCATTATCAACAGTTATAATCTGTGGGATGCCAAATCTATGGATTAAATCCTTAATGAATCCAATGACTTCAGTTTGGTCTACAGCCTTGTATGGCTTAGCTTCGACCCACTTAGTGAAATAATCAGTGGCCACTAAGATGAAACAATGATGCTTCGAAGAGGGTGGGTGTATTTTCCCCATCATGTCCATAGCCCATTCTCTAAATGGCCAAGGCTTCACGACTGCATGCAGGTCAGTTATGGGCACGTGCCTTATTGTGCCATGCTTTTGGCATGCCTGGCAACCTCTTGCATACTCTATGCAGTCTTTAAGGATAGTTGGCCAATAGTAGGAATGCCTTCGAAGCAACCATCTCATCTTCACACCAGGCTGATGAGCACCATAGATGCCTTCATGAACCTCAGCCATAGCTGTCAATGCTTCCTTTGGACCTAAACATTCCAACAATAACCTATCTCCCCCTCTTTTATAGAGAGCATTACCATACATTATGTATTGCATAGACTGCAATTTACTTTTTCTACTGGCTTTCGAAGTTGGGCCAGTCAGATACTGCATTATTGGATGCCTCCAATCTTGCTCTTGTAAGTCATTATAATTGACTTCCAGGACCACATTCCTTTTATTCAAGGGTAGTATTACTTTCTGATTTATGTCTGGCTTATATCTCTTCCAGTATTATCCCTTCTCTTGAAATTCAAAACTTTCTGAGCTACATCATTAGCTTTATTATTCAAGAATCTTAGGACATGAGTTACATTTGCTATCTGAAATTGAGAAAGCAGATGTAATGCAACAACATAGTATTGCAACATGCTTATACTTTGACATTTGAAAATCCCTTTCACCTGGTTAACTACCAATTGAGAATCTCCAAGTATGTCAACTACATGAGCTTGTAATCCAATAAATATTTCCAGTCCCATTATTAAGGCTTCATATTCAGTTTGATTATTGGAACAAGTAATTTCATCTACTCTGAAACCACGCGTGGTTTCTACTCCTTGTGGTGACTTGATTATTATACAAATTCTAGTTAAACCATTGGCTTTTGATCCATCGAACCACATTTGCCATGGTTCAACATTAGCCATACCAAGTTCCATTATCTCTTGGCTTTCTGTTTGACATGGATGGTCTGCCAAAAAATTAGCTAAAACTTGTCCTTTTACTGCCTTTTGGGGAACATATTCTAGATGAAATTCTGTCAAAGCTAGTATCCATTTGCCAATTCTTCCCCTCAACATAGGTCTAGATAACATATACTTAACCAAATCTGTGGTTGCAATTACCAAGACAGTTGTAGGCAAAAGATAATATCTTAATTTCATTGCAGCAAAATACAATGCAAAGCATAGCTTTTCTACAGCTGAATATTTACATTCACAAGAATTTAGAAACTCACTAAGGTAATAAACAGCTTGTTTCTTGCCTTCTTCATTGTCCTGGGCTAAGAAAGCTCCCAATGAATCTTCTGCTGCAGCTATGTACAACTTCAAGGGCTTATCACCCTTTGGTGACATCAGCATTGGAGGGTTGGGCAAGTAGGCTTTGATTCATTCGAAAGCAGTTTGATGCTCTACTATCCACACAAACTCCTCTTCATCTTTTAGCCTTAACAAGGAAGAAAATACTTTAGTTGTCCCTGTAGTATTAGAAATGAATCTTCGAAGAAAATTAACATGTCTAAGGAACCTTTGTAATTCTTTCTTACTTGATGGAGGTCTGGCTTCAATGATGGCTTTGGCTTTATTTGGTCAATCTGTATTCCTTTCTTGTGTACTACATAGCCCAAGAAGTTTCCAGATGATACGCCAAAAGCTCACTTAAGAGGATTGAGTTTCAACTTAAACTTCCTTATTCTTTCAAAAGTTGCTTCTAAGTGAAACAAATGCTCCTCCATGGATTGGGATTTCACTACAATGTCATCGATATAGCACTCTAAATACCCTCCAATGAGATCATGAAAGATAGTGTTCATAGCCCTTTTATATGTAGCCCCAGCATTCTTAAGGCCAAATGGCATTTTAACCCATTCGAAGGTGCCAATATTCCCAGGACATCTGAATGTTGTCTTGTGGACATCTTCCTCTGCAATGCAGATTTGGTTATAGCCAGAGTGTCCATCTATCATAGGATACTCATCTTTTGGAGTTGCTAGATTTAAGTTTCTGAAATCGATGCATACCCTCATTTTACCATTCTTCTTTACTACAGGCACAATACTGGATAGCCATTCAACATACCTGGCTATCCTAATAAAGCCTGCATTGAGTAGTCTAAGAATTTCCTCTTTAACTTTCTAAATCACTTCTGGACTAATTCTTCTTGGTTTTTGCTTATATGGCTTAAAATTAGGCCTCATAGGGAGCCTATATTCTACTAATGACCTATCCAATCTTGGTAGTTCATTATAAGACCATGCAAAACAATCTTATATTTCTTCAGAACAACCAAAAAATGGTCCCTGTCAAGAGCATTCAACCAAGCACTTATATAGGTGGGCTGTTGTATAGAACCGTCCTCTAAATTTACTTCTTCTAAGGGGTCTTGTATCTGAGAGCTTACTGAAGCTCCTTCTTTGATTCCTTCTGACTTCGAAGCAATCTCTTTGCTTTGTTCTACTCCCAACTTCTTTGACTCAACATCTTTATCCTCCTCCTCATAGACAAAATCTGTCCATAAGGCTTCTTCTTCCTGTATCTCCTGGACTTTTGTTTCAATGTCCAATGCATAGTATTTATCAAGGGCCAAAACCCTGGCCTGTTGCTGCTCCTGCTTACAGCCAATCATCATGGCTTCTTTCTCTTGCTCTTGCACTTTCTGGACTATTGATTTTACATCTAATATTAAGAACTTAATTAGGACCAAAGACTTGGCTTCTTGGGCTTCATCTCTTTGCCTACAACCAGGCATCATTGTCATCCTTAGCGACAAACTCTTCATCAGCACTCTCTTGGACTAAATGTTTCAGGTGTGCCAATTCCTCATTAGTGGTCACTTCGGCTGAGCCATCAGGTTTTCTCAGTATACTGAGTGGTGTCACTCCCTCGATATACAATTTGGCCTCTGCGAAGTCTGTACAGGCTATGAAGGGTTGAGGATCTGTATCGATTTCCTCTGTCTCTCCATTGTCCAAGGCCATCATTATCTTCTGATGCAGAGAGGAAGGCACACACTTGTTAGTGTGAATCCAATCTCTACCAAGTAAAGCATTGTATTTAGCATTACTGTCGATAACGAAGAATGCGATCATGCAGTCCCTGGTTCCCACACTCAGGTTGATGGACAAAATTCCCCGAGCCATCTGTTTGTCTCCAGCGAAGCCAGTAATGGTTGTGCTAGTTGGGATTAATCTGGGGTTCATTTTTCCTAGTTTCTTCAAGGAAGATTTTGTAAGCAGATTCACCGTTGCCCCATTATCCACCAAGACTCGGTTCAATTGTATCCTATCGAAGAAAGCCTTGATATACAAAGGCTTGACATGCTGTGTCATAGATGTCGTGGGATATTCAAAAGGATATGAAAGGTTTATATTTACCTCTTTTTTACTCTCGTATTCAGTTTCCATTGGGGTAGCCGTTTCGGATTCATTTTGCACCATACTCACTTGTGAGTCTTTACTGGAGACTGGAATTGGATCAATTTCTTGACCCTCTTGGTTCTCGTCTCCAGCTTGGAATTCATGTGGCAGTATATGTACCATATTCACTAATACTGGAGGAAATGAGCCAAATTGGATGGCTGTTTGTACCTGTTTCTCCTCTTGGCCACCTTGTTCAACTACCTCAGAAGCATCTTTTATGCTGTATTCTGGCACCTCATTACTAACAAACTCCTTCAAATGGTCTACTTCTGATGGCTTTTCAACCAAAAATGTTTGTTCAGCCATGAAGGCTTCAAACATTTCTTCCTCAACCATTTCTTTCTTTTGGCCTAGGCCAATTTCTTCCTCTGTCTCGCTATCACTCTCCATCAAAGCCTTCTCCAATCCTGCTAAACTGGACCTCTCTTTGGCTTTTAGTTCAGAGTGAACCTTGGCCAACTGTTCTCTGCTGCAACCCATTTTGCCTTGTAGAGTTAATTTTGGACTGTGATTTGATTTTGGATTTTTCCTTCATTCTATCTGCCTTTCTGCTTGAATCAATGAAGAGCTTTCTCCACTTTCTCTCAGGTCTTTCTGGTACTGAGTGTACCTACGCTGAATCTTCCTCCTTTGTGATCTAGAAATTACTGGGACCATGTTTGGTTCCTTTGTTTTTGGATGCTTTAGTAACACCCAATTATTTGGGGCCACCAGGGGAGGTTTAACCATCCTACCCTGATCTCCAACAGCATTTCTTTGGGAAGGTATCTCCCTAGGTTTGTTCTGCATGACAAACCAATCTGGGACTCCAGGTACCCATGAACCCACCAACTCAGTCGTTGAGCTGTCTCTTTCTTCATTCGAAGCCAGTTTCGAAGCTGTCTGTGAATGCCATTGCTTAGCCCTGACTACTTGTTTAGGGCCTAATTCAGGCCTTCCTTGTTTTGGGCCTAATTTAGGCCTTCCATGAAGGTGGCCATTTTCCATCTTGTGTGAGGTTGGTCTAGGGGGCCAATTTCCTGGCTTTGCTCCCATAACTTGAACCTACTTCAGTCCTTCTTTTAGGATGACTGCCTTCCATTCTGTAATAGTTGGGAGGTCTAGACTCATGTAAAGGCCTCTTACCCTTAGATTGCATTCTAGTAGCTGCTGATCCAACCATGAGTGGCTGCTGCCTAGGGCCAGTTGGATATGGCCTTTTATTATGAGCACTAGTTGGCTTAGGACGTCTTTGCACATTCTTGTAGTATTGCTTCCCATCAATTGGAAGCCCTTTCAGCCACTTATAGCTCAACCTACACCTGGGACACATTCTTTGGATAACTGTTGCCTCTAAAGAATCATCGTCCAGTTCTTCCTCATCAGAGTCATTTTCTTGACCTGTGGAGCCTTGTCCAACAACTGGTGAACTTCTGATGTCTTTCTTGACAGTAGTCTGGCTGGCAACATGCATTTGCACATTGACCTCTTCCAATTCCTTCAAAGATAAGTTCTGGAAGTCTGGTACAATAACATTATCTGCATTTTCTCCAACTTCTGGGAATAGATTACTGTCGATCCCTATGGCCTTCTGTGACAACCCTCACCTATGATTGGTGCTAATCTATGATTAAGCATGATAAGTGATTGATCGGACTGAAATTCTGAACTGATTGTATGAGTGTATTGTTTAAATGCATTTCTATCTGTTTGATTACTTAATTGATCTGTTTATGTTTTAATGTTGAATTGCAAATTGAAGGCCTTATCGACGGCCGAATCTGAAATTGATTAGTGTTTTATGCTAATTAGAATTTATGTGATTTTATGGTAGATTTAATTTAATTTTGATTTGGAATGATTAAATTAGATTAAATAATGCTAGTTTAGTGGAATATAGGTTATTACCAAATTGCCACTTAGTGGGCCACCATTACAAACTTGTTTGGCACCTTCATACATCATTCTTCAGCCATGTTCTTAGAGACCCAAACTGTATGAGAGAGGGAGAGTAGGAGAACAAGATTGATTCATCTAGAATTTGCTTGGAAGACTAGAAGAAATTGAAGGAATTGCATAATTTGACCTCTACACTTAGAATTCAAGACTTAAGGTAAGGAATCCATCATCTCAATTGTGAAATTGAAGTTGTGTCTTGCATGATTCATGGAAATTTGGAGATTAATGTCAAGAATTAATTTAAGAGTTGAGTTGAGTAGTAATTCATGCATGCATGTACATATTCTTGCATTTTGAGGTTGTTCTTCATGAATTTCCACATGCATGTTTATATTTCGAATGTAATCCATGAATTCACCATGTTCTTGAACTAAAACTTGCATTTGGTCATGTTTTGAAACATTAGAGTTCATGGGAACTCATACATGTATGATTTTTGCATTATTCTTCATGTTCTTGAATTTTGAGTTGAAATTGTATTCAATTGTCTCACTTTTGGGCCTTGATTTTATCAATTGATCTTCAAAACATGTCATATTGTTGGTTTTCAAGTGTTTTCCAGAAAATGGGCCCAAGAGGTTGAGTTTTGAGGTGTTGAATTCTTGGTTTGAGCTTTGGAGGCAAATCTGGAAAACCTAGATTTTGCCTTCCACGCTCGAGCGAAGGATTCCACGCTTGAACGACCATCCCTTGTTCAGAGCTCCGCTCGAGTGACGGAATGCTGGCTTGAGCGTAGATTGCAAGCTCTCAGGTTTTTGGTGCATGCAGACACATGCTCGAGCAAGAGAACCTACGCTCGAGTGAGGATTGTGTCTCACGCTCGAGCGAGCGTCGAGCAGGGATTTTCAACATCCAGCACTTTTTGCATTTTTATAGACCGCTCGAGCGAGGAAGTCCACGCTCAAGCAACCCCACTGTTTTGACAAGCTTGCTTGAGCGAAGAAAGCCACGCTCGAGTGAGACCCCTATTTTCTGAAAATTTTGAAAAGTGTTTTAAAGTACATTTTTGCATCCTCATTTCATCCCAGGCATTCCTAGGCCTAGTTTAAGACATCTTAATGAAGATATTGATGTAGGACCACACCAAGTCAAGTTAATGGGCTAGTTTGTCTATCCCAAGTGTGTAACTTAGTGTGTGTTCATTCTGTAATTGTGTAGGGTTGACATCCATGGACGCTCATTAGCTTGTCTATAGCCCAGAACTCTGTGAGTAACAATGTTGTAAAGATATGTTCAATGATGATTATTTCCTGAACAATTAACTGTACTGTTTTCTGAAGTGATACTGTTTACTGAATGAATGATGTCCTACTTATGAACTGTATTCGTGGCATCCATAGCAATTTACTGTATTGTTACTGTATTGCTACTGTCACAGAGATCTCTGTCGGTCCCAATACTTGGAACCAATACTGTATACTGTTATGATGGCCATTAACTGACTGTTCGGTCTGTCAAGACCTACTGTACTGTTTGCTATTAGATGTACCACATATAACTGCTATGGTTTCTAAATGACTGATATGACTGCTTAATGACTGAAATGGCATTCATTCTTAACCTCTTTACGCATTTGTTATTCACTGGGCTTTAGCTTACTTTTATATTTATATGTAGGTGTTTAGGCACCGGATCGATGCTAGGAGCGTCGGGTTAGCTCTCGTTTTGTCAAGCCAACCATTGTGCCTCACTGCGAGGTTCCAAGTCGTCTCAAGCTAAGGCTGTTTTGGGGTGTCCCAGTTTCACCCTTCTGTCTCTGTTTGTAATAAACATTGTGGACTTGTACTGTACAGTTATGGTGAAGGGATTAGGTCCCTAACCTGAAGGTTTTTATGTATCTGATTGTATATATGTTTTTGATTATGACTGTGGCTTGTTTATGAAAGTCTTTTTGCATTTAGATTGTCACAGCTCATTGGACATCTTTTATTTACTGTTTTGGCTTCCGCCAGCCCCTTACTCTGTATTTCTGTCATTACTGTTAAGTAGGCCTTTGGTAATCACGGATTACTGGCCGGTTGCGATGCTTAAACCCATAGGGGTGGGTTTGGGTCGTGACACCTTCTCTGCTTTAGCTGGGAATTTCAAACTTCCTTTCTGAATTTGTTCTTCGATCCTGTCTCGAAAAATAATACAGTTTTAGTCGAGTGAGACCAAGAATTATGCCATTTACAATACACTTTTCCTTTAAGTTCATCTCGAGATGGAATTTTGACTCCTTTTGGTAACTTACGGAAGTTAGCTGCAAGCAAATGATCAAATATGTCATCTGCCTTTGTTAAATCGAAAGAGTATTTCCTATGAAGGTCTTTCTTTTTAAACTGCTGGTCAATTGTTGTGTCCTTATGAATTAATGCCTCACAGATCACAGGTTCTTTCCCCACAATCTCTGCTGCATCAATCTCATAATTAGGATCTCTATAATATGTCTTGTATGATGCATTATTTCGATCTTGTTCTTCCTCTAGTAATGCTTCGTACCTAGACACCTTATAAATTAGTTCCACTAAGTCTCTAAACTCAGTTGAGTCAAACTTCTTTCGAAGCCTAAACTCTAAACCATTTTGAGCCAATCTCACGAAATCTGGCTCTGGCAGGATGACCCTACATTTGTTTCGTGCTCTTTTAAACCTGGCAATAAATTGAGCAGCCTTTTCATCAGGCCTTTGGCTCAACCTTGCCAAATCTGCCATGGACACTTCTGGCTCTGTTTGGAAGAATTGGGCATGAAATGCCTCTTCCATTTGTTGCCAAGTCTGAATGGAGCCAGGCGTAAGGTTAATATACCATACGAAGGCTGCCCTTGTAAGAGAATTTGGGAACAATCTTAACTTTATGTAATCATTATTGGTAAATTCACCACATTGAGCAACAAACCTAGCAATATGCTCCACTGTTGACTGGTTTCCATTTCCATAAAAAAGGGTAAAGTCTGGTATCCTGAATCCTCTCGGGTATTCATGTACCCTATCTATCCATTATGGATATGGTTTCCTGTACACAGGAGTTTGAACCCCCCGAGCCATTGGTCTACACATCTCTCTAACAATATCAGCAATTTGGTCCTTAGGGACCATATTTTGTACTTGTTGAACCACTACTGGAGGAACAAACACAAGATTTGCTGGACAAACTTGTGCTTGAGGTCTTCTTGATCTATAGGGTGGTATATTTGGGACTGGTTGTCCCTGTGGTGCTGGCTGCTGTTGAGGGTATGGGTGGTCCCTCGGAGCCTGTCCTACGAAAGGACCTGGGAAATTTGTTGGAACAGGTGTTGTGTCTCTTCCAGTTGCAGGAAAACCTTCCAACCCCCCGGATATAAATTCGAATAAAGGATTAGTGAACCCCTTTGTGCCAAGTATGGCTTCGAACATGGGATTTGGAACCATTCTTATGCCATTTTCTTGTCCTGGGCCAGATCCACCAGTTTGCATGGCTTCACTGTTAAATACTAAGGCATTTTGACCTGCTATAGGCCTCGAAATAGGTTCATACCAAGACTGAGGTGATGGTCTTTCATGGTTTTGACTACTAGTTTGACCATTAGAATGTCCATTAATTTGCATAGGCTGTTTATCTCTAGCCAATCTTTGTTGAGGGACAATTGAAACTTCCTCCATGTGTCTTGTATTTGTTGGTTGATGGGTATTCATTCGATCCAAAAAGGATATTGCCCATCTCTCCATTGTGTTCATTAACTGCTGTCCCATGGCATCTACTAGGCCTCTCCACGGATTCATTGGCTGAGTAGATGGAACAGTGGATGGTCCAATTCCTTGGCCTCGTCCAATATTATGAACATGTGGTACTTGTTCCGAAGTACTAGTCTGTTCGACCATAGGTTCTGATAAAATAGGTGTTTTCACAGGATGTGTTATCACATCATCCTCTGGATTAGGTATTTCTACCTCTCCTTCCACACCTTCTTCGAAACGTTCATTTTCTCCTTGTCTCCTACGTCTAGCCATTTCAATTAGTCTCACTGGGCGTGCCAAAAATATATGTTGGCTTTTTGGCTTTCGAAGGTTATTTTTGTAATTGTGAGCATGCCAGCAAGGATCAATCAGCCCTTACAGAAATTTAATTGCCAACTAATTATCAGACGATTGTGTTTTAGTTCTTTCAACCTCAATGAAGAAGACTTTTACTGGTGGCTTTGTTATGAGAATTAAACAAACAATGGGTAAATAAAGAACAGTTGTAGTATTTCATTAAGTAAAATGAAAGACTTACAAAGATCTGAATCAGCCTCGTAGAGGTTTACACACTACAACAAAAAACACATTTTATAGCATTTTTTTATAACATTCTTTTGAAAATGCTATAAAATGTGATGCATTTGTGGCATTTTGTAATAAAATAGCACATGTGGAGAACATTTCAATTTTTATAACATTTAATATAATTTTAATAACTTTTCATACATGCTGTGAAATAATCCGAAAATTCAAAATTTTAATTACAATGTATAAATGCTATAAATAATGCTATCAATTATATTAAAATGAAAAGAGCCAGGTTTTTTGCGCTAAAATCTGGCGCCCTTATTTTTCACCAAACCCACTCCCAAATCTGTTTCCTATTTTTCCTCTCATTGTGATGATCAACGACAATGCTTCTAATGCTTCTAGGACTACTTCTTACTCTACGATTCTGCAATTTTGCGAAGCTTTGTGTTGTTTAAAGGTAATGTTCTCTCTCCTATGCGATTTCCTTAATCAATTATTTTATATATATATGTATGTATTGATTATAGTTTCTATTTGTTTTTGTTTATATGAAATCCTCTAAATTAATCTCAAGTACAGCAGAAAGAGAGGATTTTGGGAATATGAAATCCTCCAAATCCTCGGCGATCTGTGTCTGCAAACTCTAGGGTTCTTGAAAGTTGAGCATTCTTCAATATATATTTCAGGTCAGATTTTCGGTGAGATGAGAACCGTTTAGCATTCAGATTACACATTGATTGTCAATTTGTTTTCTTTTTCGTGTTCACCATTATTGCCATTGTCATTGGCATTGTGCGACCATCTACGCTCTACAGTTTCCAGATCAGAGTACTAGTGTGTGTGTGTGTGTGTGTGTGTGTTGGTGTGACTTGCTGAGAATTGAATGTTTCATCATTTTTCATTGTCTTCATATATGCTAATTGACGGGAATTTTCTTAAGTGTAACCGTGAAAAAGTCTTTTTGATAAATTTTTTGTGTCATTAATAATGACTCATTGTTTCATTTAATATCATGTGGGAATTTGGAATGACGGTTTCATTCAGACCAGTTGCTTAATGAGTTGTAAGTGTTCTCTTTCTTTGTCTCTGTTTTGAAATGCAATACAGTTTCCCTCCCCTTCCCTCAAATTCATGGTTTAGGAACAATGTGGCTCTTTTTTGTGGGCTTTTTGCGAGCCAACCAATTTGGTAGCAGCCTTTACAATTTTACAACATTAGAATCAATTATATAACTTTGAAATTATCCACTTCTTAACGTAGTCCACCTTGCTTTAAGTTCCACAATATTATCTGAAAAGATAAACAGAAACTTACACCAAGGGTATAGTTGTATGAAAGCTGGGAAAAACACCTCTACATTTCTTGCTCCGCGATACTTGAAAAAAAATAAAATTGAACACACTCCAAATTATAAAATAGAAAGAGCAAAAGACCAGATTCTTTTTTATTCTGATTTTCATTTTTCGTGATTTTGGAAATGCTTTGCAATACTAATCATGTGTTGATAATACTAAAAGAATCTGATAATGCTTCTTCTAATTATGTAGTAAGCAGATATGAGATGGGAAACAAAAGTAAACGTAACGGTCAAGAGAAGGTGATCATTGGAAGGAGTACCTCACAACAGAATTCTGTAAAAGATGTTTCAATGGAAACTGAGATGGATGTTTCTTTTAATGAAGTTCTAAATAGTGCTGTGTCTGAAGACCCTGAAGAGGTGAGCAAAGAAGATCGAATTGGGATCAACAAGGGGGGTGAATCTTTTTTTGCAGGTCTCATCAAAAAGAGTTTTAAAGACTTCTCGAGATCTAACCAAAGCGTGGAGACGGGAAGATCAAATGTTTGTATTAATGGCCAACCTATGTCAGATCGCGTAGTTCAGAAGGCTGAAAAGAAGGCTGGGCCTATTCAGTCTGGAAACTACTAGTAAGTACATGTACTGACCTCATATCAGATCATCTGTGTATCTTGCAAATACTTTACGATGTTGATGCAAGAGCATCAAAACTTGTGGGGCTTGCTGTATTTTTCTCCAAACCTCAGGGGTGGTTAGCGTACTTTACCAAAAATGAATATGTAATATGGAGACTTGAATGTTGTGTTGTTCATTGTAATGGTTTGAGTACAATTTCCTAATTGGTGCATCTGTTGTTGTTGTTAACCTGTGATGCTAATTGCTGTTTTTGTATTCTTTCTGCCTAATCAGGTATGATTATCGAGCTGGATTTTGGGGTGTGATGGGCCAGCCTTGCGATGGCATAATTCCCGTGAGTTCAATTACTCAATTGATGTGTAATTTTCCTAGAGTTAATTTGATCAAAGATATTGACGTGACCACATTATTATCTTGCAGCCACTTATTGAAGAATTGAATTACCCTACATAATTATTTATCCTCGTAACATATATTTCTTAATATCCCTTAACTTGTTTTTCGTTGTGCAGGTCACACAACTCTCTCCCTCCATACTAAAATCTGAGGGAGTACCTGTCTATCGCTGTGTTCAGAATCCTGGAGAGTTTGTTCTGACTTTCCCTCGAGCATATCATGCTGGTTTCAACTGTGGCTTCAATTGTGCAGAAGCAGTAAACGTAGCTCCTGTTGACTGGTTGCCTCATGGGCAGAATGCTATTGAGCTCTATCGTGAGCAAGGCAGAAAAACTACAATTTCGCATGATAAACTGTTGCTTGGGGCAGCAAGAGAAGCAGTCAAAGCACACTGGGAACTTAATTTACTGAGGAAAAATACTTCGGATAACTTAAGATGGAAGAATGTCTGTGGGAAGGATGGCATCTTATCAAAAGCACTCAAGGTAAGGTCACATATTTCTCATTACTTGTCTTGTTGCCTTTTTGCTAATCTAGATAAGTCAGATTATTTGCTGCAATAGTTATTTGCTATCTGGGTCCGATTGGGTTAATGGTAGTGTCTTAGTTCAGCAAGTTATTTGGGAATAATTGAAAGTTAACAAGCTTGAACCTGACATGCAGTCTTGATATGTTTTGTTTAATTTTTATGGTATTGAATTTGTTACTGTATGTGTCTTGTGCTAGACTCGCGTTGAAATGGAGCGGTTGAGGCGGGAGTTTCTTTGCAATCTGGTCCCCCCTTTCATCAGGTATCTTCTCTGTTAAATCCCTCTATGATTTATTTGAAAACTCACTTCAGCTGCCATCTTTTCCTGTCATGAATTTATGGAAGTCAGTTGCCCCTCCAAAAATAAAGGCATTTGGCTGGTTGGTGTGGTGGGATCGTATTGCAACCGCTGATCTCTTTCTCAGACGGCATATCATCCACACTCCCATTCAGTGTGCATTTTGCGGTAATGAAGAAGAATCAGCAGTTCACTTGCTCATTCATTGTTATTATTCCTGGAAAATTTGGTCTGAAATTGTCAATTGGTGGGGCACTGTGTGGGTCTCTCCTGGT
Organism: Camellia granthamiana; assembly: GCA_036172215.1. Lineage (NCBI taxonomy): Eukaryota > Viridiplantae > Streptophyta > Magnoliopsida > Ericales > Theaceae > Camellia > Camellia granthamiana. Next base: position 113,154,697 of record CM069906.1, read on the forward strand.
TCCCTTCAAGAATTGTTGGTTTGGTGGTTTGGCCAAAATAGAAAGCACCTGGGCAGATTTATTTGGGAAGCCATCCCTTTGGCAATTTTCTGGACCATTTGGATTGCTAGGAATGAAAAGGTGTTTAACTTTAAGGAGCCTTCTTGGGTGGATTTGGTGGAGAACATTAAGATCAAGATTGCGTTTTGGGTCAAACAATCGGTTATCCTGCCAGAATTCTCTATCTTTGACGTTCTGTCTTGCCTACATGGTATGAAGGGCTACAAAGCTAGGCTCTCAGGAAAATGAATGTGGAGATCAGATGCTTCTGTTATGTTATGGAGCTCATTTGCTGTGTTATGGAGTTCATTTCTGTGAGTTGCTGCAGTTGTTTTGGGGTGGCCTTGAATCTGCTTTGGGTTGAAAGCTGCAGCTCATGATGCTTTCATCTGTTTCAATCTGTCACAATCTGGCTTGGTTTCTGCTGGTGTGTTTTATTTGTGTGCTAGGTTTGAACCTGCTGAGAGTATGCATGATGTTAGTGTTAAGGCCTTGTATGGTGATCTGATCTGACCTGTTCTGATGGGCTGGTTTTTTCTAATTGCTGGACAAAATGGGATGGTGTTGTCTGATCTGAGCTTGCAGTTGATGAGCGTGTTGATCTGATCTGACCTGTTCTGATGGGCTGGTTTGTTCTAATTGCTGGACAAAATGGGATGGTGTTGTCTGATCTGACCTGTTCTGTTTGGATTTGAGCTTCTGGGTTGCTTTGGTATAAGTTTGAAATATTCAATTACTTAGTAATCAATCATGACCAGCAGAAACTAATGCTTGTCTTCATATATATGTTCAAGCTTGTTCCAGTTTGAAGTTCTGTTTCTCAGAGTTGTGGGGCTATTTGTGAACAAATGAAGTTAGATTATGCAATGTTGGAATAATGGGTAATGAAGGCTGCGTTGATGGTTACTGCTGGCTTTTTAAAAAAAAAAAAAAGGGGTTCGCTTAAGGGTAGCTGCTGCTGCTGATATAGTGTTGTTTTTTATTTTCCTTTTCCTTTTCTCTTTTGTTTGTTTCTGATTGGTTTCTCTCCAATCTTGGGCTCGTGCTAGCATATGATTGTGCTTCCTCTGCGGTGCCAACCTAGTTGGGATCGTTAAGGTTAGCTATGATGCTTAGTGCACTCCCGCTCTTTGTTGATGTAATGTTTGCATGTTTTGTGCTTCATATCAATAAAGTTTTTTTGCTGATCAAAAAAAAAAAAGAAGATGGAGAGCAGTTTTGATGCCACCAATGAGAGGGAATGCAGTGTATGTCTTTTTGACTTACACTTGTCTGCTGCTGGATGTCACTGTTCACCAGAGAGATACACGTGCCTGAATCATGCAAAGCATTTGTGTTCATGTTCTTGGAATGCCAAATTTTTCCCCTTCCGCTACGACATCAATGAACTAAATATCCTGCTTGATGCTTTGGAGGGGAAATTGAGTGCAGTGTACAGATGGGCAAGACTAGATTTGGGACTGGCCTTGAGTTCTCATGTTTTAAAAGGCAATCTGCAAGTCCCCGGGCTTATTGGTAATTTATCTCATTCCTCAGAAGGAAAAGTAACGAGGAAATTGAGTTCGTAACCATCTGTAGCTTACTCGAAAGAGATTGAAGGGAAATATAATGTTGGTGGAATACCAAATTCGGTTGGGATCATGGGTGGGGCATGTTTACAACAAAAAAAGGAGATGCCATTTCAGGTTGTACTGGGTTTGGAAGCTGTGAGAGCATCATCTACACCACCAAAGTCAGCAAATGAAGTCAAGGTATCAAGTGATACCTCTCAGATCAAGAAAGAATTAACCTTTAATTCGGCTACTAATTTAAGGACTCAAGTCTGTCAGCTTTCGCAAGAAGACATGGCATTCACTGACAACTTGGCTGCAGATAAACATGAAATGAAGAAGTCTTCATTTTCGGGAAGTGGTAATGTTATACTTCTTAGTGATGATGAGAGTGAGGAGTCAAGTACACCACTTTCAGAACGAGGAAAAGAAACTTCTGAAAATTGTAAAGAACATTCTCAGAGGCTGTTGGGTTCTAGTATAGTGAGTGCCAGTAATTGTACTAAAGGTTCAGCGTTGGCTGGTCCTGTGTCTAATGCTGCAGTGATGTGTCAAGGGGATGCAGACTCGTTACATGGAAAAGGTGAAAAACTTCTTGAATCCAATCCACACAGCCCTTCTTCCCACCGAGTTTCTTCTGGCACGGAAATTAATAAAAATGTTCAGGACTTTTCGAATACAAGTGAGACTGGTGATTGTAATATGACAAACGTGGGGAATTACTCTCAGCCGCCTCCACAGCCATGTGGCACTGAAATACCTAACAATGAGGATAGGCATAAGATGGGATCGAATGTCAACATAAGGTTAGCTGATGATACACAAAGTGCATCAGGAAGCCCATCTAGCACTCAAAATAATCTGGATAGATATTTTCGGCAGAAGGGTCCTCGTATTGCGAAGGTAGTGCGAAGAATCAACTGCAATGTTGAGCCTCTGGAATACGGTGTCGTGCATTCAGGAAAGTTATGGTGTGATAGTCGGGCAATTTTCCCCAAGGGTATGCTGATGTCTACAGTCCACATGTATGGTCTCTTTCTAGGCCAACATTTTAACTTCAGCATTTTTTTGTTTTGTGCAGGGTTCAAAAGCCGTGTTAGGTACATAAGTGTCTTAGATCCAACAAATATGTGTCACTATGTTTCAGAAATTTTGGATGCCAGACGAGATGGACCTCTTTTTATGGTAATAGGAACTTCATTTTGGTTTTAGAATAATGATGTAATGCTATTTTATAACCATCTCTGATTTGGTTTGTGTAAGATTTTCTTGCTGTGTATTTGCCAAATACTCTAATCTTTTTCTCGTGGGTTTATTTTTTTTGCGACGGCAAAATAGTTGTCGCAAAAAGTAGTTTAGGCAGTCGCAAATAATTTGCGACCGTTGTTTTGCCGTCGCAAAAAGTATTTGCCACCTCCACATTTGCGTCCCCCATATGCGGTCGCATAGGCCGTCGCAAAAAGTCTTTTGCGACTGTATTTTTATTATTTGCGACGGCATGTGGCGGTCGCAAAAAGTATTTTTTTTTAGTAGTGCAACATACATATATAGAAACAAGTTCTTCTATTGTTCAACTAGAAGGATTTTATTCTTTTTATATTTTAGTTTGAAACTGTGTTTTGTATAAACTTTGGATTATAAGTCATGATTAGTATTATCAACACAGAAAGCTATACCCTTGGAGTGTGTTCAATTTTACTCTTTCTATTTTTTGTGATTTTGGAAATGCTTTGAACACACCTCTACATTTTTCGTGATTAAAAAAAAATTCTTAATGGCAATTCTCCTTTGCATTTACTGTGTCACTTTGTATTTCCTTACATGCTTTTGAAAAGGAAGGAGAGTAGAGATATAAGCATTAGGTATAAATACGTTGTTTATTGATATGATTTTATTTTTATTTTTCCGTTTTAATGATGTACACTCTATTTTAAACTGATTATGATGTGTTGATTATTGTTTTGCAGTTATTAGGTTTGGAAAGAAGATGGAACCAATAGAAGTCAGCTTGGAAGTTTGTGGGTGCAGAAAAAGGAATTTGAATGTGTTATTATGTCTTGTACATACCGACATTATGACTTTAAGTTTTTGTTTTCATTTTTCTGAACGTAGTGAGAGATTGTGTTTTGGTACTTTATTAAGACAATGTTATGACAATTTTATTATTTCTTAAAATTTGTGGTGATGAGTTATTTTTCAATGATGATATTGTTTTGTATGTGATCGATGAAAATGTGTTTGTGGCATTTACAAGATTTAGGTTTCCAATAATATTGGTGTTGCAATGGATTTTTATTATATTTATAAATACTATATGATATCATTTAAAATTGCTATCATAATGAGGTGTTTGTAGCATTAAAAAAATGTTATCAAAAAGTTTGTTGGAATGCTTTATTATAACATTCTTAGTTAGTTATGATATGGTAAATTATAACATTACTAGATTGCTATTAAAACAATTTCATAGCATTAACAAAATGTTATCCTTTGGTATTTTTAGTAACTTTTAACTATTTCATAGCATTCAAAAATTGTTATAATACATTTACGATAACGTTCAACGATAACATTCAATAAATGTTATTAAAAACGATACACTTTTAATAACATGGGCAAACATAGCATTCCAACGAATGCTATTGCTTACTTTTGATAGCATTCATCGAATGCTATAAAATGTGGTTTTTGTTGTAGTGACAACAACAATCTACTTGAAATATACTCCTATGAACGAAATGCAGTGCAGGAATTTGAAGTACAGAAATGTAAAGAACAAGAAATGTAAAACTGGAAAATAATGTAAATTAAAACTGGTTTTCTAGATTTGAGTCTGGGGGACTTTTCTGGGGCCTTCTTTGCTATTTATACTCCTCAAGGATGACCATCGAACTGCATTTCCAATCGTCGAATTGCTCCTCCATGATCGCTGATCATGTTGCCTTATAGTTAGCTTCACTGTGCCATCACTTGCAGTTAGGCTTCCATCTTAATTTTGAATTTAAATGTGAGTAACCGTTGAAGCCACATCACTTTATATCTCTTTGTTGATCCAATACTATGCAGATCTTGTAAATCCAATACTGACTGCCACATGTTCGATCATGATTGAAAACTTGAATAGTCTTCCTGTATTGCCCTTATCCAGCCATGCGTTGAATTGTAATTGGCTTATACAAAATATGTAGCCAACAATATCTAATTACTACACATATGATGAAAAATCTGTACAACAATAATACTCTCGAAAAACCTCTGAAATTTGGATTTACTGGTTGAGTTACTTTTGCAATTGCTGAACAGTAAGTTCTTCTATGTTTTAACATCATATTTCAGATGATTAATCACTTCATACACTAAGATGTATCTATTATTTGGATGTTTTCATTTATTTTTTCTTAAGAATATTTATAGCGATCCCGGTTTTCCCTTTCTGTATTTGCTGTATTCCGGACTTTGGTTCCGTGGAGTTGGTAGTTGTATCTATCTTATTGTCGTCCTTTCATTCCATTTGTTTGAGTTTTAGGATATGCGGGGCATGTTTCAAGCAGGTGGGTTGAGCCTTGGTCTAAAATCTTGTTGCTAGGTTTTTGGTCGTTCCGCTCGAGCGGGTCGTCTAGCGCTCGAGCGGGTCGTCTAGCGCTCGAGCGGATATTGCACACTCCCAGTATTTTTGTGCTCTGCAAAACTTCTGCAGGTGTGATTTCTACGCTCGAGCGGATTTCCTGTGCTCGAGCGGGTCGCGCTCGAGCGGGCTTGTTGCCGCTCGAGCGGGTAGTGCTTTGTCTGTGAAAGTTCTGGGAGGGGAAGATCTACGCTCGAGCGGACTGGTTTTCGCGCTCGAGCGGATGTGTTTTGTTCTTGTGTCTTGGCGCTCAAGCGGGCCTTCTTGTGCTTGAGCGTGTTCAGATTTTTGTGCTTGACGCTCGAGCGTCCTGTTCTCCGCTCGAGCGAGAATGTCGTGTATCAGAAGGCAGTTAGGCATTTTTGAATCACTTTTTGCATTCTCTCTCTCTCTCTCTCTTACTTTCCCAAAACCAATTTCGAGAGCCTCTCTCTCTAGAAACTCTCTTCTCTCTGGGGTTTGATCTAGTTAGAGTACTTCCCTCTCCTTCGGCCTTTGTAAAAGTTGTGTTGATCGTCGAGGGCTTCGTTTTGATCCAAAAAGTTTGGAGTTTGGAGCACGGAGCACTTTGGTTTTGGTCTTTTCTCCATTTGAGCTCTAACTTCGAGGTAGGGATATCCTACTCCATCTTATGAGCTTTGTCTTTGAATTTTGGTATTTCGATATGTTGGGGGTTGTTGGGAAATTTCGAGAAAGTTTGGGGCCATTGTGTAATTTTCAAAAGAGGGGTTTTCAAAGTTTAAAACCTTTATGTATGTGATATATTGGAAAATGGACTTGGTGTTGGATTTTTGATGAAAATGGGACCTTAGGGTTGATGTGAGAATTATGGGAAAATGCCCTAATTTGTTGGTAAATTAATTTGTATAATTAATTTCGGGACATGAGAAATTGAATTGAGAATTATTGGAATTGGGAAGACGTGGGATGAAAGGGTGTAGTTGGATTAATTTATCGCTCACCTAGATGTAATGTTGATATTTTATTCATTTGGTGCGTTTATTTCCTGTTTAGAAATAACTACTTTGGGCTATCGGTGGAGGATAGTCGTGATTGTTGTAGACAATGCATGATGATTAGGCAAACTAAAACTAATCAATGGATTGTGTCATCGAATATGACGGTTGAAAGAATACATTAACTTTATGTATTGATTGATGATGTATATGATAATTGTTTATATGCATTGTGTTGTGTGGGAGGAGATAGGGGATGTACTCCACGGTTTAGGGGAAGATAGGGGATGAACCTCTAAACCGGTTAATGTTTGGGAGAAGATAGGGGATGGACTCCGGTGATACAGCTCATATGCTTATCCGTTGAAATGTCGATATAGCTCATATGCTTATCTACGGAAGTGTTGATATAGCTCATATGCTTATCTATGGAAGTGTTGATATAGCTCACATGCTTATCTATCGAAGTGTTGATATAGCTAGTATGCTTATCTATTGTGAAATGGAAAATGTTTAACATGAATTACTATCTCATGTAAGTGTTTGGCCAGGTTCTGAGCCATAATTATGAATTGAGAATTGGATAAGAAGTGGAAAGTGAAATGTAATATGGACATGATTGTCATTGAACTGTAACACAGTATAAGTTGGAATATAAGTGTGGACCATCTATTGAATGCTATTATTTTAGTCATTGTTTATAGTTGGTTTAGTGTGTTTCTACTAGGCTGTGGCTCACCCTATATGGGACATCATTTTCAGGTACAGGTAGCATGCCACCTCCAAGGACATAGCTTGGGAGGCTTGGGACTGTTGGACTGTTTTGTGTTTTTGGTTGTATTACATGTATATCAAGCCAAGGGCTTTCTTTGCATAGAGCTAGCACTCTCTTTTTGTAACCAAGTGTTGACTTGGAAAGTTGTAAGCCTTTAGGGCATTTACTTTTGATGTCAACATGTAATACACTTTTGTAAAGAATATTCTGATGGAATATATTTATGCTTATTTCTCTTATGTCTAAGCATGCTATTGTTGGAGGAATTATGGGTTTATTTTGAGGGCGTTACAACTTGGTATCAGAGCGTACCGGGTTCGAATACTTTGGGTACGTGGGAAGTGATTAGTATCACAATGGGTTTGTCTCGCTTGTTAGGGACCTATGTGTGACATTATGTGTTTATTTGATAACATATTTATGTGACTATGTGGGTATGAGATTTAGTTTCTAGGATGTTGATTGGATCCTTGGGTTTCTGTGAGTCTTGTTGGAAAGGCACTTGATCAATGTTGTTTCTAACCGAAACTCTAGTAACGCCTCTGGACTATCATTATCCGGAAATGAAATTCGTAAGTGCTTATGTGTTTATGTGCTTACGTGGAGTGAATTACAGTTGTCCATGTATTAGGATGCGAGTGTTTAGTTTTGGCACATTTATGAATGTGCTAATGTTCTTCGTTACCTTTATTAGGATGTCAGGACGAGGAAGAGATGGTAGACGTGGCAGGCGTGGTAGGCAGGAGATGCCTTTACCGGGTGATATTCCGGCACAGCAGGAGGGGGTTGGCCAGGCCAATGTGGCCGAGCCAGCAGGTCAGGGGGCTATGGGCGCTCTAGCCCGAGGGATAGCCGATGCTTTGAGGGAGTCTATGGGTATTCTCAGAGCTGAGAATCCAATTTAGGCTCCAGTGCAGGCCCAGGTTGTTGAGGCAGGGCCTTCCTTCTTGAAGAGGGAGTTCTTCCGGTCTAACCCAGACGGGTTTGTTGGGGATCCAAAGGAGCCACTTAAAGCTGACGAGTGGTTGGAACAGATGAGTAAGACGTTCGAGATGCTTGGCATCGAGGACGGGGCATTGAAAGTGACCTTGGCATCTTTCCAGCTTAAGGGGGATGCGGGTCAGTGGTGGAAGTTCATCAAGGGTCGTATTGCTGGCATGTGGGAGACTTTTGTGGAGGCTTTTTAGGAGAAGTACTTATCTCCTGCAGTCAGGGAGAAGTTGAGAGACCAGTTCTGCCAGCTTTTACAGTTAAGTTCTTCAGTGGCCGAGTATGAGGCTGCTTTTACTAGCTTGTCCAGGTTCGCACCTGAACTTGTGGCGTCCGAGGAACGCCGCTGTATCAAGTTTGAAAAGAGGTTGAGGCATGGCCTTAAGATGAGAGTTGGGGGTTCTATGATCCGAGACTATGGGCGCTTGGTTGATGCTGCAGCCCATATGGAGATCATGATGCAGGAGGAGGAGGGACAGAGAGGCTCCAAGAGGAGCCAGGATGGCCAGGGTGATGGCAGGAGGCAGAGGGGTTCTAACTCTCAGCAGTCTCAGAGTGGGGTTGCTAGATCGACCTTTCCAGTGCCGAGTGCAGGCTCGGGGAGAGGCAATCAGGGAGATTTCACCTGTTACAAGTGTGGTCAGCTGGGCCACAAGGCTTCAGTTTGCCCACAGAGGGGAGGAGGTCAGAGAGCTGATTCATCTTCAGCTAGACCGCAGAGCCAGAGTCAGGGTAGGGGCTAGCCTTTGTCTTGTTATCAGTGTGGTCAGCCTGGGCATCCGAAGAGGTTTTGCCCACAGTTGAGTGCCACTTCAGGCGCGTCTGGTTCTAGGCAGACGCAGGGTTTTCAGCCAGCTCAGTCTGTGCAGGCCTCGAGGGCCAATCCGGGAGCTTCGTCGTCCCAGTCTGTGCAACAGTCATATGCTCCGAGGGGTAAGCAGGTGGATCAGGGGCCTACTGGGCGCATGTATGTTGTTACCGCGCAGGATCTTGTACCTGCTCCACCAGTTGTGAGAGGTACCTTCTTGTTTTGCAACTCGGTTGCCAGTGTATTGATTGATACGGGTGCATCTCATTCTTTTGTATCTGCTGCATTTACATCTGTTTTGGGATTGGAGTTGGCACAGTTAGCATCTCCTATTTGTGTAGTGTCACCTGTTGGGGGTGAGTTGATTTTGAAACAAGGATGTAGGGGTTGTGATATAGAGGTCACCGATCGCTGGCTTTCGTTCCCTTTTGTAGTGATGCCCATGTTGGGATTCGATGTTATTTTGGGTATGGACTGGCTATCGTCATACCGGGCTGTTATCGATTGCTACCGCCAAAGGGTCACAGTTTGTACCTTGAGTGGGGATTGTTTCCATTTTCTGGGGGATCGGGTTGGTAGTGTGTTGCCACCGGTGTATGATCCGCGAGGGCAGAGTGAGCTTAGTGGTCTACTTGCTAGCTTTCTGAGTAATGAGTGTGGTGAGACCCAGACTGTGTTACCGAGAGTGGTTTGTGAGTACTCGGACGTCTTCCCCGAGGATCTCGTTAGTTTGCCCCCTCATTGAGAGATTGAGTTCTCTATTGATCTAGTGCCCGGCACGGCGCCGATTTCTATGGCACCTTACCGTTTTGCCCCAGCCGAGTTGGTTGAGTTAAAGGTTCAGCTCCAAGAATTGCTAGATAAGGGCTTTATTCGCCCTGGTGTTTCATCGTGGGGAGCACCGGCCCTCTTTGCTAAGAAGAAAGATGGCGCCTTGAGACTTTGTATCGACTACCGGAAGTTGAATCGGGCTACGATTAAGAATAAGTATCCTATGCCCTGTATAGATGATCAGTTTGACCAGTTGAAGGGGTCCCGTTGTTTCTCTAAGATGGACTTGAGATCGGGTTACCACCAATTGAGGGTCAAGGAGGAGGATATTCCTAAGACGGCATTCCGTACGCGGTATGGCCATTATGAGTTTCTGGTGATGCCATTTGGGCTCACTAATGCACCGGCAGTCTTTATGGACTTGATGAACCGGATCTTCCGGGAATTTTTAGATCGCTTTGTGGTCGTCTTCGTGGACGACATTCTAATCTATTCGCCTTTTGAGGAGGAGCACGAGGAACACTTGAGAGTGGTGCTTCAGTTGCTTAGAGCCCATAGGTTGTATGCCAAGTTTGGGAAGTGTGAGTTCTGGCTAGGAGAAGTCAAGTTCTTAGGCCATGTGGTTTCCAGAGAAGAGGTGTCCGTTGATACATCCAAGATTGAGGCAGTGCAAGATTGGGCACAGCCTAAGAGTGTGTTTGAGATCCGTAGTTTTCTAGGATTAGCTGGGTATTACCGCCGGTTTGTGAAGGATTTCTCCAGGTTAGCTTCGCCATTGACTAGACTGACTCGGAAGGGAGTCAAATTTGTATGGAGTGAGACTTGTGAAAAGTTCTTCCAAGAGCTGAAAGTTAGATTGACCATCGCTCCGGTCTTGATTATTCCGGAGAGAGAGTTGGGTTATGCGGTCTATTGTGATGCCTCATGAGAGGGTTTGGGTTGTGTATTGATATAAGAGGGGAAAGTGGTTGCCTATGGCTCACGTCAGTTGAAAATACACGAGAAGAATTACCCTACACATGACCTAGAGCTAGCAGCAGTGATCTTTGCCTTGAAAATCTGGAGGCACTACCTTTATGGTGAGAGATTTGAGGTGTTCTCGGATCATAAGAGTCTGAAATATCTGTTTACACAGAAAGACTTGAACTTGAGGCAGAGGAGGTGGATGGAGTTTATGGAGGATTACGACTTCGAGTTGCACTATCATCCGGGGAAGGCCAATGTTGTGGGCGATGCCCTCAGCAGGAAATCCATTAGTGATGTAGTTTGTATAGCCATTCGGGAGTAGGAGATGTTAGGTGCGCTTGGCGAGTTTGATTTGTTTCTGGGTGAATCCGTTGAGGCTGCGGCCTTGTTTTCTGTTGTTGCTCAACCTACACTTGTTACTCGAGTGTTAGAGGCACAGAGAGGTGACCTTGAGGTAGAATCCCTTCGAGAGAAGATCTCCAGTGGGAAGGTTGAGAAGGGTTTGACGGTGTATCCCGACCAGAGTGTGAGATACCGAGACCGTTTGTTTGTGCCGGAGTCCTACCGAGAGGAGGTACTCCGAGAGTTTCATCATTCACGCCTTGTGGTGCATCCAGGAGGCACTAAGATGTATTGGGATTTAGGTCGCCAGTTTTGGTGGCAGGGTATGAAGAGAGATGTGGCAGTTTTTGTGTCTAAGTGCCTTATTTGTCAGCAAGTGAAGGCCGAACATCAGAGGCCAGCGGGTTTGTTACAACCCTTGCCTATTGCTGAGTGGAAGTGAGAGCATGTCACTATGGACTTCGTTGTAGGTCTTCCGAGGACTCAGCGTGGTAGTGATGCTATTTGGGTGGTTGTAGACCGGTTGACTAAGTCGGCGCACTTCATTCCTATGCGCGTGAGAGATTCGGTCGATCATCTTGCCAACTTGTATATTCGGGACATAGTGAGGTTGCACGGGGTCCCAGTGACAATTGTCTCAGATAGAGATCCTCGTTTTACTGCCAGGTTGTGGCAGAGTTTGCAGAGTACCTTGCGTACTAAGTTGACCTTTAGTACGGCTTACCATCCTCAGACTGACGGGCAGTCCGAGCGTACTATTCAGATCCTTGAGGATATGCTTCGGGGTTGTGTCCTTGACTTTAGTGGGACGTGGGAGAGGCACTTGCCCTTGGTGGAGTTTGCCTACAACAACAGTTTTCAGTCTAGTATCGGTATGGCACCGTTTGAGGCCTTGTATGGCCGACCTTGTAGGTCTCCAGTTTGTTGGGCTGAGGTGGGTGATGCACCTTTGTTGGGCCCGGAGTTAGTGAGGGAAATGACGGAGAAGGTTGAGCTTATTCGTAGGAGGCTTGTTACAACCCAGAGTCGCCAAAAAAGTTATGCCGATCGTAGGAGGAGGCCTTTGGCATTTGAAACGGGTGATCATGTTTTCTTGAAAATATCACCTAGGCGAGGTTTGATGAGGTTTGGGAAGAGCGGAAAGTTATCCCCTCGGTTTATCGGTCCCTTTGAGATCCTTGAGAGGATTGGGGAGGTTGCTTATCGTTTAGCTTTGCCACCGCAGTTATCCGGGGTACATAACGTGTTTCATGATAGTATGCTTCGGAAGTACGAGCCGGATCCATCGCACGTGTTGGATTGGACTGACTTAGAGGTAGATGAGGATGCCTCGTATGAGGAGAGACCGGTTCGGGTCTTGGATAGACGGAATCAAGTCTTGCGAGGCAAGACCATTCCCTTGGTAAAAGTCTTGTGGAAACATCACGGGGTGGAGGAAGCCACTTGGGAACGTGAGTTGGAAGTCCGTGAGAAATATCCGGACATGTTTGTTGATGTATAATCATACGTTGGTAATTTTGTAATAACGTTGAACTTTAAGAGCATTATATATGTCTTAAGTTGTAAAACATTGTGAATGTTTTGATTTATGAAAGAATTGTAGAACTTGCCTTAAAATGGAAGTTTGTTATAACATTGTATATGTTGAATGTATTGTAGAAATGGAGATACATCATAAATGTTGAATATGATGTGGAATTGTGAAACATGTATGTAGAAATTGTTGAATTTCGAGGAAAACATGTTGTTAATACAGATTGAGGTATGTGGCAAATTGCCCCTTGAATAGAGGTGGAATGACCGAAAATGGGTCGAGTTGTTAAGTTTTGCATTATAATAATATTGGGAATTGAGAAAATCTTGTTTTTGAAAAACTTGTATTTAATTTCGGGGACGAAATTCTTTAAGGGGGGAAGGTTATAGCGATCCCGGTTTTCCCTTTATGTATTAGCTGTATTTCGGACTTTGGTTCCGTGGAGTTGGTAGTTGTATCTATCTTATTGTCGTCCTTTGATTCCATTTGTTTGAGTTTTAGGATATTTGGGACATGTTTCGAGCAGGTGGGTTGAGCCTTGGTCTAAAATCTTGTTGCTAGGTTTTTGGTCGTTCCGCTCGAGCGGGTCGTCTAGCGCTCGAGCGAATATTGCACACTTCCAGTATTTTTGTGCTCTGCAAAACTTCTGCAGGTGTGATTTCTACGCTCGAGTGGATTTCCTGCGCTCGAGCGGGTCGCGCTCGAGCGGACTTGTTGGCGCTCGAGCGGGTAGTGCTTTGTCTGTGAAAGTTCTGGGAGGGGAAGATCTACGCTCGAGCGGATGTGTTTTGTTCTTGTGTCTTGGCGCTCGAGCGGGCCTTCTTGCGCTCGAGCGTGTTCAGATTTTTGTGCTTGACGCTCGAGCGTCCTGTTCTCCGCTCGAGCGGGAATGTCGTATATCAGAAGGCAGTTAGGCATTTTTGAATCACTTTTTGCATTCTCTCTCTCTCTTTTACTTTTCCAAAACCGATTTTGAGAGCCTCTCTCTCTAGAAACTCCTTTCTCTCTAGGGTTTGATCTAGTTAGAGTACTTCCCTCTCCTTCGGCCTTTGTAAAAGTTGTGTTGATCGTTGAGGGCTTCGTTTTGATCCGAAAAGTTTGGAGTTTGGAGCACTTTGGTTTTGGTCTCTTCTCCATTTGAGCTCTAACTTCGAGGTAGGGATATCCTACTCCATCTTATGAGCTTTGTCTTTGAATTTTGGTATTTCGATATGTTGAGGGTTGTTGGGAAATTTCGAGAAAGTTTGGGGCCATTGTGTAATTTTCAAAAGAGGGGTTTTCAAAGTTTAAAACCTTTATGTATGTGATACATTGGAAAATGGACTTGGTGTTGGATTTTTGATGAAAATGGGACCTTAGGGTTGATGTGAGAATTATGGGAAAATGCCCTAATTTGTTGGTAAATTAATTTGTATAATTAATTTCGGGACATGAGAAATTGAATTGAGAATTATTGGAATTGGGAAGACGTGGGATGAAAGGGTGTAGTTGGATTAATTTATCGCTCACCTAGATGTAATGTTGATATTTTATTCATTTGGTGCGTTTATTTCCTGTTTAGAAATAACTACTTTGGGCTATCGGTGGAGGATAGTCGTGATTGTTGTAGACAATGCATGATGATTAGGCAAACTAAAACTAATCAATGGATTGTGTCATCGAATATGACGGTTGAAAGAATACATTAACTTTATGTATTGATTGATGATGTATATGATAATTGTTTATATGCATTGTGTTGTGTGGGAGGAGATAGGGGATGTACTCCACGGTTTAGGGGAAGATAGGAGATGGACTCCGGTGATACAACTCATATACTTATCCGTTGAAATGTCGATATAGCTCATATGCTTATCTACGGAAGTGTTAATATAGCTCATATGCTTATCTATGGAAGTGTTGATATAGCTCACATGCTTATCTATCGAAGTGTTGATATAGCTAGTATGCTTATCTATTGTGAAACGGAAAATGTTTAACATGAATTACTATCTCATATAAGTGTTTGGCCAGGTTTTGAGCCATAATTATGAATTGAGAATTGGATAAGAAGTGGAAAGTGAAATATAATATGGACATGATTGTCATTGAACTGTAACACAGTATAAGTTGGAATATAAGTGTGGACCATCTATTGAATGCTATTATTTTAGTCATTGTTTATAGTTGGTTTAGTGTGTTTCTACTGGGCTGTGGCTGATCCTATATGGGACATCATTTTCAGGTACAGGCAGCATGCCACCTCCAAGGACATAGCTTGGGAGGCTTGGGACTGTTGGACTGTTTTGTATTTTTGGTTGTATTGCAAGTATATCAAGCCAATGGCTTTCTTTGTATAGAGCTAGCACTATCTTTTTGTAACCAAGTGTTGACTTGGAAAGTTGTAAGCCTTTAGGGCATTTACTTTTGATATCAACATGTAATACACTTTTGTAAAGAATATTCTGATGGAATATATTTGTGCTTATTTCTCTTATATCTAAGCATGCTATTGTTGGAAGAATTATGAGTTTATTTTGAGGGTGTTACAATGTTTATTTTACAATCTTATAATTTAATGTATATCATATAACGATAATCCAACTATAACATATTTATATTTAATTTTTCAATAAGTTTTATATAATTTCTATTTCCATATATTTTTAATTTTAAAATGAATATAAAAGAAAATTAAATAGTTAGAATTACTTTTAATTTTATATTACTAATTCTTCTTCTAATTTAACTATTATTTTTAATATCAAAATGAATATTTATTTTATTATCTTATAATTTAATATATATGATACAAAATTATTATATGATAATTACACTTTTATAATATAATAGAACTAAAATTATCAAAATATACAAATAATTTAACTAAAATTAATACATATATATATATATGTATATATAAATATTTAAGTAATACTTTTATAAAATAATAGTCACAATATTATCAAAATAAATAATTAAAATCATGTTTTAATTTTAATTTAATACATATTGTACTATTAAATATTTTTAAAAACTAACACATGTATTGTACAGATGGTCAACTACTTAATTAAAAGATAATTTAGGAATTATATTTTAAAAATATTAACTATTCTTCCTCAAAGAAATGAGGGCACGTCACAACCCACCAAACAAAAAGTGGTAGCATTAATGATGTGATAGTGGGTCTCACCCATTACTACAGTTCTACTGTGTCTTTTAAGTGTATATCAACTCATTAGTGGTGTTTTAGTGTATCATTTTTAATTTTTAATTTTTTTTTTAAGTGCATATCAACTCATTAGTAGTGTTTTAAAGTATCATTTTTAATGGTACGTAGCATTGCTGCCAAACAAAATTCCCAACATATCCCCCAACGCAAATACGTCCATCCATCCAATCTAATCTTCATCTCATCCTCACCTCTCTTTCTTTCCTTTCTTTTCTTTTCTTTTCTTTTTCATTTTCTTTTGAGTGGTTGCTAAAAACAAACCCTTCCAATAATGGAAGTGGGACGAGGCTATGGCTGAAGAGGTAGTTTTCCTCAACTGGAAATAGTACCTGAAAGTGGGCCTCCCCTCCCTCTCCCCTCCTTTTTTCCCTCTTTTTCTCTCTCTACCTCTCCCTTAATTATCTCTCAGCCCAGTTGCCCCAGGCCCACCTACCTCTCTCTCTCTCTCTATCTCTCTCTCTCTCTAAATGCATAGGTGTGTATGTATATATATTGGACAGAGAATGTGAATCATGTGTAGCCCTAGGCCCACTTACTTTATAATCTTAATACCTTGCCTCTCTTTCCACCTAATTCTTCTTCTACCTCCCATGTACTTCAATGCTTTTACTTTAAGGGAAAAAAATTTCTTGCAATGAATTTAAGGATCTTTATGAATGAAAAAAGATTTATTGTAACTCATATATGCTAGGAATTTTTGCTGCCTAGGTTGGTGGCAGCTAGGGTTGCAAATGAATTAAGCCGAACCAAGTTTTGCTAAGCTCGAACTCGAGTTGTTTACTTATCGAGCTCATTTATTAAGCTCGAGCTCGGCTCGATGAGAAACTGGACTCGAGTTTAGCTCGGCATGTTAACATTAATGAAACTCGAGCTCAGCTCAGTTCGGCTCGATAATTTTTTTTAATATTATTTATATTATTTAATATATAAATAATGTATTTATACAATTATTTGTATATATTTATATATTATTTATATTATTTAATATATAAATAATATATTTATTATATAATTTAAATAAAGATGAACGAGCTGAGCCGAGCCGAGCCAAGCTTATTCATGAACAGTTCGGTTCATTTGTAGCCCTAGTGGCGGCATAGGAAGGCAAAACCTTGTAAAATATTTATAAGAGAGAAATGTTTTAGAAATCTTAAATATGATGATTAAATTTAACTTTAATGATATGATAGGTAATTGAGTCTTAGATAATTAAATTTTAAACTAATTAATAACTGACAATGAGTAGTTCATATTTAAAAGTCATACTTTAAGGATTTCAAATTTAACCTATTTAAAATTCGAAGGGCATTTTATTTTCTTTTTTGATTCATAAGGGCATTTAGAGTTTTGCCAGCACAAGGTAAAATTTAGTGATTTAGGCAATTTGCATCATATAAGAAACTTGACTTTGAAATATTTTAACATGTGACGTCTGACTACGTTGCTACTTAGAAATTTCGTGCAATATGAATGGTAGAAAATCTTGTTGCTTTTCGTAAATGTTGTTAACTCAAGCCACAAGTTCATGGCATTTCCTCATTTTTGCACAATGAAGAAGTGTTCTAATTATGATGCATTTTGGGCACAAGGAAAGTCTAGTTGTATGAGTGTGAAAGGGCAACAATACAAGTGCACAAGCAAGGAATTAACTTTGTTGTTGATTTCCTTCTTAAGCTCCGACTACAACATTGCCTTTTTTATTAAGCAATAAATAAACCAACCAAAGCAATGCCAATTACGGTTTTTCCAACCACCCAAACTTCTTTTATTTTTATTTATTTATATTATTTTTTTCCGCATAAAACAAAGTCCATGTAACTTTTTTGTATATTTAATTTTGGATTTTCTACACAAGGAACTTTAAATTGTATATACCTCGACTAGTAAGCTTACTTTTTATGGGTTAGATAAACATAGTTATGGAAACAATAATAAGTCAAAAGTTGTGTGAATTGAGAACACAAGGGCTTGAGTAAGGTAATATTTCTACAACCATCACCATACAACTACAAGGAATGGAAAGTAATGTAGTTTGAGACGAAGATGATACAACACAAGGACCAAAATTGACATTGCTTAAAGTAATGTGAGAAAACCAAGAATGGACCTAGAAGGAAGGCAAGAGGGGGCGATTGCCCCTCTTGCGATTTGAAAAACCTCTGTTATAATAGTAGTATTAATTAGGACTGTGTATAGGGTTATTCGAACTGTCCAATCCTCATATAAATAAGCGATTTCGCAGACACAATATGGATGGATGCGGTTTGAAATATAATATGATTGTGGATTGTGGGCGGGTTGCGGGTTTAACCCACACCCGCAAGAACTTGCTCGCACTTAGACTTTTTAAAAAAAAAAAAAAAACTAGACCGTTGTTATTTATTATTGTATTTTGGATGAATGTAAAAATTAATGAATAATTACTTTTAGGTAAGCTTAGAATTTTGAATAATTTTACTTTAATTGGATTGTTGGGTAGTAAATAGTGAATGAGATTGATAATCTAATTTAGGATTTTGAAAGATATGTTTGTATTAGTTTATGATTTGATTTAAAAGTTTAAGATTTTGAATGATTTGTTTGTGTTAGAAATTGATTTTGTTGTATTTTTAATTTTATAAGTTTTAATTCATTAATTATTAATGTTGGAGCATTTTAGAAAATGGGTGACAAATGGCCCAAAATAAATATTTACAAAATGGAGAAAAAAAGGGCTCCAAAATAAATTTTTAAAGAAAAAAGTCCAATATGCACATTGGCCGCAACTGTCCGCACATCCACGAACCCTATCCGCATAAACCGCAGCCCGCACTATAGGCGGTTGTGGGTTGAATTTTTCCCAAACCTCATACATGCAGGCGGGTCCAAACCAATCCGCAAACCGTCCAAAACCGAACCACGATCACCTCTAGTATTAAATATAATTATTTCCAAATTATAGAGGTTCGCTCTCTCTAAATTTTTTTTTAATACAAATTTTAAGTGATTTTTCTCTTAATTTAAAAAAAATTTAAGTGGGTGTCTCTCTATATCTATAAAACAATGGATCAAAGTATAAAATTAGATAAAATATAAATTTTTTTTTTATAACTACCATTGATAATAGGCCCTATTTCTAAATAGTAAAACAATGTATGAGCTAGTTATTTGTGTATATTTTTATTTTATTTTTGCTTTTTATATGTTAACAGAAAATTGATATTACAATCTATATTTTTTATTTAAAATTTTTATTAGCATGTATATTTTCGCCCCTATATAAAAATTCTAGGCCTGTCCCTGGAGAAAACATTACACTAAAAATCACTTGAAAAAAATAAAAAAGAAAAAAAAATTTGTCCCAGAGGTGGACATGCAAACCACAAGTTGAGCATAAAAGTCTCATGTGTAAAGGGGAAGATTTTATTGAGTTTAGGCCTTATTTGTTTTCAGTGCTAGAATAGAGGGAATTAATAGTAAGGGGATTGATAGTGATGGGATTAAATAAAATTGTATTTATTTTGATGATAGTTGTTAGTGTAGGAATTGTTAAATTATTTTTATATAAAATAATAAAACAAATAAAAAATATAAAAAATTAAACATTAATATTTTAAAAAAAATTCCCAATATATAAAAAATAAAAAAATTTCTAATCCCCTCACTATTTTTCTAATACCATCTCCACCTCCTCTATCTCAATCCCCATTCCAACCTTCATCTATATCACCTTCTCCATCCTAATCCCCTTCCCAACTCTACAAACAAACACAATATTAAATAACCCCACCTCCATCCTAATTCCCTCCCATCTATTTAACCCCAAAACAACCGGGCCTTAGTTTGTTGAGAATGTGAGTGTGACGTATTGATGATGCAAAGTATATATATACGGCCTCTGGTGGCACTTGATGATGCATATGTTGTACAAAATATATATTTTAATAAAAATAAATAGATTTATATTTCATTAAATTTAGATCATAGAATCAGAAATGATAGAATTTCTTTATGTCTGAGATTACAATTTGATGTACATAAATATATATAAAATAAATATTTTGAAATAAAATAGTAAACTGAAATAAGAAATAAAAAGCAAATCAAAACCCGTGTGATACTATAGTTTTTTTAAAACAAATTTATCGCTTCCCGATGGGTGTTAGAGATATGCTGGTGCCTGTTTCCCAAGGTACAACGGTCAAAACCAGCTTACGTAGAAGTACCTTCTGAATAGTTTCGGTAAACTTGACTATAGTAGCACACTCTCTTTAACAGGAACCAAAAAATGGACGAGCAAAGAAGATAAGAAAATTTTGCTTTGATATAAAAACCATATCTAAGTAAATGATCTCAAAACACCATCTCCATTTTTCAGTTTAAAAATCTCTTCTAAAACATACATCTAAGTTGGAGGGGTGAAAAATCTAGAAATTTCCAAAATGTTGATTTGTGATTATGTATCAATTTTAAACAGTAAATATCAATCCCAATCAAACAATCAAGACAAATCGACACAACGATTTTAACGTGGAAAAACCACAATTGGAGCACCTCCAATTGTGATAAAAAATCACGGGCCAAAACCACAAAACAATCTACTAAGAAGACAAAAAGAATTACACAAGTGCATTCTCAATTACTTAGTGAATCCACGTCCGAATTGAACCAACCCCTATATGTCTCTTCCACCATGGTCTTCACCTCAGAATTTTCTTGCCCAAGATTAAATCCACAACGTCTGTGGGGATATATTTGCTGAGTACCAACACATGGCAAAGGTGACGCCGACATGTTAGCCGAGGTGCCACGTGTTGTGGTAGTTACGCCGAGGTGATTTCGGAGTTGCCGAGGTTATCTCCGAAGATATCGGAAGCCGAGATAAGTGGATAAAGGACAAGAGTCCTAGATCGAGAGAAGACTTCAGTTTGGGTAAAGATGAAACTCTTAGAGGGTTTATCCTAATCCCACTGGGAGTTCCAGATTAGCAGTAATCCTGAGTCCATTGGAGTTAGGCTCCTATTGGGACTAGGATTGTATTGGCTATAAAAGAAAGGCATCCCCATGGGTCTAAGGTATGTTTTTATATACTCAAGCTTGTGAGTTGAATACTTGATTATCTTTGAGAGATATACTGACTTGATCGTCAGAGTGCCCCCGGGTGGAAGAACTACCGCCGGAGCCTTTTCTTTCCATGCAGGACAGCAGGGTGCCATTTATTTTGCTTGTGTTCTACAGCTGAATTACTAAGGAGGGCAGTGTGATCAGAAAATCACTCACACAATTTGGCGCTGTCTGTGGGAAGTAAAGACGAATAGATGGCCAGTAACGCACAAAATGAGAAGGTTGGGGACGACGCTCCCGCTGGGAGTGGTAGGCCTATCGACCTTGACGCCGAAAGAGACAACCACAATGAAGAAACCCACAACCAGGGGAATGGAGGAAAAAACGTCGGCCAGGAGGGCGACACCTCAAAGAAGACGGACCAGGACAGATACTACAACGAAGGTAACCTCCAGGTATGGAGGGATAGGTGCCTACGGAGGGATGAGGAAGTAAAAGATTTGGCAGACAAATTGGCAGACCAATAGTCGGTCGTCAATTTCATGATGCAAAACAATGTCATGCAGCCGCCGTACCCACTGCAGGACACGCCAATTCCAGCAGTTAATACTCAGAAGGAAGGAAGGAAAATAATTCCTGAGGCACCACAACACACCAGGAGCAAAAGACACTCTCACCCACCTTCCGGGGAGGTCGGGCAAGAGGAACCAAGACAACAGAGGTCCCAGAGGACGTATCATACGAAGGATTAGGAGCGCAAAGAACATCGGCGTATTCGAGGGTAGGCGCTCTGCTTTGACACAACCCACAGAGAAAGATCAAAACGGGCCCATCACGAGGCCGAGAGTAGTGTGCCGAAGAGACTGAAGTCCATAGATAGCCGGGCTCCAGGGAGGAGTAAAGAAGACTTGAGAAACTACCTCAAGAGGAAGGAACAGAACGCTGAAGGCGAGGTAACCTCACCCGTGAAGCCAAGGACACCGTTCTCGGTAGAACTGGACAAATTTGAAGCACCGAAAAGATTCAGTATGCCGAGGTTTCAAATATACGATGGTAAGTCGGACCCTAACTTCCACGTTGGATTATTTTTGAACTCAATGGCACTATACAGCGGAAACGAGCCATTACTCTGCAAAGTGTTCCCCTCGTCCTTTGGGGAAATTGCATCAGACTGGTTCCATAAACTGCCGAAGGGAAGCGTAAAGACATGGGAAGGCCTGGTCGAGATGTTTGTGGCCAGGTTCGTAACAAACAAACTACAACCATTAAGGGTGGATGCACTAATGGCTCTAAAGATCAGCCGGGATGAAAGCCTTAGGGCCTATGCAAAAAGATACTACGAGGTGTTCAATTGAATACCCGAGTGCAACCAGGAAGTGGCGGTTGTATCCTTCAAGAACGGCCTGAAAGATAACTGTTCGCTGCGAAAATCTTTGGCAAAGACATTACCAAAGAGCATGGAAGAACTCATGGCAAGGATCGAAAAGTATGCCCGAGCCGAGGAGGATACATCGGCCCACAAGGAAGTCAAACAGGAAAAAGGGAACGGCTCGCCGAAGCGAGGCCGAAGTAACAACGGATTCAGCAAAACCGAGATAGAGTTAAAGGCCAAACAGGCAGTGACCACCGTGTTCCAAATTCCAATTCAAAAAGTCCTAGGAAAAATTCGGAACCAGCCCTATTTCAGAACGCCAGCAAGGGAACCTGGAGAATTTATGGGAAGAAACATGGACAGACATTGTGCTTATCATAATGAAAACGGACATACAACACAGGGCTGCAGAGCCCTAAAAGCACACTTGGAAGATCTGGTAAGGCAAGGCCACCTGAGAGACCTTGTCGATGAAACCAGAACAAAAGAAGAACAAGCAAGACTGCCTGAGGCTCCAGCAGCCCCATCACCTCCGCAACCTCGGGCAGAAGGACCTCGGATAGTTAATGTGATCCACTCAAAGGTTAACGAGAATGAAGTCAGAGGAGAGACTCAAAGGGTAAGGCATCTGCAGCATGTATACCAAGTCGGGGAAAAAAGACATCGGCCAGCGGAGTACCAAGGACCGATGATAGCCTTCACCGAAGCTGACCTAGAGATGGTACAGCACCCACATAATGATGCCTTGGTAGTATCCCTCCAGGTTGGGGAGTGCCAAGTAAAACGCATCCTAATAGATCAAGGCAGCTCTTGTGACATCATGTATGTTAGATGTTACAAGGAGCTAGGCCTTCACCCAGACAACATGGAGCAATCGAATGGCCCGATGGTCGGCTTCAATGGAACGCCGACATGGCCACTGGGCGTTACAAACTTGGAAGTAGAGGCCGGTACTAAGAAAATCAGGACAAAATTCATCGTGATTGATACGCCTTCTCCTTATAACATCATATTGGGAAGGCCATGGTTGCATGCAATGGGGGCAGTTCCCTCAACGTTGCATCAACTATTACGGTTCCCAACAGAACATGGGATTGAAGAAGTCAGAGGAGATCAGCTACAAGCAAAAAATTGCTCCATGGCAGCAATGAAAACAACCTGCAGCATACAAGAACCAGGGAAGACGGAGATTGAAGACGAGGACATGGAGGTCCTAGACGATGTCGGCAAGGAGCCGGCCGAGAAGAGTGAGGAAACACTAAAGAAAATCCTTGTCCAGGAGGGCGACGAAGAGCGCTTCTTTCTTCTTGGCTCAGGCTTAGCCGAAGAAGAAGAAAAAGAACTGGAAGCCTTTTTGAGAACAAACATAGAGGTGTCCGCCTGGACACCTTATGAAATGCCCGGCATTGACCCCGAGGTCACATGTCACAGACTGAACGTCGACAGG
The DNA here is from genome assembly GCA_036172215.1 of Camellia granthamiana. Classification (NCBI taxonomy): domain Eukaryota; kingdom Viridiplantae; phylum Streptophyta; class Magnoliopsida; order Ericales; family Theaceae; genus Camellia; species Camellia granthamiana. The sequence continues at coordinate 113,178,129 of CM069906.1, forward strand.
TCGGCTAAACCTGTAATTCAACGAGCAAGAAGACCGACGTTGATGCACGTCGAAGCAATGGAAGAAGAAGTAGACAGACTTCTGGAAGCCAGGGCCATCAGAGAAGTCAATTATCCAATGTGGCTATCAAACACTGTGGTGGTAAAAAAGAAAAACGGTAAATGGAGGGTCTGCGTAGATTTTACAAGCTTGAATAAAACCTGTCCCAAAGACAGCTTTCCTCTGCCCAAGATTGACCAACTGGTAGATGCCACATCTGGACATGGAAGAATGAGTTTTCTGGACGCTTATAGGGGGTACCACCAGATAGCCATGTACCCCCCAGATGAGAAGAAGACGACGTTCATCACCCCAAAAGGCTTGTACTATTACAAAGTGATGCCTTTTGGGCTGAAAAATGCAGGAGCAACCTACCAGAGGCTGGTAACCAAAATGTTCAAACACTTGATTGGCCAAACGGTAGAAGTCTACATCGATGACATGGTCGTGAAGACCAAGGAGCCAAAGAGTCACCTTGCCGACCTAAAAGAGGTATTCGAAATTCTCAAAACATATCGGCTCCGACTCAATGCATCAAAGTGCGCGTTTGGAGTTGGATCTAGGAAATTCCTGGGGTACCTGGTAACAAGAAGGGGAATAGAGGCCAGCCCAGATCAGATCAAGGCCATTTTGGATCTACAGAGTCCAACGTCGGCAAAATAGGTACAAATGCTTACTGGAAGGGCCGCAGCCCTAAACAGGTTCATAAGCCGAAGCTCAGACAAGTGTAAACCCTTCTTCAACCTAGTGAAAAAGACCGCAGACTTCCTGTGGACTGAAGAATGTGAGGCCGCTTTAGCCAACCTAAAGAAATATCTAACCACGGCTCCAGTCCTCTCAACACCGGAACCTGGGGAGGAGTTGTTTTTGTATTTAGCCGTGTTAGAACACGCAGTAAGTGCAGTACTAATCTGAGAAGAGCAAGGAGAACAGAAGGTTGTCTATTATGTAAGTAAAACCTTGGCCAACGCTAAAACAAGGTATCTACCACTGGAGAAATTAATGCTGGCCTTAGTAATGGCCTCAAAGAAGTTAAACCATTACTTCCAGGCGCACAAGATTGTGGTGCTAACAGAACACCCACTGAAGTCCTTGTTACAACAAGGAGACTTAACCGGAAGAATAGCAAGATGGGCGGTGGCCTTGGGCCAGTATGACCTGGAATTCAGGCCAAGAACAGCAATTAAAGGCCAAGTTTTGGCCGACTTCGTGGCGGAATTCACACCTGAATCCATCAAACATCGGGCTCCGTTGAGCCGAGATGAACATGGCCCCAGCAAGCAAGGAGAATCCCAGCCCAAGGCAAGGGAGCAAAAGAAGGAAAAACTCAGACCCTGCAGCATCTACATCGGCGACTCATTCAGACTGTTTGTCGATGGAAGTTCAAACCGGCAAGGAGCAGGGGCAGGAGTACTGCTGATATCTCTAGATGGAGAAATAATAGAACAGTCCATCCGTTTGGGGTTCAAGGCCTCAAACAATGAAGCAGAATGCGAAGCATTAATTGCAGGACTAAAGCTGGCAGCAGCAGCAGAAGCAGATGAGGTAATAGTTTTTTGTGATTCACAGTTAATTGTTAACCAGTCAACAGGAGAATTTGCAGCCAGAGACGAGAGGATGTCGGCATATGCAAAAGAGGTCATCAGATTGGCCGAACTATTTCAAAACTGCCGACTTCTTCAAGTAAGCCGAGATGATAACAGCCACGCCGACGCGTTGGCCAACCTGGCAAGTTCAATGCAGACTGGAAAAACAAGAACAATTATGATTGACTATATGTCGGGCCCGAGCATAGAACCACAGAACACAAAGCAGGAAGTAATGTGTGTGGACATGGGGCCAAGCTGGATGGATGCAATTGTTGCATATCTGAAGGAAGGAAAGCTGCCAGAAGACTGCAAAGAGGCATACAAAGTCAGATTGAAGTCGGCAAGATTCATCCTGACCAAGGACGGACATCTCTACAGAAGGTCCTTCACTGGACCCCTTTTAAGGTGCGTACACCCTTTTCAGGTTGAAGATTTTTTATATGAAATTCATGAAGGAATTTGTGAAAGCCATGCTGGGGGCAGATCACTAGCCCATAGGGCCATTACCCAGGGGTATTGGTGGCCCTATATGCAAAAAGATGCAGAAGCATACGTGAAGAAGTGCGAACAATGCCAAAGGTTTGCACTTTTGATTCATCAGCCAGCTGCTGACCTGAATCCAGTATCCAGCCCCTGGCCGTTTGCCCAATGGGGCATGGATCTGGTTGGATAACTTCCCCAAGCAACTGGGCAGATGAAATACTTGCTGGTAGCAACGGATTACTTCACAAAGTGGATAGAGGCAGAACCTCTTGCCAAAATCCGAGATGTGGATGTCAAGAACTTCATATGGAAAAACATTATCACCAGATTTGGCATTCCAAGAGCCATCGTTGCCGACAACGGAACGCAGTTTGATAGCAAACTCATCAAAAACTTCTGTGCAAAATTCAAGACCAAGAATTACTTTTCAACACCAAGTTTTCCCCAAAGCAATGGGCAAGCAGAAGCATCCAACAAAGTAATTTTGGATGGAATAAAGAAGAGACTGCAGGCAGCAAAAGGGAAGTGGGTAGACGAATTGCCCAACGTGCTTTGGGCATATCGGACTACGCCGAGAAGATCAACAGGGGAATCCCCCTTTGCCATGGCTTATGGCACAAAAGCAGTCATTCCACTGGAAGTCGGCATCCTAGGGATCCGAACCCAGGGAGTTGAGAATGGGACTAACGATATACTCTTAGCCCGAGATCTGGATCTTTTGGAAGAACGAAGAGAGAAGGCTGCAATTCAGCTTTCAGTATACCAGCAACAGCTTGCCAGAACCTATAACAAGAAGGTCAATCCAAGAGATTTTCAAGTCGGCGACTTAGTCTTGAGGAAAGTCGTCGGCAACAAGAAGGATCCCAGAGAGGGCAAGCTTGGCCCAAACTGGGAAGGACCCTACATAATTACTTCGGTATTAGGCAATGGAGCTTATCGGCTTGAAGACAATGAGAGCAAAGCATTACCAAGACCTTGGAACACTTGTAATTTGAAATTTTTCTATCATTAGATGTTCACTATTTTTGGCCGATGTCATCAATAAAATCTTTTCAGAATTCTTCAAACGCATATGATTGTTAAACATATTGTTTCTGGAAGACATGAATAATGAGAACCCAAGTGGAACTTAGGTTCACATTGGGGGCAGAGAGAAGTCAAAGATACAAAGTTTATCACTTGTTGAAATTTGTAGCAATTTACAAGTTGGTCAAACCGATACAAAGTTTACCACTTGTTGAAATTTGTAGCAATTTACAAGTTGGTCAAACCGATACAAAGTTTACCACTTGTTAAAATTTGTAGCAATTTACAAGTGGGAGTTAAGCCGACATTACTGTTTCTCTTCGCTTGTTGAAATTTGTAGCAATTTACAAGTCAAAGTGAAGCCGATGTTATTACTTACAGACTTATGGCAACCTACTGGTTGGCTAAAACAAAAAAGATGCTTAACACTTGTTGAAATTTGTAGCAATTTACAAGTTGAAGTTAAGCCGACGTATGATCATTTGTTGAAATTCGCAGCAATTCACAGGTTGAGGTAAAAGCTAAGTATATTGTTTAAACCCTTATTAAAATTTGTAGCAATCTACAAGTAGATCACTGTTTAACACTTGTTATAACTTGAGAAAAGATTGCTGTATATATTAGTCTTTGTTGAAATTTGTAGCAATTTACAAATAGGATTAGAGTGAAATTACTGTTTACACGTTTGTTGCAACGTGAGGAAAGTCTGCAAAGTTTACATTAAAAAAGAATATATTTTATACTTGTTGAAATTTATGAAAAGATTGCAGGTCAGTATCTTGCCGAAGTAAAACTTGCAGTTACTATACCCGAGGTATCTAACCCCAAGAAGATTATGCAAAGGAAGAATTATGTAAATCATGCGAAATATTCTAAGTATAGCACCATGCAGAAGCAAAGAAGAGAAATTAAAGACTAAGGCATTCAGAAGAAAAACGGTTGCAGTTGTATATAATAAAGGCACTATGGCCTACTAGGAATAAATTGTTCACATGTAACAAAGAAAGGCACATCGACCATAAGAAAAAGCTCACATAGTCCAGCAAATAAAAGAAAGTACAAAAAAAGAAAAGAGTACAAAAGACGTTCAAGATTCTTCAACATCAACAGATGGTTGGGCTGGGACCTCGGAGGACTCTGGGAGAACCACCTCGGTATCTTTTCCCGCAACCTTGGCGTATTTTTCTGCCGCAATCTCGGCGTCAATTTCGGCGACTGTTTGATCAAGACTTTTTCAACCAAGGGGACATCAGATAATGCTTGTTCAGGAGTGGCCTCTTTAATGACCTCCTCATCTTTCTCATTAGTCAAGTCAAGGACTTGATCACCCTGAGGAGGAGACTTGGTCTCATTGGCACCTTTGGGCTTCCTTACTAGAGCATCATCATCATGTTTATCCTCATCCTCGGCTTCAGACTCGGATTCATCTTCATCTTCAGTTTGACTTGGAGGTGGAGGAGGAGGGAATGGCAGAGGAATAGCATCGGCCTTGCGCAATGGCGAGTCATCTGGGATGTTAAGCTTCTTGGCAAGAGACATCCAACCAAGGGAGAAGCCCCTGTTGCATGCCTGCCTGACTTGAAGTTTGTATTCCTCAGTAACATCGACCATGCCTTGGGCGTATGCCTTTTCATCAGCCGCCTTGATCTCGGCATCCTTGGTGGCCAAAGCCTCCTGGAGTTCCTTCTCGGTTTGGGCTGCTTTTTCCTCGGCCTCTTTCTTTTGAGCTTCGGAGACATTCTTAATGGCCTCGGCAGATTTAGCTTTTTCTTCAGCTAGGGTTTGGGCTTTAGTAGCAGCCTCGGCTTGATCTTCCAATTTCTTCATTTTTGCTTGAAAGCCCTTATTGATCTTCTGGAGGGCAGAATACTTCTTCTTTAAGTCATTTAACTTCTCCCTGATCTCAAAGGATTGCATGGAGAAGGAATGTGCATGCTGGACAGCCTGAAAGAACACAAAGCGAAAAGTTATTACAGAATTTTACAAGTATGGAGAGATGAGGATAAAACAAGTTACCAAGTGAAGACACTTACTTGCACACAGCGTTGAAGCATAAAAGCATAATTTTCGTACTCACTCATTTCAGCATTCTTTTCCAAATCACCTGGAAGAAGAAGTGCTGTACTGAGTGCAACGCCGATGTTTATATCGTCGGCGCTATCACTGGCCAGGACAGGCTTGTTCTCCAGAGTAATTGCAGGCGTCCAGGGGACATTTGGTACCTTGGACTTTGAAGTTGTCGTAGAAGAAGACCTCGGCTTCTTTGATTTCTGGGACTCTGCTGGTTGAGTTTCAGCAAACCTTTTTACCGAAGTAGAAGCAGTCTTCTTGCTCTCGGCCAATTGTGAGATGGGCAAGGCATCCTCAGCCTCAGCCTCAGTAGCTTTGGTCTTTTGCTGAACCTTCTTTGTTCTTTTTGGTTTTGGTGGGGGCATCGTTTGGGTTGGAACAGCATCGACATCGGCTGGTAGGTCGGCTAGAAGATCTTGGGTGACGGGCTTTGGGCGAACCATTTTGGCAGTTTTGACAAGTTTGCGCCGGCGTTTTCTTTCAGGAATTGGTACCAAGTATGGTGCCGAGGTGGAAGGTTGATTGGTTGGGTCAGATGTGGACTCTTGATCTGTTCGGGATGAGGAAGCGACTTGAGTTGTGGCAGTAGGTGGAGAAAGGCTCTTTTTCACCTTCCTTGGAACGTCGGGCAAAGTGGATTTGTACGTTGGGATGAAATTCAGTACCAATGGAGCCTTGCGCTTGTGAATCGGAAGGTCTAGGAGCTTCTTTAAGTCTTTTCCAAGAAAATAGGACTGGCGGAAGTCCTTTGGTGGCTTACGAACGTCTGCAAAGAAGAGCACGACATTAGAGACAGACAAAGTCTTGAGGATATGAAAAGAACAACTAAGTGATTGACACTGGGCTCTTACCCTTGCCCTCTTTAACCGTTCGAGGAAGAGGGTAAAGATGGACATCTTCGTCTGGGCCAAACTCCCAATTTCCAGAAGCAATAAGATAATCATCTCCAGCCCCTTTGTTAGAGTCTGGGAGGTCGGCTACAATTTTGAATTCAGTAAACCTCGGCTTGAGGTAATACACATAACCTTTTTCTTTCAGGTTAAGGGCGCACATAGTATAACAGTATTGGATGTCGGCGAGGGTGATCCTAACATTCTCCTGCCGGGCTAAGGCTATGATACCATTAAGCACTCTATAGGAGGTAATGGTGAGTTGCATAGGGTTCAGGGTGTAGTAGTGAAGAACTTCACGAAAGAGGGGATTGAGTGGGAGCCGAAGTCCACATTCAACAAAAGCTACAATAGGGAAAGGCATCGTATTATCTATAGGCATGATGGAATCATCGTCCCCAGCTAGCCTAAGGTGAACATCATCGGGAATAGAGAACTCTTGCCTAAAGAATTCGAGTTTGGTTAGGGTGTTTACCCTATGTCTCCACATACCCATGATTTTGGTGTAAAGGTATTTGACTACAGAAACAGAGTGCTCTTAAAAGGTTACTGGGACCTCAGCTTAAACCTAGGTATATATTGGTAAGGTTTGTTTCAGTTTTTCCTAAGAATTGAAGGTTCTATAAACAAATCCCAACCCTAAATCTAAGAAAGCAAAGATTGGAGGCTCGAATCTGGGAAAAACACAGAAAACAAGAAACAAGAACAAGTTTTCAGAATCAAAGAACGAGGCTGGGCTGTCAAGAGCCTAAAGAATACAAAGAGTTGAAGACCAAGAACAGTGGTGAAACAAGTGCAAGTGTTCATGACATGTGCAAAATCATGAAATAAGATACATTCAGGTGAATGATTTACAAATTAAATACTTGAACAGAACAGTAAAAACGGGAAATTCCAGAAACGATCAAGGACTGAGAAAAGAAGGGCCAGTTGCTTACCAGACAAGGTGAGGCCGGAACGAAATTCGCCGAGGACAGACGACGGTTGAAACAATAGCGAAAGCTTCGCAAGAATAGAAGAATGAAGACAGTTGCAGAGCTTCGAGCTTGAACAATGGCGAATTCAAAGGAACGAGTTTAAAGAGAAAGAAAGCAAGAGAAAATTGATATGCAAAAGTGAAGGAAAAGGGGAAAGGTGGAAAAGTTTTGTTAAAATGTGAAACGGCGGCAAAATAAGACATTTAGTGCGCCTGGAAAAACGCATACGTCAGGCGGCGCAGACAGCTGGAAGACGGCTTATAAGCGCGTCACAGACACGGGCCAATAGAGATATAACACGTAATTGAAACGATTGAAAAGTGATGCATGACAGCTCATGCGTGATGGAGAGTTCATTTGAATTCTTGTTCTTGAAAGAAGACATGTCGAAAGACCTCGGCTGAGAAGTTCTTAAGCCGACGTGTAAGAAGGAGGATCAATATAGGTTCCATCACCTCAGAATGCCGAGGTAATAGAACCTAGGGGGCAGTTGTGGGGATATATTTGCTGAGTACCAACACATGGCAAAGGTGACGCCGACGTGTTAGCCGAGGTGCCACGTGTTGTGGTAGTTACGCCGAGGTGATTTCGGAGTTGCCGAGGTTATCTCTGAAGATATCAGAAGCCGAGATAAGCGGATAAAGGACAAGAGTCCTAGATTGAGAGAAGACTTCAGTTTGGGTAAAGATGAAACTCTTAGAGGGTTTATCCTAATCCCACTGGGAGTTCCAGATTAGCAGTAATCTTGAGTCCATTGGAGTTAGGCTCCTATTGGGACTAGGATTGTATTGGCTATAAAAGAAAGGCACCCCCATGGGTCTAAGGTATGTTTTTATATACTTAAGCTTGTGAGTTGAATACTTGATTATCTTTGAAAGATATACTGACTTGATCGTCGGAGTGCCCCCGGGTGGAAGAACCACCGCCAGAGCTTTTTCTTTCCGTGCAGGACAGCAGGGTGCCATCTATTCTGCCTGTGTTCTACAGCTGAATTACTAAGGAGGGCAGTGTGATCAGAAAATCACTCACACAACGTCGATGTCGAATCTACGACGATGAGCCACTTCGGAATCCACCAAAGTTTCAGGCCCAAATTCCACGGAATTCACCGAAGAACAACACTCTCTGTTGTATTAAACAAAACAAACAATCCTTTGATGTATACTTTTCAAATCATGATTAAACTCTCACAGATATCAAAGGAAACTAGCAAAGAAACTCTAGATATAAACCTTAATATCCAAGAAGAAGAACTGGAAGCCGTTACCCTAAAAACAGATAAAACCACTTATTTATAGAAAACTAATAAGTGATCTCCGCTTGAGCGGACCTTGCTTGAGCGCATGAAAGTTAGCTCGAGCTTAAAATCCCAACTTCCAATACTTTTGCAGACAGGTCAAACTTCTGAAACCAAACATTCTCCACTCGAGCGCACAAACGACCGCTCGAGCGGACAAGCAATTTCGAAATGCATTTTTACATTTTGCTTCGGGGGAGCTGCCCCTCGATCTCGCTTGGGCGTTGCCTCGAACCCACCAAAGGGCGCTGTCGCCTAGACCTCTGCGAGTTGACCGAGCAGCTCGATCTTCGACATAGTCAATGAAGTGGCAAACAAAAAAGAATTAACTTCTAAAACATCTCTTTGCAAGGCACAATTCAGGTTAGATTCGCATCTAAAACTCAAAGCCTCACTGAAATAAAAAATAGAATATAATTACAACTGAAAGGAGTTATGTCAAACGGGATTGCCAATAATAAAAACCTAACAAGGGGAAATGCCTCTATTTATACAAGTAGGAGATTCCCTAGCTATAAAGGCTATGACATCAATTGCCATTAACCAAGGCCATCAAATGTCATCAACACTAGCCGTTAGGGCTAGAGCCACAAAGGTTCAAAACTTCAAAACTATTATATAAATTATCATGTGTATATAATGCATAAGTTTTGAGAATTAAACTAGATGGGTTGCAAAATGGATACAGGTGTTGGGTTACAACCTGATCCAGGCCCAATCTCAAACACATGCACAAGCTAAACCCAGAACAGCTTAGCCCAAAGCTTAAGACTAGGTCAAAGTCTAAGTGTAAGACCAAACCCAGCACATGCATAAGCACAAGTTTTGACCCAGTCCAAACTAAAACTAAATCTAAATCTATATATTATAATTTTCTCACTTAAGATAATATAATACCACTTAGACCCACCTCAACCGGCAATTAGGTTATACTTTAATTTCACATTAAATTGCCGAAAACCATTATTTTTCAAAAACAAAGTGATGCACTTGCAAGGGCAGATATAATAATAGAGAAATGAGGACAATTAGAATTATTTTTCATTTTTATATGTTGTTTTAAAATTTATTTTTCTTAAATTGGATTGCTAAAATTTTAAAATTGCTCCCACTAAAAATGAAAATATTAAATTCTACACACACACACACTAATGAATAAAGTAATCTAAACCAAAACTGGTCTTAACATACATGCTCATTTAAGCTTGTGAACAAACAACATATATAGCAATAGCATGGACTTCTAGTCAAGTTTCATTTTCCCACTTCTCACTTACAAAGAGAGGTTGAGGGCTCAATTTTCGCCAAAGGCGAAAGAGGGTAGTAGCACTCCTTCAACTTATATATGTACAAACTTGTCATTCGTTTATGTTTCGAATCCTAGAAATAAACATATAGGTTGCGTTTGGTGTCTTGAAATAAGTTAAAATGAAATGGAATATTTATTCTTTACATTTTTGTATGGAATAATCATATAATAGTAAATGGTGATTTCAGTCACAATGCATTTTTTAATTTTTATTTTTTTAATGAATCAAGCATGAGAATTAATATTTTGATCAAATGGTCATTTCATTCAACTTTATGTAAATAAAGTAATAAATTTTATAACAACAAAAATGTTACAGTACACACGATGTGTACTACAGCGATGAGATTTTATAACGTTAGTTATGATTTTTATGATGTTAATTAGGAAGAAGGGGCGTCATAAATAAATAAGTAACGTGAAAATATGAAATTTCATAGTTGATTACAAATTTATAATTTTCTATTTAAACATGTATGGTGTGAATTACTAATACATATATGTTATAACCATTTATGATATTAATTATTGGTTATTATGACTAATTAACATCAACTGGGTGAAAATTCTAGTTCAAATTGTTGTCAAATTTGAGTTCAATAGACATAAAGATTATGTTTAGTTCAGGTTTTAGAATTTATTTCTTGTATTTTTTTTAAATATATATATGTATATAATTAATTTGACAAAAATAAACATAAAAAAAAAGATATTTTTAAACTGTTAAAAATTTATTCATATACAAAGATCATATAAAAGTAAGAGAAAATTTTAGTGCAGTGTAGATTTTAAAAAGTAGTTACAAATAAATGATAAATTTTATAAATATTAATAATTATAATTATAATTTTTGTCATGAATTTGTAATATTTTTATAAATAACCATTGAATAGTATTTTTCCTAAAAATAATATTCTTTTTTGTATTTTCATCTTTCCAACAAACTAATTTTTATTTAAAAATAAAAACAGATTTTGAAAAATTAATACTCCTGCAACAGACTAGTACCTGAATGATAAATTTCTTGGATTACGATAGCACACAAGAATTTTTAATATTATTTAAAACAACAATGATACATATTATTAAAAATGATACTCTAAAATATCACTATAGTAAATTGGTACACACTTAAAAAAAAATAAAAACATCAAGGCACAGCACCCACCACTAATTAGTCGTCTCAACCATTTTCCTATTTGAAATATTCATCCAAACAAAGTACTGTTGTTGAACGGTAACCTACACAAGGGCCTAAATATGCCTAACTCTTTAGGCTCTCCTCTTTAGTTTAAGGTATCCCCCATTTTTAATCAGATCTATGTTACTATGCTTCGTTTGAGAAGTTGGGTTCACCTTCTGATTTTTTTAGTCTCGGTTAAAAAGTTTAATTGGATTATTTGTTTCAAATTTTTTGATTTTTGTGAAAAAAATAAAATTATTATAATTTAAATGTGATATTTTATTTTATGAATTTTTAGTTTATTTTATCTTTTTATAATTAATAACCAAAGAGTCAAAAAAATCCACATTCCAAACGACACCTATGTATCCAATTTGAGAAGTTATTGGTTGATTTTAGAGTATCGCCACATGGTGCTTCAACAATGTTGTGATTGGTAGAGGGAGTGGATCCCACGAATTTGTGTTGAGTAATTGGGAAACATGAAGGACACGGAGAATTGTGATTAGTGAGGGGTATGACTATTAATCAATAATTTTTCATCCAATTTGGGCCTTTGCCAATTTTATTTTATTTTTTTTAAAACTTTTTATAAACAAAATGTGTAAAATAATAAAAAATAATGTGATAATTTATAGTAAATTTTTGATTAGTTTAGCTAAATACCAAACGAGGCCTTATGTCACTTGATATTATTTATTGTATAATTGAGATTGAAAAATTATATATGATGAAAAATATAATATAAAATATACTAGTCAATTATGTTTTGGTTTAGTTATCCTCAGGGTAAACTATCAATAGTTTTTAATAGTTAAACTTATTTTTTATCAAGTTTTATTAAAACTTAGTCCTAATAAAATTGTTGTTAAAAATAATTTTTTTATAATAATTTTTTTGTATATGTCGTTAAAAATTGACAATTAATAATTTTTTTTGTCACGAATTTTATAAATTGTTACTAAAATTTATAATTAATGATGTTTTTCTATGATAAATTTTTTAAACTGTCATTGAAACTTGAAAATTAGAAACTTTTGAATTATTGCTAAAACTTATAATAAGTGACATTTTTGTGACAATTTTTAAACTGTCGCTGAAAATTAATAATTAGTGACGTTTTTAATAGTATTTGATGAAAAACGTCATTAATTATCATAAGATCTACTAGGCAATAAATTCACTTATTAGGATTTACACGTAAATTCCTTTTATCTCAATTAATAATTGTAGAAGCTGGTTATTGAATCAAACCACTAAATTGTAGAAACTTGTTATTCAATAGAACCTTTAAATGATTTTTTTTTTTTTGTTCACACTTACAAAATCGAAGAAAATTTAGTCAAGGCTTTGAAAATTTTGATCAACAAAAATAGAAAACAGAGCGATTCCAATGCATAATACTATTCTACCCATGTAAAAGTCAAATTATAACTTACCATCTTAAAAAAAAAAATTCAAATTATAACAAGTTATCGTGTCGGAATGCTATATTTTGATATTTCAGCTCCAATGGTCCAATTGTCAAATTTGATTCAATCTATCATATTTGCTCTTTTGGAAGAAAAAATGTTTGGAATTTTAAATTTTTTATTAATATTTTTACTAAATTTTTTACATGAGTGTGAAACTTACATCATATAAATATTATTTGAGACATTTGATAAAAGTATTAGTAAAATATTTAAAATTCCTAACATTACTCCTTTTGGAAGCAATCCATCATCAAATTTCTCTGTGCGATTGAGATGCACTGTGCAATTATGTTGGGGTTGAAATTGATTTATTGTATTGTTAAAAAAAAACGAACTTGATTTATGGTGGTGATATGACAAGTATAATTTAAATTTTTTTTTTTGATCGAGAAAAAAAAGGGCTCTGTGGTGTCATCATGGCCCTGTTGGGCCCTAGCCCCAGGGTAGCCAGTTGCCAGCTAGGAATTAACCCCCACCAAGTGAGGGACCTACCACCAGGGCACCAATGGAGGGCATTCACACGCCGCAGCAGAGAACAGGGTACGAGGGGAATATAAGCGTGTTCTCAAATGAGATTTCAAACGCCCCTCCCAGGAATCGACCCTGGCTCTCGGCTAGGGAATGTGCCGCATCCTCCACCAGGCCACCAACCCCGGTGGTAAGTATAATTTAAATTTGACACAACATTTCACATAATCAAATTTTGACAATTTGTTTGATAATACATTTGAGAGCAATAAAATAAGAATTATGCTATCTTTTAAATTTAGCAGCTGCTTTGACAATGTATTAGAGTGGCAAGTTCTAGGAGTCTTGAAATGTTGATTGAGCTTCGCTTCATGAATGGCCAATTCATTAGCACTATTAACTCCCTAAGGAATCAAAGGTCTCTAAATTTTTAAATGCATAATAATATATACTATTTTATTTGGTAAAAGCTCTAAATTTTGACTTGTTTGACAACTCGGTTAAAAATAATTTTTTTAATTTGATTTTTTTTAAGTCATATTACTTTTTTATTTTTATATATATATATATTTTTTAAAAGAAGGTTACAAAAATCAACTTATAACTTAGAGCATCCGTATCAGCTGAGGCAAAATAATAAAAAGTTAAAATATAGTTAGTAAATCATAAAATTCTTCCTCCATCAGTTTCAACAAATTTTTTCTAAATTAACTTTTTGTTAAATTTGCTATAGTACCTTAACAACTTTGTTGAGCCACTGTTCATTAACTACATGATTTTTTGTTGAGCCACTGGCCAACACGTCTTAGCTTTCACTACAAGAAAAATGACTTTTGGCGACTAAATTTTTAGTCGCCAAAAGTCTATTTTTAGTCGCCGAAAGTCCAAATTTCACCTTCCCCGACAAAATTTTTTAGTCGCCACATTAGTCGCGTATTTGTGGTCGGCGGAGGGTATTGGCGACTAAAACTTTTTTAGTCGCCAAAAATAGGTCTTTACCGACTAAAAAATTAGTCGCCAATAGTGTTTTTCACTTTTGGAAATAATACATTTACCGACTAAAATATTAGTCGCCAATAGTCAGTAAATCGCCGACTAAATGGTTTAGTCGCCAAAATAACACCTTTTGGCGACTAAATTTTTAGTCGCCAAAGGTGTTTCCGGCAAAAAAAAAAAACCCACTTTTTTTGCTTTTCCTGAGTTTCGAACCGCAACCATCCTCCACATTCCAAGCCTTTTTGCAACACACTCCCTCCACTATGCCACCACAACTTCACATGTATATATATGCAATATATATTATTTATATACTATATTAACCGGATTAATACAAAATAATATATACAAATATAATTATTTTAATTAAATATAATTAATTAAAAAATATATTATTTACTAAAAAAAAAATTCTGGCACTTTTGGCGACTAAAGTTAGTTTTAGTCGGCAAAAGCCCTCCATTTAGCTACTAATTTTTGTTTAGTAGCCAAAAACAGCCACTTTTGGCGACTAAAGTTAGTTTTAGTCGGCAAAAGTCCTCCATTTAGCTACTAATTTTTGTTTAGTAGCCAAAAACAGCCACTTTTGGCGACTAAAGTTGGTTTTAGTCGGCAAAAGCCCTCCATTTAGCTACTAATTTTTGTTTAGTAGCCAAAAATAGCACTTTTAGCGACTAAAGTTAGATTTAGTCGGCAAAAGCTCTCCATTTAGCTACTAATTTTTGTTTAGTAGCCAAAAATAGCCCTTTTGGCGACTAAAGCTTGGTTTAGTCGGCAAAAACCCTCCATTTAGCTACTAATTTGTTTTAGTAGCCAAAAATCTGCACTTTTGGCGACTAAACCATTTTAGTCGCCGATTGTCCTACTTTCAGCGACGAAAATTGATTTTTTAGTCGCCAAAAAAGGATTTTCTTGTAGTGTTTCATTACGTTGGTTCTTGTTCTTTCTTATCGCAATGCTTAAACACACACACACTTGCAATTCCTTAACTTAGTACATTCATTCCTTAGTGTGTTTCTAATCCATAACCTCATTATCAAAGCTTAATTAGGTCTTAGGAATGCTTACGATGCAATGAGGATGCCAAAACATGAATCGGAACACTTAGTCAAATTTCTGAAAATGAGGTCTACGCTCGAGCGTGGGTTTCCCCGCTCGAGCGGACATGTAGACAATGAAGCTCCGCTCGAGCATGATTTTCCCCCGCTCGAGCGGACTGTAAACTCTAAAAAGTACTGGATGCAAGGTTTTTATGCTCGACGGGCGCTCGATCCACGCTCGAGCGTGGTGCGTGAATTCAGGGTTCACGCTCGAGCGTGAAAGTCCCCGCTCGAGCGTGCGTCAAATTTCTGGAAAATCCAGATCGACCTCCCAAGCTCAAAACTCAAATTCAACCATCCAAAACACACCTCTTGGGCCCCAAAACTAGAGATAACATAGTAAACTTGTAAAACATAAAGAATTTAGGATCATTTCATAAAATCATGGCCCAAGGTTTTGCCAAAAGCTCATATTTCAACTTAAACTTCAAGAATGTTTATGAACACAACATGCATGAATTTTTCTTATATCTAACTTCTTAAAACATGATCAAACACAACAAAACAACTTGAAACTCGATGATCTTCCCTAATTAAGATGAATTTCAAATATGCGTGAGAGAATTCTTGGAGTTCATGCTCAATTTGAGAGAAAATGTACATGCATGCATGAATTGCAACTCAAATCTTTATTCTAAGCTCCATTTACACATTTAAACTCGTAATCTTTATGTTGATGACTTAGATTCAGAATTTAGGGGTTGAATTCATACCTATAGTCTTCAATTAGCTAGGTACTTGCCCAATCTTTGATCAATTCAAGCTATAGCCTTCAATTCTCTTCAATTTCTACACACTCTCTCTCTCTAAAGGTGAACTCTCTCTCTCTCTCTCTCTCTCTCTCTCTAAAATGAATTCTCAGATTTGTGCACTAAGGGAGATGAAAGAAATGAGCTCAAATGAGCTTAAGGCTCATATACATAGCTATAATGCTAAAATACAATAATTAGAACATAAGGCTAACCAAACATGATTAATCGTTCTGAATCAATTTTTAATAAAACTTGTCATATGGTTCTAAAAATTCCAAATAACATATCGGTGTAGTCAATTTCGGTTTCTGATGTCGATAAGGCTTTCAATTTACATATTAAAGCGGAAATCCAGATAGATATTCTATAAGTAACAGACAGAAAGCCAAATATCATGCAATTTACATATTAATCCCATAATTCATTTGATCCACTCAATTAGCATCTTTAATCACTGATTAGTAACTAATTACAGGTCGGGATTATTACAATAGATCATTATAATTTTAAATTTATATTGTGCTGATTTTAAATTTAAATTAATAGATTGTTTTTCATATTTAGTGACCCTCAAATTTGAATTTTGAAATGGATTAGTATACTTTTCATTTTTTTTTTTAAAGATTCGACGTACTTTCCATTTGAAAATCATAAATTAAGGGATATTAATTTTTATTTATTTATTTATTTTTGTTTGAATAAGAATATAGAAAGTGAAAACCAGATAAATCCTAGAAAAAGAATAAACTTAATTGAAAATCAAGAGTAAGAGTAGATCTTGTAAATATAAGATAAATATTTTAAAAAAAATAAAGTGTAAATGTGAAGATAAATTTTAAGAATATAGAGAGAGAAATTTAGATAAATCCTAGAAAAATGAGGTAGAGATAAATTTAGTAAATATCAATTGAAGATTGGAAAAAAAAAAAATCAAGTTGAAATTTAAAAATTCAAAAATAAGATAAGATAAACTTAATAAGAAAAACAACATCTAATATAACTCTAATAATAGAAGAATCGGAGAGAATAGTAGTTTAAAAATTGGATAAGAATAAATTGCCGCCTATAATTTTTTAAAATTTGTAAAAAATAAGAACCGTAGTAAGTTAAAAATTATATAAGAGTTAAATGCAATCTATAATTTTTAAAAATTTAAATTTTGTGTAGTTAAAAAATAAACATTTATGGTATCTTATTATACAAATTTTAGCTCTATTTTTAACAGTTTTTGTATTCTAAAGCTATTTAATTACAAACAAAATTCAAGGATCACTTTTTTATTTTTTTAAATTTGTTTTGTGTCTACAGCCTATAAATTTCAACAACTTTCGTATTTTGAAGCTACTAAATAAAATAAAAAAAATAGCATCACTTCTTTTTCTTTTAACATCTTAATTAGTTTTATTTTTACTTTATGTTATATGATAATATAATCATTCATTTTAAATAATAAAATCTTAACCATAGAACGTGCATGACATGAATATTTCTATGGCAGTGACACGTGCATATAAAATTCAACAATCATAGAAAAAAATTCCTTACCTATGATTTTTGTCTAAATACATTAAACATATTTATTCAAACTAAATTTTAAAATTTTGATCATTAATATATAATGTGTTTATAATTTCAACACAAACATAGTTGAATAATAATTTTGTTTATAAGGAATTAACCAAACTTTTATTGAAGTATTCACATATTAAATCCAATCTGTTTAAAAATTACATGACATTCAATGATGTAATTGAAATTAATTATTAAATATTAATTAAGTAAAAAACATGTATATTGACACTACAACAAAAAGCAGATTTCGCGACTAAAACTGGAGTTTTCGTCGCTGAAAGTAGTAGAATTGGCGACTAAAATGGAATTAGTCGCCAAAATTGATCACTTTTGCCGACTAAAAGAGTTTAGTCGCCAAATATAAGGGTTTTAGTGACTAAAAGTCAGTTTAGTCGCCGAATATAGGGGTTTCAGCGACTAAAGGTTTTTTAGTAGCCAAAAGTATAGGGTTTGGAGACTAAAAACAGTTTGGTCGCTGAAAGTGAAGCTTTTTGGCTACTAAAAAAAAATTAGTAGCTAAAAACAGTCAATTGGCGACTAAAATTCAGTTTAGTAGCCAAAACTGGTTATTTTTAGGAGGGAATGAATTTTTTTAGCAACTAAAAACTAATTAGTAGCCAAAACTATACAATTGGTGACTAAAAAATAGATTTAGTCGCCAAAAGTGATCTAATTGTTTTTAGTAAATAATTTATTTTTTACATAAATTGTATTGAATAAAAATAATTATTTATATATATATAGTTTTGTATTAATACCGGTCAAAGTAATATATAAATAATATATGTTACATTTATATTCATGTGATGTTGTAATGGCATAGTGGGGAGAGTGTGTTGGTAAAGGTTTGGAATGTGGGATGGGTCGGTGGTTCGAAATTTGGGAACAGCAGGGGGTAAATTTTTTTTTTTTCTGAAATATGCTTTTGGCGACTAAAAACAGTGGTTGCCAAAAGATTGACTATTGGCGACGAAAAGCTCAGTCGGCAAATGTATAAATAAAAAAAATAATAATTTACTATTGGCGACTAAACGATTAGTTGCTAAATGTATAATTTTCAAAAATGTAATTGACTATTGGCGACAAATGCTTTGGTCGCTGAAGACTAAAACTTTGCCGACAAAAACTTTTTTTAGTCGCCAATACCTCCGCCGACCATCTATTCGCGACAAAACCGGCGACTAAAATATTTAGTCTGGGAAAGTGAAAAGTCAACTTTTGGCGACTAAAAATTTAGTCGCCAAAGGTGTTTTTTCTTGTAGTGTGAGTTTTTGCTCTTCGAATGAATCCAAATGACCTTGTCTACAATTGGTTTTCGTTATATATATAAAGAGTATTATGAGTTGAAAACAAAGTAATTTATTTGTATATTCATTAAGGATTTTAAAATCCAATCTTGTGCTTCAAATATTCCTTTGTGCGGTTGACTTTTTACTGTAAAAGTTAAACTCATCATTTAAAAACTTAATCCTACTCACTATATATATGCAAAGAAACAAATTTAAACTCATAAGATCTCAAATAAAAAAATAAAAATATAAGCAAAAATATTTTAGAGCTACTACATAATTAAGTTTATTTACATCTGTATTTAAATTGAGTGCCCTCCTTATATATTACAACAAAACCGAACACATAAATTAATATAATTGAATAACAAAATATAATAAAAAATAAATGAGATTGAATGAAAACTTTTTTCAAACTCGTGAATGTGTTTCAAATACTCTTTTCAATTGGTACAATTTTTCTTTAAAAAAAATGGGTGAACTCCAACTGCATCACAAAACATCACTCTTTGTATTGGTCTTTTAGCCCTTTGTTGCCACTGCTGCTTTTTTCCTGTACATTGTAGTTGTAAAATTTTAAAAAAATGAATAATAAATTTTGGAGGCATAAGCGCATCTACTACATTATTATAATTTCAACAACTAACTTAGATTATGAAGAAAAAAATTAAATACACCAAATAGACTAAAACTTAAACAAACAAAAAAATCTGCAAAAGAAAAAATATAGCAAAAAACATAATATGAGATTTCAAATATATATTTCTTTTCGCATAAGAAAAATCTTGCATAATTGGTTAAATCACCTGCTTAGTTTCTCTATAGGGTTCTTCTATTTTCTAATATTTTTGTCCAATTTCATATTGTCATGGAAGTAAAGTTTTGAGATTTATAGTTTAATTAATTTATTTATTTTGAAATATCTTTGAGTAGGATATAAATTTGATGAAGGAATTTGAATTAGAGTCAAACTCATCTTTTATCTATAAATATTTTGAAAAAATCCTATCCATATGATATTATATATATCCATACCCTAAGTAATTAAAAAGTGAAATAAAATATATATTAAAAAAGCGAAAAAAATAGGAAAATAGAATGAGAGAAGAATCGATGTGTCACCTAAGAAAGAGTTTAATGAGATATTAGGATTGATAATTTAGATTTTTTTAACAGATCATTACATTTAATTATATATATAGTATATGGTATAGTATAGAGATAGATATAAATAGTATAGAAATATAGGACTTTTCTTAAGTGTGCAACCCACTTACGGTTGCACATCATATGCAACCTCACAAAAGGTGTAAGTGTAAGTATAAGGTGTAAGGTGTAAGTGGGTTGCACACCATATGCAACCTCAAAAAAGGTGTAAGTATAATGTGTAATTTTAAGTATAAGGTGTAAGTGTAAGGTATAAGGTGTAAGGTGTAAGTTGCACACCATAACAAGACCCATAGATTATTGGATATTTCATTATAATAATAATATGGGTACTGTTATGGTGTGCAACTTACACCTTACACTTACGCCTTTCTGTTTTCAGTCCTGCTTTTTGTTTTCACCTTCCACTTACACTTTTTGTGTAAGTGGCACATGGTGTGCAATCTTGAGAGTTGCACACTTAAGAAAAGTCCTAATAATATATATCAAATTCCTTAGTCACAACCTTTCATATTCAATAATTACTACCATATGAACCCGTGCAACGCACGGAGTAAATAAATAATTAAAATAATTTTAAAATTAAATAATAACATAAAATTTATTTAAAAAGTAAAGAAAAATAATTTTAAAAGAATCAAATTTTAACCATTTTATTAGAATATATATTGCAGTTGTTATATCATTAATTGTATATTTTAAGTTCATAATAAGAAATAGATGTCATAATTTAATTGGTAAAGATGAAAAAAGTAGAATAAATTTAAAATATATATATATATTTATGATAAAATAAAAATAAATTACATTTTTTAAATTTTTTAGTTTTAATTTATTTTGTGTTAAAGTTTCTCATAAAACTTAAACATGCCTTCTAGAAATAAAACAATATATATATTGATAAAATTTTTCAAAAGACCAACTAACTTACACAAAAATTAATTAATTAAAATTTTCAATTTTATTTTATTTTAAAATTTAAACTATTTTCAATCGAAACATACACAACACTATTATATTAAATGGAAGCATATGTTTACTTTATATAACTGAGACAACTCACTTTTTTCTTTTTTTCCCGATGTGAGATTGTGTAAAATAAAAATTAACAATTGTTCGGGAAAAATTTATTTCGAATTAAACAATATCATTTATTTAATCTTTAATTTTGTCAATCTTTAATTTATTTTGAATCAAATAAATCTAACCAATATATTTTGATAAAACTGTTAAGATTATAGTTAAACCAGCGAATCAATCAAACCGAAAACGGTTCAGCCTAATCAGTTAGGTCAAAAGATCAACCAACTTATACGAAAATTAATTAATTAAAATTTTAAATGCTATTTTAATTTTAAAATTTAAATTGTCTTTGACTAAAACATGAACAACACTATAATATTAAATAGGAGCATAAGGTTTCATTTTATATTAGTGAAATAATTCACTTTTTTCTTTTTTTCTTTTTTCTGATGTGAGATTGTAAAATAAAAATTAACAATTGTTTGGCCGAGAAATTTATTTCTAATCAAGCAATCAGTAATTTAATCTTCAATTAGGTTAATTTTTAGTTTATTTAGAATCAAACAAATTTAACCTATATATTTTGATAAAACCACAAAAATCTCGAATCAGCAAATCAGTCAAACTGAAAATGATTTAGCCTAATCAGCTAAGTCAAAAGGCCAACCAACTTACACAAAAATTAATTAATCAAAACATTCATTTTTTATTTTAAAATTTAAACACTACAATATTAAATTGGAGTATAAGATTTACTTTATATAAGTAAAACAACTCACTTTTTTCTTTTTTCTCCCGATGTGGGATTATAAAATAAATCATATCATAGACTAATTAGAGTTTTTATTTTAAAATTTAAATTGTCTTGAACTGAATTATACACAACACTACAATAGTAATGGGAGTATAAGATTTACTTTATTTAAGTGAAACAATTTATTTTTTTTCTTCTTCTCCATATGTGGGATTATAAAATAAATCAAAAATTAATTAGAGTTTTATTTTTATATGGTTAAATGAAAGTTAATCAATGGAATTTTTTTTAATTGTTTAAAATTAAGAAAATTAATATAAGAAATCGCAGTTAAATCGGCGAATCAGTCAAACCGAAAATGGTTCAACCTAATTGGTTAGGTCAAATGACCAACTAACTTATACAAAAATTAATTAATTAAAACTTTTAAATGTTATTTTAATTTTAAAATTTAAACTATCTTGAATTGAACCATGCACAACACTACAATATTAAGGTTCACTTTATATAAGTGAAACAACTCACTTTTTTCTTCTTTTTTTAATGTGAGATTATAAAATAAAAGTTAACAATTATTTGGTACGGAAAGTTTATATCTAATTAAACAATCTCAATTGTTCAATATTTAATCAGATCAATTTTTAGTTTAGTTCAAATCAAACAAATCTAATCAACATGTTTTGATAAAACCACTAAAATCACGGTTAAACTAACGAATCAATCAAATCAAAAAAATTTCAGCCTAATTTGCTAGGTCAAAAGACCTACTAATCAAAACTTTTAAATTTTGTTTTAAAATTTAAATTATATTGAATGATGCACCACATTATAATATTAAATGAGAGTATAAGATTCACTTTATATGAGTAAAACAACTCACTTTTTTCTTCTTCTATCGATGTGGGATTATCAAATAAATCATGGACTA
The DNA here is from genome assembly GCA_036172215.1 of Camellia granthamiana. Taxonomy (NCBI): domain Eukaryota; kingdom Viridiplantae; phylum Streptophyta; class Magnoliopsida; order Ericales; family Theaceae; genus Camellia; species Camellia granthamiana. Next base: position 113,200,516 of record CM069906.1, read on the forward strand.
ATTAAAATTTTATTTTTGTATGATTAAATGAAAGTTAGTCAATAGAAATTTTTTTAATTGTTTAAAATTAAAAAAATTAATATGAGATATTGAAACTTTCACAAGACTACTCACTAAAAATTTAAACTATGTTGAATGATGCACAACACTACAATATTAAATGGGAGTATAAGATTCACTTTATATGAGTAAAACAACTCACTTTTTTTGTCTTCTACCGAAGTGGGATTATCAAATAAATCATGGACTAATTAAAATTTTATTTCTATATGGTTAAATGGAAGTTAGTCAATGGAAATTTTCTTAATTGTTTAAAATTAAGAAAATTAATATGAGATATTAAAACTCCCAGACTCCTCACAAAAAACTATTTTTTCTTATGTAATACATAAATTCTCCTTTTATGACACTGATGTGGAAAATAAATTTCAACAAATCTTATTTGTTTATTATAATAGCAAACATGATGTCAACACATGCAATACATATACCTACCCATGTTACTTTTCAAAATTTTATCATTCAATTTTTATTTTTATTTTTATTTTTATTTTTATATAAATTTTACATTTATTTTGTTGATTCTTTTATCAATATAATAACATTTTTTTAAAATCTTATTAAATTGCAGTACTTTTGAAAATGAAAAAAAAAAAAAATAAATTTTATAAGTTGGGAGCCTGTGTTGTTTGTCTAGTTCCAACTGTTTGGTCCAACAAAATATCAAGTCTGAATGAGAGTTTTTCATGATAAAATAAGCATTGACTAATTGTACTTTATTATTATATGCAATTTAAAAATATGTATAATAATTAACTAATTTTGAAAAATAACTTTCCAATAAAATATATATATATATAAATTTATTTCCCTCTCAAATTTTTTAATAAATTTATTATGACTTAGGTAGTATTTGATAAAATTGAAAACTGAAAATTAAAAAATTAACTTAATGAAGAATTTTTTAAGTTGAAAAGTTGTTTAATAATAAATTAAGTATCTAATTAAAACAAATTGTTTAAAATGTACAAGATCAAATTAAATTTTTTTTTATATTCAAATTGTATATCTTACAATTTATATTGTAATTGTGAGTTATTAGTGATAGAGGAGACAACAACAGTGTTAGATATGGCGTCAATGTCAATAGTGGTATAAATTAATGGATAATGATTATGGAAGGGTGATATTGCAGAAATAAATAAATAAATAAAACGGGGTGGTGACGATGGTGGAATGATAGTAGTGGTTGTGACAACAGTAACAATAATTATGCATATGAAGAGTTGTAGTGGTAGTTGTAACGGTGGTAGTAGTGGCAACTGTGGTAATGATATGGTAGTGATAGTGAAATGGTGGTGGTACTTATGATAATAATAACATTGATGACGAAGATGGTGGTAGTAATAATGGCAACAGTGGCAGTAATAGTAAGTTTTTATGTCAATATATATATATTTGAATATGTCAATATTTTATGTTTAATATTTATAAATCGGGTAAATTATACTTTGCACACTCGTACTTTGTACCAAATTTTACTTTGCCCCTACACATGAAATTATAACAGTCAACTCCTTGCACTTCTGGTCAAATTCCACTTTGGTCCCTACATATGAAATTGTGACAGTCAATCTCTTGTACCTTTACTCAAATCCCACTTTGATCCCTACACAAGTGTTAATGTCCCTCTTCTGTTACTTTATTTTTAAATCTTTAACAAAATCAAATCATGTGACAAAAATGTGATTACGAAATGAGAGTAAAAGAGGAAAATCATCCACATTTTCCACCAATATACTTTGTCTTACGTGATAAGCATATGAGAATTATATAATACAATATATGTTCGTATGGTAACATTTGGATGAAAATGCAAGAAGAGTTTTTGAAATTAAAAAAAAATGCGACAAAGAAATCAAAGAGAAAAAAAGATGAATAGACAGAAGACTATTTTATCGTGAAAAATAGAGTTTCGTGATTTCAATTTATGCAAAAACTTAGTTCATCTTTTTAATTGTTCACAATATGTATTTTGTTTTAGCCTAATGCAGTCATATTTTAATGTAAATTTTGAGATAAAGTGTGTATTGGCTGAAAATGTAAATGATTTTCTTTTTTTACTCTCATGTCGTAGTCATATTTTTATCATATGACTAGATTCTGTTGAAAATTTAAACAATTGAGTGACAGAAATAAGACATTGACACTTGTATAGGAACCAAAGTGAGATTTGACCAAAAGTATAAGTGGTTGACTATCACAATTTCATGTGCGGAGATCAAAGTGGGATTTGACCAGAAGTGTAGGGGGTTAATTGTAATGATTTCATGTGTAGGGGTCAAAGTGATATTTGGTGCAAAGTACAGAGGTGCAAAGTATAATTTATCATTTATAAATTCAGTTATAATTAAGTGAGTTTCATATCACTTAAAATTTTATTAACTTTTAGGTTGCAATTTAAGAGGCACTTAAGTTTTTAAGGAATATCAATTGTAATTATCAAACAAACTTAATTGATTTTCACTTAATATATTCAGTTGAATTAGATTATCAAACACCATTTTATTGTCATTTTTAAGTATAAAATCTAAAAGAACAATATTAGAGATTTCAAAAAAAGTATCAAATTTTCTATACAATATTAACATGGACGTGATTTTCTAACAATTTTTTAATTTAAAATTACATTTAGTCAATCCTAAGAAAAATTTATTCTTAATAAATATATGTTTTATGCCGTGCATAGCACGAATATACTATTGTTATTAAAATATCTCAATATTGCCTAAGGTGTTTGATAATATGATTTAGCACTTAAAATTGAATATATTAAGTGATATTTAATTAAGTCTGTCTGATAACTACAATTGATATCACTTAAAAATTTAAGTACCTCTTAAAATGTAAGTTAAAACTTAAGAAAAATTTAAGTCATGTAAAATTTACTTAATTTTGATTGAATTTATAAATACTAAATACAAGTATCAGTATACACTATTATAAGCTCATTGCCACCACTACCGCCACCGCCACCGCCATCATGCCACTGTAGCCACCACTACCACTTCCACCACCACCACCATCATAATATAAAAATTAAAATATATAATTTGAAAATAATAAATTTCAAATTTAATTTTATATATATTAAATAATTTATTTTTAGTTTAGCACTTAAATTTTTATCAAACAACTTTTTAACTTAATAAATTTAGTATTCAATTTTCAGTCTTCAGCTTTATGAAACAGCACCTAAGTCTTAAAAAGGGTTTGGATTCTTTCAAGTTAGTCATCTCAACTTCATTGAGTGTTTGGGCTTAGTGGACCCCATTTTGGAGCAGACCTTAATGATCCGAATCGTTCACTTTTTTTTATTCGTTGAGTAAAATATTTATGCAAAAAATTAAAATAATCAAATATCGATAGCTACATGTTTGAATCACATTTGTATTACAAAAAATGAAAGGTTATTTTTGAAATTATAATTGTCATCTGTTTAAAAAAAAAAAAAAACGCGGTTCAAACATATAATTATCGATATTAGATTATCTTAATTTTTTTTTATAAATATTCAATGCAATGAATTTTAAAAAGTAAATAATTTAGATCATCATAATCGACCCCAATATAGATCCACCAAATTTAAATACTCTCTCAAATTAAATGATCAATTTACAAAAAGTCCAATCTCTCTTAAAAAAATAGTTGGGTTGCCCTGTTCGAATTGAGCGTGTGAAGTGAAAGAATCGACTTGTAGTTGGATTCACGAGAACTTTGAATGGAGTTTTGAGGAAATTTTGTTGAATGGTTGAAAGTTTTTGCCAAAAATAACTTATTCAATGCAAAAGTCAAAGGCACTATTTAGTAATTCTATCTCTCCGAAATGGTTGATATAATAGCCACAACAATGATTCATCCCACTAAAAACACCACCACTAATAGCACTAATGTATTAAAAAAGTAAAAAAAAAAAAAAAAATACAACTCCAAGACCAAAACATCACATCATTACTGGTGGAACCCACTACCACCTAATTAGTGGGAGCACTAATTAGTGCTCCCACTCATTTTCCTAATAGCCATGTTTGTTTCGCCGTTTCGACGAGGGAATTTGACTAACAATTCGTGAGATTATTAAAATCATGTTTAGTTATGTTAAAATGTTATAGGACTATAATGGAACTACCATTTTCATTGGAAAATTGAGATTGTTAATTCAATTCCTTTATCCTTTTTTCACATAAAATAAGAAGTCACCTTTATTTATTGATTTGTTTTTACATAATTTTATAAATTTAATCTTAACCAACTAATATTATCATACCATTGTACAAATAAACACACTTCATTTTATATCTTCAATCTATTACCACCACACTAACAACCCCCATCACTCAATTGGACGGTACTTATAATCTCGCTCAATCTAACATAACAAACATAACCATAGTAACAATTAATGAAAATATATACACCTCAATTAATTAAAAAAAAATCTTGTAATGCGACCCAAGATTTGATTTCATCTTGTTTGATTTCTTTGATTACTCATAAAAATATATAGATATACATGAATAGACAAAAATAATTTTACTACTTTTTTGTTTGTTTTTGTTTTTTGTCTTCCTCTTTTTCTTTACTCGACAAATGTTAAATGTTAAATTCAAATGTACTAAAAAAACATATGTCAAACCTTGTACTTTTAAAGAAATTATTCAATACTCTTGCTACAAATTTTGATGATTCTCCAAATTAAAAGTCATTAATCTAAATGGTACGATCTATCATTTTTGTGTTAAGAGTTTAAAAGAAAATGTATAAATTATCAATAAGCAAATAGAATAGAATGGGAGTGTTTGTTAAAACTATTGAATGACTTGTTTACAATTTATTTTAATTTGAGAGTTTGTATTAGACTGTTTGGTGCAACTCTTGTTTTTATTAGACATAAATAACTTAAAAAACTCTAAAAGAAATAATTATTTGAAAATTAAAAAGGATATACTTTTAACTTGTACTTATTTGATTATCAAGTTTTTTTTTTTTTTTTTTTTTTTTTTTTTTTTTTTTTTTTTTACAATACACGGTGAAAAAGTGGGTTGGGCTTAGGGGTGGTCATTATTGGCTCGCCCAACCCGATATTTTTAAAGCTTGAGAAAATTATTTTTCCTATAGGGCTAGATTGGACTGAAAGTTCTAACATAGTCCAGCCTGACCCGTTGATTTATAAAATATTAATTATAATTTTATATTATTTTAAGTATAAAATAAAGTAAAAATATAAAACACAAAAAAAAGTACATATATATATATATGTATTCTAGGGCATAAATCAAAACATTTTTTAAAAATCATATTTATTTTAACATTGAATTTTGTTAACAATCCAAATTCAAATAATAAATAAAAAGATTTAAATAATTTAATATCCATTCAAGATGAAAAAAATAATAGTTCATATTTATTGGGTTAAATGGGTAGATTTGGAATTTGAATATTTTTTAGAACCGAGCTTGGAATGACTAAATTAGACCTGCTATCAAATCTGACCGAATTTAAAATGACACATATCTTTTTATTATATAGTATAATTATGATCTGAATCCAATCAAGCCTGAGGTTTATATGTGCTCCTTGAGCTCAATTAAAAGTCATTTTATCTTTTTAACTTTGGTTGACAAAGAAGTGATGAGTGACATGTGAGACGTAAAATAATTTTAATTCAGAAAGAAGAATACTTCTTGTCATGATGTTCAAGTCTTTGAATCTTTATTCTTGAATGATTAAATCTTGAATATATAAACAAAACCCACTCACAGAATACTTTTATAGAACCATATGGAAAAAATGAAAAGAATAGAGTTTCATGCCTATTTTATTCACAAAACAATGTCTGTGTTTGATGGCTATCACAGACATATATATAGATAGGCTTGGACCCATATCTAAGTGTAACTCCTTATAACTTCCCACCATCAGGGAAGTTGTAACTTCCCATGAAACTACTATATGGGATAGTGGACATATGTTAGTTACCCATTAAACTGATTAAATAATATATATAATATAATATAATATAAATAAATATAACAAGCATGTGGCATATGGGCCACTTTATGAATATTCTTACATTCTCCCACTTGGCACATATAACACACGTTGTTGACTGTCGGGTAACTAACAAACAAATTATGGCCATTAAATAAAAATACCCAAACCTTAGAGTTATAATTCATGAATCATGGCGGTTATACTTTATCAATTGAGTATTTCCTTCCATGTATTACATTGTATGATACTCTCAATTTTATGTGGTGTCATTCTTTATGAATAATTTCAAATAAGTTATTCTGGGTCCAATGATCCCCATGGATCAATAGTCCCAATGGATTGCATAGCGTCACACATACTTTAGGTGCATAAAATGATGCTTTTCTTTAATAATAATCAAAATGTCATGACAAAAAAAAAAAAATAATAATAATAATAATAATAATAACTAGAAAAATTATTGAGCTAACCAATCAATCATATGCCCTCGACGTGCTTTGAAAACACCTTTACATAAAGACCTTTGGTCATGGGATCTGCAATCATCATATCGGTACTAATATGCCCAATGCTAACTTCTTGCTTCTTAATACGACCTCGAACAGCAAGATACTTTCTGTCAATATGCTTGTTTCGGCTGCCACTTTTGTTGTTGTTAGAGAAGAAAATCGCAGCCGAATTATCACAGTAAACCTTTAATGGCCTAGAAATTGAATCCACAATTCGAAGTCCTGTGATAAAATTCCTTAACCAAATAGCCTATGATGTTGCTTCAAAGCATGCTATAAACTCTGCTTCCATTGTTGACGATGCAATTATTGTCTCTTTGGAGCTCTTTCATGAAACAGCACTGCCTGCTAGCAGATAGACATATCCTAAAGTGGATTTTCTAGAATCTTGACAACCCACAAAATCCGAGTCTGAATATCCAACCACCTCAAGACAGTCAACATGCTTGTAAGTAAGCGTGTAGTCCTTGGTTCCCTTTAAGCACCTCATGATTTTCTTTGCAGCTTTCCAATGTTCCATTCCTGGATTGCTTTGGTATCTTCCAAGCATCCCAACTGCAAATGCAATGTCAGGTCGTGTACAAACCGGAGCATACATTAAACTGCCTTTGGCAGACGCATAGGGAATGCTAACCATTTGTTCCTTTTCCAAATCATTCTTCAGGCATTGACTTAAACTGAATTTGTCACCCTTTAAAATGGGCGCTGCATTAGGAGTGCAATCACTCATTTTGAATTTCTCCAAAACTCTTTCAATGTAGGCTTTATGAGACAATCCTAATGTCCTTTGGACCTATCTTTGTGAATCTCTATGCCAATGATATAAGAAGCTTCACTCATATTTTTCATTTCAAAATTTTGGAAAAGAAATTATTTAGTATCATGCAACAATCCCAAATCATTAGATGCAAGTAAAATGTCATCCACATATAGAACTAGAAAAAAGTATTTGCTCCCACTAACCTTAAGGTATATACAGTTGTCCAAAACATTTTCTGTAAAACCATATGAAGTAATAACATTGTGGAACTTTAAATACCATTGTCAGGAAGCTTGTTTTAGTCCATATATGGATTTCTTGAGCTTGCAAACTAAGTGACTATCTTTATCAGAACAAAAACCTTCAGGTTGCTTCATGTATAATTCTTCCTCAAGATCCCCATTCAGAAATGCCGTTTTCACATCCATTTGATGTAGCTCTAAATCAAAATGAGCCACTAATGCCATGATAATTCTAAATGAATCCTTTTTTTGAAACTGGAGAAAATGTATTATGATAATCGATGCATTTTCTTTGAGTGAAACTTTTAGCTATGAGTTTGGCCTTATATCGTTCGAGATTGCCATTTGAGTCTTTCTTGGTCTTATAGACCCATTTACAGCCAACAGCTTTAATTCCTTTAGGCAACTCGGCAATCTCCCAAACTTGATTCTTAGCTATAGATTCCAACTCTTCTTTCAAGGCATCATACCATAATTTAGAATCATCCCTATTCATGGCATTGGAAAATGAAATAGGATCATCTTTAGGTCCAATGTCAAAATCAGACTCCATTAAGTATACAAAATAATCACCAGAAATTGTTGACTTTCTAGTTCGTGAGGATCTCCTTAATTCTGTAGTCTCAATTGGGACTTGAGGTACAGGTTCTATGTTGATTTGTTCCTCTTATGGTGCAAGTTCTTGAATTTGTTGATTTTCAAGAATATCGGGTTGATTATCTTGAAAGACAACCAATTCACCTATATGCATGGGTGTTGTATTCGGATCCCGTGATTCCTTCCACTCTATCTTTCGAGGGTAACTCCCACTAGGGTTAACTTCCTCAATAAACTTAGCATTTCTGGCTTCAACAATTCTAAGTGAATTTGAAGGACAATAAAATCTGTAGCCCTTGGAGTTTTCTGCATAGCCTATGGAAAAACCACTAACTGTTCTGAGGTCTAATTTCTTTAAATGTGGGTTATACACCCTCACTTCAACTGGACAACCCCAAACTTATAAGTGTCTTAAACTTGGCTTCCATCCTCTCCATAACTCAAATGGTGTTTTGGGAACAACCTCGAATGGAACCTTGTTTAAGACATACATAATGGTTTTCAAAGCTTCACTCCATAAATTTATAGGCACATTAGAGTAACTAAGCATACTTCTTACCATGTCCATAAGTGTTCGGTTCCTTTTTTCAGCGACACCATTTTGTTGTGGTGTGCCAGACATTGAATATTGTGCAATAATACCTTTTTCCTTAAGGAACTTAGCAAATGGACCCGGTAATTGTCCCAATTCTATATACCTCCCATAATATTCTCCACCTCTGTCTGACCTCACAATTTTAATTTTCTTTTTTGTTTGTTTCTCTACCTTTGCTTTATAAACTTTAAAGGCATCAAATGTTTCGGCCTTATCAAACAAGAGGTAGAGATACATGTATCGTGTAAAGTCATCAATAAATGAGATAAAATATCTCTGACCATTCAGACAAGGTGGAGTAAATGGTCCACAAATATCAGTGTGTATGATTCCAAGAATTTCCTCACTCCTTTTGGCACCTTTACTGGTCTTGTTAGTCTGCTTTCCCTTTATGCAGTCCACACAAATACCAAAGTTGGTAAAATCAAGAGTTGGAAGGATTTCATCATTAACCAACCTCTTTATTCTCTCAATGGAGATATGTCCCAATCTCCTATGCCAAAGAATAGAGGAGGACTCATCAACAATATTACGCTTAATGCCAATATCACCATGCAAGGTTAAAAGATTTTATTCAAAAATAGGATCCAAATTTAATTTGAACAAACCATTAATTAAAGTACCAAATCCTACAAAAATAGAGTCTTTAAACAAACTAAAATTTGCACCAACAAACTGAAATTCAAATCCAAACGGTACTAGTCTAGAAACAAAAATTAATTTTTTAGAAAAAGATGGAATGTAAAAAGTGTTTTCAAGATCCAAAACAAAGCCATTCTTTAAAACAAGTTTGAAAGTTCCAACAGCTTCGACATGCGAACGCATCCCATTGCCCGAATAAATGCCTTGTTCACTTCCCGTCGGTTTCCTTAGGCTGAGGAAATCCTGCATGGTATTAGCAATGTGAATTGTAGAACCCGAATCAATCCACCAATCATATTGATGAGTATTAACAAAATTAGATTCATAACACACAAGAGATATTAGATTACCTTTCTTCTCAAGTCATTTATTATATTTGGGATAGTCTTTCTTCATATGACCTTTTTTCTTGCAAAAGAAGCATGCATCCTTATTGCCATGACTTTTAAATGGCACTTTATCAAGCTTCTTGCATTTCTGATCACCTTTGCCCTTTTTCCATTGCCCTCATTTATGTGTTGCTAAATGAGCACTTTCCACTTTTCCATGCTTCAATCTCTCCTCCTCTTGAACACACATGGTCAAAAGTCCATTGACAGGCCATTTTTCCTTCTGTGTGTTGTAAGAAATTTGGAATGCTCCATATTCCACAGGAAGAGAATTGAGTATGAAATTGACAAGGAATGACTCAGAAATCTCAATCTCTAAGGACTTAAGATGAGTTGTAATGTCCCTCATTTCCATAATGTGCTCATGCACACTCCTAGAATTGTTTGCTTCATTCCCGATAGTTTGTTCATTAGGGTGCTTGCCAATACTTTGTCAGAACTAACAAATTGCTCTTCAATAGCCCTCATGTAGTTCTTGACCTCATCAGATGGTGGGATTGAGCCTCTACTGCTCTGGTTGATATGTGAGTTTATGAGCATTAGGTTTAAGTGATTAGATTGCTTCCACTTATCATAAGCACTCTTTTTTGTAGCGGAACTCTCGTCTGTGGGTTCAGGAGGTTCATCCACACAGAGTGCCAGATCAAGGTCCATGCACCCTAATGTTCAAAGGATTTTGCCCTTCTAGTTCAAAAAATTATCACCATTCAAGAATGGAATACGAGAAGACTCATTAGACAGTACAGATTTAGAAATCACTGCAATTACCAAGAACATTATTAATGCTTTGAAACAATAACTATAGTCTGAATCAACCAATGTCAAATTCAATAACAAATCTAAACCTTCATGTGGGTAGAGGTCACTAAATTGTATTAGATTTGCTATTACTTAATAATAAGACTAATGGGTTCCGAAATATTTAAGGAAAAGAAAACTCATACCTGCGGGTTTAGAGTGTTCAATCCCTTTAATACCCAATCTATTATCTTATTTCAATTAAATTTCATAAATAATTACTTTCCTGTGGAACTGAGAAATTATTCATAAAACATAATTACAATATGAAAAATGCCAAATTAAATTTTAACTTTATGTGATCATAATACTGAGGATCAGTACATCTTTATGTTTTTAAGATGCTATGGCTAATCTTAAAACAAAATCTAATCTTTTTAATTATGGCATAATTTATTAATGTGAGCAAATCCATACGATCACAATAAGTACATAATCTTTTAATGCACATAATGCATGCAATCAGAATAATATCACATGAAAATCCCAAGACATCATGTAATTCAACCTTATATTAGATTTTGCTTAAAAGTTGGATCAAAATAAATTCCATAAGTCCAATACATAATGTATATATGCTCTTATTTCACATAAATTTTCAATGCATATATAATTACCTTAATGCATGTAATATAATATTATATTATTTTAGATAACATGCCAATGAATCTCAAAAATTATAAAAACTAAAAGAACATGTTATAATTCACTGTATGAAATTCAATTGAATTTGCTTAGTATTTAAACATGCAACTATAATAAACAAAACATCCTTAACAGCATGTTAAAATTTCTTTATGAAAATTCTAGAAATAAATTCAAGTCTTTCATGCCTTTTAAAATAAACCAAAGAAATCCAAATAAAACATGATAATTTCTAGAATTTATACAAAATAAGATGACGCAATTTTTATTTTATTTTATTTAATGTTTGTCAATAAATAGAAATCAATACTTAATGACATACAATAATTCTCCAAGATGTAATAGATTCAAAACATGAGTAATTTTAGATGTAAATAATACAATCACATAACGGAATGAATTCTACTAATCCCTCTAAGTAATACATCATGCAATAATTCATATTTGATAGACATCAAATTAATATTTTAATCCATAAAGTTTCATATATATATATATTAAGATGAATCAAACAATGAATATTCATTCTAATAATTCAAACTTTAAATAATGTTAAACTATATGGCACAATTACAAGTCATGTATAATGATGGCACCATGTTGACTGAAACTTCACTATTAAGTATTAGACTATCAATTTTATATTCACAAGTATGATACCTGCAAGTTCCAAAACCTCCTTGACAAAAGAAAATAAACAAAGGGCTAAAATAGAGACGTATTGTGCTTAGACTAATCAAAATACTAGGAAGCGTAAACTAGAATAATATATTATAGCCAACAAAACAAATCGAACAAACGAAGAAAATTATCATGTCGAAATCATAACGGAACAGAGGCCCAGCAAGTATATAAAATAGAACGCAATAAGATTTGGTCTCCATAACATACAATAACGCTAAACAACAAGGACAGAAGGTGGCTCTGATACCAATTGTGAGAATTAAAATAATTTTAATTCAAAAAGAAGAATATCTCCTGCCATAATATTCAAGCCTTTGAATCTTTATCCTTGAATGATTAAATCTTGAATATATAAACAAAACCCACTCACAAAACACTTTTACGGAACCATATGGAAAAAGTGGAAGGAACAGAGTTTCATGTCTATTCTATTCACAAAACAACGTCTGTGTTTGATAGCTATCACAGACATATATATAGATAGGCTTGGACCCATATCCAAGTATAACTCCTTATAACTTCCTACTATCAAGGAAGTTGTAACTTCCCACGAAACCACCATATGGGATAGTGGACATATGTTAGTTACCTATTAAACTGATTAAATAAAATATATATATGTTAGGTTTTTATTCTTGGCAATCCCGTTTGACAAAACTCCTTTCAGTTGTATTTGTTTTCACACTTTTATTTCAATAAGGCTATGAGTTTATTAGATGCGAATCCAACCCGAATCGAGCCTTGCAGAGAAGTTTGTAATGTTAATGCTTTCAAGATTGCCACTTCGCTGATTATGACGGGGGTCGAGCTGCCCGGTCAGCTCGCGCCCGAAGCAAAATGCAAAATTGCATTCAAAATTGCATGTCCGCCCTTGCTCGCTCAAGCGAAGAAGTACTCGCTCGAGCGAAGAACTGCGTCTGGCAAAAACCTGAAAGAGATGAATGTGCGCTCTAGCGAAGACTATGTGGCTCGAGCGAAGATTGCGTCTGCATAAAAACCTGAAAGTTTTCATTGTTCGCTCGAGCGAAGGTTTCGTGGCTCGAGCGAAGGCACTAGTAGAAATCACGCGAGTTAAGGTTCTCGCTTAAGCGAGAGAAGCATCGCTCGAGCGAGCTTCAAAATCCGGATTTCTATAAGGAATTGGTTTTCTTCCAAAACTAGGATTACTTTGGATTTCTATAAGTATTTGGTTTTCTCCCAAAACTTGACTAACTCCTCCAGATCTTCTTCTTGGATATTAACGTTTATATCTGGGGATATTTTGCTAGTTTTCTTTGATGTTTTGATTGAGTATTCAACTCATGGTTTAAAAAGTATACATCAAAGGATTATTTGTTTGTTCTACACAATAGAGAGAGTTGTTCTTCGGTGGATTCTGAAGAATTCGAGCCTGAAGCTTTGGTGGATTCTGGAGTGACTCATCGTCAAGACAATTTCGAGGTGAAGACGGGGTTGGAAGAGGCACATAGAGGTTGGTTCAATTCGGGCGTGGATTCGCTAGGTAATTGAGAGTATACCTGTGTAATTCCTTTATATCTTCTTAGTGAATTGTTTTGTGGCTGTTGCCCGTGGTTTTTTCACGTAAAATCGTTGTGTCGATTTGTCTTGATTGTTTGATTGGGATTGTTATATACTGCTTAAAATTGATACATAATCACAAATCAACATCTAGGAGATTTCTAAATTTTTCAATTGGTATCAGAGCAGGTCGCTCTATTTTTTTTGTTTTACAAATCTATTAGAGCGAGATCTTGTTTGATTTGTGATAATGGATACAATTCGTGAGGGAAATTCTATGGTTCGACCACCCCTATTTGACGGATCCAATTATTCTTTTTGGAAAGCTCGGATGAGATCGTTTTTAAAATCTATTGATGAAAAAGTTTGGCAATCTGTCATGTATGGGTGGACTGAACCAACGATTACCATTGATGGAGTAACTTTCCCTAAACCAATTGATAAGTGGGACACAATTGATTACCAAAATAGTAGCTGGAATAGTAAAGCTATCAATTCTCTCTTTTGCGCTGTCACACTTGAAGAGTTTAGTTGTATTTGCAATTGTGAAATCGCAAAAGAGGCTTGGGATATCTTACAAACTATTCATGGGGGCACTCTTTCTGTTAAACGATCAAAACTTCAAAGGCTCACGTCTAGTTTCGAAAACCTTTCAATGAAAGATAGTGAGACCTTTGATGAATTTTATGCGAAGTTGAGTGACATTGTAAATTTCAGCTTTAATTTAGGTGAAAAAATACCAGAATCTAAAGTTGTGGGAAAAATTTTGAGATCCTTGCTCGATCGGTTCCAACCAAAAGTTACGGCTATTGAGAAGGCTCAAGATGTTGACAACCTCAAGCTGGATCATTTGGTTGGAAATCTCCAAACTTATGAGGCACATAGGAATTTCAAAAAGAAACAAAAAGATGTTGCTTTTAGTAGTGCTCATAGAGCTGGAGAGGATTCTGATGAGGATTATGAGATAGATTCCAAGATTACGGTTGCTTTTGTTAAACAATTTAAAAAAATCTTTTTTGAAAAAGAATCCTAATCTTTTGGAATCTACTCATACTCATAAATCTAAGGGCAAAGATAAACTCAAAATTAATTCTATAGCCAAGAAGGAGAAAGGAAAGAAACAAGGGAACTCTAAAAGAGTCCAATGCTATGAATGCCAAGGATTTGGCCACTTTGCTTCAGAATGCCCTACTCGTTTGAGGAAGAAGAAAGCCCTCGCTATCACTTGGGATGATGAATCAGAATCTGATGAAGATGAAAGTGACAACGAAGATCAAGGCAAAGAGGGACATAAACAATTCCTTGCTTTCATGGCGGCTTCCGAAACTGAAGGACGAACAGAGTATCCGAAGAGGTTGGTTGAGAATGCCACTGATGATGAATCCTCAGAGAGTGATGATGAAGAGCTTGAGCAAGTTTATGAAAAGTTGTATAAGGAGTCTCTTAACTTATCCAAATTGAATAACAAACTCACAACGAAACTCAAAGCATGTGAAAGTGAGAATGTCAAATTAAAGAAAGAGATTTCCGAGGCTAGGAATGATGCCCTTAAGATTTCTAATGATCGACAAGCTCTTTGTGCAAAACTCTTGACTTGTGAGACAGAGAGGAATGAGCTACAGCAAATCTATGCAACATATGAAGAAAAGATTGAAACTCTCGAGATGTCTCAAGTTGTTTTGGAAGAACTAATGATCAAGAAAGAGGAAGAACTCAAGTATGTTATGGCTACCATTGGTCTTTGAAACAGAGGATCAAAGACTTTGGACAATATCATTGGGTCTTAACAAATTTGTTTTGACAAGAGTGGCATTGGCTTTGGTGGTAAGAAAGAGCAAAAACAGAGTGCTTCCACATCTCATGATACAAGAACTCAAGGAAAGGGAGAACAAAAAATTCAACATAAGGATGGACTTCTCAAACTTCTTGGAGTTGGTAAGGTAAAAGAAAAGAAGGTACACCCTGTTTTTATTTGTCATCATTGTGGTATGCATGGTCATATTCGCCCTTATTGTTATAAGTTGCATGGGAGATTGTATTTGCCTAGACCTAAAAATAGGAAGTTGGAAACCAAGTCGAGACGGGTTCCCATTGAAAGCAAAGGGAACCACAACGTCAAGACACCACCCAAGAACCGCAATGCTCACAACTTTGTTTATACTAAAGCGGTTTGGGTGAGAAAACTTGACTTGTGCTAATTTGTTTATTCTTTTTAGTTTTTTGGGTTTCTGTGTGTTTTTTTTAGGTCATTTAATGTCTGCCTATTCGTTTTCTGTCTTGCTTTGTTTAGAAAAAGAAAATAAAAAATAAAAAATCCAAAAAGATTTTCTTGTATGGTTTTGCAAGCTTGAAATTTTTGAGTAGTTCTTGGTGCATATTAGAATTGATAAGAATATCCATTACATGTTAATATGTGTGTGCTTTCTGTAGTCCTTACTCATTTTGGAGTGTTTGTTTTTCGATTAGTATGTCTCATTCTGTACACACTCTTGGATTAACAAATATCGGAATCTTCCGCCTTAGTGATTATTTTTTTATGGACTTCTGGCATTGTATCTTTTGTTTTTCTAGAGGAATTGACCTATACTAGCATATCATGAGTGATGTTGAGTCTCTTAACCACCTTCCATCTTTTTGCATTTCCACGGCTTTCCCCCTCTATTCTTTGTAGCCCAGGCATGAGGAAAAGGCTACCTCAGAGTCACCAACTAGGCCATCTTTATAATATCCATGCTTCTCTGGTTCGGTTTCCATACTCTTGAGCGTGTCAATTGCCAATGAATGTGCAAAAGAAAGAAAAATTGTGCAAAAGAAAAAAAAAAGATGTGCAAAAGAAAAAAAAAGATGTGCAAAAGAAAGAAAAGAAAATAAAAATATGTAAAAAAAATAAAATAAAGGATTCATTGACTGAGGGGGAGCCTCCGCTTTTACTCACCAAATACCCCTTGATTCCTAATGGTTTGACTTTCCTTAGTTGTGCTTAGATTCTCTTGTCAGAGGTCCAGCTATTAGATCACTACTAAGATTTGAATCTCATGTTTGTCAAACTCCAAGAGTCACACACACACTTTTCTCATAGGATCCATGCTTTTCACATAATGCATCACTTTCTTTTATGAGGAATTTTCTAGAGGTTGCGCACATTATGTTTTCAAGTAATTGTGCTTCTTGGATAGTCTTGTGTGTTTTAAGGTACAAATTTGAAATTCCCTGCTTGCTCTACCATACTATTTTTTGTCATTTTACTTCTTGTTCATTGTTTTTAGTGAGGGGGAGTTTGGTTTATCATTGCAAGAGTTTGTTAGCATGAACACTTTGTTTTGTTTGGTATGGAAGATTGGCATTAGTTGCTTTGCATGTTGCTTTGCTTTGGCTTCTTTATTGTTTGAGCTTCCTTTGTCGATTTGTGACAAAAAGGGGGAGATTGTTTCGTAGAGTGCATGTGCATGTGTCTTAGTATTCATCTATTCATGCTACATGTTCTTAAAAGCTCCAAGTTCCAAGTCGCATCTATTCATGTTTTCCATCTTATGCTTCAAGATAATCTAGCCATATATTTATTGCTTTTTCATGTATTCTTGTGGGACTAATAGTTGTTTTGGAGATTGTGGCACTAATAGCTGTTTTGCAGATCATGGTTTTGCAAGAGAAGTTTGCGTTTGTTAGCTGTAATGGGTTGGGGTGATTAGGATTTTATTTGTTAGGTGTGTTTTGTCACGACTTTGACAAAGGGGAAGATTGTTAGGTTTTTATTCTTGGCAATCCCGTTTAACAAAACTCCTTTCAGTTGTATTTGTTTTCGCACTTTTATTTCAGTAAGGTTATGAGTTTATTAGATGCGAATCCAACCCGAATCGAGCCTTACAGAGAAGTTTGTAATGTTAATACTTTCAAGATTGCCACTTCGCTAATTATGACGGGGGTCGAGCTGTCCGAAGCAAAATGCAAAATTGCATTCAAAATTGCATGTCCGCGCTTGCTCGCTCGAGCGAAGAAGTCCTCGCTCGAGCGAAGGACTGCGTCTGGCAAAAACCTGAAAGAGATGAATGTGCGCTCGAGCGAAGACTATGTGGCTCGAGCGAAGATTGTGTCTGCGTAAAAACCTGAAAGTTTTCATTGTTCGCTCGAGCGAAGGTTTCGTGGCTCGAGCGAAGGCACTAGTAGAAATCACGCGAGTTAAGGTTCTCGCTCGAGCGAGCTTCAAAATCCGAATTTCTATAAGGAATTGGTTTTCTTCCAAAACTAGGATTATTTTGGATTTCTATAAGTAGTTGGTTTTCTCCCAAAACTTGACTAACTCCTCCAGATCTTCTTCTTGGATATTAAGGTTTATATCTGAGGATATTTTGCTAGTTTTCTTTGATGTTTTGATTGAGTATTCAACTCACGGTTTAAAGAATATACATCAAAGGATTATTTGTTTGTTCTACACAATAGAGAGAGTTGTTCTTCGGTGGATTCTGAAGAATTCGAGCCTAAAGTTTGGTGGATTCTGGAGTGGCTCATCGTCAAGACAATTCCGAGGTGAAAACGGGGTTGGAAGAGGCACATAGAGGTTGGTTCAATTCGGGTGTGGATTCGCTAGGTAATTGAGAGTATACCTGTGTAATTCCTTTATATCTTCTTAGTGAATTGTTTTGTGGCTGTTGCCCGTGGTTTTTTAATCACAATTGGAGGTGTCCAATTGTGGTTTTTTCACGTAAAATCGTTGTGTCGATTTGTCTTGATTGTTTGATTGGGATTGTTATATACTGCTTAAAATTGATACATAATCACAAATCAACATTTAGGAAATTTCTAGATTTTTCAATATATATATAATATAAATAAATATAACAAGCGTATGACATATGGGTCACTTTATGAATATTCTTACATGACAAAGATGGATTAAATTGGACACTTGATTGAGTAATGGAAGTAATATTGATGTTGGAAAATGTATGTAAAATTAGATGAAATTTAAATATACATATTTTATTAATATTTTACCTATCTTTTCTATTTTTTTTTTCAAATCCCATCTTAAATTCTCCATTCAAACCCACAAGTGCCCCGAAGTCCATGATTATAATAAATAAATAAAAACACAAAATCGACATGTAATGAATTAATGCCGAGCACTTCAGTGGGCAACATTCATTACAAACAGTTCCTAAATTTACTCGATTTATATTAATTCATAGAATAATACTATATACATTAATTAGTACGCTAACTAATATTTTTAATTTATATAATGAGTAGGATCAATAATAATATCATAACTACATTAATTAGTGCATGATTCCTGATCTCCATGTAACTCCACCATTGCATGGAATTCAATCTTAAATAATTAATTTTTAAACTAAACAATAATTAATATGAATTAGAGTGGTGCTACCTGCACCAATTGATGAAAATATCATCAATTAGTACATAAGTTAATACACTAATTTATACATATAGCATTATTCATTGGTTAGTAATATCATATATTAATGATAATGTAATATTATTATTATATGAAATTTTTACTCAAATTTTATAAAAATTTAATTTATCTTACCATTATATAATTTATTTTAACACTTAAATATATGACTTTTTCGCATTATTTATGACACATTAGTTATACGTAATACTTTCTTTTCGATTTTACTTGAAGTTAATTGTAAAATTTTATATGAAATACTTTTGTAATAATTTTATTTAAGTTTTTGTACTTAATATTAATTCAAAAATTATTATTATATTCTTATTGTTGGTTATGGAAAAAAAATTTGAAGTTTTAATTAATAAGTGTCCTTTTTGATTTAATTTTCTGACTCCACTACTAATTCTGTGTTACATTATTAAAAATAAATTTTAAGAGATGTCTTAAATTTTTTTAACATTTCTCGTACTAACGTCAAATGTATCACTCATCACGCTCATAAGACAAGGAATTTTCGGTATGCTATAATCTTTAAGAGTTTTTTTCACTCATTTGATTGATGAATCGGTCTGGTTTTTATAATTTTTTTTTTTTGGGAGCTTCGTAATGTGTTCGATACAATTGTAATACATTTACAATCATACAATTGTATATCAAAATTCTTATATTTAAAAAAAATTATATTACATTGTGATTGAGAGATGTAAGAGGAGCTAATTTGAGCCTATTAAATTAATTATGCCCAATAGTCCAAGGTCGGTGGGCCCGAATTTATCGTAAGTTCAAGATTGGTGAGTCCGGATTTATTGCCATCAAACGGGCCGAATTGCTCTAAGCCTTGAAAGGATTCGGATTCATGAACCTAGAAACTTACTCGGACTCGAACTCGAAAGAGTTCGGATCCACGAACCTAGAGATCCGAAGCACTTGGCTTCGAACGGATTCAGACGCAACCTAGAAGCCGCTTCATTAATGAGTCTCAGAATACTTGGGGACTCGAAGCTTTCTGGGATCTACGTACTAGAACCATGGGCGTAATGGAGTCCGAACAAAGGACCTGATCCCGAGGACGGTGAGTGGAGATAAATTCACTCTTCGCTTAAACTAGCCTATACCCGGGTCGAGGTGGCACGATCTAGGGGGTCCCTGAGACTCGGCAATATTTGCAGCAGGGCGTTCTCTTGAACTACCCCTGACCCTTCTGCGGCAGGGCGTCCTCTGGGACTACCTCTGACCCTTTGGGATGATTGGAGATCATTGGTTAGGTGTGGCTAAGAAGAAGGGTTCGCCGAGAGATTGATCTCCTCTTCGGGGTTTTTTCCTCATCCTCGGGGAGGTCGCCTCCTCGGACAAGGTGGTTAGAGAGAATATTCCCCATGTGCCTTACACATGGGCTCCATCCTACATCATGAGGTGCCTATAAATAGCACCCACCCATAACTTTACAAGGGATGGATTTTGGAGAGACAACACTTGAGAAAGAACTAATTTCCCTTCTCCATTATCAACCTTGAGAGTGAAAGTGGGAGATCCATAGGAGAGCCTTGCCATTATTTGTCTCTCTAATTACTTTGCCTTCTTCTTCACCCAATCTCTTATCTCCATCATCTCTTTGTTTTTGTATTCTTAGTTGAGACTATTGAAGAATCTAAGACTCTCATCATCTTCTAGAGAATTCGAATTTTTCTTCAAGGATCTTCGAAGATCTTCGAATTTTCCAGCGACGTTCTTGAACCCTCTCATACATTTGGCGACTCCATTGGGGAGGCGGATTGATAGTGATCTCAACAAGATCTGGAACCCACATAACTCTGACAAAAATGGCAGATAATGAGACTCATCAACAAGGCTTTTCCAATGGTGGTGATGAAAAGACTCAAGTTTAAGACTCACCTCTCATCCTTGAAGCCATTCAAGGGCTCCAACATACTCAACAAGAGATTCTCACCAACCTTCAAAATCTAGCCCACACCATATTGGTGATGGGTTCGCATTTCGCACCACCGGTAACAAATGGAGGTCAAGTCGGCGCCGACAAGCATCAACAACTTCATGGTGATATTGGGAATTGTCAAAATCATCAAGACCCATCCCAAATTCTCCTTGAAGTTACTCAAAATGGTGTGCAAAATCAAGTGCTAGGAGGAACAAGTCATGGCCAACCTACGGCCCATGGATGGCAAAATCACGCACCTGGAGGATTGAGCCATGGTCCAGCGGTGGTTAGAGGAGTTTCTGGCGCTACGAATGGTGTTCTAGTGGTTGTGGAAGTTCAAAGAATGCCTACAGAAATTTCTCTACAAAATGGTGCTCCATTTATGCCTAATTTTGTTTCACCGATTGTAAATTCTACTCTCCTTTGGCTCCGATACCGAGTTTGCAAGCCCAACCTGATATAGCCGTGGCGTACAATGGACTTTATGGGACCCAATGCAACGTCCCATCACCAAATGGCATGTCCATAGGTGCCAATGACCAATATCATCATGTGTCTTCACCGATGGTGAATTCTCAACACCCAAATGGCCAAGTTGCTCCAAGCTTAGTCTTCGGGTCTACAAGTCAGGTTTCGGGAATACCACCATCAAGTTTTCTCCCTTAACAATTTCTCACTCTCGCCGATGTGCAAGCCATGTTCGATCTCGAACGGGGCAAGAGGACTTTACCCTCTTTGCCTGATCTAGATGTCAAGCCACCATACCTTATCGAGATGTTGAGTTATCCATACCCGGAGGGGTACACGGTGCCGAAGTTCATCAAATTCAATGGCAAGCAAGGAAATGCTCGAGAACATGTTGTTTGGTTCATTGAGACTTTGGGGATTCATGGTACAAATCATGTCCTTTGACTGAGAGAATTCTCCAAGTCCCTCACCGACCGAGCATATAGTTGGTACGTTAACTTGACCCCAAACTCTGTTCGAAGTTGGGAGGAGATGGTCAACAAATTCCATGCTAAATTCTTTTAAGCGGCTGAAAAGATAACTGCACTCACCCTATGCAAGGAAAAGCAACGAGAGGGTGAAGACATTCTCGAATATGTGAAGAGGTTCTAAGCCGTGGACTGTCATGAGGCTGTGGAGGAAAGCTACTTGGTCCAAATCTGTGTTGAAGGGGCATTGAACGGGTACAAGATGCTTCTTGTTAATCACAAGCTACCCACCTTCTCGGCACTAATTGAAGCATCTTAGAACATTAACGTACCTTAATCTCAGGAGATCGGGTTCGAGACTAGTTATAAAACCAGTTTCAAGTCATCTCGAGGACCTTCTGTCACTGCGGCTTCCGCGTCTTCTATACGAAAGTCGCAAGGGAAGGAATTCAGAGGTCAGAAGAGGAAAATTTGTAAAGATGACACTCCTTTTCCGTGTAGTGTTGAGGAGGTGAAGGCCTTAGTTAAAGAATGGGTGGTAGATAGTGAACTGAAGTTGCCTCATATCAAAGAGCTTTTGCCGAAGAAAGACCGTGAGGGCCCTAATTATTGTGTTTTTCACTGATCACTAGGGCATCCTACAGAAAAGTGCCGGACACTTAAGAAGATCTTTAGAAAGAAAGTCGAAGTAGATGAGCTAGAGTTCAAAGAACAAGGGCCCCAGGATATCTTAGAAGACATGGTTATGATGGTGTATGACGGCCACAGCCCGAGCAGTTAGTGAAACCTTTCCAAATGACCTTGCAGCTTTAGGGGCAAACGTCAACATTCTATAGAAGAAGTCTATCCATGACATTTACCAATTATATTTATTGCATTATCCAAGAAGTTTTATCTTTCTTATGTTATGAAGAAATTTATTTCCTCCATATTGTATATCTCTATTAGAAGTTATTTTCTCTATATTGTGTATCTTCATTGTGTTATGTTGCCTGAAACAGTTTTCAATTTTTGGTGCCCCTCAAAGAAGAAAGAGGAATAGTAGACTTGGTTACCAACCTGAAGGGACTTTTCTTGACACAGTAGAAGTGTACTCCCACTCAGAGAGGGATAACCTTTGCTTTCATTAGTTGCCGAAATAATGTGTGCTCCCACTCAGACCTCCAAAGAGCAGCCGTTGATTCCTTCAATGCAAGCTTCGAGGGCCTTTCTTGCTAAAGTAGAGTGTTGCACCCACTCGGACCTCCGAAGAACAGCCATTGCTTCCATCAATGCAAGCTTTGAGGGTCTTTCTTGCTAAAGTAGAGTGTGTGCTCCCACTCGGACTTCCGAAGAATAGCTCTTTCTTCCGTCAGTGCAAGCTTCAAGGGTCTTTCTTATTAAAGCAAAGTATGTGTTCCCACTCGAACTTCCAAAGAACAGCCCTTACCTCCATCAGTGCAAGCCTCGATGGTCTTTCTTGTTGAAGCAGAGTGTGTGCTCCCACTCGAACTTCCGAAGAAGAGCCCTTACTTCCATCAGTGCAAGCTTCGAGGGTCTTTCTTGTTGAAGCAGAGTTTTCCATCAGTGCGAGCTTCGAGGATCTCTCTTGTTGAAGTAGAGTGTGTGCTCCCACTCAGACTTTCGAAGAGCAAATCTCGTTTCCATCAGTGCGAGCTTCGAGGATCTCTCTTGTTGAAGTAGAGTGTGTGCTCCCACTCAGACTTTCGAAGAACAGACCTTGCTTCCATCAGTGCGAGCCTCAAGGATCTTTCTTGCTGAAGTAGAGTGTGTTATTCCACTTAGACTTTCAAAGAGTGTCAAGGATCTTTCTTGTTGAAGTAGAGTGTGTTCTCCCACTCATACTTTCGAAGAACAACCCTTGAGACTTGGTGGCCTATCAGAAGGGATCTTCTTGCCAAAGTAGGGTGTGTGCTACTATTCAAACTCCTGAGGGACAGCCTTGCTTCCGTTTGGACTTCCGAAGGACAGCTCTTGCTCTCATTAGTGCGGGTCCGAAGAACAGCCCTTGCTTTCACCAATACGAGCTCCGAGGATCTTTCTTTTCAAAGTAGATTGGACTCCTACTCGAACTCCCAAGGGATAGCCTTTGCCTCCATTAGCTGCCGAAGTAGAAGTGCATATCCACTCGAACTTCCGAGGGACAGCCTTGTTTCCGCTCGGACTTCTGAGGGAGAGCCTTATTTTTGCTCGAACTCCTGAGGGACAACCTTAGACTTCTGAGTGACAGCCTTGCTTCTGCTCAAACTTCCAAGAGACAATCTTTACTTTTGTTAGAGCAAGCTTGGTAGACTCGGTTGCCTTCCAGAGGGATCTTTCTTGCCGAAGTAGGGTGTGTGCTGTTTTCGGACTCCCGAGGGACAGTCTTGCTTCTGTTCGAACTTCCAAGGGATAGCCCTTGCTCTCATTAGTGCGGGTTCTGAGGGCACCAAGGTCGTGGAGTTTGTACAAGAATTCATTCGTCTGAAATAACAAAGCCGACAAACAAGATAAGCAATATCAATTTCAAATCATGATTTAGGCATTATCTGAATGGGGCAACATCAACAACTACACATTTGTTTTATTCTCTTCAAATTTTCAACAATGGTGCTCAACAACAAATTGCAATGGCCTTCAACAAGCCCACCAAGATTCAACAAATTTTTTAAATTATTGCAGGGCCAAATTAGTTCAACAGTACCTATTCCAATATTCACAGGGATGGCAATTGATAAATTCACACGAGGCAACCAGCGAATGCTTAATATTTGTCAATAGTTCTATTTGTATCAAATTATCAACGCACGGGCTCGAGTTTTAAATATCAGGAGGAGTGCAATGTCATGGTGTGTTTTTATCTTGCAAAATTAGTAATGAAATTCAATAGCCTAGTGTTAAAGATTTATCTATGTCTAGTCCATCAATAAAAGTCCCGAATCTCAAGCAAGGATTTGAAGATGTATATAATCAGAGCACTAGCTCAAGATTATTTGCAAGCCTCAAAACTGAAATCAAAATTACCACCAGAGTTCACAAATTCAGAGTGTATCAGAGCAGGGATTTCTAAGATCAAGAATTATTTCTAAGTAAAGATGTAGAGTTCAAAAAAGAGGGCTTCAAATACTTGCTCACAGATCTAGAGCAATGATGCGGAAGGGAGTCAAGCAAAAGAAAACCAAAAGAGCCGAAACCAAGACCCACGACAAAGCTGGAGGTGTCGTAGCACAGCAGCAAGACATCGCGGGTAACAACCAGCGTTGACAACGGGTTGGACAGTGACGAACTGGGCTGGTGATAGCGCGAGCTGGTGGCGCTTTGGGTCGCAGCGTCAGTGGTGTTCGAAGCCACGACGTGAGCAGTGGGTGATACCGCATGGGTTAGACGTGAAGTGTGCAGGCAGCGCGAGTTGGGGTGGTCGCTCGTAGGACAGTGCCTTGAGTGACTCTTTCATAGGCCGACGGTGGTGCCTGGGCTAGGGCGACGGGCGGCATGTAAGCAGTGGTCATCTTTGGTGGTTGTGGGGGCAAAAACCGAGCTCCCGTGTGCTTGTATCTCCACCGACGATGAGATAGAGCTGGCGACATCTAAACTAGCAGCAGCACCGATGGAGTGCTTGACGACGTTGGTGAAGCTTGTGTTGTAACGGAGCCGCGGCAAGGAGTAGTGATGGTCTCGGTGCCTGGAGCTGCAGCAAATAGATTTGCGAAGACGGCGTCCGTAGAAACCTGAGAATAGGGTTTGTCAACAAAAAAAATAAAAAATAAATAAAGGAGATAAGGACAAAATTTGCCTATGATGCCTCAGCTATTCTGGTGGCATATATATAGAGAGGCCAACACTTTACTTTTTTTTTAATATATAAAAAAAAAAAGTATGATCCCTTGAATATCCCCTTCAAATATTCTGAGCCTATATATGTAATGGGTCTTCAATACTTTAGTGAGAGTGTGTGCGCGCCGCGGGATTTCAAGAAAAAAAAGAGGTATTGATTAGGTCTTTGTCCATTTTCTTTAAATAGAAAAAAAAAAAAAAAGAAGAAAGGTGTGATTCTTAGAATATTCTCTCAAAAATTCTGATTATATATATATATAATGGGCCTTCGAATGTGCTTTCTGGAGAATCTACAAATTTGAAATTATGTACGTTGAATAAGGGCAAAGCAAAGTTGAATAAAAAGAAAGTATGGGCCTTATTTTTCAAGAATAAAAAAAATAATTGATAATAAGTGCTTTATTTTGTCCTGGAGTGGAGAAATATTTTTTCAGATGTTAAAAAAAAAAGAAAAAGAAAAAGCTTAAAAAAAAAGAAAAAAAAAAAAGAGATATTTATTTATTATTATTATTTTTTAATATTACTTGTCGATTTTATCTATAATTACGATGAATCTTCAGCTTTATCTTTAGACTCTGTCAAGATGAAATATTCCTGAAGACGTAATGCGAAGCATGGCTGATAAGGTGAAATTATGCATGTTCGAGAAAACTACAATTTCTCATACACGCAAGGGGCAAATGTAAGAGGAGCTAATTTGAGCCTATTAAATTAATTAGGCCCAATAGTCCAAGGTCGGTGCACCCGAATTTATCATAAGTCTAAGATTGGTGGGCCCGGATTTATTGCCATCAAACGGACCGAATCGCTCTAAGCCTCGAAAGGGTTCGGATCCATGAACCTAGAGATCCGAAACACTTGGCTTCGAACGGATTCAGACGCAACCTAGAAGCCGCTCCATTAATGACTCTCAGAACACTTGCAGACTCGGAGCTTTCTGGGATCTACGTACTAGAACCATGGGCATAATGGAGTCCAAACAAAGGACCCGATCCCAAGGACGGTGAGTGGAGATAAATTCACTCTTCGCTTAAACTAGCCTATACCCGAGTCGAGGTGGCACGATCTAGGGGGTCCTTGAGACTCGGCAATATTTGCGGTAGGGCGTTCTCTTGAACTACCCCTGACCCTTCTGCGGCAGGGCGTCCTCTGGGACTACCCCTGACCCTTTGGGATGATTGGGGATCATTGGTTAGGTGTGGCTAAGAAGAAGGGTTCGCCGAGAGGTTGATCTCCTCTTCGGGGTTTTTTCCTCATCCTCGGAGAGGTCGCCTCCTCGAACAAGGTGGTTAGAGAGAATATTCCCCATGTGCCTTACACATGGGCTCCATCCTACATCATGAGGTGCCTATAAATAGCACCCACCCATAGGTTTACAAGGGATTGATTTTGGAGAGACAACACTTGGGAAAGAACTAATTTCCCTTCTCCATTATCAACCTTGAGAGTGAAAGTGGGAGATCCATGGGAGAGCCTTGCCATTATTCTCTCTCTAATTACTTTGCCTTCTTCTTCACCCAATCTCTTATCTCCATCATCTCTTTGCTTTTGTGTTCTTAGTTGAGACTATTGAAGAATCTAAGCCTTTCATCATCTTCTAGAGAAATCGAATTTTTCTTCAAGGATCTTCGAAGATCTTTGAATTTTCCAGCGACGTTCTTGAACCCTCTCATACAAGAGTGCATTAAAAATAAGATAACAAATAATACTTTATGATATTTCTTGAATATATTTGATTTGTGGATAACATTTGAGATTGAATTAAATAATTTTGTAATTGATTCAAACTTTTTAATTTGGAATAACTAATCTTGAGGTTTATCTAATATATGCGAAAGAAAAATGCTTTAGAGCTCTTGAACTCTAATGAGCTGGCAGTGGATCCCACCCACTGCTGATGTGATGTATGTTCCTGTTTTTTTTTTTTTTTTTTTTTTTTTTTTATTTTTTTTTTTACTCTATGCCAGCTCATTAGAGCTGCTGTTAGAATAACTCCTTTAAAGCTCCTAATCACAACTGTATGTGAAATTATTTTTCAAAGGGAAAGTGGAATATCTTATACCAAAATAACACTTTTGTTGCCAAATTAAAAAAACTACCTTCATCGAGGTAAGTTGTTCTTGATCAACAAATTTTCTTCCAAATGCTTCAACACCATTTTTGATTCACGAACAAAAGTATATAATCTTGAGATACTTAGAAATGTCCACTTATCAAACATGATTTATGTGTTTAACCACTCTATCGCAGGTAAATACTATGAACGTAACATTATTGTGAAAAAAATAAAATATGGGGCATTTCTACATGGGGCTAACCTAAAATTTTAGAGATTCTAAGCTAAATCTCAACACGGAATCCTTCATATATTCAAAAAAATAAAAATGACAAAATTTTTTTTATATATAAATATCAAAATTATGTACTGAATTTTGTTACTTACACAAATAACAAACCTAGTTTATAAGAAGGGAAAAAACACTAAAATAATATAATCTATGGTAATAAAAAACAAATAAATAAATTATAGCAAAGTAAACAACAATTTTTTTAAAATGTTTTGTTTGAAGTCCTAAAGACCACTAGGCAAAGACTCTACCTCGCTATACCTTGGATCGGTTCTGATTCTATATATCACTTATATGTATAATACTGTTGTGAAATATTTTGATAACTATTAAAAGATATATAATTAGAATTATAATGAATTTTGGGTCAAAGTAAAAATATGAAAAAAGTTTTACCTTGTGAGAAGTGTGGTATGTCATGTGGTAAACCACATGGTGTGATGAATAGTGGTTTAAAGTGAATGTTTTATCACCTATTAGTAGGTGAGTTTGCATGGTAATGAAGATATAGAAAAACTGTGTATTACATGTGTAATTCTTTATTTCCTCTTTCATTGTTCCTCTTTCTTCTTTATTTTCGTTAGTTTTATAATACGTTATCAGCACGAGATTCTAGCCAGTTGAGAAGACAAAACTACTGGGTGGTTATGTTGTAGTAAGTATAAATAAATTCTAAAGCTAATTTTATATTTTCTTAATATATTTACGTGATACTAAACATATTGTTTTTGTTAAATTTAGTAAACATGTCAATCTTTCAAAATTGGAATTCTTAGCTTTTGACATTTCTGGAAAAAAAAACTATTTATCGGATTCTTGATATTGAGATCCATCTTGAGATAATGAATCTTGGAGATACCATAAAACATGAAAATGAAGCATCCCTGCAGAATCGCCCAAAGGCAATGATATTCATTCGCCATAATCTCCAAGAAGAATTAAAAAACGAATACCTCACGGTAAAAGGTCCACTAATTTTGTGGAATAATTTGAAGGAGAGATATGAGTATCAGAAGACCGTAATCCTCCCAAAAGCTCGATATGATTGGTTGTACCTGAGGTTGCAAAATTATAAATCAGTTAGTGAGTACAACTCTACTTTATTTGAAATAATCTCTCGATTAAAATTATGTGGAGAAAAAATTATTGAAGAATATATGTTTAAAAAAACATTCTCCACATTTCACGTTAATAATGTGCTCCTGCAACAGCAATATAGAGAGCATTGTTTTTCAAAGTATTCTGAACTGATTTCATGCCTTCTTGTGGCTAAACAAACTAATCAATTGTTATTGAGAAATCATCTATCATGACCAACCGGTTCTGCTTCATTCTCTGAAGTGAATGAGATTGCATTTCACGGTCATGGACGAGGGAGAGGTCATGGTTTTAGATGTGGCCGCGGTAGAAA
This sequence comes from Camellia granthamiana, assembly GCA_036172215.1. Taxonomy (NCBI): domain Eukaryota; kingdom Viridiplantae; phylum Streptophyta; class Magnoliopsida; order Ericales; family Theaceae; genus Camellia; species Camellia granthamiana. Next base: position 113,229,811 of record CM069906.1, read on the forward strand.
TAATTACAGAATTTGTGGGGGATATGTTTAGGAAAATAACATGCCATTTCACCAGAAGTGGAATGATTCTGGAACATCACAAAAAAAGGGGGAAAAGGTTTACAGAATAAACCTCCCAAGAATCATGAAAATGCTTGTTACAGATGTGGCATGACAGGGTATTGGTCGCGTACCTGTCGCATGCCTAAACATTTGGTGGATCTTTATCAAACCTGCATAAAACAAAAAGAAAAAGGAAAAGGAATTGAGATGCATTTCACAGATCATTATGAACCCATTGATATTAATCATCTTGATGTTTTCGATTTCTTTGAAGATTTTGAAAGAAACATTGATCATTTAATTGGTGATGAAAATGTTCACATTGATTAACTTTATTTTTTAGATATCATGATGTATTGTCCTATTTTGATTATGATTTTGAAGTTTGTATTTTTGGGTTTAATAGTTTGTATTTTCTTATTTTAAGTTTTGAGAATAATGAATTTTAGTTTTTTTTTTTAGGCATGACTTTCATTGATACATTGACTAACTCCAAAATGATTGGTGATAGTATCTGTCTAATGGATAGTGCAACCATGTACAAAATCTTACGTGATGCAAAATATTTTATACAATTAATCATGGGAAAAGCTAATGTCAATACAATTTTAGATTCTACAAACCTAATTAAGGGCTTCAGAAGAGCCAATATTATGTTGCCAAATGGAATAAAAATTTGTATTGATGAAGCTTTGTATTCTATTAGATCTAGAAGAAATTTGTTAAGTTTTAAAGATCTATGTCGTAATCGTTATCATATTGAAATTACAAATAAAGGTCAGGAAGAGTATTTATTGATCACTTCAACTAATTTTATCCAGAAGCTAGTATTAGAAAAACTTCATGTATTTTCATCTGGATTATATTATACAATAATAAAAATGATTGAGTCACATATTGTCATGCACTAGAAGTCCTCTGATCCAAAAACATTTATGCTATCATGACCGACTCAAGCATCCGTGATCTATAATGATGCGTCAAATAATTATAAACTCACATGGACATTCATTAAAGAACCAAAAGATTCTTTTACCAAGTGATTATCCATGCTCTTCCTGTTCACAAGGGAAATTAATTACCAAACCATCACCCACAAAACTAATTGTTGAATTTTCATCCTTTTTGCAAAGAATTCAAGGGGATATATGTGGACTCATACACCCTTCTTGTGGACCATTTTGCTATTTTATGATTTTAATAGATGCATCAACCAGATGGTCACATGTTTGTTTGCTTTCTACACATGATGTTGCATTTGCCAGATTCCTTACTCAAATAATTAGATTGTGAGCACATTTTCTAGACCATTCTATCAAGACAATTCGTCTTGATAATGCCAGTGAATTTACATCCAGAGTATTTGATAATTATTGCATGTCTATTGGCATCGACATCAAACACCCTGTTGCACACACTCATATCGAAAATAGTTAGCTAAATCTTTTATTGAGAGACTTCAGTTAATTGCTCAGCCTTTGCTTACGAAAAGCAAATTACCTATTTCAGCATGGGATCTTGCTATATTGCATACAACATCTTTGATTCATGTTAGACCAACTGCTTATCATGAGTACTCGCCATTACAACTTGTATTTGGTCAATCACCAAATGTTAGTCACCTTAGAGTGTTTGGTTGCGCGATTTATATTCCTATTGCATCTCCACAACGCACTAAGATGGGTACACAATGTAGGCTTGGAATTTATATTGGTTTTGATTCTTCATTAATCATTAGACGTCTAGAACCTTTGACTGGTGATGTGTTTTAAGGCATGATTTGAGAATTATTAATTTGGTAAAATAATTTTTCCATCATTAGGGGGAGACAAGTCGCAGCCTAAAGCTCGAGAGGAAATCAATTGGAATACTTCAACATTATCTCGTCTTAATGCTCGTACTAATCAATGTGAACTAGAAGTTCAAAGGATCATTTATTTGCAAAGTATTGCAAATCAGTTACTATAAGTATTGACCGACACAAAAAATTTGACAAAATCTTACATACTAGTAGCTAATACCCCAGCAAGAATTGATGTTCCCGTCGGACAATTAGTGGGTATAGTAGCAAATGAGTCTATGGCACGCTAGAAGGTTGGGAGACCCATTGGTGCAAAAGACAAAATTCTTCAAAAGAGGAAAGCTCAAGAACAAATAATTAGTACTCTAGAAGAAACTATAAATAGATCTCCTTGAGAGATCATACCCATAAATGAAAGCACCCTTGAAGAGGTTAGAATCACAATACAGGCTATAGTAAGTCTATCCAAATCTCCTACTTATGAACCTCCAGAAGAAGAACCTCCAAAAGAGAATCTCCTGAAGAGTTATTCTCTGAAGTGGAAAAGGTACCAAAAAATAATGAGATATCAATACATTATATAAGTACAGGAGAAGTTTGGGATAGAAATCAAATTGTTATCAACAACATATTTTCGTTTAAAGTTGCTCTTGACATTTCCAGAAGTAATACTAAAAACATTATTAAAAGTGATAATGACAATGAACCACAAATTGTCGAGGAATGTTGATAGAGAAATGATTGGCTAATGTAGAAAGAAGCAATACAAGTAGAGTTAAACTCGCTTACAAAACGTGAAGTGTGTGGATCTGTAGTCCAAACCCCTGAAGGGATACAGCCTATGGGATATAAATGGGTGTTTGTTCGAAAACGCAATGAGTAAAAATGAAATTGTAAGATATAAAGAACGACTTGTTATGCAAGGTTTCTTGCAGAGACCTGGTATTGATTATGAGGAACATATTCACCCATAATAGATGCAATTGCATTCAGATTTTTGATTAGCTTGGTAATTATAGAAAAATTAGATATGCGTCTAATGGATGTAGTTATAACATATTTATATGGATCACTAGACAGTAATATATATATATATATGAAACTCCCTGAAGGATTTAAAATGCCAGAAGCATCTAATTCAAAACCCAGAAGTGTTTATTCAATCAAGCTACAAAGATCTCTATACGGGTTAAAACAATCCGGAGTGGTATAATCAGCTTACTATATATCTATTGAAAGAAGGATATGTGAATGATCCGATTTGTTTATGCAATTTTATCAAGAAATCAGAATTCAGATTTGCAATTGTTGTAGTATATGTTGATGATTTGAAACTTGTAGGAACTCTAGAAAAACTTACGAAAAATGCAAAATATTTAAGAAGAAATTTGAAATGAAAGATTTTTGCAAAACAAAATTTTGTCTCGGCCTGCAGATCAAACATTTTCCAAATGAGATTCTTGTATATTAATCAACATATACAAAAAAAAGTCTCAAAAAACTTTTATATGGATAAATCTCATCTTTTGAGTACTCCTATGGTTGTTCGATCTCTTGATGTGAAAAAGGATCTTTTTTTACCACGAAAAGATAATGAAGAACTCCTTGGTCCTGAAGTACCATATCTTAGTACAATTGGTGCTCTCATGTATCTTACAAATTGTAACAGGCCTGATATTGCATTCGCTGTTAATTTATTAGAGAGATATAGTTTTGCACCAACCCAAAGGCATTGGAATAGAGTAAAGCAAATATTATGTTATCTTTGTGGAATAACTGATATGGGTTTATTTTATTCAAATAAATCCAAGCTGCGGTTAATCAGATATGCAGATGCTGGATATCTCTCTGATCCACATAAAACCAAATCACAAATAGGATATGTTTTTACCTATGGGCATACTGCTATATCTTAGTAATCGGTAAAATAAACATTGACTAGCACTTTTTCAAATCACTCAGAGATACTTGCAATTCATGAAGCAAATCGAGAATGTATTTGGCTCAGATCCATGATCCATCATATTCAAGAAAGATATGGATTGTCTTGAACAAAAGATAATCTAACCATATTATATGAAAATAATACTGCTTGTATTACACTGATCAAAGGAGGCTATATCAAAAGTTACACGACTAAACACATTTCACCAAAATTATTTTACACACATGAGCTCCAGAAGAATGGTGATATTAATGTTCAACAGATAAGCTTAAGTAATAATCTAGCAAATCTATTTACTAAAGCATTACCGATTGTAACATTCAAAAAGTTGGTGCATAATATTGGGATGCGTCAACATAAAGACCTATTATGCAGCATTGAGGGAGAGTCATTTTAGTAGATTTGCAGATTGTTTTCTTTTTCCTTTGTCTATGTGATGATCGGATACGTAAGTCGTCCCATTCTTCTTTGTTTTGTATTGGAATCACCCTTGTTAGAGTGTCGGGTTTGACTTGAGGCCATGCCAACCGTTTGGGTTTGTCGTTTTTGAAAACTTTCCTTACAATTCTCATTCTTAATTTATTCTGGTGTCGAATTTCACATGTTTCTGGGGAGTATGAGGTTGGATCCGGGAATTTCAGTTCAGTTGGCAAAATTTTCTGTCTAGGAGCTAGGGCCCCACGTGCGGAAAACAGGGGAGGTCTGGGTGCTATACTGAAATAAAAGCACGTGAAGCAGCAGGTGCGAGGAGAGGAGGGCCGTACATATGGGAGTGAAGGCCACACGTGCGGTGAAGGCATGCTGCACATGCGAGGAAGGGGCGCACATGCGGGACAACGCTGATTCCGAAATATGCCTTTTTCTTTCTTCTTGGGCTGAGTGTATATCACTTTTACACACCTCTCTTTCACTTTAAAAACTAATGTTTGCTCCTCATTCTCTCTAAAACCCCCCACCGAACACCATAAACTCTTGATTTCTTCCAATCCATTGGAGTTTTGACGTAACATCCTTTATTAATTTTGGAGAGCCAATTGAGAGCTTCATTTTGTGTGGTGGATATTGGATTTCAATACCATCAAATTTGGGGGGTTCTCATCTTTTCTTCTCCAAAACTTGAGGTAGGGATTTTCTTAGAGTTATATATATATTTTTGCAAGAATGTGTTGGTTTGGAACTCTTTTGGAAAATATAGGAACTTGATTTTGGTTCGTACGTAGTGATGATTTTGAAAGTGGGTTTATACCTTGTTTTTCTTAAAATTCTTGAGAGCTTGACTACATTGTAAGAAAGGATGCTTTGGAGAGATTTTATTTTTGTAAGATGAAGAAATGCCTAATTTTGGCAAAAACCTAGAAACTTGAGGTTTTTGTGAGAAATGTTGAGAATTTATAGGTGTTTACCTATTATCATGCTAAAATGGATGAATAATTGAAAAATCTCTTATTTTATATAACAAATGACAAATTTTCATGGAATATGAAAATTGTTGATTTTGGGAAGTTGTTGCTTAAAATGTTGATGTGGTTATGAAATCATTAAATCATTAAGAATGCATGAAATGTGAGATTGTTGATTATTCATTGAAGGATATAAATGAACATATGGCTATCATGAGAAATGTCATTGAAAAGAGAAATGAGTGTTGTGATTACTATGGGAACATGGCATGGAATAATTGAAGAGGGAAAGGGGTGTTTCATGGTATTGATAATTGTTGCACTGGCATTTCAATACTTTTTCTTGTTAGAAATATTGAATTAGGATTTGAAACTTTGCATTGGGAAAGAAATGTTGTGAAACAAGATCTCATTGAAATGTTTGGGTGTAGACACCCCATTTTTTACGGCCCTTACGACTTGGACGTCATCGCATGCACACCCAATGATGAGTGTATTTGCTTGTCAAGTTCTCGGAGTGCTCAGCAGAATGCCACAACCTTGAGTCCTTCAAACCCTACACGCATGTTGCCTCATTCTTGGACCAAACCTGAGATCTTCAAGCTTGCAGCCTCTGGTGGCCTGCCGGCCACCTCTTTAGGCTGCCGGCCATCACTTTTGGTTGCCGGCCACCAATGTCTTTTGCAGATATTTTTGTGATAGTTGTGCCAGCTGTTTGCACAGACGCTTGCATTTGCTCCCACGTGTATGGTTGGATGTTCTTGAGGGAAATTCATGTTTTCTATCTATAGGAGACCTCCCTCTATTGTTTTAAGGTTAGAAAAATTTTGGAGCAAAATTTTTCCTCTCTCTACAATTCTCTCTCTCTCTCTCTTCTAAATTTCTTAACCCTTACTTACATATCCTTCACCTTTGCCTATACACTCTTAACCAAACCTCTCCATATTTGAGCTGGGATATTCTTGAGCCTTGTTTGAGCTCTTGAGGGTGTGTTTGCTTGGTTTTATTGCTTGGAATTGATTTCCTCTTCAAGAGGTATAAGACTTTGCCTCTTTACTTGTTTTAACTACTCTTTTTCTTGCAATTTTCTAACTGTTTTTGGGCTGTAAAAGCTCTGTATTTTTGGGCTGAAACTTGGGTTTTATGGCCATTAAAGGTTGAGGGGTGGTTCACTCTTCGTTGCACCTTGTTTTGAAGGCCTTTTCCCTTGTGCTTTCCATCCTTTCACTATCTTTTTTTGAGCTTTTAAACACTGATGTTCAGATTCATTTCGGTGGCTAAAATCATGTTTTGAAGTCCAAATTTGAAGGGGTTAGCCACCCTTCCTTGTGTCTTGCTTACTAGCCTAGCATGCTCCATATTTTAGCTTATTAATCTAGCTATTTTTGTCTTAATTCCAACATATTTTAAGACTATTTTTAGACTGTTTTAACACTGTTTTTGGTTAATAGTTGCATTTGAGCTTTGTTTTGCATGCTTATAGTGTAATTGTCCTCATGAGTTTGGTGTTTTAGGCCTTAGACACCATCTTATTTGAGTTGATTGCATTTATTTATGGCTTTCCATACTTGTGATTACTCTTAATCATATCTGCAACCTCCCTCCTTTCTTGGCTTTTGTTTTGCTTTGAAAGTGGTTTCAAATTACTTGTTTGTTTAGGCATGGGATTGAGATGTCATGCTTAATGGTTTAATCCCTTTGGGGGTTCATTACCAATGGTATGATGTCTCTTTCATGCCTCAAGCAACACTTAATTTGAGCCCTCTTTCCATTAGAGGACTTAAATTCACTTTTGGACTTAATGAATTGAAGGATGGTTGGTAATTAAAATGAAGTAATTAAAATGGGACTAAAATGATGCAAGATAAGAATTTGGTTTTGTGTTCAATCGGACGTTAATTGAACACATGGAAGCTTGAGGCATTTCATACTCATTAGTGATGAAATGGTTCAAGTTTCCTAGGTCACCACTTCCCTTAATCAATTCACGAAAGGGAGGAGGTTAGAGTCTTATTTTGTTGCATTTATTGAACTTGCACACTTTGGTTCATAAGCCATCATGCAATGAAATTGCTTGAGTTGATGGTATATGGACCAAGTTTTGTCTCTCCTTTCATCTATTCATGATAAGGAGGGGTGAATTGTGTGAATAAACCCTTGAGAATACCCTATGCATGCTTTGTTTGTTTTCTGTTACAGCAAGATGAACTGTGCAACAGTAGCCGGCAGGCCACTGGCCATCACTGGTGCACGGCAGGCCATCACTCCTGGTCGGCCAGCTACCTCTACAAAATCCAACAGTGTGTTTTTTGAGCAGAGTAGAGACATTCTGGAAGTGGACAAAGGTGTAAGTGTTCTATTGTGCAACAGAGGCTTTCTGGAAGCAAAGCAGTGGCCTTTTTGGGTGGAAACCAAGCATGTGCATGAGCATTCCTTGCGTACCGAGCATGTTTAAGTTTAAATACTTAACTTAGATATTTACTGTAATTAATTAGTTGTACCTCGTTGATTTTGTAAAAGTGTTGTAATTATTTTAATTAGCTAGAATAGTTAATTAATTTGTTGTAATAATTAGTTAAGTAGTTTAGTTAATTATTCATTTTGATTTGTAATAGTTAGCTTAATTAGCTTACTTTAATTAGTTAGCTAGTTAGTTTATTCAGACCCTCCTTCGTGAGGGCGCAAACTTGTAATAATGTGTAAGTCTTCCAACCCCACGTCTTTCTTCTTTTTATTTACTAGCTTATGATGGTTAGTTTAGAGACATCATGTTTTGTTTAGCATACTTCATGCTTGCATCCACTTGTTTTGCATGCACCGAGGCTCGGCTCATCATTCTAACTTGTATTGTTAGTTTAACGCTTCTTTGAATGCTTGCTTAAACCGCATGCTATCAAATTGCTTCATATGCTGTATTTGTAGTCGAGCTTATTAGTTGCATATCGCATGTGTTGCATTAATCATATTGCATAGTTAGGGATCATGCATTTTCTAACTCATTTCTCTTTTGGCTTGGAGTACTAGGTAAGCCTTTACTCGCTTTAGCATATTGCATACGTGTGATTGTTGCCATGTTTAGCATGCTTGCCATGAGGCTAAGTGCTTAAGTGTTAATTGCTTGAATGCCTGTGGATGAAGGCTAATTTCTTGAATTGGAATAATTTGAGTAAATGTTTATATGCAATCACTTTTCAAGTGACACATATTTTGAAACAATTTTCAAAACAAACATGAATCAAGTGTTCCAATTCTTACAAAAGTTAGTCTATATTTGTGTGCGTGTGCATCACATAGTAATGCTACCCTAATAAATCGAAACAAGAGCATATGATGCAAATAAGATTCACATCATGATTAGCTGGGACCGATCTTTGATCAGGCGAGTAGGGATGCCCAATTCATGACCTTTCCCTCTCGTACCTAAGTTCCCAAGCCAAGACAATCTTGGTGATGATGGACACGTGGCCTTTGGCACTAGTCATGGGTTTCCTAAATTTTTCCAAAAAAAAAAAAAAATATTTAGGTGGCGACTCTGTATCTGGCAAAGCAGTCCATTTTTGGCAATTTGATTCAAAATTGATTTTTCAAAAGATTTGTCAGATTAGGACTCTTTAGTGTTTATCTATTTCACATTGCACTTGTGAGATCAAATTCAGAACCGCAGGATTTCGATAGGGAAAAGCTTATTCGTCTTTCGAAAGGGGGCGCGAAAAAGTTGAGCTACAGTTCTTGGCAATTCCACTAGGGACTTTTGAGAATTTGACTTGAATTTTATGATATGAAATTTTATCTACACTTATATGTTTCTTTGCATTGCATTTGCATTGGTACGTTTAAGTCACTGTGTTTGCCATCTGCTATTCCTGGACGGTTTGCCGGAGGCTTGCTTGAAAAGTTTGCCAAAAGGTTGATTGGTCACGGGCTTTGCCATGATAGGAACACAATCCTTGGATCTGGACTACCGCTATACTATTTGATCCTCCTTTCACTTCTTGGTGTTAGGTGTGAGAGGTATATTAGGTAGTCTTGTTGAGGTACCCTTCTGACCATTTGGCCTAGTTGCATATTGAAAAGCCATAGAGACTGTTCCAAACTAGGACAGGATGATTACCCAAATACAGGATTGCGTGAAACTGCTTTGTTTGAATACTGAACCCTAGTTCCTGACGAAACTAGGACAGGGTAACCTTACCCCCTCATAGGGGTGCTTTGGCTCTCACTTAACTAGTATGTGCTTTACAGTGAAACTGTACAGGAATGTGCGTATCAGTTGCAAATTTGGTATCCGTTTTGCGGGCAGAAATTAGTGTTGAGTGCAGTCCTACAACTTTGATTGCATATATGTTGGTAACATCATTAGCTGAGGTGCTGTGCGGTTTCTGATTACTGCTTTCTTTTTTCTTTATTTCTTTTGCTAGGCAGTATAACACCATAGCTTCGGAAAGTTTGGATATCCCCCAAGTGCTCTGGACCCGTGTCAGAAGGCTTTGCAAAGTTGGAGATCTTGTTACGGGACAACCCGTGTTTACTTCGCTCCCACCAGTTACTAGACGGAAGAGAGTCAGCCAGAGTTCACCGGTCTAGTTTCTACAGTAGTCACCCCTCAATTCACCTGCATCTAGTCAAGCTCAAGGACAGTCTTCTACATCTAGTCCAGTACGAGATCACTCACCTATCCTGATGGCACAGTATCCCCCAGTCAATATGGAGGAATTGATCCATCACCTTCAGCAAACAGTTGAAACTCTACGACAAGACGCTGCTCATCAGGCCAAGGTCACAGCACGCCAGACTGAGGTAATAAACAGGCTGCAACAACAACAACCACAGCCGGCAGCAGCTTCTGCATCTCATGCACCTCCTATGAGTATCCCAGCACCTGGAGCCACTGCCCATGCTGACAATCAAGGTAATTTGGCAGAGTCAATCCCATCACAAGCCTCCAAAACACCTGTGTATCAAACTGAGGCTCCATTTGAATTTGAGGTTGACCCAACTATGCTTAAAGTCAACAAGCTAGAGAAGCTATTCAAAAGAGCACAAGGTGTTAATTCTATTCCTGACATAGAAAATGGGTATACCGACTCTACAATGACATTGCCAGATCGGTTCAAAATGCCACACATCGACAGATTCAACGGCTCCAGAGATCCCATGGTTCATCTACGGCTGTTTTCAGATATCCTCTGGCTGATAGGCCTGACCAGATTGCAAAAACTCTCTCTCTTTGGCCGAACCATGTCAGGAATACGAAGTTAGAGGATTTTGTGAAGCAAAATTGGAAGGAAATGATTGAGGCCTTTATTGCTCAGTACTCATACAACACACAAATCGAGGTCACAACTCGTGATCTTGAAGCAATACGCCAGGAGCCGAATGAGGGCTTCTCAGAATTTGTGACAAGGTTGAGGGCTAAGGCTTCAATGATGACCACACGACCTTCTGAGAAAGACCAGATAAGGATGGTAGTCCGCAATCTGCACGAGAAGTTGTTGCAGAAAATGATCGTCCTACCTCTATTCATATTCACTGAGATCCATGAGATAGGGGTTCAGATTGAAGACGCCATGAAACAAGGGTTGATTACTGATGAGAAAGAGTAGGCCAAGAGGCCTTTTGTGCGCAGTTCCAATACAACCACCAGTGGTAGCATAGCTGCGCGGCCAACGGATGTGATCATTGTCACCACCACAACCAAGACCGCCAATCCCTTTGCCAATACAACTCCACAAACTTCAACCAACTCTGCCCGATCCTAGAGGACCTTTACCCAACTCTACATGACCCTATCTCAAGCCATGAAGGTGTTGGTCAAAAAGGGGCACCTCAAACCATTAGAGACTCGCCTACTACCTGATCCTCTTCCACCAAAACACAACCCAGTGAAGCACTGTGCATTTCTCCAGCAACATGGTCACGACACCGACTAATGCTTCCGACTGCGTCATGAGATTCAAGACCTCATTGACAATAAGGTGATCGCACTGCCTCAGAAACCAAATGTGACTACGAACCCTCTCCCGACCCACAATCAAGTTTCCCCACCTCAAAATCTAAACCTAATCCATACACTGGTAATCCCCTACAACCCCAGCGTATATATTACCCCTTCCCACCTACCCAAACCGACGGTGTTCATTCTTGAAAGCACAGATTTCTGCATGATGGACATGTCCCCACTTCAACCTAAACCTGTGGTGGTGACAATTACAGAAGGATTGAGGTTGACCGTAGAGGAGAGTACGAGTCCATTGCCTGAGTGCTCTCAGGACTTGCCTAAGGGGGTGTATAATCCGAGCTGCTGCATTGTGCCGATTGATCAAGTCAAGCCGGAAATGGTATTGCCAACTGTAGTGGAGGTCAATGTAGTTAGGGAGGATGGACCGAGCCAAGGTTTGGATGATTTGGCAGAACTTGTGGAGAACATAGACAACCTATAGTTCTTTGACGAACAGGATCAAGGGGATGTGCAGATTGACTGGTTCAATTTAAATGAATCAACGGACAACTCTGGGTGGTTGAGTGATGAATCGGACAGGGAGAAAGTAACAAAAATAGAACAGGAGGAAAAGAAAGCAGGAATTGTTGTAGTGGCTGGAATGGCCGATGAAAAGAGGAAACTGCCGGAGAACACCGGCGTGGAAAATTCAGCTTAGGAACTGGGCACTGTAAGTACTATGGACATAGAACAGGAAGCTGTGCTGAAGCAATTTTCACAAGAGAGGGTTGAAGACGACTAGGAAGCTGTAATGGCCTAACACCCTGTGGGGGATGCCTGTGAGGTGAAAGTGATTTGAATGGAGCCGGACAACTGTTTGTCGGCTGCCGAAGGTGTATGGGGGGATGATGAAGATCTACATTTGGCTCACATCGACGAGGATTGGGGTGAGTACCTCATAGACAACATGTGGTATGTGGAAGGGATAAATCACATGACAAGAAGTGGGCGGTATTTCAAGCCACTGCACTTAGATCAAGCTGAGGCATCTACGAAAGACAGAGAGGTTGAGAAACATAAAGAGTAGCAGCTGGAAAAAAAAAAAGCAGTGTTGAAGCAACTGAAGAAAATCCAAGCTGACATCTCAATCTGGGGTCTTCTTATGGCCTCCTGGGTGCATCGATAGGCAGTACTATCAGCAATGGAGAAAGCTGAATTGTCCATTGACACTACCCTTAAACAGGTTATGGGATTAGTCTTCCCAGGTGGTGCCGGGCCAACCCTACCATTTTCTGACAAAGAACTATAGCCGGAAGGCTCAGCTCACAACAAGCCCCTGTACATATCCGTTGAGTGCAGGGAAAAATGGGTACCAATAGTATTAATAGATACCAGTTCAGTTATCAATGTATGTCCTTCCCGCACAGCTTATGCCATCAGCCTTAGACCGGCAGACTTCGTGCCCATAGCCCAAGTAATTTGGGCATATGATAATACAAGCAGGGAGGTTATGGGCATGGTATAAATCAGAGTCCAGGTAGGCGCAGATCAGCAGGACGTCGAGTTCCATATCCTAGATGTCTCGGCCACCTTCAACTTACTGCTAGGGAGGCCCTGGTTGCATCATGTGAAAGTTGTCTCCTCCACCGTTCACCAAATATTGAAGTACCTCCACGGGAAGGGAGTGGTGATTATTTTCGGGAATTCATCCATCCATCTCCCGCCAGAAGTAACTACACCAGTGTTGGAAATCGTTCATGGCGAAGAGGATGTATTCCTCTCAGGGTTTACTCTGGCCGAGGCCCGGGTAGTGCAAACCATTTTGGCTGCTGATGAGGGCATGTATGTCAACGCCTAATCTATCTATGTAATGAACAAATTGCAGCATGTGCCAAGAATGGGACTTGGAAGAAGTGGCCGGAAATGTGTTACAGCATTGGCCGATGTGCCGCACAATCCGCATGCATTTGGTCTGGGTTATGTACCCACCAAAGAGGACTGGATCAGGAAAAGGGAATACATGACAAGCAGAGCCAGAGCCAAGCAGGCCGGGAAACACTATGAGCTCATTCACAAGCTAATCCGGGGAACGTTGAATGGCCGCTTTGTTCGGGAGGGAGAAGACTTCCCCTTTTGCGGCTTTCCCAAGCCCTAGATGAATTCCACAAAGCTACGTGTCCCCAGATTCGAAATCTTTTTTGACTTGCAGTTGCAAGATAGTAATGCTGAGGAAAAGGCTGAACCAAGTGCTTAAGGTGAAAAGAGAATGAAAAGTGACTCAGACAACAACGAACTTGGAATAGGGGCAGCACTGGCATGTCTCCTTATAGATCTTCCGGCTGACTTAGAGAAATTGGGGGATAACCTTACCATCTCCACGATTGGGGAACAACCGGGTATGAACCAATCCAACAGCATTTTGGATGTATCAGAGGCACCATCTCTTGTCTGGCAACTGGAGGAGGGCTACCTATCTAGTTCTGAGTCGGGTGATGAGCTAGAATCTGATTCCACTGAGTCTATGGAGTCGAAATCAGATTCCGGTTCTTTTGAGTCTGAGTCTAGTATTCCCGGGGGTGATAACCCGAATGCCAAAGTCTTGTCCAGGTCCTCTTTTTCTTTTGCTTTTGAGTCGGTTGTAACCGAAGAGTTGGATCTTATGAATGAGAACACTGCCGATTCTGAGTATTTCTCTGTGCCGATTATTTATTGTATTGACCAAGATTTTCAGAATTTTAATGAAAATGAAGAGGAAGGAATTCCTCTGGTTTTGAAAAACTTGATTAATCGAGAGGAGGAGAGGTTTGTAAAACCTTATTCTGATAAAATCATTGCTAGTAATGTGGGTACTGAGAGGGATCCGCGTCTGGTCCAGATCGGGTCCACATTGTCTTCGGAGGAGCACGAGTGCTTAGTCACTTTATTAAAAGATTTCAAAGATGTTTTCGCGTGGTCCTATGAAAGACATGCCTGAAATCGATCATGAGATTATACAGTATCGGATCCTTCTTGACCCCGAGGCCCGACCCGTCACGCAGAAGTTGCGAAGAATCCGTCCAGATTGGGCGCTAAAATTCAAAGAAGAGGTCACCAAACAAATCGAGGCAGGTTTCTTGTTAGTATCTGAATATTTAACTTGGTTGGCTAACATCATCCTAGTGCTGAAAAAGGATGGTAGAATCCGAGTGTGTGTGGACTTCAGGAATTTAAACAGAGCCAGTTCGAAGGACAACTTTCCTCTACCGCACATCGATGAGTTAGTGGATTTCACTGCGGGTCATGCATTGTTATCCTTCATGGATGGGTTTTCCGGGTATAACCAGATTCTAATGGTGCCCGAGGACAGAAAGAAAACTACATTTACTTCGCCGTGGGGTACCTATTGCTATCGGGTTTTGCTGTTTGGGCTGAAGAATGCCGAAGCTACCTATTAGAGGGCTGCGACCACTATTCTGCATGATATATCCACAAAGAGGTCGAGGTGTACGTAGACGACATGATTGTCAAGTCCAAAGAAAGAGAGGGCCAATACACCGCCTTGGAGAAATTCTTTCAACGAATTAGAGAATACAGGTTGAGATTGAACCCACAGAAATGCACTTTCGGCGTAACAGCAGGGAAAATGCTGGATTTTGATCACACAGAGGGGTATCGAACTAGATCCTTCTAAAATCAAGGCCATCCTATAAATGCCACCACCAAGGACTGAAAAGGAGGTGCAAGGCTTTCTGGTGTAAAGTAGAATTCATAAGACAGTTTATTTCCAAATTAACCTTGACTTGTGAATCACTATTTGGTCTCCGGAAGAAAGGGAAGAAATTTCGATCAAATGATCGATGCCAATTCGCCTTGGAGCAGATTAAGCAGTACCTTCAGAATCCGCCTATGTTGTCGCTGCCGGAGCCAGGGAAGCCTTTGATTCTGTACATGTCAGTGACAGACATGACTATGGGATGCATGCTCACTCAGGAATCTGAAGATAGGGTGGAGAAAGTCATCTATTACTTGAGCAAGAAAATGCTGGATTATGAGACTTGCTATACTCTGTTGGAGAAAACTTACCTAGCTTTGGTATGGGCTACCAAGAAGTTGAGGCACTACTTGTTAACTCACTCTGTAATTCTGGTTTCGAGATTAGATCCCATCAAATATCTCTTTGAGAAACCAGTGCTTACAGGTAAGCTAGCTCATTGGTTGCTTCTCATCTCCAAATTTGATCTCAAATATGTCACTCGCAAGTCAATCAAGAGAAGTGTTGTAGCAGAGTTCCTGGAAGATCACCCAGTAGAAAGGGATGAGGCGGTGGAATACCTGTTCCCAGATGAAGCCATTCTGCAAGTAGAGGAGGAGACTTGGACGATGTACTTTGACGGAGCGTCCAATTAGTACGGTTATGGGATAGGTGTGTTACTGATAGCACCCGATGACTCCCATATACCTTTAGCCTTCAAACTCTGGTTCAAGGTGTCTAATAATGAAGTAGAATATGATGTGTGTATCGCTGGTTTAGAAGCAGCCCTAGAACTAGGAGCAAAAAGGTTAGATGTTATCGGGGGCTTGAACTTAATTGTTTCTCAAGCAAATGGGGAGTGGAAAGTCAAAGAAGAAAAGATGAAGGTTTATCACCAGACCCTAGACGTTCTGATTCCTAGGTTTGAAAAGCTGACTTTCACGCATCTATTGAGAGAGAACAACAAGTTTGCTGATACTTTAACAACTCTATCATCTATGGTAGACATCCTACTTGGAGTCCGGATGCATCCGATTATCATTGAGTATCCGTTTATCATTGAGTAGAAATACATGTCGGCCTATGAAACTATCACCATAATAGATGAAGCACAAGACAAAAACCCTTGGTACTATGATATTTGGAACTTCTTGGAAAAGGAGATTTATCCACCAAGGGAAAATGCCAAGAACAAAAGGGGAATACGGCGAATGGCTATCCAATTTATCATCTGCGGAGGTAAACTGTACAAAAGAGATCATTTGGGAATGCACAAGTTGTGTGTCAAAGAAAAGGAATCAAAGCACTTGATGGAGGCCATCTATGGAGGAGAGTACGGAGCGCACATAAACGGAGTGATGCTGGCCCGAAAGATTCTCAAGCAAGGTTATTACTGGTCCACTATGGAGGAAGATTGTATCGGTTTTGTTTAGCGATGCCACAAATGCCAAATTCATGCTAATCACACGAATATTCCGCTGTCAAAACTATACAACATGATTTTGCCATGGCCTTTCTTAGTCTGGGGAATCAATGTAATTGGCGCAGTCACGCCAAAAGCGTCGAATGGAAATGAATACATTTTGGTGGCAATTGATTACTTTACAAAATAGCTGGAAGCTCAATCCTATGCAGGGTTGAAAGTATCGCATGTGGCCACGTTCATCAGAAACAATATCATTTGCCGATATGTAGTCCCAAACGAGATCATATCAGATAATGACTCCCACTTCAAGAAAGAGGTGACAGACTTGTTAGAGAAATATAATGTGGCTTTTCATAAGTCATCTACATACCGGCCGCAAACCAATGGAACTGTTGAGGCTGCCAACAAGAACATCAAGAATATCTTGCAGAAGATGGTTGAGACCAATAGGGACTGGCCAGATAAATTGCCATTTGCACTCTGGGGCTATAGAACTTCAATCCGGACGTCTACAGAGGTAACTCCTTATTCTCTGGTCTACGGGATGGAGGTTGTTTTGCCAATTGAAACAAAAATCCCATCGTTGTGAGTTATGGTTGAGTGTCAGATAGTAGAGGCGAACTGGCAAAAGAACAGATTTGAGGAGCTGATATTTTTTTATGAGAGAAGGCTAAAAGCATTGTATCATGTTTAGGGCTACCAACGTAGGACTGCTAGGGCTTTTAATAAGAAAGTTAAGTCCCGGAATCTCAAGGAGGGAGATATGGTGCTAAAAGACAACTGAGCTTCCATTCATGACCCTAGGGGCAAGTTTAGACCCAATTGGACTGGTCCTTACATCATCAAAGCTATCTGGTCAGGTGGAGCTGTTATTCTCATGGACTTAAATGGCCTAGAATTTTCACAACCAATCAACATGGACAAGTTGAAGAAATATTATCCTTGAGAGGCTCGGTAGGCCGAAAACCCAAAAAGGCGACCTAGGCAAAAGTTACAGCATGAAAAATTAGAAATAAAGAAAAAACTGAGCTCGCAAGGTTGAAAACCCAAAATGGCGACTTTGGCAAAAGTTAGAGTGCAAAAGGAGAGAGTTAATACTGAAGTGAACCTGAACCGAACTATGTAAGGCCTCATTTCCATCTTTGGGATACGTAGGCAACTTCATCTTGAAGTTCGGCCGTAATCACTTCCAACTCAACTGTCCTGTCCATGCGTCTGATCAGGTCATCTTTTTTCGTCCTTTATCTAAGAGTTCGGGTGTGATCTTTACTCTGAGAGAAGAGCTGGGTACAATGCAGAGCAGTGCTATTCAGTCAGGGGCATTTCTGGTCTTTTGATTCGGGGTTGTACATCTTAAGGATTGATTCCGTGCGTGTCAAGTGGTGATCCTTTTTGAAAATGATTTTGGAAAGTTTTAATAAAAGTTGATTTTGTTCAAAATTTTACCTTTTACAACTTAGATCATTTTTGGACCAAAAGAAAAAAATTTAGTGCTTACAACCTTAATTTCATTGATTTCAACATAAAGTTCTCCAACTCTTTGATGCAAATCAAAGTTGCTTTTATTACATCGAAAAAACTTGAAAAGAAAGGTCAAAGCAATAAACTAGGGGCATAGGTGAGTTAGGTGCTCCTGCGTCCTCTACTTGTGTTTGTGGAAGCTTCGGAAGCCAAAGTGGGCCCAATTTGTGCCTCATCCTTAAGCCAAGCCAAACACTCGCCAAAAATAGCATAACTGAAACTAGTGGCTGGGGCCAGAAGCTCTCTCATCCTCCAAGCAGTGAGGTACCAAGCCAAGTGTGAACCACGGATGGGGAATGAAACCGGGTACTCTACCCCCTCCTCTAGGTAGGTCTGATCGTACCTGAACTGATGTCTTAACCGTAAATGGAAATAGAACACACAATGCGTTAGTTCGATCAACTGTATGCCAGGCTACTGAGCCATGCTATAACTCATCTCGGTCAGATTAAGCCGGGGGCAACGCCCAAGCTATGTCAGCAGCAGACCTGTTGCACATCCAGTCGCACCACTATTTCTTATTCGGGAAATCCACTAGTCGGTGGTGGAAGAAATAACTTCAAGTTGAGTACTCAGGGCAAGAATCCACTACCTTCAGCTTATCCATAAGCCACACCTGGGAAATGATGAAAGAAAAGAGAGCTTAAAGAATAAAGAGATATGTGTTGAGAGAAAAGTGAGAAAAGTGAGAAAAATGCTTTAAGAGAAAAATAGAGCATGAGTGTCGAGCGATGTGAGAAACACATATGAGAAAGGATGGGAAATAATACCTGAAGAAGTAGTGGACTCCTCGCAAATCTAGTAGTCTCTCACCGATGAAAGGCATCTAAGCCCATCAAGGTCTCGGCCAGCACCGAGCCAATGCAACTCTTGCCTTCTTTCAAACCTTGGGCCACTTCGATCAACCGAATGTTGGACCCGCCGAAGCTAGGGGCAAGAAGGAAATAAGCAAGCATACACAAGCAGAGGGCATGTTGCTAAAAACCTCGCCAGAAAAGGTCGCCTCTGTCACCAATGTCAGAAATCGATGAATCAAGTTGGGAATGTCTAGCTCTCCGTGGTGGGCCAAAGATCGAGCCTCGTGTAGAGTGAGCCCACACATCCATCCCAAAGCTTGGGCATGGCTGAAGCGGGGCTGAGGCATGATTTTCTCATCGCACCGGGATTTCATTAGTGCCTGAAATTCTTCAATTGTTGGACATATTGCTTGTCCCCCAAAGCGAAAGACATATGTAATTGGGTCCCAGCATCGAACCGCGACATGAAGGAATGGAAAACAAAGTGGAGTACGGCTTAGCGAAAAAAGTGCATTTATGTCGAAACCCTGAAAATTTATCTTTTCCGTGCTGTCTAAGGTCGCTATCTAATCTGAGAGCTTTTCGGCAAAAAATGGCTCCATTTGTGGAAGAAATTGCTGCTGAAATGAGGTTCTGAAGAGAAATCATGAAGCTGAATCTTTTGTAGAAGATAAGGCTGTGAATGGAAGCCAGCTGTCAGCAATCTGGCGACTCTCACATTTATGGTCGGCAGGCCACAGTAGTGGCCGGCAGGTCACTCTCTATAGCCGGCAAGCTCTATCTCTAGTCGGCAACCTTCTTTTCTGGCACGCCATCCACCTTTGTGCTGAGCAGTGCTGGAAGTATGTGTTTTGTTTTGATCTTTGTGTGTTTTAAAGTCTTGTTTTGAGTCTTTTTGGTTTTAGCAAGCTTGTTTATTTGTATTTGAGTTATTTTTGCTTTGTTTATCGAGTTGTATTTTGTATTTTGTATTTCGGTTGTTGGTCGGCTCATTACCTGATTAAAAACGTCGTGCTAATACAAGTGTTTAGTTTTCATTTGTAAATTTGATCCCATGTCCATTTTCATGCAAATATGGTGCTCATAATGCAAAAATGACAGCACTTTTTATAAAAACTGCGAGGTTTTATTCCGATCATGGTTTTTACAAAAAAGGACTATAAGTTTCAAAAGCAAATAAAACCTATCTGAAGCTATAAATGTGCTAGTGCTACCAAACAGAAAGAAACTAAGCAAAAAGTACAAAAATCAACACCAGTCGCCTCAAGCCCGAGAGGCCCTCTTCGTCCTCTTCCTCGAAGGGAAGGACTCAGGGGCACTATCTCCATAAGTACCACTGTCAGAATCAGACTCTGAACTCGAGCCGGTATCGTCTTCGCTTTCTGCCTCAAAGCCCGCTGAATCGTCACCTCCGCTCTCAGAACTTGGGCCAGCATCATTGTCTCCACTCTCGGATGACTCAAAATGCCGCCTCACTACCTCCTCGGAGTCACTGGTCTCAGCATCGTCATCGCTCCAGATGGGCTCTGAAGGACTGTTGTGGCCTCGGGTACCCTTGTCTCTGCCCCGACCGCGACTTGCATCTCGGCCGCGAGCTGGGGCCTATCTCTCTCTCCTTCCTGTTACTGGAGGAGGTATTGCCGGTGCTGCTGTTGCTACTGCTGAAACCATCGGTACAGGTGGAATCTGGAAGAAACAGTTGTCAACATTTCACCTACAGTGTGTATATCATATACAATATGAGTACAGTGTGTGGATGCAATGTGTGAGTGCAATTGTCACGACCCAAACCCGCCCCTATAGGTTTAGCATCGTAACTGGCCAGTAATCCGAGATTACCAAAGGCCTTCTTGTATAATCAAAATAATTGAGGATTGCGGAAGCAATATTCAAACATATACCAATAGTCCAATGAGCTGTGCATCTATATGAACAAATAATCATATGCAAAAGTGTTAATTTACCCATTTCCATTACATAACATATAACATAATATCTTATGCAAAAACATATGTACAGGTCAAAAATGTATAACATAACCGAAAGCTTGCTAACGGCCTTCCAGGCCTAGCCCCAACTCGGAGGCACCCAAAACACTTGGTAGGCTTCAAAATAGTGACTCGGTTCAAGACTCTACCTAGGCTTGACTTTTGGGGCGCTCACCTATAAATATATATATAAAAACAGTGAGCTAAAGCCCAGTGAATAACATTAAAGTAAAGGGGTTAGTGAGCGAATTCCAAATATATCATATCCATAAAACAATTCATGACACAATCATTCATATTAGTCTCATATCAGAACATAACATAATGGTACATCTCATAGAACATATTACATATCGTCTTCCGACTAGAGTAATCGGTTCCGGATACCGATTAAACACATATCACCACGATGAAGTGGCTAACGAGATCTCATATTCACAATTATGTCATGGACCCGCATTTACATGTCGTCCCCCATGACTTGGGACTATCTATGGATGCCATAATAGATTTCAAACATGGGACATTCATTCACGTAAACAATATCATTTCAGAAATCATAACATATCATAAATTGTTTGGAACATATTTCATATCAACATATCTTTATAGAAATGTTACTTACAGTGGGCTTCCAAAAACGGTTGGTCAATCTTTGAGTCTTGACCTACAAACATAAATGTACCTGGCACAAAACATGTCTCATTATTACTCATTCATGTGGCCATACATGGCTTAGCTTTCTCACTTTAATTTCCCAATCATTCCATGCTACATAACTTGTTCATATTGCCCATATACTCGGATTCAACACATAATTTCTAATTCACTTACTTATGTTGTTTCTTAGCTTATTAATCTTTAACGGCTCATAAATCATGCCCAAGAATGCCCATAAAGAGATGGGAGTGAAGATATGTACTTAAAACATCTTTTGAAAACATGTTGAAAATAAGTTGGTGGCTAGAGCCAGCTTTTCTTGGCTAGAGCCAGCAGAAGGCAAAAACAGAGCTCGCTCGAGCCAGAACTCCTTCGCTCGAGCCAGAACTCTTTTGCTCGAGCCAGCTTCTGCAGAGTTCAAAATTCTAAGAGCTCGTAATGTTGGCTCAAGCCACCACTTCTTCGCTCGAGCCAATTGTAAATTTCTAGGCACCAAGCTTAACAAAAATGGCTTCCAAACCACCTTCAAACCTTAGGGTCTTGCATGGTTTGATCAAACACATAAAATAGCTTTAGAAAACTTCAATACAAGACCTTTGAAACATCTTTTATTCAAAAACTCATCAATTCTTGAAAGATTTGAATCAAAATTCCTTCATGCAATATTTCAACTCTTTTCATGGTTTTCATAACATGCAATTGGTGATCAAGAAACTCATGAATTTCTGAAACATGGACATGATTAAAGCTCATATGCATGCAAGGACTTTAAAACTCAAACTCAAAATGATAAAATTCAAAGATGATCTACCATGAATACTCATGAAAGCCATCTACATGTTCAAAGACCCATTTTCTTGCATTCTCATGAAAGTAGCTTAAAACTTGATGAAATCATGATGCATGGAGGAATAGCTACAGAAATTAGACATAGAATCCTTACCCAAGGCTTTAATTTCAGAAATGTGAGATGAACCCTCCTAGTTTCTTCAATTTCTAGCACAAAAACAAGCTTCTCTCTCTAGAATGAGCTATCTCTCTCTCTAGCTCAAGACATGGATGAACTCAATGAAGCCAAATGAATGATACAACATTCCCAACTCATCAAAATATACACAACACACACCTCACTTTGAGCACAATACACGTGCACACACATGCAAAATTCCAACACACACACACAAGGGTTTTAATCCCCTACACTTAACACCACAAAATGTCTTAGCACATCATACACTTAATCACATTTTGGATCATTAATAGGATTAAATTAGATACCAATCATGCATCATTTAAATCAAACACAAGTAACCTTAATTAGTCAAGGTTAGCACAAAATTCAATTATTCAAAAATAGTTCCAATTAAAGCTTAATTTAATCACATGTGATTTTACTAAATTGAATCAGTTTTTAACAAAACTTCTAAGATGGTTCCAAAAATTCTAATTAGCCAATCCATGTGCTTAATTTCAGTTTCTGAGACCGTTTAGGCTATCAAATTCATATCAAAGCATAAATCATTTCATATCAAAGCATAAATCATAATAGATATTACTACGAGTAGCAAATTGAAGGCCCTAATAACATACATTTTAACCACTTAATTAACATCCTTAATTACGAATTAGTAGTTAATTACGGACCGGGGTTGTTACAGCAGTGTATCAGATGCAGTGTATCAGTGCAGTTTCGGAAAGTTTACAGTTGAAATGCCAATGTATCAACGGAAAAATGATAGCATGAAGTGCAAACTAAAGAAATTACCTGGATACCATGGAGACCAAACAACATCTCCCTCCTCTGCACCATGCCCATCAATGAAGCTATCAGCTCGAGACAACTCCTCGTGTACTCTATGGATGCCTACAAATGCATTTGAATGATCAGTGTTTGCAATAAACATATCTGAAATGAAATGTGGGTTGCCAAGCGTAAAGAATGGTCCATACCTGAGATGAACCCCGGACCCTGACAAGCTCGTGTCCAGCCTCGGCCAACTCGATGGGGATCTGGTAAGCAACCCCAGTATGTCTCCAACATGTGAGCGTAGTGGGAAGCTCCGGTTAACGGGTGCACTGTTCCGCAAGGGGAACCCCTCTAACACGGTCCTTAGTCATCCTAGTCGCCGCAGGAGCCCTCGCCCCCTCGTCTCCGTGAGCGCCTGTCAGAGGTGGCATGGGGTGAGTCTGAATAAAGGTCGTGTAGTCGCCCTCGTCTCTAGAGTAATCAGCATCAAAGCCCACCATAAACTGTGTGACTGTGTCAACAGATAGGCTGTCTATTATCCTCATGGACTCTGGGGGTGGCATCGGAACGATTGGATCCGACAAGTCCACGGTCTGGCGAACGAATCTCTTGCTCAAGAACTAAGCCCGACAGATTGGACCCTTTAGCAGGATCTGAAGGCGTGATGTGGCCCACGCTACCGGGTACTGGTCCCGTACCCCGGTCGGCATCATGGCCCAAGGCTACCACGTGATCTACAAACGGAGAGTGTACAGATTATTAGTTGCTGTCAATTGCTAAAATGTGAATCAAAACAATGTTAAAACAAAAATGACTATGTCTCGGGTTACCTCATGGGAGACCATAGTGTCAAAGTAGTGGCGGAAGAAGGAAAATGACTCGCCACTTCAGTGCTGACAACTGCCATCATATCGTTTCGAGTAAGGGACCATCGGGGGGAGCTCTTCTATGGGCTTTGAGGCGAGGGTAAGAAAATATGCATAAACCCACAGCTGTAAGGAAAATGCAGTGATATGTGATCAACAATGTATGAACAGATGCAGAAAGTGCAAAGCAGAACACACAATGTATAAACATATGCAGAAAGTGCAAAGCAGAAAACACACGTATTGAACAGATATAAAGCAAAAAATGTAAAATAGAAAGCGTAAAGTGCAAAGAGGGAACTGAAATGCATACCTCTCAGGCTCGCTAGTAGCCTCCGATCAATTCTTTCCTCAGGCAGGAGGTAAAGCCCATATAGCCGTATAGAGTGGCGAGGCCAACTCCGCTCCAGTCATAGAAGCGTACCTGGGGAAAAGTCACCAGGGCGCTTAACAGATATAAGCCCATGGTGTTCCACTTATTCGAAAACAAGGTGGTACCGAGGACAAATATCAAGAAGCCTTAGGCGTACTGCTCAATCTCCTCCAGCGTCTTGGGCTCGCTCTCTCAGAACTGCTCAGCAAACCAACTGTTCCTCACCATGGCTGGCCGGTACAGAGGTGGGCGCTCTCCCAACAGCTCGATCCAGACAGCCTCTCACTCCCTCATGTCGGTGTCAAGGGGGATCGGATCGCCCCCTACTCCTAAGCCTGTGATCATGGCGAAGTCGTAAGGAGTAATCGTCATCTCCCCGGTAGTAAAGAAGTGGAAGGAGTTGGTGGTATCCCACCACTTTTCCATAAGCGCTCCTAGAAGAGGACGGCTCATAATGACCCATGTTAGGCCAGAGGAGAAAAGTCCAAAGCCAGTCTCGTCGACAATATCACAGACTCCAGCAGGGAGCTCGTTATACCAATCTCTGGCTGTCGTGGCTCTGTACCCTCTGTAGGCACTGGACTCTCCTTGTGGCAAAGAACAGATGAATTAGATAAAACACAGTGATAAAAGTACAGTCAAATGAAAGGCAGTATAATCAGATGAAAGGTAGTGATGAAAAAGTACAGTCAGATGAAAGACAATGCAAGAAATGCAGTTACAAGAGAGGTAGGAATGCTTGAAAATAGTGTTCATACCTCAGTGGCGTTGGATGAAATGTGGGAAACCATAGACACCCTATTTTTGACCGTCTTCAAGACTTGGTTGCGCTTGCAGGTACATCCAACCACTAGTTTGATTGCTCGTCGAGTACTCGACTGTCGCGGCGGAACGTCACATGTTTGAGCTTTCCAAACCCTATACCCTTTCTCCCCCCATTCTTGGACCATGTGTTGGCCCTTTCTGCATGCTTCTTGGGAGGCACTGCCGACCACCTTTTGGCCCTGCCGACCATGCCTTTGTTACTACCGGCCATTGATAAAGCCTGCCAGCCATCAATGAGCCACTGCCGGTGTGGATGCGCCCTCGGGCCTCCGTGCTCTTCCATAGTTCGGACTCGTTTTGTGTCACGGTTCTTAATCTGATCTCACAATGTGCAATGTGAGATTGATAAATCGCCAAAGAGTCCAAATCTGGCAAATCGTTTTGGAAAACATATTTTTGTAAAGAAGTGCCAAACATAGACTGCTTTGCCAGATACAGAGTCGCCACCAAATATTTTTTATGGGGGAATTTAGGAAACCCTGACTCGTTGCCTAAGGCCACGTATTTGTCATCACCAAAGTTGCCTCGGCTCGGAAACTTGGGTACGATTGGGGAAGGTCAGCTATGAGCACCCCTGCTCGCCCGATCAAAGATCGGCCTCTACTAACCATGATATCTAGTTTTGAAAACATTATGCATTCTTATTCCGATTGATTAGCTAATCTTACTATGTGATGCGCACAATACAAAAGTATAGACTAGATCGCCTAATTTGGAATGAAGCATTGCATATCCGCTTGTTTGGAAGACAGTTTCAAATTTTGCTACTCGCAAGTAGGTTAAAACACGGATTTCAACGAGTTGTTCCAACTCAAGCAATCCAACCTCCACCCACAGGCATCCAGGAAGTAAATCAACTAAGTAGTTAGCCTCATGGCAAGCATGCTTTCATGTTAACATTCACACTCATGCAAGATGCTAAAGTATAAACACTCACCTAGTACTCCAAGCCAAAACAAGGAACATATTAGTAATCAAATGTATGATCCAAATCCATGTTAAGGTGACTAATGCATCGCAGACAAAATGTAGCTAGAATAGACTCGGCTAATCTATGGATGGCATGTGAAATGCAACTTGATACATGTATTCAAATTGGAATTGAAATACAATGCAGTTAGCATGATGCGCCGAGCCCAGTGCATGCAATACGAATGAATGTGTGCAAACATGCTATCATAAGTATGCTAATCAAAACATGTCCTAATACTAACCATCAAAAGCAAGTAAGTAAAAGAGAGGAAAAAGTGGGGGTTGGAAGACATGCATCACACACATGTACGCTTATTACACAATTCGCCCTCTCTCAGAGGGACCAAAAGAATAATACAAATTTAACTAATTAACAAGCCAATTAAAAAGTTACAGACCACTTAACTAGTTAAGCAAATTAACTAAGCTAACAAAGCGGTAAAATATTCTCGGGAAGAGGGTCCAATGCATGCGTGCCCGGCTCCGCTCGGAAATCCACCACCATGCACAAGCTGTCTCTGTTTGCACTGTTTTATGCCTCTGGAGACTGCACAAGTCCCAAAGTTGCTTCTGAAATACTCCCTGAGGGTTGTGGAAGACCACCGGCCAAGAGGAAACACCACCGGCCATGATAAATTGGTCATCAACCATCTATGTAGCTCTCAGCCAGGGATTTGTGGTCGGCCGGCACTCAATGTGGTCGGTCGGCCATCTATGCCTGCCGAACCCTGTTTTGACAGCAGCAGAGGGCAGACAAGACATGGCAATGCATTTCAAAGCAAATGTTTGCACAACCACCCTCCCTATCATGTTTAAGACTCAAGGGAGTGTGGTACTCGACCCTCGGGCCACCAATCACGCATTTCGATGCATGATGGCCCAAGAAGTCAAGTTGTGCATCTTGATATCAAATGAGATGCACACCAAACAAACAAAAGGCCTCCAACCTCTATCATAATCAATTCAAGAGGCAAGAGATGTATGTTTAATGCTATGCAACCTAGGCATGGAAGCTAGTCATGCACCATGAGCATGTGAACGAGTATGCAAGTTAACAAGCATGCAAAGTGTAATTTAACCATGTAAGCATGCAAGATGCAACATGGACAACATGTTAAGTAACTAAAAGAGAGAATGCATGCCAAATGCATTACAACCTAACCATGCAACAACATGTTATGGATTAAGCACACAACGAGGCACAATTGAACTAGCATGCTACAACATGTAATTCACCAAATATGCAACAAGTATGTGACAACATACAAGGCAAGCATGCAACAACATGTGGGGATGGACTTAAACCAATTTGGGCAGCTCTCAAATAGGCCCAAAACAATGGCCAATATGCTAAGCACGTGAAGGCAAATGTACATACAAACATGCATGCAAACATGGTTCAAAACTTAAGCACAAAGAAGCAACTTTTAAGCACACTTAAAAGGAACAAACATGGACAAATGGCATACATTGTAAGCTTTGAAATCATGTTAGAAAAGGTGCCAAACCAATTAAATAAATCAAGCAAAGCATGCAACCAAGCCCAAAACTCAAGGCTAGCCAAGGGACTCAAGGCTAGCCAAGGGGCTCAAGCCATGACCATGCCAACCAAGCCTCAAAGGGCCAAAGGGACTCAAAACAGTCCCAAGGTAGACCAAAACAAGGCCAAAGACACACCTAGATGGTATCTAAATGTCCTATACATGATGGCATACACAAGGGTCCTAACATGGAGCATAAGACATCAACCTTTTAAAGCACTAAAGGAGCATCAAATGCAAGCATACAAGCACGCCATATGGACTGAAATGACATAACTAATGGTGCCAAACCACTAAAATGATGCAAATAGAGCATGCTAGAGAATCCAATACTCAAAGCTTATAAGGGAGATTGCATGGTAGCTATACAAAGCAAGTCATGGGTGACCCAAATAACCAAAATCAGACCTTAAGCACACCAAAACATGCATAAAAGCTTCACAAAGCTAGGCCTAAATCATGCTAGAAAGCCATGGTACATCATGATACATGTTAAGGCAATTTCATGGCATTACAAGACAAGTATGCAAAGCATGCATGATGTGTCTAAACCAAGTTAAAACAGTGCTATAACATGGCGAAATAACCACAAATACTAACTAAGACATGGCCAACATGGACTTAATCAAGGTGCTCACACATGAGGCTAAAATGACAAGTTTTGAAGACAACAAGGAGAGGGGATGGCCCTCTCTTTCTTAGGACCTCAAAACACCATCCCCACCACTGAGAGGAGGCCAATACAAGGTGGTCCCGGAGCTCACCAAAAAAAGCACAAAAAGGAGGCCAAACAAGGCCTAAGAGGGAGCAAACAACCCCAAACCTCAAAACAACCTTAAGCAAAGTTCAAAAGCACGTAAAATCAGAATTTTTACTAGTTATACACTAGGCTTAAAAACAGATGCAAGATAGGTCAAAACCTTGTGCAAAAATGGAGAATAATGGGGTAAGGTTCTTACCCTTGAAGACCTTCTTCAAGAAGAGAGCTCCAGCACCTTCCTTAGGTCAAAACCAGCCCAAGAACTCCAAGAACAACCCTTTGGCACCTCAACAACCAAGGTATGGTGTAACACTAGGTGCCTTAGTGCAAAACTAAGAACAAACACACCTTACACACACACAAATCAAAAGGAGAGGGAGATATAGAGATAGGATAGATACAAGACTCCTAACCCTAAAACCAGACCTCTAGAACTTCTTGGAACCCTTGAGGAGGGAGGAGAAGCCCTCCCTTTATAGGAATTCCAATCTTGCAAAGCTTACAAAACAAGCTAAGCAAGAGTGAAATCCCTCCATACACGTGTATGGAGGGGGTGCATTGTGGCTGCCAGCTATCACAACTGGCATAAAATATCTGCCAAAAGCAGATGAACAGTGGTCGGCCAGCCAAAAATGACAAATTGACCAAAAAAATGGTCGGCCGACCAGAAAGAGTGCCGACCGGCCATCACCAATGGCCGGTAGTAACAAAACAGGGCCGGTGGCCTCAAGCCATGGCCGGTGAGGTGTGGGGATGGCTAACAAGTCTTCTTCTACCCTCAGAAGCAAAACAACAAGTGTTTGGTGCAAAACCAAGCACAGAACAGTCAAGTTGAGAG
The DNA here is from genome assembly GCA_036172215.1 of Camellia granthamiana. NCBI lineage: Eukaryota > Viridiplantae > Streptophyta > Magnoliopsida > Ericales > Theaceae > Camellia > Camellia granthamiana. The sequence goes on from CM069906.1 coordinate 113,258,981, forward strand.
TTCCTAAGGCAAGGCACGTAGTCGAGACCTCCGAGAACTCAAAACGAACACGAACATGGATGATCACCGAGTGTTCAAACGGTGACATCCAAGTCCTGAGGACGGTCAAAAATGGCGTGTCTACAGTTGCCCCTCTTTGATAGAACTCGAAAGTCATAACAATGACGGGAGTGAGTGTTAAAGCCCAGAGACGACCCATTTTTGACAAGGCCGAAGACTTAGACAAAGCATACAAGCCACAGACAAAGATATGCGCCCGAAGGCAGGGGCAAAACGCAAAACAATGCACAAAGCCGAGCATAACCCATGATCATGCTAAGAAAGCTGTAACGAAGCAAATCATGCAACAGTTTTAAGTAATCAAACACAAATCCAACTACATTACAATGCAGAAAGGATGTAAGAGAATTATGTAATTCTCGCTACGTCTCACACGGAGAATACAATACCTGTCCGGCTCGTCTGGTCGCGCCAGCTTCAAATGAACCGTACATACAATATCGTGCCTGTAAAAGAAAGAAACTTAACAGGTACAAAATCATTAGCAACATGCATAACAATGCAATCTAAAACTGCGTGACAACGCGAGTGAAGGGGTGCATGACAATGCAACCTATGCGTGGCGCATAACAATGCGGAATAGATGCATGATAATGCAATATTTACAAAACTATGTATAAATAATGCAAATGATATGCAATGCATTTGAGATGATCAAACCATAAGTAGTACAAAACCACACAAATATCATAAAGATTATGGAGATGCAAAATCCGTCTACCATAGAAAAGGTGCCGACACCCTCAAACCACAACCCCATCAGTGGAATAGACGCGTACACATGTAGAACTATGTGTGTGTAGACGGAACACAAGATACAAGTAATTGGGTGGGATGATATAAATGAGGCATGATCTGCTCAGGAAAGACCATGATCCTAAATGCTGGATGCAACAAACTACACTACAATGCCATGAATGCAGTGGATAAGGCGCGTGGCCAAATTGTATCTTGCCTAGGAAAGGCATGGACACATGCAAACCGCGTTTAACACGGAAACGGTGCCGTCACCCACAACACTAGGTGCGTACACATAATATCATAACCATGCTTCAACGTGAAAAGTACGGGCACATACCAGACCAAGCACAACATGGAAAGGCGCAAGCCATAGATGGATAATGCAGTAAATGCAAACAACGAAATGCATGACAATGCAGGTGGAGGCGAAACATGCGTGTCAACGCAAGTGAAGAGTGCATGACAATGCGGGTGGAAGCGAAACATGCGTGTCAATGCAAGTGAAGAGTGCATGACAATGCGGGTGGAAGTGAAACATGCGTGTCGACGCAAGTGAAGAGTGAATGACAATGCGGGTGGAAGCGAAACATGCGTGTCGACGCAAGTGAAGAGTGCATGACAATGCAATTTGAAACATAAACACATATAAGTAAAGTATAACGCGACAACACATGCAATGTGTATAGGAACTTGAACACATATAAGTAAAGCATAACGCGACAACGCATGCAATGTGTATAGGAACTTGAATGGAAGGGTGCAAGACAATGCAATCTAAGAATGCGAAACAACGCGGATGGACGGGAGAATGCAAGACAATGCAACCTAAGAATGCGAAACAACGCGGGTGGACGGGAGGATGCAAGACAATGCAACCTAAGAATGCGAAACAACGTGAGTATGGCATGTGTAACAACGTATAAAACATATGCATAACAATGTGAGTGAAATGACGTATAAACCACGCGAGTTCTCGACAAAACATTGTAAAGCAAATTCCGAATCTCGCAAGAGACAAAAAGGATACCAAAAGGATACACTGCATACGTATCAAGTACCACGCACAGAAGACACGGCTCGAGGTCAACGCAAAGGCCGGTCAAGCTTCGGTAATGCACTCTCTTGCACTGTGTTGAACAAAGAAGGTCCCAAACCACCTATCTGACCCAAACAAGGGTGTAGGAGGTGCACCGACCACCAGGAGAGTCCACCGACCATCCACCGGCCACAAAATAAGGCCATCAGCCAACTTTTCTGGCCGACCGGCCAACAATGTAGGCGACCGGCCAAAAATGCCTGTTCGGGGCAGTTTTGTCCTTTTGGCCACGGGTCTTTAAATATAGGGCTTTTAGCCCTTATTTCTCACTTTGCCCTAGCTTAAAAACTTCTCCCCCTTCTTTCTAGGTCATTTCCTCGCCTTCCATCTGGGTTTTTCCTTGGTTTTAGAGCCCTTTTCGTCCTTCGATTCGCGAAATCCTTTGCGTTTCGCACGTTTTGAACTGAACAAATCTCCGTTTTGGTGCATTTTTTTTGATTTCCACCACTCGGGATTTGTTTCCCTCAAGTTTATCTTGATCCTTGTGCCTTTTCCGCACTCTGAGCTTTCCGTCCATTTTTCACCCTCTCGGGGTTGACTTTTCAATTGACTTTTCACATTCTCGCCTGGTTTTCACACTTCCGGCCATTTTTGCACCATTCTCGGCATGGCAGACGATCTTCCATGAGACGGGACTCCTCCGGAGCAGGATATGGAACTTGAGGCCGAGCTCTTGCCTTTGAGCGTTCGACCGTTCGACCCGACGACCTACAGGCCGGTGATTCACGTATTGCCTCCCAACGGACTTCGCCAGTTCAGGAGCTTTGCCAGGGGCGTGCCACCAGAGCTTCTATTGCGTGAGCCAGAGTCACATCTGTCTTACGGCGCTTCTGAGGTATACTCTTACCCGTTTCATTTTCCGCAATTTAGAACATAACTGCAATAGTCGATCCCGTTCTTTAACTGCTTGGCCCGGATACACCGATATACCACATGTCATAGTTTACTGCGAGCACACCTGCACCCGATATCTGTTTGAATCTGAACATGTGCACACACGCTGCATTGATACATCATATGCTGTAGTTCACTGTGAGCACACCGGCACCCGGTATCTGTTTGGATCTGAACATGCGCACACACGCTGTATTTTCACTGAAATGATCTGAACAAACTGTTGCATCACATGCTGGAGTTCACCGCGAGCACACCAGCACTCGATATCTGTTTGACTGGAACACGTGCACACACGCTGTATTTTCATCAATTCTGAGTGCATTCAACACTGTATTTGTAACACTGCTTCGCAACTGTTTGTTTTGACCACAGGGGGATTCCTATGCCTTCCGAGGGTATGGGAACATCATGGCCCAGGGGTGGTACATGGAGCTTCCGAGGCGGTTCGCCGTATCGTTGACCAGGCTGGCTTCGGCACTTTCTGCATGGGGCTCTCGCGCCACACTGCGAGCAGACCTCTTCTTGCCGCTTTGGTGGAGAGGTGGTGGGACACCACTGACTCTTTCCACTTTTCAACCACGGGAGACATGACGATGACTCCTCGATTTCTCGATGCTTACCGGCATCGGGGTAGGGGGTGATCCGATCCCCTTTGATACAGATATGGACGAGTGGGAGGCCGCTCAGATGTACTTGCTTGGCGACCTACCGCCTCTTGCCCACCCAGGATTTGTGAGGTACTCGTGGTTTGAGGACCACTTCAGGATTCAGCCATCCTTGGCTCAGGAGGCACAGATGGCTCAGGAGGAGGTGGAGCAGTATGCACGCGGCTTATGTTCCTACTGGGGACCACTCTCTTCGCCGACCGGGCGAACACTGCGCCCCTTTGTCTGCTGAGTGCACTGGTTGACGTGACCAGGATCCGCGGCTACGACTGGGGTAGCGCAGGCTTGGCCACACTCTACGGCTATATGGGTTCATCCTCCCGCCTCAGCGGACAGCTGCTCAGAGGCTACTGGCGGGCTTGGGAGGTACATCTTCTTCTTCTGTTTTACATTTCTACTTTACGTTCTCTGTACTCTGTATACTGTACACACTGTGGTCATCTTCACACTGGTCATATACTGAACCCACGGCACACATATAATCTACTTTACACACTGCACACATTGCACAACACACTTCATATACTGCACAATCTGCTTCCAACTGACTGTACACTGCACATACTGCGAACACGCAATCTGCTTTACACTGACTGTATACTGCATGGACTATACACTCTGCACAATGCACTGCTCAATGCATGGTTCTGCGCCTTCTGCTTTATTCTGCATTCTGTTTTATCTGATAAGCATATTGATATCTGTTCTGTCACACTGTAATTGTGGGTATACGCCTACTTCCCAAGGCTTGCCCCAGTGCTAGAGGAGGAGATGCCTCCCATGATTCCATTCTCCCACCGCTTCGACGTGAGGTGCAAGCGGAGGCCTCGGGAGTCTTTTATGTTCTTCCGCCGCTATTTTGATACCATCACCGTAGCAGAGGTATGTCAAACATTACAATTCATTTAAGCTTCACTTTGCATTGCATTTTCAATAGTAGTAGGTAACAAACTGTATTTTGTTTGCAGATCACTTGGCAGCCATGGGCCTCATTGCCCGTCGTAGTACAGGAGCGGTATGAGGGCGCTCAGGAGACCTCCCGGTTCAGGATTTTGTTAGAGGGCCCGGTCTGTCGCGCTTGGCACTTGGGTGAGTGTAGCACGTCCGCGGGGGGGACCTCGCGCTACAGTTCGGACTCCCTTTTCGTGTCGGTTCTAAATCTGAACCAAAGAGTCCGAATCCGGCAAATCGTTTGAGAAAACAGATTTTTGAAAGTAGTGCCAAACATGGACTGCTTTGCCAGATTACAGAGTCGCCACCTAAATATTTTTTTAATTGGGAAATTTAGGAAACCCTGACTCGGTGCCGAAGGCCACGTGTCCGTCATCACCAAAGTGGTCTTGGCTCGGGAGCTTGGGTACGATCGGGGAAGGTCAGCTATGAGCACCCCCTTTCGCCCGGTCCGAAGACCGGCCTCTACTAACCGTGATATCCGTTTTTGAAAACTTTATGCGTTCTTATTCCGGTTATTAACCTAGAATTACTATGTGATGCGCACAACACAAAAGTATAGACTAGATCGCCTAACTTGGAAATAAACATTGCATATCCGTTTTGTCTCGAAAAGCGTGTTAAATTTTGCTACTCGCAAGTAGGCTAAAATACGGATTTCAATGAGTTGTTCCAACTCAGGCAATCCAACCTCCACCCACAGGCATTCAGACAGTAATATCACACATAAGCATTTAGCCGCATGGTAAGCATACTGTCATGACAACACTCACACGCATGTGGTATGCTAAAGCATAAAATACTTACATCGTATTCCGCGCCTAAACAATAAACTAGTTAGCAAACATGCATGACTTAGTTTATGTTAAGTGACTAATGCATCGCATACGGAATGTAATCTAGACAGGCTCGGCTATCTTAAGCATGGCACATGAAATGCAACAACCATCACGTATTCAATTTGGAATTGAAAGTACGATGCAGTTTGTATGATGTACCGAGCCCGATGTATGTAAACAAATGCATGAATGCCCGCATGCATAGCATAAGGTATGCTAAGATAAACGTGCCCTAATCTACCATTGTAAGCAGGTAAATAAAAGGGAGGAAGAAATGGGGGTTGGAAGACATACACCCACTCACCCACACTTATTACAATTACGCCCTCGCTCGGAGGGATCGAAAGAATATACAAATTAATTAACTACGCAAGCTAATTAATTATTACAAATTAACTAAATTAATTAAATAAATAATTAATCTAATCAAAGCAGTAAATGCCTCGGGAAGAGGGCTCAAATGCGTCGCGTGCCCGGGACTCGCTCGGAATCGCACTGTCATGCAAGTGTGCCTCTGTTTTCCCTGCTATCCTCCTCTGAAGGCTGCCAAAGTCTTAGAAACACTTCCTTAGGTACTGGAGATCATTACCGGCTGAGGTAGAACACCACCGGCTGAAGGATATGGCCACCGGCGCTTAATAAAGCTATCGGCTGCCAATTTACTGCCGGTCGGCACAAAATTCCTGCAAAACCTGCAACTCACAGCAGCAGAGGGTAACAACTTGCATGGCAATGCAATTCAAGGCATGTATGCACCAAAACACACTCCTTATCATGTTTTGGACTCAAAGGAAGATGTGCCTCGGTTCTCGGACCACCAATCACGCATTTCCATGCATGATGGCCCAAAGAACCGAGAATGCAATTTTGATTTCAAATGCATGCAAACCACATAGGCACAAAAGGGGTACCAAACCTCTATCAAACTCACTTCAAGAGGCTTGGTATGCATGTCAATGTGGTGAAATCCTAAGTATGTCAACTAGGCATGCAATGTGGACAATGTGATACACTTATGCAAGCATGCAAACAAGCATATAAGGCAAGCATGCAAACCAATGAAATGATGGACTTAGACATGAATTAGGCAACTCAAAATGGGCCTAAAATCAGTGGCCAAAGTGCCTAGAAAATGAGACCAAATGCACACACACACATGCAAGTGTTAAGGCTCAAGACTTAGGCATACAAAAGCAACTCTCATGCACACTTAAAGAGACCAAACATGGGCAACTAGTATGCACTTAAAGCTCTGAAATTCAAGTTAAACATGATGCCAAATCATGCAATGAAGCATGCCAAACAAAGCATGCAAATGGCCTAGGCTCAAGGCAAGTCAATGGGGGTTTGAACCAAACCAAGACAAAGCAATTATGGCATGCATTGATCAACCCAAAACAGATTTTTAGCATGTCAAAATAAGCCCAAAGGACTACTTAGATGGCATCTAAGAGGCTCAAGTACAAAGGCATGCAACATGACCAAAACATGGAGTATTCAACTCATGCTTTTAAAGCATTAAAGAAGCAACTAAAGCATGCATACAAGCACACCAAAAAGTCTGAAATAGCATGCTAGATGGTTCCAAACTATCAAAAATGAAGCAAGCATGGCATGCTACACACTCATACTCTCAAGGCCAACAAGCCAAATGCAAAGGAGCTATATGATACATGCCAATATCAACCCAAATGGCTATGGACAGAGCTAAAACATGTCAAAATAAGCACACAAGCTTCATGGATCTAGGCCTAAAACATGTTCAAAACAAAGGCATACAACCTAGACATGTTAAAGCATCAAATAGGCATTACAAGGCAACTATGCTAAGCATGCATAAGGGACCTAAACCAACTTAAGAACATGTTATATCATGGCAATATAAGCATGGAAAACAAGCCAAACATGTTCAACACACACTCAAGCATGGTGCTCTCTCAAGAGGCAAAACTTGCCCTTTTCAAGGATATCAAGGAGAGGGGGTGGCCCTCCCCTTTCTAGGACTTTATGGCACCATCTCCACCACTGAAATCCCTCAAGATTTCAGTGGTGGAGAGGCCCAAACACACTAGTCCTAGATCTCTCCAAAATAGCACAAAAAGGGACCCTTTTCAAGGTCTAAAGGGGGTCAAACCTCCCCAAACCACTAAGCACTCTTAATATACAATAAAGAGGGTCAAAAATCAGAACCTTTATGTGCCAAACACTAAGCCCAAAAACTGTTTTAAACTATGTAAAAATAAGGTACAAGAATGGGGTAAAAAGGGAGTTAAGTTCTTACCCTTGTAGCCTTCTTTGACAAAGATGTAGTTGATGCTTCCTTAGGCTCAAAATCTGTCAAGAACTTCAAAAACCAGCCCTTAGAACCTCAATTACAAGGAGAAGGTGAAACACTAGGTGTTTGTGTGCAATAGTAAGGCACAAAACACCTAGACACAAAAGAGAGGGATAGAGATAGAAGGTGTATGCAACTCAAACCCTAGAAAAAACCAGAGCTTCTCTCTCTCTTTTTCTCTCTAACTCTCTAAAATTTTGCTAACCCTTGAGCCAAGAGGAGAGCCTTCTCCTTATAGGCAACCAAGACTTACAAACTAAGTCATCCAAGGGCTCATCCCTCCATACACGTGTATGGAGGGGGAAACAAGTGCCAGAAAGCTGTCTGAAAATATCTCCAAAAACAGCTGTAAAGTGGTCGGCAGGGCAAAATGGTCATTTTGCCAAAACAAGTGCCGACCGGCACAAAGAGTGCCGACCGGCACAATATAGTGCCGGTGGCAACACCAGCCAGCCGGTGGCCTCTAGCCAGTGCCGGTGGTGTGTGAGGATGCCTCACAAAGCATTCCCTGCCCCTCCCAGGCAAAGCACAAGTGTTTGGTGCAAAACCAAACACAAAACAGTCAAGTTCGGAGGTCCTGAGGCAAGGCGCGCGAGCCGAGAACTCCGGGAACTCCAAACGAACACAAACATGGATAATCACCGAGCGTCCCAACGGTGACGTCCAAGTCTTGAGGACGATCAAAAATGGGATGTCTACAGTGAGCGCTTCTTGCGGCAAACCCTAGGCGTGCCAGAGCAGGTAGTTCCACAGCCACCTCCTACTCATATGAGGCATACCGAGAGGTACACTCTCGAGGAGATGGCCGATTATACGATTGGTTGGGACTTGGAGGGCTTTAGGGGCGAGGGCGACTATGCAGAGTACGTCCGGACCTACATCATGCGGCCTCTGAGTAGTGGCGGTCGAGCTAAGAGGGAGAGGCCAGCGGTGCCAGCAGCTAAAGCAAGAGCAGGAGCAGGAGTAGGAGCGGGAGCGCCGAGGATGGCTCGGGCCCGTGGTAGGAGTGGGTCCCGGAGAGGGCGAGGAGCTGGGTGGCCAGCGCTGCCTACGATGATGACATGCAAAGGGCAGGGTGGGGAGACTTAACAGATCCCCATCGCTCCCCCTCCGGCTGATCACGAGCTAGTCGGGTTCTACGACTTGCCCCCAGTATGTACTACTACATTTTGCATTCTGCACAGTCATTTCATTTCATTTCTATTTGATATTCCACAGAATACTGATACTTCTAACACTTTTGCAGGCTTCCTCCGAGTATACTCGCCAGTCCTTGGAGTTGACCGCCTCCGTGATGGGGATGCTTCAGCGGAGCCTCGACCTACTGGCCATTTATAGTATCCCGGTAGGCTTTTCTGACCACAGTCTCAAATTCTACATAAACTGTTTCACATAATCTGATGCATCGCACTATCAACACAGCACTTGACACACGGCCCTCACGGCATTTGATACACTGTAACCCGAAGACTGTTCACAGCATTGCTCACAACATTCATACATTCCACTCAGTCACTGCATTCTGTATTCATACACTGCTCACAGCATTCATACTCTGCTTTGCGTAGCGTACTGATGCGTTTGTCATTTGTGCTTTTCAGCCTCCATTCCAGATTCCGACTGCAGGAGGTGCTCCAGCTGGACCTTCTGTTCCTGCTCGAGGAGGAGGGCGAGGAGGCACAGTATATCCCCGCACCAAAGCGGGGCGCACTCATGTTGGGAGCAGCTCTCGAGCACCAATCCCAGACGATGATGAGTCCGAGACAGAGGCAGAGGTGGAGTCGTCCGAGGAGAAGACCGGAGATGACTCGGGCTTAGACTATGGAGCCGGCGATGATGCTCCTGGACCTTCGTCCAGGAAGAGGACGAGGACAGACCCTCAGGCCTGAGACCGCTTGGCGTTGATCTAGACTTTTGCTGCTTTTCTTCTTTTCTTTTTTTTTACTTTTCTTTTTGCTGATAGCTTGTGCGCACTGTACTACCGCAGGCAGGTTTTATGTTCTTCAAAGCTATGTACTTGAAAAGATGATGAAATGAAACAAGCCTTTTGTTTGAAAAGTGTTGCATTTGTACATCACATCGCATCGCATCATATCACATAACAATGTAATGAGATTGATTTTTTGTTTGAAAATTGGAACACTTGCATCGTAATAACCAGGTAATGAACCAGCCAATGGCAAAATAGCTCATACAACAATACTGCTCATTCTGAACATACAGTCCATAACATAGTGCTTGGTTCATTCTGCACACGGTGAATCCTGAACAAACAATCCAATCTGAAAAGACGGAATACAAAGGTGGAATTGGCAGAAATTGAAACACACTCAGATGCTCCAAGTTTTCCCTTTCTTTTTTTTTTTTTTTGCTTCGTAGCCCGGAACCCAAAAAAAAAAAAAAAGCTTCAGATAGGTCCAGGTTTTACTATTCTGACATGACCTGGGTCAAACCCTGCAGTCGTTGAAAGAACTAGTCTTGCTTTTGCACAAATGTGGAGAATGGCATAGCACTCTGAGCACAAAACAATTTTTGAAAATGAGAAAAGGGTTCTCAACCGGGTATTGAGTCTACAACTGAACACAGCATACTACGACTCAACAAAAGGTACACGACCTAAACACATCGAGTAAAACTCGAAAAAGACTCAAAACAAAAGTTGAGGTAAACAAAATAAAAGACACGACACACAGACGTGTTACAAAGACAAGAGACCTCTCAATTCGCGAGGAGCCAGTTTCTCCGGGTACTATTCCCACCCTTTCTTATTTGTGGTTCTCACATCACTCGGCCCTCAGACTCTGTTTTTCTAAAAAAGCCCTTTTCTCACTTTTTCTCTCAGCGTACATCTCTCTATTCTTCAATCTCTCATTTTTCAATCCCTCCCCTGGGTGGTTGACGGATAAACGAGAAGTTGTGGGTTCATGCCCAACGCTGTTAGCTTGCAACTGTTTCTTCCGGTGGCGTCTAGCCGATGCCCCAGATGAGGGAGTGGAGTATCTTGACCCATTCCAATTCGTGCTTCGCACTTGGTTTGATACCTCGTTGCTTGGAGGGTGAGAGAGCTTTCAGCCCTTTACAAACAGCTCCAGTCGTGCCCTCTTCTGGCAAGTATGCTGGCGATGGGGGAAAGACAGGAAGCCTGACTCAACTGTGCCCCTAGTTCATCATTTTGACCATTTTTTTTGGTTTCTACTAAAACAATTCTGGCCAAAATGAGAGTTAGATTAGCATGCTTGTTCCATTTTTGATTTGAAATCATACAAGTTAGGCGATGAGCACTGAAAATTTTTCTTTTTTTGGGTCCAAGAAAATGGTCCAGTTTTGGAAAATGAAATAATTTTCAAGAAATTTAGTCAACCTTAGTAAAAATTCTCAAAAACTGTTTTTACAAACGGCCACTACTCGACCAACACAGAACTTACTCTTGAGATGCACAACCTCGGATCCATAACAATGGAAAACTGCTCATTATCTGTAAGACACTTCACGGCAACGGAAAGTTGCCCCTTGTTTGAATAGCAACTCATGGCAACGGAAAGTTGCCCCTTGTCTAGATGGCGCCGCAGCAAACTGTAATCAGTCCTCACAACGATGATCACAACCGAACTCTCGGATACAGAAATGACAAAGATGATCGGAACCATTTCATGGACACAATCGATTTGAAAGTCTTTATGGCTGGACTTCGGAATGAAGTTGCCTGCGTATCCCAAACATGGGAATCAAGCCTTACGTAGTTCCGGTTAAGGTACACTCGGGTATTAACCTCTCCTTTTGCGCTCTAACTTTTGCCAAGGCCGCCCTTTCTGGGTTTTCAACCTTACGAGCTTTGTTCTTCTTTTCTTTTCAATTCTTTTCGTTTCTTTTCTTCTTTTTTCTTTTTCATCTTTTCTTTTCATTTTCTTCTTTCTTCTTTCTCTTTTTTCATTCTTTGCATTTTTCTTTTTTTGTTCTTTTTCTTCTTTTTTTTTTCTTGCTCTAACTTTTGCCTGGGTCGCCCTTCCGGGTTTTCGGCCCAACAAGCCTCTCAAGGGTAAAAGTGTAGCTTTGTCCATGCCAAATGGTTTTTGAGATCCTGAAGTCATAAGAGAACGGCTACTGTTCGCTGACGATGCAGGAGTCCATCCAATTGGGGGATGAATTTGCCCCTAGTGTTGTGGATCGGAACTCAGTTGTCCTTCAGCGATACCTTCTTCTTTCTTCCCTCCTGGGATTTGGCATTCTTGCCGATCTTCGTCGTGGACTCTTCGAGTACATTCTCTGATGTCTTTTGCCCCTTGTTCGAGGGGTGCTTCTGATTTGGCCATACAAGCCTCACATTGCGGTTGGCCGTTGAACATTCTGAATTCACGTTCAAGGTTTTGAGAGCAAAGGGTTGAATCTTGAGGCTGAGAGCGATCCTAGGCTGCACAATCTCAAGAGCGATTCCACACAGGTCTTCGCAGGACTGTGCAAAACATTTTTTGAAAACTTTTAAGAAAGCGACAAATCGCTCGTGCGGAAGACAATGTGGAGCCAATTTGGATCAAGCTAGGATCCTTCTCAGTACTTACGTTAACAAACATGATCTCATTCATTAAAGGCTTAGCATGCCTCTCTTTCTCTCAATTAATCAAATTTTTGCAAATCCCAAGGAATTCCTTCCTCTTCGTTTTCATCACCACAGTGTTGAAAAAAAAGTTTTGAAAAACTTAGGTCAATGCAATGAGTTATAGGCACAAAAGAGCAGGTGAAATGCGCTACCGTTTCGTTCTAAACTTGCTGGCACAATAGGCTCAAAGTAGCAATAAGCATAGAAACATGATAGCCGCAGCTGTTTCATTCAGATTTCCTGGTTGCAACTGGTTCCACAGCAGAGACAGACTCAAGAGAAAGCCAAAAGATAAACACGAAATAAAATAGTGATATCGGAGGTAACACCCCTGAAATCACCGAACTTCTGTACAACAGGACTGACTCGACATAACAAGACAGACCCGACCGACATAGTACAAAAAGACTACTTATATACAAGATAACAAAACTGACTGAATACCCAAGTCAGAAAGTGCAAAACTAGCATTCGCAAATGCTCCAAAGTGCGTGCCATATGCCACATCCGAAGTAAACTGAGCGCCACCCGCAGGTGGACCAACTTCTGATCACATACTTGTGGTATCCTCGAAATCTAACAACTCAGCAGTGACAGACTTTGCTGAGGTAGGTGGGAGGATGACCTCATTGTCAATCAAATCCTGTACTTCATGACGAAGACGGAAACAGTTGTCGGTGCCATGACCGGTTTGCTAGTGGTACGCGCAGTACAAGGTAGCATCATGTGAGGGAGGGAGATTCTTCGGGAGAGGCCGAGGCTCAAGGGGTCTAAGATAGCCCTTTTCAGCAAGGATCTGGAGCGCCTTAGACAAAGGCATATAAAGGGCGTGGAATACCCTGCGACCTCGAGGTAGATACTTCGAGGTTTGCTGACTTTTGCCGGACACGCTGCCAAAGGATTGGCAGGTGCCGCCTTGACTTTCTGATCCTTTCTCAGTGCAGAGTTGGGATTGGAGGGAACTGTTCTGGCATGACGAGACCTATCCTGATTTTTCGCCTGGCGGGAACTCCCCTCGGTTGGAGTGGGGAAAGCATCATCCACAGTCTTAGCCACGACCGCGAGTACTTGCTGTTTATCGAACCCCCCCCGGCTTCAAAGCCTCGACTGCCCACAGCAGTTGTTCAACGGGATCAGCATCTGTTCCCACTTTGTTCTTACCTCTAGTCTCAGCTTGATCGAGGGTTTGGGTTGCTACATCAGAGCGAAACCCAGTTGTTGTTGACACGTCATTACTATAGCTTGAGACAACTTCAGGTTGGCTGAGCTCGATCACAATTCGCCCCAGTAGCGGGGGCTCCTGCGGTACAAAATTCCCGACATACGATGTGGTTGGTGGTGAAGCCGACATTCCGTAGGCGAGATCAGCCACAGATCGCTAAAAATCGCCGATCATTCCCATCAATTCAAATGTGGTGGGCTCACGAGTTTGACACGACTGGGGCGTCCAGATCGGGTGTGCGACAGGTGACCTGGGCGGATGCGGTACATCAACATTGGTCTCATTCTGCAAGATGATGCCTTGGTTTAATGCGGCTGCCATAACCACAATTTCTTCTGAACTTTGCGTCATTATAAGCCCGCTGAACTGAACGGTGACTGGCGGATCAGATGTCTATCTTGCCTCAGCAAAGGAGAACACTGGCTATTCTGTGCTAAATCTCTGAACTGAAAGAGAAAACACGCAGCATTTCGGCCCAATCAGAACAGACACAAGCATAGCTGAATAACTGTACTCTACTACTGATCACTGTTCCCCAAAATCACTACCCAAAAAACTGAATCTGATACCCGCAGATATAACTGATTCTTCAAAACACTGATACTGATACCCTCAGGCTTGATACTCAGACTTGCAAACTGATATATGCATTCCCTATAAAGGTCAACTCAAAAAGCACATAACAAGCAAGCAAGAGCCAAAACACCCCTATTTTGGGTAGGGTTTCCCGATCGTATACACGCAGCGGTTTCAAACAACCTATAATCTGGTAGCAACCTGTCCTACCTTGGAATGGTCACTATGGATTCCGAACATGCACTAGGTCGAATGGTTAAAAGGGTACCCCGGTGACAACCGGGGTTTGTGTTCCCATCATGGCAGAGCCTATAACCGGTCAGCCTTATGGCACGCTACTCGAAGCGAGCCTCCGGCAAACTGTTCAGGAATAGCAGACAGCAAATGCTGTGACTTAGGCGCACCAATGCACATGCAATGCAAAAAAAAAAAACACATGAGTGTAATCAAAACAAGATATCATGAGTTCGAGTCAAGCTCTCTAAACTCCCCAGCAGAGTCGCCAGAAACTGTGGACGCGCCCTCGGGCCTCCGTGATCTTCCACAGTTCGGACTCATTTTGTGTCACGGTTCTTAATCTGATCTCACAATGTGCAATGTGAGATTGATAAATCATCAAAGAGTCCAAATCCGGCAAATCATTTTGGAAAACAGATTTTTGTAACGAAGTACCAAACATAGACTGCTTTGCCAGATACAGAGTCGCCACCTAAATATTTTTTATGGGGGAATTTAGGAAACCCTGACTCGTTGCCTAAGGCCACGTGTCCGTCATCACCAAAGTTGCCTCAGCTCAGGAACTTGGTTACGATTGGGGAAGGTCAGCTATGAGCACCCCTGCTCGCCCGATCAAAGATCGGCCTCTACTAACCATGATATCTAGTTTTGAAAACATTATGCATTCTTATTCCGGTTGATTAGCTAATCTTACTATGTGATGCGCACAACACAAAAGTATAGACTAGATCGCCTAATTTGGAACGAAGCATTGCATATCCGCTCGTTTGGAAGACAGTTTCAAATTTGCTACTCGCAAGTAGGCTAAAACACGAATTTCAACGAGTTGTTCCAACTCAAGCAATCCAACCTCCACCTATAGGCATCCAGGCAGTAAATCAACTAAGTAGTTAGCCTCTTGGCAAGCATGCTTTCATGTTAACATTCACACTCATGCGAGATGCTAAAGCATAAACACTCACCTAGTACTCCAAGCCAAAACAAGGAACATGTTAGTAATCAAATGTATAATCCAAGTCCATGTTAAGGTGACTAATGCATCGCAGGCAAAATGCAGCTAGAATAGACTCGGCTAATCTATGGATGGCATATGAAATGCAACTTGATACATGTATTCAAATTGGAATTGAAATACAATGCAGTTAGCATGATGCGCCGAGCCCAGTGCATGCAATACGAATGAATGTGTGCAAACATGCTATCATAAGTATGCTAATCAAAACATGTCCTAATACTAACCATCAAAAGCAAGTAAGTAAAAGGGAGGAAGAAATGGGGGTTGGAAGACATGCATCACACATACGCACGCTTATTACACAATTTGCCCTCTCTCGGAGGGACCAAAAGAATAATACAAATTTAACTAACTAACAAGCCAATTAAAAAGTTACAGACCACTTAACTAGTTAAGCAAATTAACTAAGCTAACAAAGCGGTAAAACATCCTCGGGAAGAGGGTCCAATGCATGCGTGCCCGGCTCCGCTCGAAAATCCACCACCATGCACAAGCTGTCTCTGTTTGCACTGTTTTATGCCTCTAGAGACTGCACAAGTCCCAAAGTTGCTTCTGAAATACTCCTTGAGGGTTGTGGAGGACCACCGGCCAAGAGGAAACACCACCGGCCATGATAAATTGGTCATCGACCATCTATGTAGCTCTCGGCCGGGGATTTGTGGTCGGCCGGCACTTAATGTGGTCGGTCGGCCATCTATGCCTGCAGAACCCTGTTTTGACAGCAGCAGAGGGGAGACAAGACATGGCAATGCATTTCAAAGCAAATGTTTGCACAACCACCCTCCCTATCATGTTTAAGACTCAGGAGAGTATGGTACTCGACCCTCGGGCCACCAATCACGCATTTCGATGCATGATGGCCCAAGAAGTCAAGTTGTGCATCTTGATGTCAAATGAGATGCACACCAAACAAACAAAAGGCCTCCAACCTCTATCATAATCAATTCAAGAGGCAAGAGATGTATGCTTAATGCTATGCAACCTAGGCATGGAAGCTAGTCATGCACCATGAGCATGTGAACAAGTATGCAAGTTAACAAGCATGCAAAGTGTAATTTAACCATGCAAGCATGCAAGATGTAACATGGACAACATGTTAAGTAACTAAAAGAGAGAATGCATGCCAAATGCATTACAACCTAAGCATGCAACAACATGTTATGGATTAAGCACACAACGAGGCATAATTGAACTAGCATGCTACAACATGTAATTCACCAAATACGCAACAAGTATGTGACAACATACAAGGCAAGCGTGCAACAACATGTGGGGATGGACTTAAACCAATTTGGACAGCTCTCAAATAAGCCCAAAACAGTGGCCAATATGCTAAGCACGTGAAGGCAAATGTACATACAAACATGCATGCAAACATGGTTCAAAACTTAAGCACAAAGAAGCAACTTTTAAGCACACTTAAAAGGAACAAACATGGACAAATGGCATACGTTGTAAGCTCTGAAATCATGTTAGAAAAGGTGCCAAACCAATTAAATAAATCAAGCAAAGCATGCAACCAAGCCCAAAACTCAAGGCTAGCCAAGGGGCTCAAGCCATGACCATGCCAACCAAGCCTCAAAGGGCCAAAGGGACTCAAAATAGTTCCAAGGCAGACCAAAACAAGGCCAAAGACACACCTAGATGGCATCTAAATGTCCTACACATTATGGCATACACAAGGGTCCTAACATGGAGCATAAGACATCAACCTTTTAAAGCACTAAAGGAGCATCAAATGCAAGCATACAAGCACGCCATATGGACTGAAATGACATAACTAATGGTGTCAAACCACTGAAATGATGCAAATAGAGCATGCTAGAGAATCCAATACTCAAAGCTTAGAAGGGAGATTGCATGGTAGCTATACAAAGCAAGTCATGGGTGACCCAAATAACCAAAATCAGACCTTAAGCACACCAAAACATGCATAAAAGCTTCACAAAGCTAGGCCTAAATCATGCTAGAAAGCCATGGTACATCATGACGCATGTTAAGGCAATTTCATGGCATTACAAGACAAGTATGCAAAGCATGCATGATGTGTCTAAACCAACTTAGAACAGTGCTATAACATGGCGAAATAACCACAAATACTAACTAAGACATGGCCAACATGGACTTAATCAAGGTGCTCACACATGAGGCTAAAATGACAAGTTTTGAAGACAACAAGGAGAGGGGATGGCCCTCTCCTTCTTAGGACCTCGAAACACTATCCCCACCACTAAAATCCCTCTGGATTTCAGTGGTGAGGAGGCCAATACAAGGTGGTCCCAGAGCTCACCAAAAAAAGCACAAAAAGGAGGCCAAACAAGGCTTAAGAGGGGGCAAACAACCCTAAACCTCAAAACAACCTTAAGCAAAGTTCAAAAGCAAGTAAAATCAGAACTTTTACTAGTTATACACTAAGCTTAAAAATAGATGCAAGATAGGTCAAAATCTTGTGCAAAAATGGGGAATAATGGGGTAAGGTTCTTACCCTTGAAGACCTTCTTCAAGAAGAGAGCTCCAGCACCTTCCTTAGGTCAAAACCAGCCCAAGAACTCCAAGAACAACCCTTTGGCACCTCAGCAAGTAAGGTATAGTGTAACACTAGGTGCCTTAGTGCAAAACTAAGAACAAACACACCTTATATACACACAAATCAAAATGAGAGGGAGATATAGAGATAGGATAGATACAAGACTCCTACCCCTAAAACCAGACCTCTAGAACTTCTTGGTACCCTTGAGGAAAGAGGAGAAGCCCTCCCTTTATAGGAATTCCAATCTTGCAAAGCTTACAAAACAAGCTAAGCAAGAGTGAAATCCCTCCATACACGTGTATGGAAGGGGTGCATTGTGGATGCCAGCTATCACAGCTGGCATAAAATATCTGCCAAAAGCAGATGAACAGTGGTCGGCCAGCCAAAAATGACAAATTGACCAAAACAATGGTCGGCCGACTAGCCATCACCAATGGCCGGTAGCAACAAAACAAGGCCGGTGGCCTCAAGCTATGGCCGGTGAGGTGTGGGGATGGTTAACAAGCCATCCTCTACCCTCAGAAGCAAAACAACAAGTGTTTGGTGCAAAACCAAGCACAGAACAGTCAGGTTAAGAGTTCCTAAGGCAAGGCACGTAGTCGAGACCTCCGAGAACTCAAAACAAACACGAACATGGATGATCACCGAGTGTTCAAACGGTGACGTCCAAGTCCTGAGGATGGTCAAAAATGGGGTGTCTATAGCCGGCCACCACTGATGGCCGGTAGAACCCTTGTCTCAACAGGTTTCACGCCAGATCTTTTGAGCCAGCTGGTTTTTACTCATCTCTCCTCCATATGAGCCCCTTTCTAAGCTTGTTTAACAAGTTTTGCATTGTTTTTCTTCTATATAAGGAGCGGCCCTTCCTCTCCAGTAGGGTGCAGCCATTTTTTAGAGAAGTTGTATCTCTCTCTCTCTCTCTATATTTCTCATTCTCTCTCTATATATTGCATAGAATAGTGCTCTAAAGTCCATTTTTCTTGCACTTTTGCACTACAACACATAGAGGTACACCACCACCTTTGGGCTGAGGTTCTTGGGAGTGTTACTTGAGCTCTGAAAGTTGGTTTTTAGCCTCAGAGCTTGCTGGTTTCGTAGTTGAACTTCAAGGGTGAGTATATTTCCCTTTTTAGCATTTATTTGTACCTCATTTTGGCCATCCTTGAATATTGTTTTAGGCCTTGCTTTCAATTGAAAAAAGTTCTGTTTTTGCATGCTTTAGACCTTTGTTTAAGGTCACTTTTTCGTTGGGGGTGGTTTACCCCCTCTTAGGCCTTGTTAGGCCTTGTTTTGAGCCATCCCTTTAGGCTCTTGTTGATGCATTTGCATGACCTTTCTACCACTGAAATCCAGAGGATTTTCAGTGGTAGAAAGGTGGCTTTGGTGTCCTAAATAGGAAAGGGTCATCCCCTCTCCTTTGTGTCTTGTTTACTTGCTTTGAATGCCTCATGTTTGAGCACCTTTGTTAAGCCTTTGTTGGCCATATCTTAGCTTGTATTTGTGGTTATTTTGCTGAGGCATACCACTATTTTTACTTGGTTTGGTCACTCCTTGCATGCATAACACACTTGTAGTGTAAATCACCTAAACTAGCTTTGTATGCCTCATGAAGTAGCATGCCATTCTAGCTTGTTTTCGTTCCATTTTACCATGTTTTTGGTGATGTTTTGCCATGTCATGACTCTTTTTTGGTTTGGTTTGGTTGGCCCTTGCATGCCTCATGCACTTGTAGTGTAATCCTCTCTATTGCCTTAACATGCATCATGTTTTAACATGTTATTTTAGCATGCTTTTGGCTTAGCTCTGAGAAGATTTTGTTCATGTTTTACCATGTTTAAGGTCTGATTTAGGTTGTTTTGGCCATGCATGACTTGCTTTGTATAGCCATGATTCAATCTAGCTTGTTAGCTTTGTGCACCAAGTCTATTAGCATGCTTTATTTGGACTATTTGAACAATTTGGCATCACTTGTTATGTTATTTCAGTCCATTTCATGTGATCAGACACTTGCATTTGACATGCTTTCAATGTCTTAGAGAGTTTGTGTTTTATGCCTCATGAATGGATCATTGTGCATGCCTCTATGCTTAGGTCTTTGGGATGCCATCTCAGTGGGTTTTTGGGCTTATTTTGACATGCCTTAACTCTAATTTTTGTTGGTTGAGTCATCCCATGCTTAGTCTTAATAGGTGTAGTGTAATCCACCTTATTTGCCTTGTATGCATCATGCATCATGCTCACTATGTTAGCTTGTTTTGGCTTACTTCCATATATGTTTTAGTCTTATTTTAACATGTTCTAGGACTATTTTGGGTTGCCTTAACCACGTGCTTCATGTTTTGTATACTTGTAGTACAAATGCTCTTGCTTGCCTCAAGCTTTGAGCACCATTGCATACTTCATTTGTGTTGTGTACTTGATTTGGCATCACCTAACGTGACATTTCAAAGCATTTAGAATTGCCATGTTCCTACTTCAATCATGCTTTAAGTGCCTTTGAGTGTTGTGAATTATTGCCTAGCTTATGGCTTAGCTTGTATGCTTGCATGCCTAGGTCTTTAGGCCCTCATCTCAGCATGTTTAGGTCCTTATTTTGACCTATTTGAGCTCTGTTCATGCTTAGTTCATGCATTTGTGCCATGTATTGCATGCCTCCTTTGTAGTCCTCTTTGATAGCTCCATGCTTTTAAGGACCTTCGCATGCTTTACTTGTGTTGTTTAAATGATTTGGCATCATTTCTTACCTTATTTCAGTGCACTTGGTGTTATTACACTTCCATACTTTTCACTCTTTAGGTGTTCTTGAGAGTTGTACCTTTATACCTTAATTGGTGAGCCAATTGGCATGCATGCTTGTATGTGTTTTCGGTGCCTTCCTCTTAGCATTTTGGCGACTGATTTGGGCATATCTGAGGTCTGTCCGTTTCGGTTTAAGTCCATTGAGCATGGTTGATTACATTTTGTTTGCATGCTTGCATTACATCGCATTGAGTATGCCATGTTAGTCATTGCATTGTGTATGCCATGATCATATCGCATTGTGTATTCCATGCTTGTGTTGCATTGTCGCTTGGATTAAGTGTTAATCCAAGCACGAGAAATGAGGGACGTTTCATACTTCAAGTGATAAAACGTGTCTCCATTCTCGGTCGCCGACACTCTTGATCAAGCATGATAGAGTTCTAGGCATTTATGTGTTTTCGTGCATTCATTTCACATTGAATTTGCACAAGTTGGATCCTTGGCCATCATACATCGGGATGTGTGATTGATGGTCTTGGATCCGACTATGCCTCTCCCTTGATATTTTGAGGTGATATGGGGTGGCATAGTGCATACATACCCTTGGGAGACCCTCAATTTTCTCTATTTTGTGCTCTGCTGCAGCTTGGTGTCACAGCACACCAGTGGCCGGCAGTGCCTTGCACATGGCCGGCAGACCTTCATTCTTGGCCGGCAGATGGTCGGCAGTGGCTCCCCATGGCCGGCAGGCCACTGGTGTATTCCCCAGACTAGTTTTGGTAAGATTCAGCAGGAATTCCTTGAGGACACCCTGCAGATAGAGCCTCTAAAGAGCAACCGGAGAGCTTTTCGGGACGACAACCGAGCATGCATCCTCTTCTCCCCCAACCAGAGTTGGAACAACATTGTTTACTGTTTTCCTTATTTGTTAACTAGCTTAAGTTTTGTAATAATTAATTAATTTGTTAATTAGTTAGTTGTTGTAATAATTAGTTGTAGCTAATTATTCAATTTCGTTGTGTAATAATTAGTCTAATTAGATTACTAGATTAGTTGATTAGCTTAGCGTAGCTAGCTTAGCGTATTCATTCGGACCCTCCGTCGAGAGGGCGAACTTTGTAATAAGTGTGCGTGCGTGTGTGCATGTCTTCCAACCTCCATTTCTTTCTCCATTTTACTTACCGCTTTCGATGGTTAGTTTTAGGTCATGTTTCAATTAGCATCCTTATGCTATACATGTTTTGCATCATTCATTTGTATTGCATGCACCGGGCTCGGCGCATCATACTAACTGCATTGTATTTCAATTCCAAATTGAATACATGTTATCCAATCGCATCTCATATGTCATCTTAGAATAGCCGAGCCTATTTCTAGTCGCCTCTTCGTATGTGTCGTAGTAGCCATCTTAACATGAACTAAGATCATGCATTGATTACTAACTAGCTCTTGTTTTGGCTCGGAGTATTAGGTAAGCTTTTGCGCTTTAGCATACCGCATGAGTGTGACTGTTGCCACGATAGCATGCTTGCCATGAGGCTAACTGCTTGATTGCCTATGGGTGAAGGTTGGATTGCTTGAATTAGAACAATTCATCAAATCCTCATTTTAGCCTACTTGCGAGTAGCAAACTTCAAACCGTTTTTCAAAACAAACAAGTATGCAATGCTTTGTTCCAAATTTGGCGATCTAGTCTATACTTGTATGCTGTTCGCATCACATAGTAATTCTAGGTTTAAATAAGCGAAATAAAAACACATGTGTTTTCAAAAACAAGATATCATGTTAGTAGTAGCCGATCTTTGATCGGGCGAGCGGGGGTGCTCATTGCATGACCTTCCCCAATCGTACCCAAGCTCCCGAGCTGAGGCAACTTTGGTGATGACGGACACGTGGCCTTAGGCACGAGTCAGGGTTTCCTAAATTCCCCCAAAACAAAATATTTAGGTGGCGACTCTATATCTGGCAAAGTAGTCCATGTTTGGCACTTCTTTATAAAATCAGTTTTCCAAAACGATTTGCCGGATTTGGACTCTTTGGTGATTTATCGATCTTGCATTGCACTTTGCGGGATCAGATTCAGAACCGTGACATTGAGTCCGAACTGTAGTAGTAAGCCCAAATGAACAAAATGGGATTTCGCGCCCACATTTTCGCGCGCGGAGCCCCGGGACGTTCCGGCGCATCTACAGTTTCTGGCGACTCTGCTGGAGATTTAGAGAGCTTGACTCGAACTCATGATATCTTGTTTTGACTACACTTATGTGTCTCTTTGCATTGTATTTGCATTGGTGCGCCTAGGACACCGTGTTTGCCGTATGCTATTCCTAAACGGTTTGCCGGAGGCTTACTTTGAGAAGCGTGCCATAAGGCTGACCGGTTGCGGCCTCTGCCACGATGGGAACACAAACCTCGATTTTTACTAAGGCACCCTTTTTGACCATTCAACCTAGTGCATATCGAAATCCATAGTGACTATTCCAAACTAGGACAGGTTGTTTACCCGATTATAGGTTGTTTGAAGCCGCTGTGTGCGTAGTGAAACCCTAGCTCCTGACAAGATAGGACAGGGAAATCCTACCCTAACATAGGGGTGTTTTGGCTCTCATTTGTTTGTTATGTGCTTTTAGGGTGTGCCTCTACAAGAATGCACGTATCAGTTTGCAAGTCTGGGTATCAGGCCTGAGGGCATCAGTATTTTGGGAATCGGTTTTACTTGAGGGTATCAGTTTTTCAAGCAGAATTTTGGCAAAATTTAGTAAAGAGTACAGCCATTCAGCTATGCTCATATCTGTTCTAGTGAAATTGGGCTGAGATGTTACCTGTTTTCTCTTTTGCTAGGTAGTCTTGGGAACCGTAGCTTCAGAAGACTCCAATATCCCTCGAGGTTCATTGGATTTGTGCAGATAGACTTTGTCGGGTCAGAGATTCAGTTCAAAAGCAGCCGGTATTTTCCTTCGCTGAGGCAAGGCAAAGAAAGGCCAGTCAAGGCTCACTAGTTCATCTAATCCGTTAGTCGCCAGTCACATCACCTCTGTTCAGTTCAGCATACTCGTGATGACGCAGAATTCAGAAGAGATTGTGGTCATGACAGTGGCTTTAAACCAGGGAATCGCCATGCAGGGTGAGACCGATGTTGAAATGCAACGCCCACCCAAGTCACCTGCCGCACATCCAATCTGGGAACCTCAATTATTCCAAACCTGTGGGCCCACTACTTTTGAGCTGATGGGAATGATCGGTGATCTTCAGAGGTCCGTGGGATCTAGCCTTTGGAATGTCGGCTCCGCCGTCAACCACATCATATGCCGGAAATTTCATGCCAGAAGAGCCCCCATTACTAGGGCGAATTGTAACTGAACTTAGCCAGCCTAAAGCCATCCCAAACTTGGGTAATAACATGTCAACAACAACAGGGCTTCACACTGATTTAGCAACCCAAACCTTCGACCGAGCTGAGGCGAGAGGTAAGAACAAGGTGGAGGTAGACGCTGATCCCTATGGACAACTTCTGCAGGCTGTTGAGGCTTTGAAAGCCGGGGGACTAAACAAACAGCAAGTGCTCGCAATTGCTGCAAAAACTGTGGATGACACTTTTGTCACTCAGAATGAGGGCAGTTCGAGCCAAGGGAAAAATCAGGAGAAAGGCCGTCATACTAAAACTGTTCCTCCCAATCCTAATTCTACACCCGGGAAAGATCAGCAGACCAAGCCAGTACCTGCTGACCCCTTTGCCAGTGCACCCAGCAAAAATCCACAAACCTCAAAGTATCTACCTTGGGGGCGCAGGGTCTTCCATGCCCTCTACATGCCATTGTCCAAGGCGCTTCAGATCCTTGCTGAAAAGGGGTATCTCAAACCTCTCGAGCCTCGGCCTCTCCCTAGTCGTCTTCCACCTAGTCATGACGCCACCCAGTACTGTGCGTACCATCAACAAACTGGTCATACCACCGACAATTGCTTCCGTCTTTGCCACGAAGTACAGGATTTGTTTGACAACAGGGTTGTCCTCCCACCAAGCTCAGCAAAGTCTATCGTTACTGGGACGGTGAACCTGGAGGATAATATGATATGATCGCGGGATGAACCACCTGCAGACGGCGCTCAGTTTACTCCAGATGTGGCGTATGGCATGCACGGTTTTGAGCATTTTGCGCGAATGCTAGTTTTTGTACTTTTTGACTTGGGCATTCAGTCAGTTTTGTTGTCTTGTGTATAGTCAGTCTTTTTGTACTAAGTCAGTCGGGTCTGTCTTGTTGTATCGAGTCAATCCTGTTTTGTTAGAGTCGGGTGATTCCGGGGGTGTTACCTCGGACATCACTTGCTTGTTTTGTATTTGTCTTTTCGCTTTCTTTTGAGTCTATTTCTGTCTTGGAGCCAATTACACCAGAAAATCTGAATGAAACAGCAGTAAATTTTCACACTCTTGTGTTTGCTTCTGCCTTGCGCTAGTTGTGCCATAAGTTTGAATGAAACGACAGTGCTTTTCACCTACTTCTTCTGTGCCTTTAAGTCATTGCATTGACCTAAGTTTTCAAAACTTTTTGAACATTGTGACGAAAACGAAGAGGGAGGAATTCCTCGGGTTTTGCAAAATTTGATCAATTGAGAGAAAGAGAGGCATGCTAAGCCCTTAATGAATGAGATCATGCTTGTTAATGTGAGTACTGAGAAGGATCATGGCTTGATCCAGATTGGTTCCTCATTGTCTTCCGCGCGAGCGACTAGTCGCTTTCTTAAAAGATTTCAAAAAAAATTTTGCGTCGTCCTGCGAAGACCTGTGTGGAATCGCTCTTGAGATTGTGCAGCTTAGGATCGCTCTTAGCCTCAAGACTCAACCCCTTTGCTTTCAAACCTTGAACTTGAATTCAGAATGTTCAACGATCAATTACAATGTGAGGCCTGTGTGGCCAGATTTGAAGTACCCCTCGAGCTAGGGGCAAAAATGTCAGATGTGCTCGAAGAGTCAAAAATTGGGACATTTCTCAAGCTAACGAAGATCGGCAAGAATGCCAAACCCCAGAAGGGAAGAAAGAAGAAAGTACTGCTGAAGGACAATTGAGTTCCTATCCACAACACTAGGGGCAACTTCAGCCCCCCATTGGATGGACCTCTACATCATCAGCGAACAGCAGCAATTCTCTTGGATTCAAACGGATTCGAGATCCTACAACCATTTGACATAGACAAAACTACACTTTTACCCTTGAGAGGCTCGCTGGGCCGAAAACCCGGAAAGGCGACCCAGGCAAAAGTTAGAGCAAAGAAAAGAACAAAAAAAAAAATAAAATGCAAAAGAATGAAAAAAGAAATGAAAAGCAAATGAAAAGAAGAAAAGAAAAAGAATGAAAAGAAAAGAAAAACAAAGCTCACAAGGTTGAAAACCCAGAAGGGCGGCCTTGGCAGAAGTTAGAGCGCAAAAGGAGAGGTTAATACCCGAGTGTACCTTACCCCGAACTACGTAAGGCTTGATTCCCATGTTTGGGATACGTAGGCAACTTCATTCTGAAGTCTAGCCATAAACACTTCCAAATCGATTGTGTCCATGTAATGATTTTGATTATCTTTGTCTTCTCTATATCTGAGACTTCAATTGTGATCGTCACCATGAGAACTGATTACAATGTACTGCAGTGCTATTCAAGCAAGGGGCAATTTTCCATTGCCACACAGTG
Organism: Camellia granthamiana; assembly: GCA_036172215.1. Taxonomy (NCBI): domain Eukaryota; kingdom Viridiplantae; phylum Streptophyta; class Magnoliopsida; order Ericales; family Theaceae; genus Camellia; species Camellia granthamiana. The sequence continues at coordinate 113,285,156 of CM069906.1, forward strand.
CCATTCAGACAAGGGGCAATTTTCCATTGTTATGGATCTGAGGTTGTGCATCTCAAGAGTAGGTTCCGTGCTCGTTGAGCAGTGGCCGTTTGCCAAAATAGTTTTTGAGAATTTTTACTGAAGTTAACTAATTCTCTCGAAAATTATTCCATTATTTTCCAAAACTGGACCTTTTCTCGGACCTAAAAAAGGAAAATTTTCAGTGCTCATAGCCTGACTAGCATGATTTCAAATCAGAAAATCGAACAAGTATGCTAATCTAACTCTTATATTGGTCAAAATTGTTTTAGTAGAAAGCCAAAATAAAAAAATGGTCAAAATGATGAACTAAGGGCACAGTTGAGTCAGGTGTCCTGTCTTTTCCCCCATTGTCAACATACTTGCCAGAAAGGGCACCGTATTCGCCAGAAAGGGCACAGTGGAAGCTAACAGCAAATGGCAGAAAGCTCTCACATCCTCCGAGCAGTGAGGTATCAAGCTAAGTGCGAAGCACAAACCGGAATGGACCAAGATGTTCCACTTCCTCATCTGGACACATCTGATTGTATCCAAACCCCCCAGCAGAGCATTGTTAACCGATGTCAACTGCAGATTGGCTACACACCCAGTTGTAGCGTAACCCTTCTAGGGGAAAATTCACTGTTGTGAGTAGAAGAAGAGAATCTAGCAAAATGCTAGGGATAAGAGCCCGCAATATCTTGTTTATCCATCAACCACCAAGGGGAGGGATAAAAAATGAGAGACTAAAGAATAGAGAGATGTGCGATGAGAGAAAAAGTGAGAAAATGGCTTTTTCAGAAAAACAAAGCCTGAGGGGCGAGTAATGTGAGAATCACAAATGAGAAAGGGTGGGAAACAATACCCAGAGAAACAGGCTCCCTGTGCACGTTTGAGTGTTGTGTCTTTTTGTTTTGTCTCGATTCTTGTTTTGAGTCGTTTCGAGTGTTACTCGATGTGTTTAGGTTATTTACCTTTTGTTTTTCGTTGTTGAGTTGTTTTTGCTGTGGTCAGTCGTAGGCTCAATACTCGATCAAAAACTCATTCTCAATTTCAATTTCAAAAAAATCGTTTTGTGCTTAGAGTGCTGTGCCATTCTCCACATTTGTGCAAAACAGAATTGGTTCTTTCATGAAATTGCAGGGTTCAACCCAGGTCATATGAGAATAGTCAAACCAGGGTCTATCTGAAGCTACAAGGGTTCCGGGCTGCGAAGCAAAGGAAAAGAGGGAAAATTTGGAGCATCCGAGTTTATTTCAACTTTTGTATGTCCCGTTATCGCATTCCGTATGTTCAAATTGAACTGTTTGTTCAGATTGAGCCGTGTTCAGAATAAGTTGGGTACTGTGTTATGAGCTGTGTGTTCAGAGTGAGCAGTGTGTTGTATGAGCCGTGTGTAGAGTAAACAGAATGTTGTGTTACGAGCTGTGCGGTTAGAGAGAACAGTGTGTTGTACGAGCTGGGTGTTCAAAGTGAATAGAATACTGTGCCGACCATTTTCACGCCAGAATGGCAATCAAAAGTGCTCTCCCGGAGTACCAATCCCTGCCAGAGGCATCTTGGCCGTGTTCGCGATGAGTTCCTAGGAGATCAATTGCGATGGTGGAAACTAGAGTTCGAATGGCTGATGCCTAGAACACAAAGGTTTGGAATTTCCCAGACTAAAGTCTGGTTTAAATACCCAGGGGTGTATCCCCGACTTGAAATCTGTATGGAAGCCCCATAGGTTGAGGTAGCGGATATGCGCCTCGGTTCTGGATGCTAAGCCAACCTAGTCTGTCACCCTGTTGGAGAATAGGGAAAGTTGTGAGTATGATCAGGGAGAAAAGCGGCATCCGTGGTTTCCCCAGCAGACATTGCTCCTTGACAGCATTTCAGGACCTTTGTACTGTGAGTTGAAGGTAATAGTTCGAAGAACACAAGGGGAGATCTCCGTCAGAGTAGAGCGGTTCACCACCACTCACCTCGTGAGGTGCTTTCTAAAGCGCCGCTCTGCCTATTTATTGCATTCCTGTAGTATTATGCATTGTATTGCATTTTTATCTATCGAGTTTCTTTCTCATTTATGCACCGTATTGTATGTACGGTTCATTCAGAGAAGTTCCGGTTCAGTTTGGATACCTTTCTCCTCTCGCGTTTGACACGTGTTTGGATGACTGCGCTTTCTTGCACAGTCCTTTCTTCTCTTGCATGTGATACGCTGAGAAGTTTATCTTTCCTCTCTCGCGTGTGATACGTTGAGAGATTTTCACTTTCTTCTCTTGCGTGTGATATGCCGAGAAGTTTATCTTCTCTCTCTCGCGTGTGATACGCTGAGAGATTTTCCCTTTCCTCTTGTTGCATTGTTATACACACTCTTTCTTTCCAGAACACGGGGATACGTCCCTATGTTTCTCTTTCCTTCAGGGAACATGGGGATACGTCCCTATGTTTCTCTTTCTTTTCGGAATACGGGGATACGTCCCTATGTTTCCCTTTCCTTCGGGGAACACGGGGATACGTCCCTATGTTTCTTTTTCTTTCCGGAACACGGGGATATGTCTCTATGTTTCTCTTTCCTTTGGGAAACACGGGGATACGTCCCTATGTTTCTTTTTCTTTCCAGAACACGGGGATGCGTCCTTATGTTTCTCTTTCCTTCGGGGAACACGGGGATACGTCCCTATGTTTCTTTTTCTTTCCGGAACACGGGGATACGTCTCTATGTTTCTCTTTCCTTCGGGGAACATGGGGATACATCCCTATGTTTCTTTTTCTTTCGAGAAACACGGGGATACATCCCTATGTCTCTCTTTCTTTTGGGAAATGCAGGGATACGTCCCTGTGTTTCCCTTTCTTTCGGGAAACGTGGGGATATGTCCCCCTGTTTCTCTTTCCTTCGGAAACACAGGGATATGATCCTATGTTTCTTCTTGTTCCTTCCTCACACGATTTCAGCGTGTTTGGAATTTGTTTACCTCTTCTCACGATTTCAGCGTGGTTAGAGTTTGTTCCTTCCTCACACGATTTCAGCGTGTTTGGAATTTGTTCACCTCTTCTCACGATTTCAACGTGGTTAGAGTTTGTTCCTTCCTCACACGATTTCAGCGTGTTTGGAATTATTTAGACCTCCTCTCACGATTTCAGCGTGGTTTGAGTGTCCCTTTTCCTCACACAATTTTCAGCGTGTTTGGAATTTATCTCAAGTTGCGTCGTGCACGCTCCTGATTGTTTGTTTTTGGGCATCCTCTCACAATTTCAGCGTGGTTTGAATGTCCTTTTCCTCACACGATTTTGGCGTGTTTGGAATTTTTTTCAGGTTGCGTCGTGCACACCCCTGATTGTTTGTTTTCAGACCTCCTCTCATGATTCCAGCATGGTTGGAGTATGTCACCCTTTGCATCTATTGCATTATCTGTTGCATCACATCTGTTATGTCTATTGCATTGCATATAGAATATATTGTATTGTAGTTTGTTGCATTCAGCTACATTGTCCATCTATCACTTGCGCCTTTCCATGTTAAGCTTAGTCTGGCATGTGCTCATACTTTTCGCGTTAAAGCATAGTTATGTGATGATGCGTATGCGCCTATTCCACTAAGGGAATTGTGGTTTGAGGGTGACGGTACCATTTCTGTGTTAGACGTGGTTTGTTTGTGTCTATGCCTTTTCTAGGCAAAATGTGGTTTGGCTGCGTGCCTTATTCACTCCATCTATTGCATATAGAATATATTGCACTGTAGTTTGTTGCATTCAGCTGCATTGTCCATCCATCTTTTGCGCCTTTCCACGTTAAGCTTAGTCTGGCATGTGCTCATACTTTTCGCGTTAAAGCATGGTTATGTGATTATGTGTACGCGCCTATTCCACTAAGGGAATTGTGGTTTGAGGGTGACGGCACCATTTCTGTGTTAGACGTGGTTTATTTGTGCCTATGCTTTTTCTAGGCAAAATGTGGTTTGGCCACGTGCCTTATTCACTCCATCCATTGCATCCATTGCATTATAGTTTGTTGCATTCAGCATGTAGGATCACGATCTTTCCTCAGCAGATCATTCCTCCCTTATATCACACCACCCAATTACTTGTACTTTGTGGTCATTCTGCGAAACACATAGTTTTGCATGTGCTCGCACCCCTTTCACGTTGAAACACGGTTCTGTTATGTGTAAGAATCCATGCTGGGCTGAAACCAGTACTGAGGATGTAGGCACTTAGCCTGTGTTAGGCGTCATTCAGCTCGTGCCCACTGTCTTTTCTATGTTAAAAGTAGTCTGATGTTGCATCTCCATCCCTTTATGATATTTGTGTGGTTTTGTACTGCTTGTGGTTTGATCATCTCAAATACATTGCATATCATTTGCATTGTTTCGTTACATTATATATCATTTACACTGTTTTGTTATATTGTGCATGCATTTTATCCTGCTATTTTGCGCATTGCACTATTTTGTGCACTTTACTTGCATTATTTTACATGTTTTACTTGCGCTGTTATGCACTTCTTCACTTGCGCTGTTACATATGTTTTACTTGCGCTGTCACGCACATATCTTTACTTGCATTGCTTTGCACATCTTCACTTGCACTGTCACGCACGTTACCTGCATTGTTATGCACATCTTCACTTGCGCTGTCACGCACGTTACTTGCATTGTCATGCAGATCTTCACTTGCGCTGTCACGTATGTTACTTGCATTGTTATGCACTACTTCATTCCCGTTGTCACGCACTTCTCACTTGCATTGCTATGCATGTTTCTAACAATATCATACCTGTTGAGTTTCTTTCTTTTGTAGGCACGATATTGTATGTACGGTTCATTTGAAACTGGCGCGACCAGACGAACTGGACCGTATTATATTCACTCCGCGTGAGACGTGGCGAAATTGGTACAATTCTCTTACATCCTTTTTGCATGTAATGTAGTTTGATTTGTATTCGCTTGCTTAAAACTGTTGCATTTATTGTATATAATTGCTTCATTACAACTTTTTTTGCATAATCATAAGTTATGCTTTTGCATCGTGCATATCATTTGCATTTTGCCCCAGCCTGCGGGCGCATCTCTGCATGTTTATTTTGAATGTTTGCCCAAGTCTTCGGCCTCGTCAAAAATGGGTCGTCTCTAGGCTTTGACATTCACTCCCATCGCTTTGTGACTTTCGAGTTCTGTCAAAGAGGGGCAACTGTAGAACCCTATTTTTGACTGTCTTCAAGACTTGGTTATGCTTGCAGGTACATCCAACCACTAGTTTGATTGCTTGTCGAGTACTCGACTGTACCGGCGGAACGTCACAAGTTTGAGCTTTCCAAACCCTGTACCCTTTCTCCCCCATTCTTGGACCATGTGTTGGCCTTTTCTACATGCTTCTTGGGAGGCACTGCCGACCACCTTTTGGCCCTGCCGGCCATGCCTTTGTTACTGCCGGACATTGATGAAGCCTGCCGGCCATCAATGAGCCACTGCCGGCCACCATTGGCCGGCAGAACCCTTGTCTCAGCAGGTTTCATGCCAGATCTTTTGAGCCAGCTGGTTTTCACTCATCTCTCCTTCATACACGTGTATGGAGGGATGAGCCCCTTTCCAAGCTTGTTTAACAAGCTTTGCATTGTTTTTCTTCTATATAAGGAGAGGCCCTTCCTCTCCAGTAGGGTTCAGCCATTTTTTAGAGAAGTTGTATCTCTCTCTCTATATTTCTCATTCTCTCTCTCTATATTGCATAGAATAGTGCTCTAAAGTCCATTTTTCTTACACTTTTGCACTACAACACATAAAGGTACACCACCACCTTTGGGCTGAGGTTCTTGGGAGTGTTACTTGAGCTCTGAAAGTTGGTTTTTAGCCTCAGAGCTTGCTGGTTTCGAAGTTGAACTTCAAGGGTGAGTATATTCCCCTTTTTAGCATTTATTTGTACCTCATTTTGGCCATCCTTGAATATTGTTTTAGGCCTTGCTTTCAACTGAAAAAAGTTCTGTTTGTGCATACTTTAGACCTTTGTTTGAGGTCACTTTTTCGTTAGGGGTGGTTTACCCCCTCTTAGGCCTTGCTTTGAGCCATACCTTTAGGCTCTTGTTGAAGCCTTTGCATGACCTTTCTACTACTGAAATCCAGAGGATTTTTAGTGGTGGAAAGGTGGTTTTGGTGTCCTAAATAGGAGAGGGTCATCCCCTCTCCTTTATGTCTTGTTTACTTGCTTTGAATGCCTCATGTTTGAGCACCTTTGTTAAGCCTTTGTTGGCCATATCTTAGCTTGTATTTGTGGTTATTTTGCTGAGGCATACCACTATTTTTACTTGGTTTGGTCACTCTTTGCATACATAACACACTTGTAGTGTAAATCACCTAAACTAGCTTTGTATGCCTCATGAAGTAGCATGCCATTCTAGCGTGTTTTCTTTCCATTTCAGCATGTTTTTGGTGATGTTTTGCCATTTCATGACTCTGTTTTGGTTTGGTTTGGTTTGGTTGGCCCTTGCATGCCTCATGCACTTGTAGTGTAATCCTCTCTATTGCCTTAACATGCATCATGTTTTAACATGTCATTTTAGCATGCTTTTGGCTTAGCTCTGAGAAGATTTTGTTCATGTTTTACCATGTTTAAGGTTTGATTTAGGTTGTTTTGTCCATGCATGACTTGCTTTGTATAGCCATGATTCAATCTAGCTTGTTAGCTTTGTGCACCAAGTCCATTAGCATGCTTTATTTGGACTATTTGAACAATTTTGCATCACTTGTTATGCTATTTCAGTCCATTTCATGTGGTCATACACTTGCATTTGACATGCTTTCAATGTCTTAGAGAGTTTGTGTTTTATGCCTCATGAATGGATCATTGTGCATGCCTCTATGCTTAGGTCTTTGGGATGCCATCTCAGTGGGTTTTTGGGCTTATTTTAACATGCCTTAACTCTGATTTTTGTTGGTTGAGTCATCCCATGCTTGGTCTTAATAGGTGTAGTGTAATCCACCTTATTTGCCTTGTATGCATCATGCATCATGCTCACTATGCTAGCTTGTTTTTGCTTACTTCCATACATGTTTTAGTCGTATTTTAACATGTTCTAGGACTGTTTTGGGTTGCCTTAACCACGTGCTTCATGTTTTGCATACTTGTAGTACAAATGCTCTTGCTTGCCTCAAGCTTTGAGCACCATTGCATGCTTCATTTGTGTTGTGTACATGATTTGGCATCACCTAACGTGACATTTCAGAGCATTTAGCATTGCCATGTTCCTACTTCAATCATGCTTTAAGTCCCTTTGAGTGTTGTGCATTATTGCCTAGCTTATGGCTTAACTTGTATGCTTGCATGCCTAGGTCTTTGGGCCCTCATCTCAGCATGTTTAGGTCCTTATTTTAACCTATTTGAGCTCTGTCCATGCTTAGTTCATGCATTTGGGCCATGCATTGCATGCCTCCTTTGTAGTCCTCTTTGATAGCTCCATGCTTTTGAGGACCTTCGCATGCTTTACTTGTGTTGTTTAAATGATTTGGCATCATTTCTTACCTCATTTCAGTGCACTTGGTGTTGTTACACTTCCATACTTTTCACTCTTTAGGTGTTCTTGAGAGTTGTACCTTTATACCTTAATTAGTGAGCCAATTGGTATGCATGCTTGTATAGGTTTTCGATGCCTTCCTCTTAGCATTTTGGCCACTGATTTGGGCATATCTGAGGTCTGTCCGTTTCGGTTTAAGTCCATTGAGCATGGTTGATTACATTTTGTTTGCATGCTTGCATTACATCGCATTGAGTATGCCATGTTAATCATTGCATTGTGTATGCCATGATCATATCGCATTGTGTATGCCATGCTTGTGTTGCATTGTCGCTTGGATTAAGTGTTAATCTGAGTACGAGAAACGAGGGACATTTCATACTTCAAGTGATGAAACGTGTCTCAATTCTTGGTCGCCGACGCTCTTGATCAAGCATGATAGAGTTCTAGGCATTTATGTGCTTTCGTGCATTCATTTCACATTGAATTTGCAATAGTTGGATCTTTGGCCATCATGCATCAGGATGCGTGATTGATGGTCTTGGATCCGACTATGACTCTCCCTTGATATTTTGAGGTGATATGGGGTGGCATAGTGCGTACATACCCTTGAGAGACCCTTCATTTTCTCTATTTTGTGCTCTGCTGCAGCTTGGTGTCACAGCACACCAGTGGCCGGCAGTGCCTTGCACATGGTCGGCAAACCTTCATTCTTGGCCGGCAGATGGTCGGCAGTGGCTCCCCATGGTCGGCAGGCCACTGGTGTATTCCCCAGACTGGTTTTGGTAAGATTTAGCAGGAATTCCTTGAGGACACCCTGCAGACGGAGCCTCTAAAGAGCAACCGGAGAGCTTTTCAGGACGGCAGCCAAGCATGCATCATCTTCTCTCCCAACCAGAGCTGGAACAGCATTGTTTACTGTTTTCCTTATTTGTTAACTAGCTTAAGTTTTGTAATAATTAATTAATTTGTTAATTAGTTAGTTGTTGTAATAATTAGTTGTAACTAATTATTTAATTTGGTTGTGTAATAATTAGTCTAATTAGATTACTAGATTAGTTGATTAGCTTAGCGTAGCTAGCTTAGCGTATTCATTCGGACCCTCCGTCGATAGGGCAAACTTTGTAATAAGTGTACGTGCGTGTGTGCATGTCTTCCAACCCTCATTTCTTTCTCCCTCTTACTTACCGCTTTCGATGGTTAGTTTTAGGTCATGTTTCAATTAGCATCCTTATGCTATGCATGTTTTGCATCATTCATATGTATTTCATGCACCAGGCTCAGTGCATCATACTAACTGCATTGTATTTCAATTCCAAATTGAATACATGTTATCTAATCGCATCTCATATGCCATCTTAGAATAGCCGAGTCTATTTCTAGTTGTATCTTCGCATGTGTCGCATTAGCCATCTTAACATGAACTAGGATCATGCACTGATTACTAACTAGCTCTTGTTTTGGCTCGGAGTACTAAGTAAGCTTTTACGCTTCAGCATACCGCATGAGTGTGAATGTTGCCACGATAGCATGCTTGCCATGTGGCTAACTGCTTATGTGATATAACTGCCTGAATGCCTATGGGTGAAGGTTGGATTGCTTGAATTAGAACAATTCATCAAATCCTCGTTTTAGCCTACTTGCGAGTAGCAAACTTCAAACTGTTTTTCAAAACAAACAAGTATGCAATGCTTTGTTCCAAATTAGGCGATCTAGTCTATACTTGTATGTTGTGCGCATCACATAGTAATTCTAGGTTTAAATAACCGAAATAAGAACACATGTGTTTTCAAAAACAAGATATCATGTTAGTAGTGGCCGATCTTTGATCGGGCGAGCGGGGGTGCTCATTGCATGACCTTCCCCAATTGTATCCAAGCTCCCGAGCCGAGGCAACTTTGATGATGACGGACATGTGGCCTTAGATATAAGTCAAGGTTTCCTAAATTCCCCCAAAATAAAATATTTAGGTGACGACTCTGTATCTGGCAAAGTAGTCCATGTTTGGCACTTCTTTATAAAATCAGTTTTCCAAAACGATTTGCCAGATTTGGACTCTTTGGTGATTTATCGATCTTGCATTGCACTTTGCGGGATCAGATTCAGAACCGTGACATTGAGTCCGAACTGTAGTAGTAAGCCCAAATGAACAAAACGGGATTTCGCGCCCACATTTTCGCGCGTGGAGCCCCGGGACGTTCTGGCACGTCTACAGAAGCCGACTCTCTCAATAGGAGGTCCTCTGGTACATCGCGAGCAAAGTCGCTGAACCGCCTAATGCCTCCAGCGGTAAGATGTGCGTGCGGGAATGATATCTTACCGGATCAAATGGCCGTACCCTCAAAGATAACGATGCTGGCTCAAACTCGGGCTCATACTCCGCCTCAAGGTCGGCCTTAATGCCCTCAGACGCCTTACCAGCCTCAGCAACTACTAGCTCCTCTACCCAGATAACGGGTGGGAATGCAAGCGGAATCTCTAGAGGGGCTCCATCATGTGGAATCTCATTTGCCATCTGGAAAATGGGTAAAGAGTAGGTGAAAAGTGAAGAGAAATGGAAAAAAGAGGAAAATTTTGGAAAAAGTCAACCCTAGGAGAGAGAAAATTAGAGAAAAAGTCAAGGCCCAGAAAAGTTCACGAAACCCGAGAGAAACTTGAGGAGAACAAGCCCAGAGGGGTGAAAATGAGGGAAAAAAAAGCGTCGAAAACAATTTTTGATCAATTCAAAATGTTAAGAATGAAGAGGGTTTAATGAATAAAGTGTGTGTGGGGCGTTGGAAAACGCGTGTAAAGCTCAGATCTAGAGAGGAAAAGTGTCTTGAGGGAGAAAGAGAGAGAGAAGATTTTCAGACCTAGGGTTGTGAAGAAATGAAGCCTTGAGGCTTGTATTTAAAGACCCGTGAGCAAAAAGACCGAAATTGTCACGCCCCACATTTTATTACTCGGAATCCATTATCAAATTCATTAAGTTTATTCAATTTCAGAGATAACATGCGGAAACTCTTTACATCATTTGTAAGAATAGATAAAGATTCCCTCATCCGAAAATGCAACATGTACATAACTAAATAAATTGCCCACAGGCTTACATCTTTAAAGTAAAAGAAAAGGTTAACCCTTTTTACATTAATGACATTCTGCCCACAAATAAAAAGCCCCGTGGCCAACACATAAAGAAGATCCTCGATCTTGAAACCCATCTCGACGTTTACCTGAAAAAGGATTAGCAACGTGGGATGAACATAAAGTCCAATAGGGATCTCAACATGATCCTAAACAATAGTAACTTATAGATAGTTATGATCATGAATGCTTAGTCTCATACTGTATAAATAATGTGACGGTTTATACAGAAATATACGAATATAAGAACTTTTCTCAAAATCGTTCATTTCATTCAATAACATAAGCAATTCACTTTTTTTTCTTCTTGTTACCTTTTTCCAAAAATTCATATGATTATAACAAATTTCAGAAGAAAATAATTTCACCAAGCCCATTACATTTTCTTTCACTTTCCAGACTTACACTTGATTTATCTTTTGAAACATGTTCCTGTGTATTCGATGTCCTTCACATTATTCACAATCTCAATACAATACTTACGTCCGTTTCCAACAAATTCATGCCTATACATATATACATTCAGTACAAAAGGAAAACAACAAGCAACTAACAACTATCTACTCAACGAATGAGGCAACTCGGCCTTCCAAAACCATAACCATCATAACCCATAATATACACATATACACTGAGACAATAATGATAAATAAGTTCTGCTCTATCTGCCTTAAGCAAGGTAAGCTAAGGATACACTTTTCCATAACGAAATGCCAAGTCAAGCATACACCTTTCCATAACAAATGCCAAGCCAAGGATATACCTTTCCATAACGAAATTCCAAGTCAAGGATACACCTCTGCCAAGTTCTCCAGGTGCTAGTTGGAAGGTACTGGTACCTCTCATTCGAAGCGCAAGCACATTTCCAACCATTTCAACATACTAGAATGCATAACAACATAAGTGCAATACATACACAATGTATATGAACACATAATCACATATGGAGTACATCCCCTTTTCACTCCCAAATAGCCACACATATCCAATGTATATAGTTATAGTCATATTCAATGACAAGCACAAGTGATTAATTTCAATTCACCTAGTCCACGTACAATTTCTACAATAGTCATAACTATCCTCCACCGATAGCTCAAAACATATATTTCTAAACATATATACAATCTCCAAATAGATAAACCATCAATATTTTCATAGGTGAGAGATTTCAAATATCCAATCCCACCATTTACATTCATATCTATCCATTTATGCATCTAATACGAAAGGAAAACAGAAATCCAATTCTCGCACGACTTTCAGTCCAATAACAATGATATTATGTGAAGGTTCCAAGATCCGACCTCAAGTTCGTTATTCATTTACAAAAGGTGATGATTTCATTTTCTTTCAAAAAGACCGCTTTTCTTTATTTTTCCAATCCACACAACTCCAACCATTCTCTAAGAATTCATTCTCGTCATTTTACAATACCAAAACCAAAACCTAATACATATTCTCTTTATTTTACAAAACCAATCCCATTGGTATCAAAACCATAACTCAACTCAACTTCACGTGGTTAGACTAAAACAATACCAACACCGTGGTTACTCCTATTTTTATTTTCTTTTGATATAAATACAATTATCCAACCCATATAAGTAAAATATAAAGATTATTCAACTCCTTCCCTTTTAAACCCATTATATCAATAATATCAAATTAGGGCCTTACTCCCTTTCTTCATAAACATAGTAAATCATTTCCTAAATTACTCAATAACAAACAATTTAACAACACCATTCACAAATATCAAACCCTAGATCCCCTTTTTCATGGATTTCAAGAAAATCCATAATGATTATGGTTTTTATGCAATAAAAACTACCACATGTCTATCCATAGATGAAGTATTGGAAAGGAGCAAAGAAATCCCTACCTCTTGAAGTGAAGAGAAAACAACTCAAAAATCACCGGCAACGAAACCACGAACCACTTAGATCAATAGAAAGCCCTTGACAAGATCTACAACCTTTCCCAAAGGACCAAGGCGAAAAGATGGTTCTAGGTGAGTAGATCTGAAGATCTAAGTGCGAAAAGTTAAGTTTTAGAGAGAGATAAGAAAAATCACAGGTTGAGAGGAAAAGAGGAGAAAAAGTAATGAGAGGAAAGTGGTTTGGGTCTATTTATACTAGTAGCAAATAGCCCCAAGGTCAAATAAAATAATAGGCCCAAAAACCCCCAAGGGTAGGGCCCATTCGAACCCCAAAAATCTGAAAAAAAAACACCCAGGGGTCAACCCTTAGATAGGAGGGGGTCGACCTTATCTTCCAGCAACCAACACACAGACATAAGAGGGTCGACCCTCTCCCAGTATGGTGTCTACCCTATCTCCCAGCAACTAACACATAGACATAAGAGGGTCGACCCTCTCCCAGTCTGGTGTCTACCCTATCTTTCAGCAACTAACACACAAACATAAGAGGGTCGACCCTCTCCAGTCTGCTGTCTACCCTATTTTCCAGCAACACTTCCAGAAACTTCACCAACAAGTAAGGGTCGACCCTTAGGAAGGCTGGTGTCAACCCTAGAATAGAATTTCAAGCTTCCAAACAACTTTTCAACATAAACAAGAGTGAACGAGCAATCCCAACAAGTTTAAATCAATTTTCACTCATCCAAAACCAAGATACAACAACACCAAAGATTCCCAAAACATAGTAAATGATTCAAATACACTTCCCAAAAGTTTTAAAAGGGGTACAAGTGCTACAGAAATGCCCCGAATTGCCACCGGTGGCCGGCAAGGCTTTTTGATGGCCAGCAGGTGGCCGGCGAGTGGCCGGTGGCCTTCCTCTATGTCCTGATGTTGTTTTGTGTCTTTGTTTCCCAAGAGGTGTAAGGAAAATTTACTGTTGGGTTCAGATAGTTCCTAAGGGAGCTCAAAACTGTATTTTGGTGCATGATGTTCCTCACTTGCCAACATAAACAAGGTGTATCCTTTGTGAACATGTTGCAACATCTTCGAGAGGTAAATCGGAGGTCATCACTGAATATTGGTTTTCATCGTCTTGTTGAATTACATATTTATGCTTTTCTGTTGCATAGAATGTGCATGTCACATGTACGTATGCTGCATGCATGTCTTACATCATTTATCGTTTGTGCGTAGAACACGCTATCAATTTTGCATGGAATATGCCCTTATTTCATTCATAGAATATGCTTTTGTTTCATGCAACATGCCTTCAATTAACATCATACGTCAGTTGTCTATCTTGCATGGAACATGCATTGTCACTATATCGCACTTATTCACTTTATGCATTTATCGCACTTATTCACTTTGTGTATCTATCGCACTTATATGCTTGGTGCATCTATCGCACTTGTTCATTTTGTGCATCTATCGCACACGTTCATTTTGTGCATCTATCACACACGTTCACTTTGTGCATCTATCGCACTTATTCACTTTGTACATCTATCGCACTTGTTCATTTTGTGCATCTATCGCACTTGTTCATTTTGTGCATCTATCGCACACGTTCACTTTGTGTATCTATCGTGCACCTCTCTGTTTCATCTCGGGACGCGTGAAGTGTGAGCCCAAGCGGTTTTCTAGTTTCTCAGGATGTGTGACGTGGGGTCCTGGGTGTGTTTTATCTCGGGACGCGTGCAGCACGAGCCTAAGCGATTTTCTTGTATCTCAGGACGCGTGAAACGTGAGCCCGAGTGATTTTCTTGTATCTCAGGACACGTGACATGTGACCTTGGGTGTGTTTTATCTTGGGACACGTGAAACGCGAGCCCGAGCAATTTTTCTTGTTTCTTGGGACGCGTGAAGCGTGAGCCCAAGCAATTTTTCTTATTTCTCGAGACACATGAAGCGCGAGCTCGAGCAGGTTTTCTTTTTTCCCGGGACGTGTGAAGTGCGAGCCTGAGCAGTTTTTCTTGTTTCTTGGGACGCATGAACCATGAGCCCAAACGAGTTCTCTTGTTTCTTGGGACGCGTGAAGCCCGAGCCCGAGCAATTTTTTTTGTTTCTCAATTTCTCAGGATACGTGAGGCGCAACCCATGAGCCTGAGCAATTTTTTTCATGTTTTGGAGTGGTCAGAGCGTGTTTTATATTCCTTTTGGAACTTGAAGCTGCTTATTCATACATTCATATGTTGTTGTCTTATTTTTGCTTTGTATTTGTAATTGCTTATTGCATTATCTTGCATGAGCATGAGTTTTCAAAATGGCCGGCTTCATGAAGCGTGTGAGTTCAGTTTTCAAAGTCATTGTGGATATCATTTTGCATTCTATCCCTGAACTACGCTAGTTTAATTCCTTGCAAAGGGATACATAGGCAGCCCGCGGGCGCAATCATTTATTTTTGTCTTGATTGTTTGTCCAAGTCTTACGGCCTTGTCAAAATAAGTCGTCTTCAGGCTTTGACATTCACTCACGTCATTTCATGATCCTAAGTTTTGTCAAAGAGGGGCAACTGTAGACACCCCATTTTTTACGGCTCTTACGATTTGGACGTCATCGCATGTACACCCAATGATGAGTGTATTTGCTTATCAAGTTCTCAAAGTCCCCAGCAGAATGCCACAGCCTTGAGTCCTTCAAACCCTATACTCCTGTTGCCTCATTCTTGGACCAAACCTGAGATCTTCAAGCCTGCAACCTCTTGTGGCTTGCTAGCCACCTCTTTGGGCTGCCGGCCATCACTCTTGGTTGCTGGCCACTGATGTGGCTTGCCGGCCAGCAGTGATGGCCGGCCGGCCACCAATGTCTTTTGTAGATATTTTGTGACACTGTGCTAGCTGTTTACACAGATGCTTGCATCTACTCCCACGTGTATGGTTGGATGTTCTTGAGGGAAATTCATGTTTTCTATATATAGGAGACCTCCTTCTCTTGTTTTAAGGTTAGAAAAATTTTGGAGCAAAATTTTTCCTCTCTTTCTACAATTCTCTCTCTCTCTCTCTCTCTCTCTCTCTCTCTCTCTCTCTCTCTCTCTCCAAATTTCTTAACCCTTGCTTACATATCCTTCACCTTTGCCTATACACTCTTAACCAAACCTCTTCATATTTGAGCTGAGGTATTCTTGAGCCTTGTTTGAGCTCTTGAGGATGTGTTTGCTTGGTTTTATTGCTTGGAATTGATTTCCTCTTCAAGAGGTATAAGGTTTTGCCTCTTTACTTGCTTTAACTACTCTTTTTCTTGCAATTTTCCAACTGTTTTTAGGCTGCAAAAACTCTGTATTTTTTGGATGAAACTTGGGTTTTAAGGCCATTAAAGGTTGAGGGGTGGTTCACCCTTCTTTGCACCTTGTTTTGAAGGCCTTTTCCCTTGTGTTTCCCATCCTTTCACTATCTTTTTTTGAGCTTTTAAGTACTGATTTTTGGAGTTATTTTAGTGGCTAAAATCATGTTTTGAAGTCCAAATTTGGAAGGGTTAGCCTCCCCTCCTTGTGTCTTGCTTACTAGCCTAGCATGCTCCATATTTTAGCTTATTAATCTAGCTATTTTTGTCTTAATTCCAGTATATTTTAGGACTATTTTTAGATTGTTTTAGCGCTATTTTTGGTTGATATTTGCATTTGAGCTTTGTTTTGCATGCTTATAGTGTAATTGTCCTCATAAGTTTGGTGTTTTAGGCCTTAAACACCATCTTATTTAAGTTGATTGCATTTATTTATGGCTTTCCATACTTATGATCACTCTTAATCATATCTGAAACCTCCCTTCTTTCTTAGCTTTTATTTTGTTTTGCTTTGAAAGTGGTTTCAAATTACTTATTTGTTTAAGCATGGGATTGAGATGTCATGCTGAATGGTTTAATCCCTTTGGGGATTCATTACCAATGGTATAATGTCTCTTTCATGCCCAAGGCAACACTTGATTTGAGCCTTCTTTCCATTAGAGGACTTAAAATCACTTTTGGACTCAATGAATTGAAGGATGGTTGGTAATTAAAATGAAGTAATTAAAATGGGACTAAAATGATGCAAGATAAGAATTTGGTTTTGTGTTCAATCAGACGTTAATTGAACACATGGAAGCTTGAGGCATTTCATACTCATTAGTGATGAAATGGTTCAAGTTTCCAAGGTCACCACTTCCCTTGATCAATTCATGAAAGAGAGGAGGTTAGAGTCTTATTTTGTTACATTTATTGAACTCGCACACTTTGGTTCATAAGCCATCATGCAATGAAATTGCTTAAGTTGATGGTTTGTGGACCAAGTTTTGTCTCTCCTTTGATCTATTCATGATACGGAGGGGTGAATTGTATAAACAAACCCTTGAGAATACCTTGTACATGCTCTGTTTGTTCTCTGTTGCAGCAAGATGAACTATGCAGTAGTGGCCGGCAGGCCATCACTCCTGGGCAGCCGACCACCTCTGCAAAATCCAACAGTATGTTTTTTGAGCAGAGCAGAGACATTCTGGAAGTGGACAAAGGTATAAGTGTTCTACTGTGCAACAGAGGCTTTCTGCAAGCAAAACAGTGGCTTTTTCAAGTGAAAACCAAGCATGTGCATGAGCATTCCTCACGTACCGAGCCTGTTTAAGTTTAAATACTTAACTTAGATATTTATTGTAATTAACTAGTTGTAGCTAGTTGATTTTGTAAAAGTGTTATAATTATTTTAATTAGCTAGAATAGTTAATTAATTTGTTGTAATAATTAGTTAAGTAGTTTAGCTAATTATTCATTTCGGTTTGTAATAGTTAGCTTAATTAGCTTAGCTTTAATTAATTAGCTAGTTAGTTCACTCAGACCCTCCTTCGTGAGGGCGCAAACTTGTAATAATGTGTATGTCTTCTAACACCACGTCTTTCTCTCTTTTATTTACTAGCTTATGATGGTTAGTTTAGAGACATCATATTTTGTTTAGCATACTTCATACTTGCATCCACTTGTTTTGCATGCACCGAGTCTCGGTTCATCATTCTAACTTGCATTGTTAGTTTAACGCTTCTTTGAATACGTGCTTAGACCACATGCTATCAAATTGCTTCATATGTCATATTGGTAGCCGAGCCTATTAATTGCATATCGCATGTGTTGCATTAGTCATATTGCATAGTTAGGGATCATGCATTTTCTAACTTATTTCTCTTTTGGCTTGGAGTACTAGGTGAGCCTTTACTCGCTTTAGCATATCGTATATGTGTGATTGTTGCCATATTTAGCATGCTTGTCATGAGGCTAAGTGCTTAAGTGTTAAATTGTTTGAATGCCTGTGGATGAAGGCTAATTTCTTGAATTGGAATAATTTGAGTAAATGTTTATATGCGATCACTTTTCAAGTGATACATGTTGAATGTAACAATTCCTACACCTACTCCACTATAGTTAGTACACCATAGTTAGTGCTCCATTACCATTATACCTACTCCATTTAGGTTAATGCTCCATTTAGGTTAATGCTCCATTACTTTAGTTTAGTGCTCCACTAATTTGATTACTCCATTGTATCCCATTCTCTCTATAAAAGAGAGTTCATTCTCTCCATTGTAATATCAATCAATCAATCAAGAATATCAATACATTAATTTCCTACATGGTATCAGAGCTATAGGTTAAGCTCTTAGTGTTCTTCGTCTTCTGGCGGGCGGCAACCTTTCCTTGGCCGCCCGCCGGACCTCAACCTACTTCCTCCGTCATTTGGAGCCAACCAACAATTTTATCCTAACAATCATGCTATGCACACTCTCTTGACTGCCCAGCAGTTTCAGCAACTCCAAATTCATCCCCAGAAGCAGCAGCTGCAGCAGCAGCACCAGTTTTCACAGCATCAACTACACCAGTTTCAGCAGCAACAACTTCAGCAGCAGCAGGAGCAGCACTCACAATAACTTCATCCACCGTTCGGAATAGTTTGGCCATCAGGCCATTTGTATCTCTCTGCAACAGGGTCAATTGAGCAGACAATGAGGTTGCTTCAGTTTGCAGGGTTTGAACTTTACTTTCAAGCTCAGCTATGTACCTCATCTTCCTTTCCTTTGACCTAGCAGCTGACTGCCGATTTGCCCAAATCCTCTTGGCACGCTTTGGGTCAATAAGAGCGAGCTCAGCAAGCTTAGCAGCAGACATGGATTTCTTAAAATCAGCTGCAGATGCCTCTTCTGAACCTGACATGAGCATCTCAGGCTTAATTGTAGTCGACCCATCCATCGACTGGCTATGCTGATGTCTAACTCTGGGCCTCTCACTAAAAGAAGGGGCCACATTCTCAGTAGGAGAAGTTGCTGAAGCTGGAGTTTGTACAGCTGCTGCAGAAGATGGCTCACCAACTTGGAAGGCAGATGTTGCTGAGGAAGAATTAAATTTATCCATTCCGGTTTTTTGCAAGTAACCGAAGCTCATATGCTGCTTGCCTTTGGATATCCAGAGATCCAGTCGCCAGTTTACCCACCAGAAACTCTGCTGTCATTTTGACAGCATCGTTGGCTGTTTTTGTGATGGAAATGTTTGTATGAGGAGATTCAAGAAACAAATAGGCCACTCCCTCCTCATCATTGTAAAATGGTGCACTGGTTCAAAAGCTGATTTATATCACGTAATGATATATATGTTCCTCAGTCCCACTGACGAACTTGGGGAAAACGAGTTTTTTGCTGGCCAGAGAACAGTTCAGCTTGTACTGCTGCTGCTGGCCCTCGTTGCTGTTCCATGGATGCTGCTCCCAAAGCCTCTTCTTTTGAAGAAACAGCATGAAGATAGACACCGCGGTCAATCCTACGTGCCACTTCAAGGCACAGAAGATTCATTACAATTGGAGGAATTTGAGTTTAGTGAAATTTTCGTCCATCAACTTATACATACGATAGAGTTTGTATTTGGGGCAGTCTCAAATACAACTTCATATCTTCGTTTGTGGGCCCTCAGCCTTGCCCACTCGGAGTTGTCCACCGTATTCTATGAGAAGGTTCTTCTTCTTTCTTGGGGGTATAACAATATAATCATCTTTATTGTGGGCATCATTATTTTCATTACTAGAGGCTTCTTGTCTGCTAGATCTGTCACTGGATTGTCTGCATCTCTTGAAAAGATTGAGACATTTTGGCTCAAGGAAAATGAGCAATTTTTGCTGGGAAACACCCAGCCATCTATAGCAGATCTCAGCTTGGTTTGTGAAATTATGCAACTAGAGGTTTTGAATGAGGAGGATCGCAATCGAATATTAGGCCCACACAAGAAAGTTCAGTAGTGGATCGAAGATACGAAGCTCGCAACGAAACCTCATTTTGAGGAAATTCACAGTCTCTCTCTTATTAAAGTCCCATCGTTTTATTTCTTTATTTTCTTTATCCATTATTTTCTTTTATTTTATTTTTATTCTTAAACAAAACACCACCAACAACATTTTCCAAACTTGTCATTTATTCATCTCGGGGATCAACCCCGATCACATTTTTACAAAAAAAAAAAAAAAAAACCCATAACCACCACAAACAACCGGCCTCACTTCTTCACCTCTTCAGCGGTTCTCTTCTTCTTGCCTTTGTCTTGGGCCTCCCTTGCCGGTGTTGTCTCCGTGTTTCCCACACTGCCGAGCACGTTAACTTCCCGTTGCTCCTCAACCGTCACATATGGCGGACCTCCAAATCTGAGCATCACGGTGGCCTTCTGCTTCAGTTCCTTATTTTCTGCCTTCAGCACACATATCTCTGCTCGGGCATCCGTATACATGCTCTGGAGCAGAGCCAGTTGGGCTTTTACCTGCTGCACCTCATTTGTTCTACTCTGAAGCCGGTGCGACAGGTTGTTGACCGCCGTCATTGTCTCAACACAAGACCTCAAAGTATAATGATTGGCTTCAATATCAGATTGAGCAGCCATTTTCTGCTCCACTGACACCATTGGAAAGTTCAACGGCGTAAAATCAGGGGCACTTGGTTGAGGTTCAAGGGCTATATTCTGGGTTGTGGCCTCGTTGAGGTCGGGAAAGAGAGTAAGACCACGGGACGAAGAGGCTATGATCTGGGTAACCGGGCGGGAAGAAGAAGCCATTTTCTGGGCAATAGAGTTACAGAGTATCTCTCTCAGAAGTGTTACAGAGAGAACGAAGAGTTTTTTAGCTGGTTTGTTCTGCATCAGTGGCAGCCTCGCCTTGGTTTAAATAGGCAAGGCAGACCCGCGCTTCACGCGCCTCTCGGCGCTAGACGACAAATTGGCGCGCCTTTTGATGGCTCGACTTTTGATGACTATCGGGCATGCCTTTTGATGGCACGCCTTTTTTGATGGCCGTCGGGCACACCTTTTGATGGCACGCCTTTTGATAAGAATTGGCACACCTTTTGAGGGTGCGACTTTTATGGGTCCGACAAGACTCTGTAAACTGTCCCGACATTGATTCCAGTTAGCTCCTATATGGGTCCGACAAGACTCTGTAAACTGTCCCGACATTGATTCCGGTTAGCTCTTATATGGGTCCGACAAGACTCGGTAAACTGTCCCGACATTGATTCCGGTTAGCTCCTATATGGGTCCGACAAGACTCGGTAAACTGTTCCGACATTGATTTCGGTTATCTGCTACAACGGTTCAACACAGCCATATAGTGTCTTTTACAACGGTCCGACATGACCCAGTAAACTGTTTTCTACAACGGTCCGACATGACCCCATAAACTGTTTTCTACAACGGTCCGACATGACCCCATAAACTGTTTTCTACATCAGTCCGATATGACCCCATAAACTATCTTCTACAACGGTCCGACATGACCCCATAAACTGTCTTCTACAACGGTCTGACACGACCATACAGTGTCTCCTATCTACTTTTATTTGTCCGATTATTTTTTCTGTTTTGTTACTCTCTCCAAACTCAAGTTGGTTAGTTCCTAACCATACATATTTCGAAACAATTTTCAAAACAAACATGAATCGAGTGTTCCAATTCTTGCAAAAGTTAGTCTATACTTGTGTGTGTGCGCATCACATAGTAATGCTAGCCTAATAAACCGGAACAACAACATATGATGTAAATAAGATTCATATCAAGATTAGCAAAAACCGATCTTTGATTGGGTGAGCGGGGGTGCTCAATTCATGACCTTCCCCTCTCGTACCTAAGTTTTCGAGCCGAGACAATCTTGGTGATAACGGACACGTGACCTTTGGCATGAGTCATGGGTTTCCTAAATTTCCCACAAAAAAAAAAAAAAAAAATTATTCAGGGGGTGATTCTGTATGTGGCAAAACAGTCCATTTTTTGCAATTTGATTCAAAATCGATTTTCCAAAAGATTTGCCAGATTGGGACTCTTTGGTGTTTATATATTTCACATTGCACTTGTGAGATCAGATTCAGAACCCCGGAGTCCGATACTGTAGAGCTTATTCGTCTTCCGAAAGAGGGCGTGAAAAAGTCAAGCTACATTGGGGTAAATACGTTGGTAAGTCCGGATAGGGGTGTAGATGAAATTGATTAAGTTGGCTTGAGTGTCCAGGGTGAAAGACCAAAAACACGTGCAGAGGAAGTACCACGTGCCTTCCAATTAGCTACCGGTAAAGTGGGGATTTGGTAGTGCTAGTTATGCCTATTTGCAGACACCAACCTAGGGATTACCTGAGTCATATTTACCGCCCCGTAAATTTGATTTAAAATCATTGAATCTAGTGAAATTTCAAGTTTTCATTATGCATGTTGGTTTTCAAATGATAAAAAGAAATGATACCTTGTATGGCATGGCATGGCATGGCATGTACATTTCATTTCATGGGACTTGTATAAAATGTATATACTTTGTCAAGAATTTTCTACTGGGTTTTATGCTCACCCTATGGGATCTTGATGCAGGAAAAGATGTGGCAATTCCGCCGAACTAAGGGTGTAGATGTGCATGTTGAGAGCACAAGGCTCTTGTTTTGTTATGATTATATTTTGTAAGCTAAGGGTTGTATCTGTATGGGTTCGAATAACCATTTTTGTGTAACCGGACTTAAACCTTAGAATTTGTAGTCCTTAAGGGCATTTAATTATTTTGACTGAATGTTCTACATGCTATAGATTCATGTGTTAGAAGTCATTGAATGTATATCCGCATGTGGAACTATTTTGTAAAAAGAAAACCCTATGATCATGTATTCAAATGTTGAAAAATTACTTCTGTTTTCATGAAGAGTAAAGATCAATGCACTATTATTGTATATTTTTCTTGGGGCGTTACAACTTGATATCAGAGCTACCGGGTTTGAATACTTGGGGCTTGCGGGAAATGGTTGTTTTGCCACAAAGGGTTCATTTTGCATGATTAGGAGATGTTGTATATTCCGTGACTATGTGATAACATGTTTATATGACTTCATTCTACTAAGAATTCTTGGTGTTTTGTGGGACGAATTTCATCACAAAGGAATAATTCGTATATGTTTATGTGACTAAGTGCTTATGTGGAGTGAAACTAAATTGTTTATATGGTAGAGAAATATATGAGATTGTTGTAGTCAAACGTGTGAGGCAAGTTGTGAGCACATTTGAGGCTATGTGCTGAATGGTTTGCCTTAATTCTTAATTAGGATGTTAAGAAGAGGTCAAGCCCGTGGTGGAAGAGGTGGGAGGCGCAGTAGACCTCGCCAGTACTGGTCCATGAGGTTTCGGTGCAAGAGGAAGGGTTCGGCCAAACCAATGCAGCTGAGCAAGCGAGCCAAGCTAATGTGGCCAAGCAAGTAGGGCAAGCGGGTCAAGCCGCAATGGGGGCCCTAGCCTGAGAAATGGCGGGGGCTCTGAGGGAATCGATGAATATGTTGTGGACGGAGAACCAAGCCAGAGAGAACGCCGTGGAGACAAGGGTGAGTTTTCTCACTAGAGAGTTTTTGCGGGCCAAACTGGATGAGTTCCATGGTGGCCCCGAGCTAAAGAAAGCGGATGAGTGGCTCGAGCAAATGGTGAAGACATTTGAGATGCTCTACATTGAAGATAGCGAGCTAAGGGTGACTCTAGCGAGTTACTACCTTAAGGGGGATGCAGGTCAATGGTGGAAGTACGCCAAGGGTAGAGTGGAGCCAATATGGGAAGCCTTTGTGATTACTTTCCAAGACAAGTATTTACCTCCCACTGCTAGGGAGAGGTTGAGGCAAGAGTTTCAAGACCTCAAGCAACTTAACCTATCTGTGACCGAGTTTGAAGCGGCCTTCACTAGTTTGTCCCGATTTGTGCCGGAGTTGGTGGCAACGAAAGAACGTCGTTGCATAAAGTTTGAGAAGAGGTTGAGAACAAAAATTTTATTCAGGGTTGTCGGAAATATGATTCGAAACTATGGTCGCTTATGGAGGCGGCGGCACATGTGGAGATTACGGTGCAAGCCGAGGAGGAGAGACTTCGAGGTTTGAGGTGTAGGGGCCAAGAGTCATAGGGAGATTTTAGACCCAGTAAGAAGAACAGGGAAATCTTTTCATCCCAATCCCAGTCACAACAGTCTAGATCTACCTTTTTCTTGCATAGTGCGAGCCCGGGGAAAAGCACACCAGGTAATTTCTCATATTTCAAGTGTGGCCAACCGGGTCACAAGGCCTTTTCCTGCCCACAGAAGGGAGGAGGACAGCAGATGTTATCGTCACCGCCACCTAATCGATCTCAAAATCAGTCTCAAAGCAGAGGGCAACGGCTTACTTGTTTTCAATGTGGCCAGTCGAGACATATAAGGTAAGTTTGCCTGCAGTTGGGAGGCGCGTCTGGCACATCAGGGTCGAGGCAGACTCAGAGCCACCAGTGGGCTCACTCAATTCAGACTTCACGAGCTAATCAGGGAGCCGCTTCGGCTCAGTTAGTACAACAGGCCTATGCTTCGAGAGATGAGTAGGTTAATCAGAGACCACAAGGGCGCGTGTATACTGTTACCGCGCCAGAGCAGTTACCAGGATCCTCAGTTATGAGAGGTATTTTTGTTATGTGTAATTCTTTGGCTAATGTGTTGATAGATACGGGTGCGTCTCATTCATTTATATTTATTGCATTTGCTTCTACATTGGGGTTAGAGATGGCACGGTTAGTGTCTCTATTCAGGATAGAGACACCAGTTGGGGGTACGGTTGATTTAGACCGGGGGTGTCGCGGTTGTGAGATAGAGGTTGCCGGGCATCGACTTTCGTTCACTTTTGTGTTGCTAGATATGTCAAGTTTTGATGTCATTTTAGGTATGGATTGGTTATCTTCATATCGAGCTATGATTGACTGTTATTGTCAAAGAGTTACAGTGTGCACCTCAAATGGTGACTGTTTCTATTTTCTGGGGGACAGGGTTGACTGGGTCTTGTCGTCAGGTTTTGGCCCTCGTGGTAAGGACGAGCTTAGTGGTCTTCTTGTGACTCTCTACGATAGTGAGAGTGACGGGGCCCATGTTGAATTGCCAAGGGTAGTTTGTGACTACTCAAATATCTTTCCTAAGGATCTTACTAGATTGCCACCCCAACGAGAGATCGAGTTCTCCATTGACTTAGTGCCTGGTACGACACCGATTTCCATGGCACCTTATAGATTTGCACCGGCTGAATTGCACGAGTTGAAGATTCAACTCCAAGAGCTTTTAGATAAGGGCTTCATTCGCCCTAGTATATCACATTGGGGAGCACCGGCTCTCTTTGCAAAAAAGAATGATGGGTCGTTACGGTTATGTATCGATTACCGCAAGTTGAATCGGGTTACTGTTAAAAACAAGTATCTTCTACCTGGAATAGATGATTTATTTGACCAACTTAGAGGATCTCGCTACTTCTCGAAGATAGATTTGAGGTCGGGATACCACCAGTTGAGAGTCCCTGAGGAGGACATCCAGAAAACGGCCTTTCGCACGCGTTATGGCTACTATGATCTCATTGAAATTTTTGGGGTAAATACGTTGGTAAGTCCAGATAGGGGTGTAGATGAAATTGATTAAGTTGGCTTGAGTGTCCAGGGTGAAAGACCAAAAACACACGCGGATGAGGTACCACGTGCCTTCCGGTTAGCTACCGGTAAAGTAGGATTTGGTAGTGCTGGTTATGCCTACTTGTAGACACCAACCTAGGAATTACCTGAGTCGTATTTACCGCCCCGTGAATTTGATTTAAAATCATTAAATCTAGTGAAATTTCAAGTTTTCATTGTGTATGTTGGTTTTCAAATGATAAAAAGAAATGATACCTTGCATGGCATGGCATGTACATTTCATTTCATTAGACTTGTATAAAATGTATATACTTTGTTAAGAATTTCCTACTGGGCTTTACGGTCACCCTATAGGATCTTGGTGCAGGAAAGGATGTGGCGATTCTGCTGGATGTGCATGTTGAGAGCACAAGGTTCTTGTTTTGTTATGATTATATTTTGTAAGCCAAGGGCTATATCTTTATGGGTTCGAGTAACCATTTTTGTGTAACCGAGCTTAAGCCTTGAAATTTGTAGCACTTGAGGGCATTTAATTATTTTGACAGAATGTTCTACATGCTATAGATTCATGTGTTAGAAGTCATTGAATGTATATCCGCATGTGGAATTATTTTGTAAAAAGAAAACCTTATGATCATGTATTCAAATGTTGAAGAATTACTTCTGTTTTCATGAAGAGTAGAGATGAATGCACTATTATTGTATATTTTTCTTAGGGCGTTATAGTCTAAGGTTTTTTCCCATCGAGTTTTCCTTAGTAAAGTTTTAATGAGGCAATCTACACAAATCACATACAAGAATATTGTAGTCTTTTTCCTTCTCCAAAGATTTTTTCCCATTGGATTTTCCTTGGTAAGATTTTAATGAAACATATTCTTAATATATAGTTATCCAAGGTAGAGTGTTGTGAAATATTTAGATAACCATCAAAAGAGATGCAATTGAAATTATAATGAGTTTTGGGCCAAAGTAGAAATATGAGAAAACTTTTATCATGTGAGAAGTGTGGTATGTCATGTGATAAACCACATGGTGTGATGAATAGTGGTTTATAGAGAAGGTTTTATCACTTATAAATAAGTGAGTTTGCATGGTAATGAAGATATAGAAAAAATGTGTATTATATGTGTGATATTTTATTTCATCTTCCATTGTGACTTTTTCTTCTTTATTTTCTTTAATTTTATAATAAATACTAATTTTTACCATGATTTTATTTCATTGTAAACTTGGTCAAAGATATAATTTTTTCTAACATAATTTCTTCCAAACACTTCACCTATTTTTTTTATTTTTAATTCAATCTTCCAAACACTTCATGTCAACACCGATTTGAGAGTGAGATAGAGCAGCCACAAAATTCCTGACATGTCACAATTTTTTAGATAACAATTCCGATACAAACCCCCTCAATTGAAGACCCCCTCGACCCCCTCTGATGTGGCATCTGATGAAGTCTTCTGAAGAAGAATCGCACAATGAAGAAGGTGTTATACACGCACCTGAAAGAGAAGAAAAATACTGAAAACAAAGACGGAAAAAAAAGCGGGAATATCTTCCTTCTTCCCTTCCATCGTACGTCCCATACCTCTCCTCTGTCGACCGTAGCTCTCTTCCGTCGGCCATAGCTCTCCGTCGACCATAGCATTTTGTCAGGTAATGTTAATCGAAAACCCCTGATTCTCCCTCATTCTCCCTCTCTCTCTCTCTATCTACATACATGGTTGATGTCATACTGAAACTGTCATGGTTGATGCTCATAATTTGGGCTTCTGTATAAAATGTGTTCAGAACCTCAGATGATTATCAGTTTGACATCCCTGCATGTTATCAGTTTGTTTTCTTTGTGATTATCAAATTTTTACGACCTGTTCAGAACCTCAGATGATTTCTTTGTGATTATCAAATTTTTAACTGTATTCAATTAACTTTTTGGACATTACAGAAGGATTCTACTGAATTTAGAGTAGGATTGCCCAGAGCTGATAAATATATTGTCCAGAGCTTCATCTGTGCATAATTTAGAGTAGGATTCTTGTTTCATTTTTATTTTTTTAT
This sequence comes from Camellia granthamiana, assembly GCA_036172215.1. Taxonomy (NCBI): domain Eukaryota; kingdom Viridiplantae; phylum Streptophyta; class Magnoliopsida; order Ericales; family Theaceae; genus Camellia; species Camellia granthamiana. The sequence goes on from CM069906.1 coordinate 113,312,645, forward strand.
TTTTTTTACTTTTCAATTACAAATAGAGATACTTTTCAAACAGAGATGAAGCTCTTTGATTGTGCAATCTTGTTTAGAGTAGGATACTTTTAGAGTAGGATACAAACAGAGATGAAGATAATTTAGAGTAGGATATTTTTCAATTACTCTTTCTAGGCTTCTTCTGATTGTGCAATGTTGTTTGGGTTGTTAAATTTTTCTTTTTAAATTCTTCATTTACCTTCAAGTGAAATAGATAATTGCAAAGTCAATGGTAAAGAGAGCTTTAGATTTCTTTTTATTATTAGATGTTTGATTAGTTTAAAAATTTTATTATTAGTTTTATAATATTTTAGCTACTGTTTGATCTTATAAACATCTGTGATTAGTTTTAGACATCACAAATGTTTGAATTTGTTTGATGGTTTATTTCAACAGTTTCTATAGTTTATTGTTTGATCTTTTAAAATTATTATTCTAAAATCATTCTATTTGAATTTCATTTTTGATTCTCGTAGAATGGAGGTTGATTCAAATGGTGGTGACAATCCTTCAGTAAATGAGGGTGAACAAGTTGAATCCGATTTCCGACCCCCTCAAAAACAAGTTGAAGAACCGACGAAGGGTATGTGTTTTAGCTCAAGAGAAGAAGTGTATACATTTTATGCCACATATGCTAAGCATGTTGGCTTTTCTATAGCTCATAGAGCACAACATTTTGGAGATAATGGCGAATTAAAAAACTTTGCAATTGAATGTTCTCGAGCGGGGGAGAGAAAAAAGAAATCAGAAGTCAACCCTTTGAAGCCATCTTTGTCCACAAAAATTGGTTGCAAAGCAAGGGTACGAGGTACTCTACAAAAGAATGGGACATATATGTTAACCACAGTTAACCTTGAGCATAATCATGATTTGATTCCCACCGACTCTCGTCATTTTGCAATGAATAAGAAAATTCGTACTCCTGTGAAGAGAAGATTAGAAATCAATGATCAAGCCGGGATTGGGGTGTCTAGGAACTATCATTCAATGGTTGTTGAAGCAGGGGGATACGAGTCATTGACATTTGATGAGCGAGATGCAAGGAATTACATTAATAGAGCTAGAAGATTAAGGCTTGGTGAAGGTGATGCCGAATCACTTCAAAGTTATTTTACGAGGATGCAAGCACATAGTGAGAAATTCTTTTATGTGATTGATGTTGATGAGGAGTTTCGCATTAGAAACTTGTTTTGGGCTGATGCAAGGAGTCGGGCTATGTATGAATCATTTGGAGATGTTGTTTCATTTGACACAACTTATCTGACGAACAAATATGACATGCCATTTGCTCCATTTGTAGGAGTCAATCACCATGGACAGTCTATTTTGCTTGGTTGTGGATTGTTATCTAGTGAAGACACCGACACATTTGTTTGGCTATTCAAGTCGTGGTTAAGTTGCATGTCAAATAAACCTCCAAAAGCTATCATAACTGATCAGTGCAGAGCTATGCAAAATGCTATAGAAATTGTCTTTCCACAGGCCCGGCATCGATGGTGCTTATGGCATGTAATGAAGAAAATACCGGAGAAGTTGAAAGGATATGCTTAGTATGAACCCATGAAGTTGGCTATGCAAAATGCAATTTATGATTGTTTGACAAGAGATGAATTTGAGGAAAAATGGGAAGAGATGCTTACTAAATTCAATCTTTATGATAATGAGTGGTTGGGGGTACTATATCATGAGCGGCATCGATGGGTTCCTGTATATGTTAAAGACATTTTTTGGGCTGGCATGTCAACAACACAACGAAGTGAAAGCATGAATGCTTTTTTTGATGGATATGTCAACCCGAAGACGACATTAAAACAATTTGTTGAACAATATGACAATGCGTTGAGAAGTAAGGTAGAGAAAGAGAAGAAATCAGACTTCAAGTCTCGACACAAATTGTTTGATTGTCTAACTATATATGGGTTTGAGAAGCAATTTCAACAAGCCTACACCAATGCAAAATTCAAAGAAGTTCAAGGAGAGTTGAAGAGATTAGTGTACTGTCAAGCCTTGATTGTGAAAAAGGAGGGAGCAATTTGTACATATAATGTCCAAGAAGCGATGGTAGTTTGTGACAAGATGAAGCATGTGGATTTTGTTGTGTATTTTAATTCAATTGAATGTGAAGTTGAATGTATGTGCCGGTTGTTTCAGTTTAGAGGCATTATGTGTGCTCACTCACTCGCGGTGCTTGTGAGAAGGTGCATAAATGAGGTGCCAAGCAAGTACATTTTGCCACGTTGGAGGAAAGATTTGGTTCGGGAGTACACATGTATCAAGACCACGTACTCTGGTTTTGGGGATGATTTCAATACAAGTTGTTATGAGAGGATGAACAAGAAATTGATTGCCATTATACAACTTGCTGGTAATTCGGAAGGGAAAATTAAAATTATAGACCTTGGGTTGGATGAAATGAAGGATAGAGTCATGCACGATGAATCGGGTGATGGGAGTAATTTACCACCTTCTAGTAATAGGATACCATCTTCTACAAAAAGTCCAATTGCTACTGGTTGTACATCGGGTGCTAGTACGAGGAAGGTGGTTAGTCCTTTGGTTGTTCGGCGAAGAGGCCGTCCAGTAACGAAACGAAAGGTTGCCAAAGTAGATCAAATAGTGAATCGGTTCAAGGCAACGGCAAAAAAACAAACAAAAGCAAAGATAAATTGTATATTGAATTTAACTTGTTTTTTAATTTTGTTAACAAACTCTTTTGAAGTACATTTTTACAAACTCTTTAACCAATATAGGCTGCTAAGGTGCTTCAATTTGAAGCTCAAGCTGAAGCTGAAGCTCAAGTTCAAGCTTAAGCTCAAGCTCAAGCTTATACATCATATTATCCTTATATGGTTGGCATGCAAAATAGTGTGTATGCACCGGTATGTGTTCATAAGACGACTTCACATCAATTTTTTTGTTTTCATTTATAAATATTTTGTAACATGTATTTTTTTACTTCAATTATGACAGGTCATAAATGCTATTGGAGGCACATCTCTTATCCCATCGGACTTTGTAAGCGGCACACCGAGAGGTTTGATGAGTGCTCCAACTCAAATGTTTGGCTCTGGATCTCTAACCCCATCGGGTTCTAATGCATGCACACCGGGAATGAATGATGGACATTGCATAACGCGAATGAATGATGGAGATTGTAGAAATGTTTGACTAGTTTAAGGAACATTGACATTTTGTTTTTGAGATTGAAAGTTATTATGTTAAGTCCCATGTTACATGTGTAATACATGTTGTGTATGAATTTGCAAGATTGGTTATTATTAAGTCCCACTTTATTGGTTATGCAAGATCGGTGTTTGAGTTCATGGTTTATTTTCAGTTCACAATTGATGGTTTAAAAAAATCTGTTTCATTTTGTTATTTTGATAGTATTTGAGCATTTTGACAGTGTTTGACCATGATTTGTTGAGAGTTCATGCCAAAATCTGTATTGACAGATGTTGGTTTAAGAAATATGTAAGAAAAATCTGTTTTTCAGTTTGCTATTTTGACAGTATTTCAGCCAAAATCTGATTTTTTAAGTTCATGGTTCAACCTGCGAAACTGTGTTTAAAAATCTGCATTTCAAAATCTGAAAATCTGTTTTTTAATTTTCTATGTTGACAGTATTTCAACCAGAATCTGAGTTTTTCAATTCATGTTTCAACCTGCCAAACTGTCTTTAAAAATCTGTCTTTCAAAATCTGAAAATAGCAAAACCTATTTTAATTCTGTCATGGTTCATGCTTTAAAAATCTGTCATGGTTCGTGCTCAACATTTTCAATTCATGTTTCAACCTGCCAATCTGTCTTTAAAAATCTGTCTTTCAAAATCTGACAGTATTTCAGCCAAAATTCTATCATGGTTCATGCTGAAATCTGTTTCGAAGCTGTCATAGTTCATGCTCAACAATTCATGGTTCATGCTGAAATCTGTGTAAAATCTGGCATGGTTCGTGCTCAACATCTTCATTCCACAACAATTCGACAACATCTTCATTCCACAACAAACCTGTTTCAAATCTATCATGGTTTAAAATCTGTCAAATCTGTCATGGTATAAAACCTATTTTAATTCCACATCTTTATTCCACAACAATTCGACAATAGCACATCATCATTCCACATCTTCATTCAACAATTCAACAATAACAATTCAACAATTCATTTCCATTCAACTCAAAAGTTCAACAATTCACAACAAAACATATTCCATTCCACAAAACATATTCAACAAAACATATTCCATTCCACAAAACATATTCAACAATACATATTCCATTCCACAACAAAACATTATTCAATCTACTTCTAATTCTACTTTTAAGTAGCATTACATCTTCATAAGTAATAGCACACCAATTACAAGGAAGACAAACATCAGAAATTCTAGTTTTTGCATCTTTGCACTAACAAAGGTAAATTGTTCCGTCATATATCTTTGTTGTTCGGTCATTCCTCCAAGTTGTTCCGTCATAGATCTTTGTTGTTGGGTGAGAGCTCCAAGTTGTTCCGTCATAAATCTTTGTTGTTGGGTCATAGCTCCAAGTTGTTCCGTCATAGATCTTTGTTGTTCGGTCATACCTCGAACTTGTTCCGTCATAGATCTTAGCAGTTCTCTTTCTACTTGTCTTGGAATTTCTTGATCTTCACATTGTGAATTCATAGGCACACACCATCCAATGAAGACACCACAACCATTACAAGAGTAGAATAGCTTGTTTTTGTTTCGATCGGTCTCAGAAATTTGAATCATGGCCTTTTTCTTACATGTAGGACAATTTTTGTTGAAGTACATGAACCGATCTGAGCTACAGGCGTTGACAGTTGAACTTGACATCTGCAATAACAAGTTATCCTCATTAAACTAGTGAATAAAGATAATTTGTATAACATTTTTCTTAATCAAAATACTTCCTCTACTGTATAACATTTTATTTGCCTAATTCCATTAGAATTATACATGTTTAAGCATTAAACAAAACCTAATGTTAATTTTGTTAGTTTGAGATTTTATTTTTGTGGTGCTATTCTATCTAAAACTAATGGTGCATATCAATATCAAAGGCATAAATCAAAATATACAGAAAGATTTTATAGATTACTCCTTCACCTCTCATTCATATTTCATTCAAACAATTGCATGAAATCTTAATTATCTGGAAATGTTTCAGAACTTGAAAAAATGTAGATGTTATTATCCGTACATCCAGATAATCTCTATCTACACTGGGAATGCCAGATTCTTTTCTTCACAGTTGTGCTATTCTTTTCTTCACAGTTGTGCTATTCAAATGTAGACGTCATTCATGTTGAGTATGTTTTTCATATGCAAAGAGAACATGGAAGAGAACATGTTTTTCATATGTTAATTTACATATGCAAAACATATGAACTGAACATGATTTTAAGAGTAAAAACTCAACATGTTTTTCTCAATCTGAACAGTTAATTTGGTTTATAGATATGAACTGAACATGATTTTAAGAGTAAAAACATATGAACAGTTAATTTACATATTCCTCAATCTGATTTTTTCATGTTTTCCAGTTTTTACATATGAAAAGAGAACATATTTTGAGTATGTTTTAAGAGTAAATTAACATATGACATGATTGAACTTTAAATTCTCAATACAATTCCATAAAAGCACAAGTAATTTCACCTTCATAATTCTGTCTAGGTTTCATTGCCAATGTCAACCAAAAATTGAAGAGTAGGGGATATACTGATTAATAAACTATTTACCTCCATAAACTAGTGTCATGTTAAATTAACAAGCAAAAGAGACTGTTATCATGAGATACATATTTTCATATTTTCATCATTCAACAAGATAATAATGTCAGCAAGATACATATTTTCATCATTCAACAAAGGGGGTCAGAAATCAGAATATTTTTCTGTAATAAACTTTCACCAAGATACATATTTTCATCATTCAACAAGATAATAATGTCATGACAAGATACATATTTCAGCAAGATACATATATATAGATATATTTTCAGATTGAGGAATTTTCAGATTGATATATATTTTCAGCAAGATACATATATTTTTCAGATTGATATGTATTTTCAATCCTAATTTCAGCAAGATACATATATATAATTTTGCCCTAATTTCAGCAAGATACATATATATAATTTTGCCCTAATTTTAGCAAGATACATATATATATAGACATATATAATATATATATACACCAGATTACCTCGTCGTCAATGGGGGATGGAAATAGAGGGAGTCGGGACTCGGGAGGACAGCGTAGACTGTACTACGAGGACCCGTCGCTGGCGTGGAAGGGGAGGGCGGGAGGAGTTGTTCGTTGACTGAGATGGAAAGAGAGAGAGAGAGAGAGAGAGAGGGAAGGGGAGGAGGGGAGGAGCTGTCCAGAGTTGAGGACGTCGTCGGTCGTCCGAGTCAAGGACGTCGAGAGTGAAAGGGAGGAGCTCAGAGGGGGATATGTATTCAAAGGATTTTGCTCAGAGGATTTTGAATTTTGAGGACGTTAGAAATTCGCTCTGTATTTTGAATTCTGAAAGAGGAAGGTGCGTAGATATGTATATCACGTGACCGATCACGTGATGGGTCCAACTCAGAGGGGGTCGAGGGGGTCAATTATTGAGGGGGGCGGAAACATTTTTCTTTAGATAAATACATAAAAAGGTATCCCTAGGGAGAGACACACACATCATAGACCATAATAATTTGGGAGGCTTATATATAGGTATTAATAGATAAATTTATTATTTAATAAATTTTATGATAATTAATGATATTTTTTATTAAAAGTTATTAAAAAAATATCACTAATTGTTAATTTTTAGCTAAAGCTTAAAAATTTATCACAAAAAAATCACTAAATTTTAACTTTTAACGTCAACTTAAAAAATTCATTACAAAAAAATCACTAATCATTAATTTTTAACAATATCTACAAAAAAAATAATCAAAAAAATTAATTTATAACAATAATTCTACTAAAACTTATTTTTAAGGAATTAAATCCAACTACCCTAATAATTTTCATACATGACAGCTCAATGGTTTGTTAGCCCAATATCAAAATCTTTGCTTTAGATTTTCCTTATCACTAATCTAAATCAATACACACATGTCAACAGGAAAGAATTGTGGTGGACCCAAGTCACATGATTGAGCAGCCGGTTGGTCTGTACATAACCATAATTTTTTGTTCTCCTTTTTTTTTTTTTTTTTTTTGGTGCCCAATTTTTTGTTTTTTGGGTGAGATATAAGAGAATAAAACATGCAAATATCTGTCACTTTAGTTTGTTTTTCATAATTTGATTGATTAAGGGTTTACTAATTATAAATTCTCCTCCTCCTCCTCCTCTATCTCTATATTTTAAATGTTTGAGAAATTAAAAGCAAAATAGAGAATAGAATAAAGAATTATGTTTTCTCAAAACATATTTTATTTATATCAACAAAAAAAAATAAAATTTAATGGCTCCCAATGAGTATTGCACGATCTCAAAATGATCTTTCTATTCTATTCCAAACTTAACTACTTATCCGCACAATTATTTATTTTTCTCATAATGTAATTGATGATACATTCAAATCTTATGAACATCTTCAAAATAATTGTTAATTCTTTGGGTGTGTTTGTTTGGACGGACTGGATAAGGGAGGATTAAAATCAATCAGATTATAATCTTGAAATTCATAGTACTTGAACTATTTGGTTGGATAGGATATGTATCTCATATTTGTTTAGTCATAGGATTAGATATCAGGAAATGACTATTTGGTTGGATAGGATATGAATCCTATATTTGTTTGGGATATTATGGAGAAGGATAAATGCCCAAATGATTATTTTACTCTTTTCAATTATTTACTGAGTAATAGCAATATTAAACATATCTTTAATATTTTAATTATTTTTAGCTAGATTAAATAAAATTTTATTTTATTTTTTAAAAATTAAATAAATCAAATAAATAAAATATCAATAAAAATATATGTTATTTTTTAATTAAAATTTTAAATAGATTTATTTTAAAAAATAATAATAATTAAATAATGAAATTAAATAAAACATTTATTAAAATTTAAATAATGAAATTAAATAAAATATAAACAAAATTTTAAAATAAAACATCAATAAAATATCTATAAAAAATTATTTTAAAAAATTAAAGAAATAAAACATCAATAAAAATTAAATTAAATTATTTTATTTTTAAACTGAGACATTTAAATTTTATTGAATTTTACTAAATATAATACATAACTAAATAGTAGACGGTCAAAATAGTCATTTTACTACCTAACCTCATATCTCCTTCATCTCCCATTTGTGTCGTTTCCATGGGACACAATAATCCAATACATTTGAGACTAATAGTCCGGAACAAAATTAAAAAGTCAAACAACAGACATAAATCTTATCCCCTCTCTAATCATATCTCACCGTCCAATCCCTTCAAACAAACAACAACCGGATAGTCCAAATTTCAATCTGCAAGGCAACAAAGAATCCCAAGTTGCCATTGTACCACAAATCCAACAACTTGTATCATCTCTGGATGATTTTCACTCTCTACATCTACGTGCAAACTTACTCCAAAATGCATGATAGTAATTAATTTTTAGTCATACTATAAAGATATTTTTGTTGTTCGACCTAAAAATTAATTTTTGAGTAAAAAAAAAAAAAAGGAAAAAGAAAAATTACCTAGAGAAGACATGACCTAGAAAACGTAATTATATATATATATATATATTTCTTTGTTCATGAAATAATTTTAATCTATTATGGCAAATCTCGGTTTTTTACTTCCTCCTTCATTGTATTAAGATATCTAAAAAATTAGAGATTAATTAATAAAAAATGAAATCATATTTCAACGCAAGGCATGCAAATTATTATTTTTTAATCAAAGAAGAATGCGCCAAGTTGTTTTGTATAAGATTTTAATAAGGAGGTAATGTTATAAATAAATAAATTTCACACTTATTTTTTTTATTTTTAAATATAAAGATATTATTATATAAATAAATACATATAAAATTCATTGCATTGTGTTTAATAATAAAAAAATCGAAATATTTTATTGTAATGTCTGTTTTGAATGGTAAAATCAGGGATATAGAGTGATTCCTGCAATGCAAGAAGTAGCAAAGGCAATCAATTTTCATTAGTGTCGTTGATAATCTTGATGTAGTTTCCATTTGGGCCTGGCTTTGGTCCAGTCCACCATCGGACTGGACCGTGCTGCTGGGTCCGTGGGGACCCATCACGGGTCCCGTTTTGAAAATCTGAACCGTCAATGTGTCGAACTCGTCAAGTACTATATGGCTGTGAAAAATTACATTGATCGGATATCGATAGCTATATGATCAAAACAGTTTCTTATCAACCGTTAATTTATTCACCGTTCATTTTTTTTTTATACAAAACTGATTTGATCACATAGCTATCGATATCCGATCAACGTGATTTTTCATAAGTATATAGTACTCGACGAGTTCTACATATTGCGGTTCAGATTTTCAAAACGGGACCCGTGGTGGGCCCCCATGAACCCAACAGCACGGTCCAGTCCGATGGCGGACTGGACCAAAGCCAGACCCTTTCCATTTTTAACATAGTAATTAAAAAACCAATAATTATCAAACTTCACACTTAAAAAAATAAAAAAACAAGTATTAGGATTGTTGCAAAGTTGTTTGCTAGTTTCTTGCATTGTAAAGTTTATGATTTTACAAAAAAAAAAAAAAAAAAAAAGAAACAAAGAGAAAGGCTGATGTATGAAGAATACATAAGAAAAACACTACGAATTGATGATTAATTGCCCGAAATGTTAGAACCAATAGTTCATTATGTATTTTGTATTTCTTTCTAGCGTTGCACTTCATTAATTCTAATTAATACACATAGTTTGTGAGTATTTATAATTTACACTATGACGGTGAGTTTAATGTGACTTTACCCTAAAGAGGTTCTTCATCAACACAAAAAGAAAAAAATTATTGCCAACGTCACACTTTATTAAATTCTTTGTGAGATTAGTTATACCAATCTCCAAATTCTATTACTCTCGCTTTTTTTTTTTTGGACAATCAATAAGAGAGGAATAAGATGGGAGAAAATTGCATCACCCAAATGTGATACTAAAACTCGAGTATCATACACGATTAGAGATCGCATCTTCCCACCATTTCAAATGTTGGTATCCTACGACCCTTAACATCAAAGTACCCATTTTTTGGTGCATAAGTGTGGTCCTATATTCATCAATCCATGGTCCCAAAAGCTTAGAACTTGACGAGCACCTTCTCGTAATCCCTGTACCTAGTCCTTAAAAAAAAAAAAAAAAATCTACATATTCATGTATTTCCTAGAAAATTATTTTGAGGGTATTTGGACACGAAGATAGCAACCATCCTTCTCAAATAGGAAATGACAGGGATATAAGTAAGATGTTATTTGTTTTACATCTATTTTCTTGCAACAAAGAATGCTTGTTTTGTCAACTTACCAAAAGTGAGTGAGAAAAGGGGGACCATGAAGAATGGCATCTAACCCCATAGTTGTGTGGTGGGAAATGCCTAGAGCTTGTGGGGATCAAAATATCCATTCCATTACGATTGTGGAATTTAAATCTCTATTTTATTTTATATTGATTTCACATAACTTTTTTTTAATAAATGGATGTATTAATTTAATAAATTTTTTCTCTCTCATCATTTCTTGAGAGTTGATAGTTAATATACATGTTACTATACTACTCATATTGCATCAACAACACTGTCTATATACATCTATATAAATTTTGTGAAAAAAGTCTAACGAGTTGTTAATAAAAAAATATAAAATATTAAAATATTTATAATCACAATATACTTTCTACATGTCTTTCTATAATTTTTAACAATAATCAATACTAAGAACTATTATCAATTGACACATCATGTTATCTCTTAAAATAACTACACAGAATTAATAAACACTACAATCTAAATCAGTGACTATTAGTGAAAACATGATATGTCGTACACGCTTCAAAAACATTGAATAATTATCTCTCTCACTTAAGCATGCATAAAGATTTAGTTGTTGCCTTTATGTTGATAGCTTTCGAACCCATAATTAATGATTGAGGCATTACCCTCATACTTGTTGATCATACGAGGATATCAGCTGTATGCACAAACTGGAGTCACTTGATGGGGGAATGGGTCCCATTAATCTTCACACATTTTATCCTTCCTTTACCAACAATTAATTGTTTTGTTCACACATTTTTTAAATAAATAAATAAACAAATTCTCTTGATCTAAAATAACAAAATTTAGTGCAAATTATGCAAATAATCCCTATAGTTTATACGTTGTGTCATTTTGGCCCCTCTAATTTCAATTTGCTCAATTTTGACCTTGAATTTTGAACTTTGTATCATTTTGATCCAATTGAAAACATAAGTTAAGAAATTGGACGAAAAATTTGCACGTGAATGGCATGTGATTGGTTTTCAAGGGCAAAATAGATATTTTGCTTTCCCTTTTAGCTTTTTCCTTTCGTGTGATTGAGCAGAGGCGTCGACCACCGTCGTTTGCCATTCCATTGCCTTCCACTACCGCCACCACAACCAAACAACAATCCCAACATCAACAGATCATCATAACTATCAAAAATTACAAAACAAAAACCAATTTTCAACCCTAGATCAAAAATCACAACACAAAGATATCTTCGGGGTTCTCTCAATCAATAGTCTTCAAACCTTGCAATTTCATTATAAACTGTGAAACTATCACATACTGACAATCGTTTGACAAAGATATTTTCGGGTCGTGCTCAGTTGTTTTCCTTTTTGACATCACAAATTCGCATATCATCAAGGCTGCTAAATTCTCCCAAAAGAAACCCATTTTTGTCAATAATCTACAAACCGAGACCACCACTTTGAGCATTCGCACTTGTCTCTGTACCACCATCATTAGGCGAAAATAGGGCCATCTTTGGCAAGCACAAAAGAAGGAGACACGACCAGTTGAACACCATTTAGTCCCTTGCAAATCGCAGCAATCCTAGCCTTTTTCTCCTCCAGCTCAATCTTCTTGCCGAGATAGACTTAATAGGCCTTTTCGGCGGTGTTGAAAGTGCCCAACCAGAGGCGAATTTTGTTAATGGGGTCTCGAATCTCAGTAGCCCATTTCCCACATTTCCTCTATCGAACCCCATTATAAGGACTCTTCGAATTCAACTTCTTCTTCGAAGATTGAATCGATGTTGGAAAATATGAATTTAAATTTACTCAAATGGTTGTGTCTCTTGAGATGAACAGGTGTGTCCTTTTGAAGGATCACAACCTTTCTGAAGAGTCACATAGAAGTCTTTATATTCCATGTCCCTCACTTCATTTTGGATGGAGAATTGCCATTCTTCTTCACTTTGCATTTATTCTTCATATTTCTTGAGTCTAATTTTCCTATAAAGAGAGTTCATGCACAGCAAAGTTCGCTAGGCTTGCAATAGTAGTGTTGCTAGTGTAAGACATTGATCGTTGTATCCTGGGAGATAGACGTCCATTAAATCCTAAGCACCAGTGGGAGGACGAATCTGTCTTAAGGAAAGAGTGTCACACACTCGACTCGATCAGGTTTTATCCTTTTATATACTGTAAGTTTTATCACGTTATTTTGTCAATTTATTTCAGTTTTGGTTTTGCCCAAAATAATCGTTTACATATTTTTAAATTATATTTTTCATATAGTTTGGTACTATTTTTCTAACAATCGAAACCCTCTTTTTTTTTTTTTGGAGGGTTTTCTGGGTTGTTGTTCCTTCAGAAGAAACGACATCCTCAAGATTAATTTGATGAATGATTCACTTCTTATCTACCCTTATACCATGTTCTTCGTGCGAAGAACAATCAATTGAATATGGGTCGGAGTAGATTCCTCGAAGCTTTTTCTACCAATTCTTCTTTGCTTTGAAGCTCTAGAGACTGAGATAATGTGCCATTGAAGAACCCGTTCAAACCCTCTTGTGTCACAGCACTGAACCCAGTTCTGAACATAAAGATATATATGTACCATTGAGTATAGAGATATATACATATATATCTTCCTCTTCTTCCCCAACTCATCGACGACACCTCCTCCTTGCCCCATCTTCTCTCTTTTTTGTATATATATATATCATTGAGTTAAATGGGAGTGAATTAACTCACTTTGAATTAGATGGATTAATCATTGAGTTAATTGAGAGTGAGAGCCAATTGACCTTTTTGCCTTTAAAAACTTTGCACATGTTGTCCATGTGAGCTTTTTCCGTCCGATTTCTTAACTTCCATCTTTAATTTGACCAAAATGATACAAAATTCAAAATTTAAAGTCAAAATCGAGTAAATTGAAATTGGAGGGACCATTTACATAATTTAAGATCAAAATGACATAACGTATAAATTACATGGACCATTTGCATGATTTTTCCTAAATTTTATAATTTTGTATAAGATCATCATTTTAAATTAATTAAATATTATATTTTGTTTACACAATTTAAAATGTGTGAATAAATTTTTTTAAAATTTGTGTGAGTTGTCAAACCACACTCAACCAAATTGACAAGATGGGTTCATCTTATACCTATTCAAAAGCAGCACGGCATCACTTTTATGATTTTATCCATCGATTACTTTTGCATCACTTGCTTTATGCTATTATTTTCATAAATAGTACCTATCAAAAAACTTACCTCTCTATGCCCATCAAAACCGACAAAGAAAGTTTATAATTGTAGAAGGTAATTTTTATTTTATTTTATTGTAAAGTAATACCTAACCCTCCAAAAAAATTTAAAAAAATAAAAATAAAAATAAAAAAACCCTTAGATTTTTAGTCACAAAAGACAAAATAGGTTATTTTAACCACAACAAACAAAACATCACATCCAACCCATAATCATTGCACTCTTCTCTCACAAAAAAAGTTTAAAAAGCCAAAAAGTCAAAAAGTCGTTCCCAAATCAAGCTTTTTAGCCCAGGTTAAAAAAGCCAAAAAATTCAAAAAGTCAAAAAATCAACCCACTTCCCAAACGGAGACTTAAAACTATATATTGCATAATTCTATAAGTGTATTTGAAGGTTGAGAAATTTTTATTTTCTCTCGGCACTTAAGTCTCACTTTGTTTCATCAAGCTCTCATTACAATCAATCAACTAAAATCCATTTGATTTTGAGCTTAAATTGACAGGTTAACAATGTTTAGATTTTAAACTTGAATTTGAGATATTTCATTTAATCGAAACTTAGGCCAAGTTTAGCATAACCTAAATAATATAAAAAGTCAAAAAGTTACTATCCTATTTAAGTCACATCATCTTATTTAAATCACATCACTTCTCTAACACATCACATCAAACCCAACCCATAAACCAATAATCAAAAGTGCACTTTTTTAGAACATCTCAAACCAGAGACCCCCTCCAATCACCAGCTCCACACAAATGTGGCGGGTGGTGATTGAAAAAAAAAAAAAAAATCTGACCAATGAGAGAAAGAGGGAGTCAAGGGGAGGGGGGGAGGGGGGAGGGGGAAGGAAAAGGGGTCTGGATCTTTTTCCAAATTTGTATTTGACCCTCGTTAGTCTATATCTAGTTAGGCCTACTTTTTCTAGTCAAAATCTGACCTTAAGTGACCGCTTTGTAGGCCTTTGCTCAAGTCAGTCCTATCAATCTTTTATGGTTATATTTAAATTTAAAATTTATTTTTAAAAAAAGAGAGAATAAAATAGAAACTTTTTTATTTTTTCCTTTTTCTTTGATTTCTCACCGCAATTCACTCAATAAATTCAAAATCTAAAACTAACATATATGAACTAAATTATAGATACAATTATTTCACACAGAGTCACTATCTTTTAAGGACATTTGTATAAAATTTTGTACAAGCATGTGACATGCTTGGACTCTTGAAAGGCCAATATTTCTGGCATGCAGTCCTTGGGATAACAAAGTAATGAAACATTTGTTTGGTGCAATTTTTTCTCAAATTAAAATTTGATAATTAAAAAATTTAAGTTAAAAACATATTTTTTTTGAACTTTTAAATAATTAGTTTTTAGGCAAATTACATTCACATCTTTTGAGATTTGAAAAAATATATATATATATAATTAGTCCTAAATTTTTGACATAATTATATTGATTTGTCTCAATATCTTAATTCACAATAACGCTTGAACTCCTTTCTCTTTAAATTTTTTATTTTATCAATAATTCGTTATTTATTTGAGTCAAAAAATGATATTATAATTCGTTATTTATTTGAGTCAAAAAAATGATATTATCATCTTCTCTTCTTTTGTTTTTACCCAAATATATATTTATATTTATTTATTATAGTGTCTATCCACTAATGATATTATTTTCAATCATTTTATCCATACTGAAAGAGAGATTAGTGTAACCATGTCAAAAATGTAAGGCTAACTGTATTTTTTCTAAATTTCAAGAGAGGTGAACGTAATTTACCCATATTTTTTTATGACTTGTAAATTATAAATAGAAATTGCACTATACTCTGACTCTAAACCTGTTTCTCAAAATAATAAAATAAATTATAAACAACCGTAATAAACTATATCAATCAGGATTTATAACTTATTTTTTGGAGTAATATTAAAGATTTTAAAAATTTTATAAAAAATTATACCAAATGTATTACATGAGTGTGTATGGATCTTATGTAAGTCTCATACATATGTAAGATATTTAGTTAAATTTTTAATATAATTTTTAGGATCTTTAATATTTTTATATTTTTTGAGTGCTTAGGGGCATGTGAAAACGAAATTTACTTCCACAGGAGAGGACAGCTCAGAATTTTGAAAGGCACATGACCAAGCAACCACGAGAATTTTGAAAGGTACATGACCAAGCAACCACGAATTGAATCATGATCTGGTGGGTCTGTAGTGTGTACCCTATTGTTAGATGAAAATGTGGGTGTCCAAATGAATTCAGCGGGGTTTTTTTATTATTGTTATTTTTTTAAGATTCCGTACATGCTCCGATCGATTTTTGACTTGTTTGTGGTGTATGGTTAAATTCCATTGATACTGTGATGATGAATCATTTCTTATGAATTTGGTTAAATTTGCCAATAACCGATTATCTCGGGTTCAGATTTACAGATTAAGTGATGACATTATAGAACATCCCTTTTTCTGATAAAAAATGGGACAAATTACCTACACACCCTTGAGGTTTAACTAAATTACAGATTCTCTCCTGAGGTTTCAGAAATTAATTTGGCTAAGAAATAAAAAAATAAAAAAGAATTATCATTTTATATAATTTTATTTTTGAGAGGTTAGAAATAATTTTTACAAATTAAATATATTTTTATTAAATTAGTTTCCATTTTTTCAAAAAAATATTTTGAAATTTTTTTCTAAACAACAAATCAAATATGGTTCCAAAAACTTAAGTAGCATTTGGTTTGAAACTCAAATCATGATTTGAATAAAAAAAAATTCCAAAATTCATAACTAAACTATTTTGAAAACTCTTTACAAAACTTTATTTTAAAAAAAACAAATTCAAAAAAAATATTTTTTATTCTGTTCTTTAAATTATTTTTTATTTATTATTTTTTTCAAAAAATATTTTTTTATTTTTATAAATATTTTTTATTTTTTATTTTTTCAAAAAAAATTTATTTATTTTTTAAATAGTGGCCAAATAATTTGTTATGATTTAGATATATATGGACGATCCACAAAAATTTAAAATTTAAAAAATATTCAAAAAAAAATTAAAAATATTTAACATATTTTAAAAAATAAAATAAAATATTCAAAATAAAAAATAAAAATTATATATTTAAAATAAAAATATATTTTAAAAAAAATACAGTGCACAAATGTATTATTTACAACGAACATTAAAAAAAATATTTACAATAAAAATATTTACCCTAAAAAATTAAAATTAAGAAATTTTTTAAATATTAAAAAATATAAACCCAAAAAATTTTAAAATACAATTCAAAACTCAAAACTAAACAATTTTTCTCTCTTCAAAAGTCAAATAATGATTCAAAAACTAAACTAAATGGAGCCTTAATTTCTTTTTCCATATAACATAATTCTTTTGTAAATTTTGTTTGCTTATCAGAAAGATTTCAAGTTAAATCATGTTATTCAATGCTTTGGAAAGGTACCACGGACGATATCGTCTACTAAGAATAATTCTTAATGGTAAAGGGCAAATTATTATACGAATATAAATCTTGGGAGGCGGGATATAATTTTTGAAATCTCAGGCGGAATTTATAATTTAGCTAAACTTCAAGAGAGTGTAGGTTATTTGCCTAAATTAATTTATAAGTTTTTTTAAAAAATTTCTAAAACAAGTACTGAACAACTATTGACTAACTTGATATAATGTATCAGTCAAATATCATCATTTCTCTACATAACACAATGAGGGGCATTTTAGTCAATTTATTATCTACATCAATGATGTTAATTGTAATGGGACAAAATGTAATTTTGAAATATTAAGAAAGAATATGTAATTTAATTAAATCTTAAGGGTGCAGGTAATTTGCCAAAAAAAAAAAGGGGGCAAATTATATAAATAGTCCCTATAGTTTGGAGCTTGTGCCACTTTGGTCCCTGACTTTTTAATTGTGACATATTTGACCCTGAATTTTGAATCTTGTTTCAAATAAGGACAATTGAATATATAATTAGATTTTTCAAAGGTAAAATTGTCAATTTGATAAAATATAAACTAATTTGACAAAAATAAATGTCAAACAAATATTTTTTAATTTTTAAAAATTATTTCTACCTACTAAAAATAAAATTATATAAAATTGATAAATCTTTTAGGCATTTATTTATTTTTTTTACTAAATTAATTTTTATTATGTGTTTGGATGATGATCATGTAAAATTAATTTTAAAAAATTAATCATGCAATTTTTATTAATTTTACATAATTTTATCGTTGGTGGATAAAAATAATTTTAAAAAAATTAAAAATATTTTTTTGACATTTATTTTTGTCAAATTAGTTTATATTTTATCAAATTGATGATTTTACCCTTAAGAAATTTAATTATATTTTCAATTGTCCTTATTTGGAACAAGATTCAAAATTTAAGGTTAAATGTATCATAATTGAAAAGTCAAGGACCAAAATGACATAAATCCTAAACTATAAGGACTATTAATGTAATTAATAAAAAAAATACAAAAAAAAAAAAAAAGGAAAAATGAATGCATGTCCTTTCCTCAACGATAGGTAGTCCTAGTGAACCAGTGCATCTAGACTTTCTTTTCACTCTTTTCTTCAATCAGAAGGATGTCCCTACATATTAATGCCTTGTTTGGGAAGACTAAATAAGTGTACTTTTTGTCTTTTTTGACTAAAAAATTGAGATTGAAAATATGGATGTTTGGGTTAACTTTTTGACTTTTTATGGAAAAATGTGTAATAAAAAATTGTGAAAATTGATTTTTAGAGGAAAATTTGAATTGGGAGTTGTGCAGCCGTAATTGTTGACTTTTGGTGAATAGTGTTAACTTTTTAACTTTTTGAGTAACTTTTTGACTTTTTAGATTATTTTGCACTACCTAAACAAGGCCAAACAAAATGAGGTGTCCCAGATTAATAGACTTTTGTCAAAAAAAACTTTCCATTAATGGTAGAAGATGATTCCTTAATCATAAACCACCACAAGCAATGGAAAAATTATTTGGTGTTTCTAATGTGTACGCAACGATACTTCTCACTAGTTATAATATATCATGTTTTGGGGAAATATTATAATGTACACCCTTAAAAAGGTAAATATGATATGTCTTTCATAATTTTTTCATAAAATTCCATGACTTAAACCTAAAATACCATAACTTTTTCACTACAAAAGTCATAATTTTTTTTCACTGAAAAATGTCATAATAAAATCTTAAAGTGTCATAACAAAAAACACAAAATATCATAATATTATCATTTTTAATTTTATGGTGCATATTATAAATTTGCTATTTATAACTTTATTACAAAATGTCATAACACACTTTACAAACAATCATAACATTCATCATTAAAAAATCATAACTTTTTTACAATATGTATCATTTAAAAGGGTGCATATTGTAAATTTCTCTCATATTCTTTTATGTTTTTCAATCAACCAACATAGAATCGTGAGCAACACTTCATTTACAGATCACAACACTATTAAGCCCACCTGACGATACCCCGAACAAACCAATAATTTCTCCAAGCAATGTATCCGCAGCCAGACTAATCTTCTGTCTCCCTCATTCACATACAGAGCCCAACTTGTGCTCTGGTATTAGTACTACATATCATGTCTTTAGTTGATTTATGATAAATTATTACGGTTCCTTAATAATATATCTGTGGTGTACTCAATTATTGAAACTACATAAAAAGAAATAGATGAGGTGTTCTCAATTATTAAAACTATATAAAAAAAATTCATGAGGTCGATTTTGTTTTCTACTTAATTGACTAAAGTAGGTCAGGTCAGTAGCACAAACTATCTATCACTTTTTGTCTCATTCTCTATCTCATATTTATTTTATATTATAATGTTGTCGGAATCAAGGGAGTAAGACAAATGATCTCATGTCTCACGTGGGTTCCGTTTATCCATGATTACTACTTTTACTAGTTTGAAAAGTACTGGATCAACATATTAAGTTGGTGCTTCAATACTCCAATTTTCATTTGTTGAAATATAGTGAAGAAAACAAAGCTAAAAGCTCAATCTCTCGAAGATTCTCTTGGTGGCCAAGTTAATTTTTATGGTTAATAACCCTAATCCCTAAAATGTGTAATTTGTATCATTTTAGTTTAAAATGTTTAAATTTTCAATTTGATTCTAAATGTAAAACAAATATTTTAAATTGGCCCCCAATCTAATTTCATCTGTAAATGTTGTTAAAGTCAAGGATAATAAAAATTACAATTTTCGTTCCCAAAATATGAGATATGTATCATTTTGGTTTTCAATATTTAAATTGTGTCAATTTTATTCCTAATATATAAAACGTAATTTGTCCCCCACCTTACTCCATTTCTCTCTGTCTAAACCAAGAGCAAAATGTGAAAATTACAATTACACATCAATCAAAAAAAATTACAAAGAGCCAATGGTCATGTTTGGTTGGATTTTTAGAAACTTGTTTTAGAAATTTTTTCTAAAAATATAAAAATTAATTTGGTAAAAAAATAAAAAGCACCTATCATTTTTACATAATTTTATATTTTGAGAGGCCATTAATATTTTCTAAAATCTTAAAAATAGCCTTTTGATATTTATTTTTGTCAAATTAATTTTAATTTTTTCAAAAAAAAAATCTGAATTTTTTTTCTAAAAAACAAAGCAAGGTAAATATTATTGCCTCGTGCTACAAGAAAAAGACATTTTCACTAACAAAAAAATTTGTTTCCAAAAAATTCTCGACGAAAAAATTGGTGATGAGATGAGGAACTCTTTTCATTGCAAAAAGTTGGTGGGAATATTTTCCTTGGTTTTGTTTTGTTTGTGTGTGTGTTTGAATATTTTCCTTGGTTTTGTGTGTGTGTGCGCGCGCGCGTGTGTTGATGATGTGTATTTATGGTTTTCACATTTTACTCTTAGTTTAGGCACATAGAGACAAATTTAGGTTGGGAGACTAAATTATTATTTTTTATATATTAGAGATTAAATTGATATAATTTAGGGTAAATTATAATTTAACCCCCTGTGATTTATCCTAAAAATACGGAATCCCCTTGTACTTTCATTTGTAACATTTAAACCCCTAGATTTTATACCATGTTGTAATTTTTGACGAACGTAACAGAAATGCACAAAACGATGTCGTTTTGTGCCCCGCCTGATAAAAAATAAAATAAAATAAAATAAAAAACAGGAGTGAGAGAGAGAGACAAACACTCTTCGATTGAATAAACACTCTTCGATTGATTGGTGTTGCAGAGATCTACAATAATGGTCTCTTCCAACTCACCAACTCCACAACAATTGTCTGGAAGGCTTTCATGTCCCAGTTTTGTGGTTCGCTAAAAGTGTGCATCTCTCTCTAGTTCTAGAGAGAGAAAGATGATGTTAACAGGTATGGTCTCTCGGTTGGTGCTCTGGTAGTCTTTTCTGTGGGTCTTGGTAGCTCTCCAGCTAGTTGGTGTTTCGGCTGGGTTGTAGAACAGCCTTGGCAATTCTATGAGTGCTCTATTGGTCTGGGTTGTGTCGTCGGTGGTCAGTTTGTTGTCGGTGGGTCCTCCATATGATATGGCAGGTTGGCCGGTGGTGCTTCTCTGGTTTTTCGTTGTTTCTCTAGTGCTTCACTAGGCTGCTTTTTTGTGGTTCAGAGAATATGGAAAGGTCCAGTGGTGCTGTTGAGAGGTGATTTAAGCTCATGGCTATGGTATCCCTGTCCATGGTAGTGGTCCATGGTAACACTGTCATAACTGTGGGTTTTTGCTCGTGAGTATCTTAGTGTTGAGTATTCCTAGGTATGCTCTGTTTTCTGAGTTGTTTTCAATATCTGGGTTGGTGGATTGCTCCCCAGCAGACATGGCTTGGCTTGGCCTTCACGATTTCTCCCACCAAGAAGCTTCAAGAGGCTCTTCCAAGCCAGTATTTGGGTCTTCTCAATGCCAATATACACATATATTTTGGTTGGGTCTGGAGGTGTTTGCAGGTGAGGAGGCATCTCACAACTTACCAAGATAGTGTTTTTTGTGATTTTGAGGCATTGTTAGGCTGGTTTTTCTGATTTTTCTTGGTGGATTTTGTTGGGTTTTTGGTTTTGGCCATTAGAGGGAAAGGGAGAATGTTTCTCTCTCTCTCTCTCTCTCTCTCTCTCTCATGTTTTTTCTTTTTCTATTTTATTTTTTATCAGGCGGTGCACAAAACGACGTCGTTTTGTGCATTTCTGTTACGTCCGTCAAAAATTACAACATGGTATAAAGTCTAGGGGTTTAAGTGTTACAAATGAAAGTACAAGGGGGTTCCGTGTTTTTAAGGTAAACCACAGGGGGTTAAATTATAATTTACCCTACAATTTAAATATTAGAGTTCAAAATGACACATATCACATGCTTTGAGGACTAAATTGTGTAATTTTTTTTTTATTGAGTTTTCGCGTTTACTTTTAAGTTTAATGACATCCATTGACAGAGTTAGGTTTGGAGATAAATCGAAACACATTTTATACATTGAGTACTAAATTGACATACTTTAAATACTAAAGACTAAAATAATATAAATTACATATTTTAGGAACTGAAAAAAAAAAAACACTTTTAATTTCTTTTTGGACTAGGTTTAGGATTCAGGCCGGATGCCAGGCTTTTGTTCGGTTCTAACTAAAATCGGCCCACCCCACTCCGGGCCGAATACGCCATCATTTGGTATTATAAATGTAACTTTTTTGGTAAAATGCTAAATATTAGATGAATTAATTTACATATAGAAAATTAAATTATAAAAATGTTTATGTTATTACACGGAACTCATCACTGGTGAAAATAATTGAGGAAATTACAACTTATTGTAATTTTTTAAAAATAATTTCAGATCAATGATAATTTTTATAGATATTGTTGGTTGTATAATTTGTAAAAGCCAATCACAATTCAACACGTGGCATAAAGAGGGCAATTTATGGAGTTAATATAAGTTGCCAACCAAAGTCAGACATGTGTCAGCTCGTATTGATAATAATGGATCTGCGTAGCCCTAAAACAATTGAGGGATATAAGGTGATGTGGCCTAACGGTTACTCACAAAGTTCAAATTCAAAATCAGGAGAGAAGCCTAACTGCAAAGGTGGCGTAGTGGGGCTGACTGTGACAGAGCCTGTTTAGCAATCATGGGAGAACATTTCGACGATTAGAAGCCCACTTCGACGGTTATCATTGAGAAGTATAAATAGCAGAGAAGGCCCCAGAATGAAGGATCTAGACTCAGATCAAAAAACCAATTTATTTATTTTGTTTTTCCTTCCAGTTTTTACAGTTCTTTACATTTCTGTACTTCAATTCCTGTACTGTACTTCATTCATAGGAGTAGTTTCAAATAGCTTGTTGATGTAAACCTCTACGAGGCTAGGTCAGATCATCGTAAGTTTTTCATTTTACTTAATGAAATTCTGAAATTATTCTTCACTTGTTGTTATTTACCAAATTCTCCTAAACAAGCCACCAGTAAAAGTCCTCTTCATTGAGGCTGAGAGAACTAAAACACAATCGTCTGATAATTAGTTAGCAATTAATCTTCTGTAAGGATTGATTGATCTTTGCTGGTACGCTTAAAATTACAATATTAACCTTCGAAAGCCAAAAAAACCAATATATATTTTTGGCACGCCCAGTAGGACCAATTGAAATGGCTAGACATAGGAGATAAGGAGAAAATGAACACCTAGAAGAAGGTGTGAAACGAGAGGTAGAAGTACCTGATCTAGAGGATAATGTGATAACACATCCTATGGAAGCATTTATCTCATCAGAACCTATAGTCGAACAGGCCAGTAGTTCAGAACATGCACCACATGTTCAAAATATTAGACGAGGCCATGGAATTGGACCATCCACTGCTCTATCTACTTAGCCAATGGATCTATGGGAAGTCCTGGTAGATGCCAGGGGACAACAGTTAATGAACACCATGGAAAGATGGGCAATATCCTTTATGGATCGAATGAATTCCCATCAACCAATTAACACACGGCATATGGAGGAAAATTCAAATGTTCCTCGGCAAAGATTGGCTAGAGATAAACAACCTATGCAAAGTAATAGACATACTAATGGTCACATTAATAATCAGAATTATAAAAGACCATCACCTATACCTCAGTCATGGTATGAGCCTCTTTCGAGGGTTATGGTAAATCAAAATGCCTTATTACCTAATAGCGAAGCCATACAAATTGGTGAATCTGGGCCAATACAAGAAAATGGTATAAGAATGTTTTCAAATCCCATGTTCGAAGCCATACCTGGCACAAGAGGGTTCACTAATCCTCTGTTCGAATTCACACCCGGGGGGTTAGAAGGGTTTCTTGCGGCTGGGAGAGGAACAACACTTGTTCCTTCTATTGTAACCTTGTCACGACCCAAACCCGCCCCTATAGGTTTAATGTCGTAACTGGCCAGTAATCCTTTGTCACGACCCAAACCCGCCCCTATGGGTTTAGTACCGTAACCGGCCAGTAATCCAAGATTACCGAAGGCCTGCTTAACAGTAATACAGTAAAACAGAGTACAGGGGCATGGCAGAAGCCAATACAGTAAATAAACAATGTCCAATCAGCTGTGACAGTCTGTATGCCAAAAAGATTTTTCACACATTTATACGGAACAGTACCAAACAGTATGCACAATATTTACAATATACAGTACAGGGACTTAATCCCTATTAAGCAGTATGGTAACAGTCTATACAGTATTACAAAAACAGTACAAGACAGACGGGGAAATAAAAAGACCCCTAAGCCATAGCTTGGCAGGCTCGGAACCTCGCGGTGAGGCACAGTGGTTGGCTTGACAAAACTGGAGTTACCCTGACGCTCCTAGCTGCGGTCTGGTGCCTGTACACCTACATATATATATGAGCAGTGAGCTAAAGCTCAGTGAATAACATAAAGCGTAAAGGGGTTTAGAATGAATATCCTTACAGTAATGAAAACAGTTCATTAAATCAGTACTTCAGTCTTTCAGTCTTTCAGTCAAGCAGTCATATGTGGTACATCCATTAGCATAACAGTACAGTAAACAGTAGGTCTTAAAGACCAAACAGTAATGATGGCCATCAATCAGTAAACAGTAGTGGTTCCACAAGGGAACCGACAGAGATCTCTGTAACAGTAGCAGTAGACAGTAGGTGCTAAGGATACCACAGTACAGTTCAGAATATAGGACATACATTCATTCAGTAAACAGTAAACAGTTTAGTAAACAGTTCAGTTCAGTATTCAGAAGATAATCATTTTGAACATATCTTTACACAATTGTTACTCACAGAGTTCTGGGCTACAGTAGGCTAGAGCGTCTCCTCGGAATGCCAACCCTATACAGTTAACAGATTGAACACACTGTAAGTTTCACAGTTGGGAAAGATAATTATTAACTCCCTATTATACCTCGGTGCGTTCTACATCTATATCCTCATTAAGATGTCTAAAACTAGGCCTAAGAATGCCTAGGATGGAATGAGGATGCAAAGATGTACACAGAAAACATTTTCAGAAATTTCAGTGAAACAGGGTCCCGCTCGAGCGCAGGTTTCCCCCGCTCGAGCGGACATGCAACAAAGGTACCCGCTCGAGCGGCAACTATCCCGCTCGAGCGTACTGTAAAAGTACTGGATGGGTGAATTCTCTGCTCGACTCCCGCTCGAGCGTGAGACACAAGGCCCCGCTCGAGCGCCAGCTTCCCCGCTCGAGCGGACTGTAAACAAGGCCAAAGTGCTGGGAGCTTGATTTCCCCGCTCGAGCAGCACTTCCCCCGCTCGAGCGGACGACCAAAATCTGGAAAACCCAGATTCGAACTCCAAGTTCAAAACCAAGTTTTCAAACACCAAAATCGATCCTCTTGGGCCCATTTTCTGGAAAACTCTTGTAAACACATAGAATAACATGTTTCAAAACTCAATTTAAGAAATCAAGACCCAAGGGTGTTTAATTCAACTCCAATTCAAAACCATTTTTCAAGAGCAATGCTCAAATAGAACATGCATGGGTTAAAACCATTTCAAAGCTTCAATTCTTGCTCTAATGAGCTTCTTCCTTTCAAAATAAGTTGAAAACATGGACTCAAGCTTAATTATGAACATGCATGTGACAATTTGCCATGAAATCAACTCAAAATTCATCAATACACACATGCATGCATGGAATGAGTCCTAATCCAACATGCTAGAACTAATTCATGGCTCAACTCCCAAATTTGGCATGAATCATGCAAGAACAATCTTAAATACAACAATGAGAGGTTCAATTACCTTACCTAGGTCTTGTAACTCAAATGTAGAAGCTTAAAGATGCAAAACTCCTTCAATTCTACCAAGTTCTCTAGCAAATCAACAAGAACAACCCAACTCTTTCTCTCTCTCTCTCTCTCTCTCTCTCTCTCTCTAGTTCGGTGGTGAGACAACAAATGAGCTGATGAAATGTTTCGTATAAGGCTCAAGTGATGTATAAGGCTCAAAAAGTGGAGATAGTGGGCCATTAAGTGGTCTAAATGTAAATATGTCCATTTCATGTAATTTGACACCATTTAATCTAATTTAATCTAGTTTAATCATACTAAATCAACTTCCAATTAAATATACCATAAAATCACATAAATTATGGCGATTACAAATCACTAATCAATTTCTGGTTCGGCCGCCGATAAGGCCTTCAATTTACAGTCTAAACAAAACAGACTGAACAGATAATTAAACAGTTAAACAGATAAAATGCAATTCGAACAGATCCAGGCAATCGATTCAATTTCAGATTTAGTCAATCAATTCAGTAATTCAGTCAGTTCAATTATCAGTCATAGTCAGTCTTAGTTTAGCAGTAATCGGTACTCAATCAGTGACTTATCGGTAATCAGTGTGAGGGTTATTACAGTCTCCCCTCCTTAAAAAGAGTTTAGTCCTCTAAACTCGAGTTACCTTCATTCTGGAAGAAGACAGGATTCAGTGGGAACAAGTCAGGATATCTCTTGGCCATGTCATCTTCCCTTTCCCAAGTGGCATACACGCCACCATGATTTTGCCAGTCAACTTTCACTAACGGGATCTCTTTGTTCCTCAATTTCTTGATCCGTCTGTTTACAATCTGTATGGGCCGTTCCTCGTAAGTGTAGTCATCACTCAACACTATCTGAGCAGGCTCTATCACATGGAAAGGATCCCGGAGATAATCTCTCAACATCGAAATGTGGAAGACATTATGCATATGCTCCATTTCAGGAGGAAGCGCAACTTGATACGCCACCGGATTGATTTTCTCAATAATCTCATACGATCCGACATATCTTGGCACTAACTTGCCTTTGACTCCAAAACGAGTCTGGCCCTTCATCGGTGTCATTTTCACAAACACGTGATCACCCGCTTCATATTCTCTGTCTCGCCTTCTGATGTCTGCATAACTTTTCTGTCTGCTCTGCGCAGTTTTCAGTCTCTGTTGTATCAGTTTTACTTTCTCAGTCGTCTCATATACAATCTCGGGCCCAAGCAAAGGCCCATCTCTAACTTCTGCCTAGCAAATCGGAGATCTACATTTTCTGCCATACAATGCCTCGAAAGGCGTCATACCAATACTTGAATGATAACTGTTGTCGTAGGCGAATTCAGCTAATGGCAAATGGCTTTCCCAGTTTCCCTTAAAATCAAGGACACACATTCTCAATAAATCCTCCAAAGTTTGGATGGTCCTTTCTGACTGACCATCTGTCTGAGGATGATAGGCACTACTCAGTCTCAGTTCAGTTCCCAATGCAGTCTGTAGGCTTTGCCAAAACCTCGATGTAAACTTCGAATCCCTGTCAGAAACAATGGACACAGGCACTCCATGCAGTCTAACAATTTCATCAATATAGAGTATGGCCAATTTGTCTGCATTATAAATTGTCTTAACAGGTAAGAAGTGAACAGATTTAGTCAGTCTATCAACAATAACCCAAATCGAGTCCATACCTTTATTGGAGCGAGGCAATCCAACGATAAAGTCCATGGTAATATGTTCCCATTTCCACTCCGGTATGGGTAAAGGTTGCAATAAGCCTGCGGGTCGTTGATGTTCCGCTTTGACTTGTTGGCAATGAAGACATTTCGATACAAAATCAGCAATTTCTTTCTTCATTCCCGGCCACCAAAAGTTCTGTTTCAGATCTTGGTACATTTTTGTGTTTCCTGGATGGATAGAAAATTTTGAGTTGTGGCCTTCTTGCAGAACTCTTCTTTTCAATTCAGTATCATTCGGTACACACAGTCTTTCTTGGAATTTCAGTACATTATTTTCAAATTTGAAACCCGGTCTCGGTTTAGATTCTCTTTCTTCGATGATCTTCCTCAAGAAGTCATCCTGTTGCTGTTTCTCTTTAATCTCTTCAATCAAAGCCGGTTGAGCAGAAATAGCAGCTAAGGTTCCACCTTGTTCTCGCAAAACAATTTCAATTTCAGATTTTTCAAGGTCACAAAGCAACTATCTCTGCCCGGTAAGCAAACAGGCTAAGTTCCCAATCGATTTCCGACTCAAAGCATCGGCAACGGTGTTAGCTTTTCCCGGATGATACAATATCTATAAGTCATAATCTTTAATCAGTTCTAGCCATCTCCGCTGTCTCATGTTCAATTCTTTCTGGGTGAAGAAATATTTCAGACTTTTGTGATCAGTGTATACTTCACATGTCGCCCCATACAGATAGTGACGCCAGATTTTCAATGCAAATACCACTGCAGCAAGTTCCAGATCATGGGTTGGGTAGTTCTTTTCATGAGGCCTCAGTTGTCGGGAAGCATAAGCAATTACTCTCCCATTCTGCATTAAAACACATCCCAAACCCTTATGAGAAGCATCACTAAATACAGTATAACCATCCGTACCTGAAGGTAGGGTCAGGACCGGTGCGGTCACAAGTCGGGTTTTCAACTCTTGGAATGCTGATTCCCTTTGGTCAGTCCAGTCAAATGATGTCCCCCTCTGAGTTAATTGAGTCAATGGTAAGGCAATTTTGGAGAAATCTTTGACAAATCTTCTCTAATAGCCAGCCAATCCCAAAAAGTTTCGGACTTCGGTCACATTCGTTGGTCTAGGCCAGTTCACTACAGCTTCAATTTTCTGTGGATCAACTGAAATCCCATCTTTGCTAATAATGTGTCCCAAAAACATAACATGGTCCAGCCAAAATTCACATTTAGACAGTTTAGCATAAAGTTTCTGTTCTCTTAAGGTCTGTAGGGCAAGTCTCAGATGATGTTCGTGTTCTTCTCTAGTCTTAGAATAAATCAAGATGTCATCAATGAATACAACAATAAAGTCATCAAGGTATGGTTTAAAGATTCTATTCATGAGGTCCATAAATGCTGCTGGTGCATTGGTAACTCCAAAAGGCATAACTAAAAATTCGTAATGTCCATACCTCGTTCTAAAAGCAGTCTTATCAATGTCTTCTGGTTTAACCTTCAACTGGTGATATCCGGATCTGAGATCAATCTTAGAAAACACTTGAGCACCCTGTAACTGATCAAATAAGTCATCAATACGAGGCAATGGGTATTTATTCTTCACGGTTACCTTGTTCAGTTCACGGTAATCAATACACAGTCTCAGTGAGCCGTCTTTCTTTTTCACAAACAAAACCGGTGCGCCCCACGGTGAAGTACTGGGCCTGATGAACTTCTCGTCTAACAGTTCCTGTAGTTGCACTTTCAATTCTTTCAGTTCAGTTGGAGCCATTCTGTAAGGAGCTTTAGATACTGGCTGTGTTCCCGGAATTACATCAACGGTGAATTCAATCTCCCTGTCAATCAAATCCCCTGGCAGATTATCTGGAAAAACATCTGGGAACTCTCTGACTATGGGAATGCTGTTCACATTAGCATTATCATCAGTAGATACAGTCAATACAGAACACAGATACCCTTTACACCCCTTTCTAATCAATTTAACAACTTTTACAGATGAAATCAAATACGGAGGAGGTACCACTCCACTCCCACTAAACACAAATTCGGGCAAACTCGGTGGACGGAAAACTACTTGTTTCGTTACACAGTCTATGGTGGCATGATATTTCGTTAACCAATCCATCCCCAATATTACATCAAAATGATCAATGTTCAATGGTAGTAAATCAATAAACAGATGCATATCCCCAACAATAATCTCACAAGCAGGATACATACATGCACATGTCATGGATCCCCCAATAGGTGATGATACAGCTAGCAGATAATTCATGGGTTCTAAAGGTCTATTCAATTTTCGCGAGAAAGCATGCGATACATAAGAATGTGTCGACCCCGAATCAATCAGTACATATGCATTCTGAGCACAAATAGAAAGAATACCTGACACTACGGTCTCGGTATTTTGCACGTCTCCCGGTACTAGGGCGAACACACGGCCCTGCCTCATAAGCTCTTTCCCGGTAGCTTTGGGGTTCGGTTTTGGTGCCACGGTTGATGCTGCGGCGCTACCTGCAGCTTTACTATTGCTCGGAGCAGTGGAAGGGCAATCTTTCACCATGTGGCCCACCTTGCCACACCTGTAACAAGCACCAGAGATTTTATAACAAACTCCCTTATGATTCTTACCACATTCAGAACAGGGTGGTATGAAACCACTCCCTTGGCTGGGGCTAATCGTTGACCCCGTATTCTGTTTCTTGCTCAATGGGTTATGCTTGCCTTTCTTGAATTTAAAATTCTGCCTTTTTCCACGCCATTCAGACGCTGGTGTTTCAGTTTTCAGTGCCTCGATGTTTGCTTCAGCCATCAAGGCTCGGTCAAGGACATTCACATAAGTCGGTAATTTTAGAACATTTATTCTATCCAGTATCGCAACATTCAGGCCGCCTTCGAACCTCCTGGCCTTCTTATACTCGGTGTCCACCATGTGTGGTGCATATCTAGCAAGCCCGGTGAACTTCGTTTCATATTCAGCAACAGACATTGTGCCCTGTCTTAACTGTTCGAATTCAGTGACCTTTCTGTCCCTGACACACTGAGGGAAGTACTTTTCAAAGAAGGCTACTTTGAATTGAGCCCAAGTCATAGCAGTGTTGTCATCACGAGTAAGCATCCACCACCTTCTAGCCTCTTCTTGCAAGGTGAAAGTAGCTAACAATACTTTATGTGCCTCCGAGCACGGAAACACCTCAAACAATTTTTCGGTCTCCAAAACCCATGCTTCAGCCTTTAACGGTTCAAGGCCTTCCTGAAAGGATGGCGGTTTCAGTTTGCTGAACTTCTGGGTAAGAGCAATTATGTCCCCATCATTATCATTCACATTCTGGTTCGGCTGTACCGGAGGAGGAGGTGGGGGCTGTTGGTTCTGTTGTTGATCTAATCTTGCAGTTAACAGTTCCATCATTCTTTCCATTCTTGCCATTCTAGCCTCAGTGGATGAGGATTCAGATTCATTTGCATTATCCATTTCACTATAGGCAGTTATAACAGTTGTAACAGTTATCAACATAGACAGTCATTTCCTTAAGCAGGTTAACACATTAGCATATAATCAGTCATGTCATAACCACACACTTTTCATGCTCATGAAATGCCCTATTGCTTTTCTAGGACACCCTATAACTCATCTGGACACGTGTGTGCGGTATAACTCGTGGTTAAGTATCGCTCTGATACCACTCTGTCACGACCCAAACCCGCCCCTATGGGTTTAGTACCGTAACCGGCCAGTAATCCAAGATTATCGAAGGCCTGCTTAACAGTAATACAGTAAAACAGAGTACAGGGGCATGGCGGAAGCCAATACAGTAAATAAACAATGTCCAATCAGCTATGACAGTCTGCATGCCAAAAAGATTTTTCACACATTTATACGGAACAGTACCAAACAGTATGCACAATATTTACAATATACAGCACAGGGACTTAATCCCTATTAAGCAGTACGGTAACAGTCTATACAGTATTACAAAAATAGTACAAGACAGACGAGGAAATAAAAAGACCCCTAAGCCATAGCTTGGCAGGCTTGGAACCTCGCGGTGAGGCACAGTGATTGGCTTGACAAAACTGGAGTTACCCCGACGCTCCTAGCTGCGGTCTGGTGCCTGTACACCTACATATATATATGAGCAGTGAGCTAAAGCTCAGTGAATAACATAAAGCGTAAAGGGGTTTAGAATGAATGTCCTTACAGTAATGAAAACAGTTCATTAAATCAGTACTTCAGTCTTTCAGTCTTTCAGTCAAGCAGTCATATGTGGTACATCCATTAGCATAACAGTACAGTAAACAGTAGGTCTTAAAGACCAAACAGTAATGATGGCCATCAATCAGTAAACAGTAGTGGTTCCACAAGGGAACCGACAGAGATCTCTGTAACAGTAGCAGTAGACAGTAGGTGCTAAGGATGCCACAGTACAGTTCAGAATATAGGACATACATTCATTCAGTAAACAGTAAACAGTTTAGTAAACAGTTCAGTTCAGTATTCAGAAGATAATCATTTTGAACATATCTTTACACAATTGTTACTCACAGAGTTCTGGGCTACAGTAGGCTAGAGCGTCTCCTCGGAATGCCAACCCTATACAGTTAACAGATTGAACACACTCTAAGTTTCACAGTTGGGAAAGATAATTATTAACTCCCTATTATACCTCGGTGCGTTCTACATTTATATCCTCATTAAGATGTCTAAAACTAGGCCTAAGAATGCCTAGGATGGAATGAGGATGCAAAGATGTACACAGAAAACATTTTCAGAAATTTCAGTGAAACAGGGTCCCGCTCGAGCGCAGGTTTCCCCCGCTCGAGCGGACATGCAACAAAGGTACCCGCTCGAGCGGCAACTATCCCGCTCGAGCGTACTGTAAAAGTACTGGATGGGTGAATTCTCCGCTCGACTCCCGCTCGAGCGTGAGACACAAGGCCCTGCTCGAGCGCCAGCTTCCCTGCTCGAGCGGACTGTAAACAAGGCCAAAGTGCTGGGAGCTTGATTTCCCCGCTCGAGCGGACGACCAAAATCTGGAAAACCCAGATTCGAACTCCAAGTTCAAAACCAAGTTTTCAAACACCAAAATCGATCCTCTTGGGCCCATTTTCTGGAAAACTCTTGTAAACACATAGAATAACATGTTTCAAAACTCAATTTAAGAAATCAAAACCCAACGGTGTTTAATTCAACTCCAATTCAAAACCATTTTTCAAGAGCAATGCTCAAATAGAACATGCATGGGTTAAAACCATTTTAAAGCTTCAATTCTTGCTCTAATGAGCTTCTTCCTTTCAAAACAAGTTGAAAACATGGACTCAAGCTTAATTATGAACATGCATGTGACAATTTGCCATGAAATCAACTCAAAATTCATCAATACACACATGCATGCATGGAATGAGTCCTAATCCAACATGCTAGAACTAATTCATGGCTCAACTCCCAAATTTGGCATGAATCATGCAAGAACAATCTTAAATACAACAATGAGAGGTTCAATTACCTTACCTAGGTCTTGTAACTCAAATGTAGAAGCTTAAAGATGCAAAACTCCTTCAATTCTACCAAGTTCTCTAGCAAATCAACAAGAACAACCCAACTCTCTCTCTCTCTCTCTCTCTCTCTCTCTCTCTCTCTCTAGTTCGGTGGTGAGACAACAAATGAGCTGATGAAATGTTTCGTATAAGGCTCAAGTGATGTATAAGGCTCAAAAAGTGGAGATAGTGGGCCATTAAGTGGTCTTAATGTAAATATGTCCATTTTCATGTAATTTGACACCATTTAATCTAATTTAATCCAGTTTAATCATACCAAATCAATTTCCAATTAAATATACCATAAAATCACATAAATTACGGCGATTGCAAATCACTAATCAATTTCTGGTTCGGCCGCCGATAAGGCCTTCAATTTACAGTCTAAACAAAACAGACTGAACAGATAATTAAACAGTTAAACAGATAAAATGCAAATCGAACAGATCCAGGCAATCGATTCAGTTTCAGATTTAGTCAGTCAGTTCAGTAATTCAGTCAGTTCAATTATCAGTCATAGTCAGTCTTAGTTAGCAGTAATCGGTACTCAATCAGTGACTTATCGGTAATTAGTGTGAGGGTTATTACATCCTTGGATTACCAAAGGCCTCTTGACAGATTAACATATAGATAGGGGCTACGGAAGCAAATATACAAAATATACGAGGTCCAATGAGCTGTGATGACATACATGGGACAGAAGAGTTTAAAACTTTTATAGACTTAAGCAAAGTCAAAAGATATAATATTTACATATCACACTTAGGCGTATAAGCCAAAAGTCTTGCCCACAACTTAACACACAAGCATAGTCTAATATGACTACAAAAACAACCACAAAGCTTGACTTCATCCCAGACCTCCTTGAAAGGCACAAAAGTTGGCTGACAAAACTGAAACATAGGCCGTCAACTCTAGGCCTGGCCACGTGCTTGCTCACCTACATACATAATACAAATAGTGAGCGGAAGCCCAGTAAATAATAACGGAGTAAAGGGTTTAATGAATGAAGTCCATACAGATTCAAAAATCATGATTCATGCTTAATCATACGTGGTACATTCATTAGCGCTAACAGAACAGATACAGAACAGATGCAGAACATATGGTATTTATGAATAACCAGTTCCATAAAGGAACCTCCAGATCCGGGTAACAGAGAATATACATGCTGAGCTCCATGATAGAGCCTTCGGTACGGGTAACAGATTGCAGACATATTAAGTTCCATGATGGAACCTCCGATACCGGGTAACAGCTAACAGATATCATATGATGCTAAGGATGCCACAAATACATTGTCAGAAATTGAACAATTATTCATTGTACAGAACTTAACATTTCAGAAAATAGATCTTATTTTATCACAGAAAAAGTAAATAAGGTTGAACATAACTTTACTAAGTTATTACTCACAGTTGGCTTCGAGTGCAGACAGACAGAGCAGATTAATCAAACAGTCTACGACACGTGACCTACAATAACACATAACAAACACACACCTGAAACACACGTTCGAATTGCACATAACTTACTTAATTTGTTCTTAGTGTGTTTCTAGCCTTAACCTCATTATGGAGTCTAAATCGTGGCCTAGAGATGCCTAGGATGAAATGAGGATGCAAAAATACACTTGAAAATATTTTTTCAAAACTTGCTGAAAACAGGGTCCACGCTCGAACGTGGCTTTCCTCGCTCGAGCGGACATGTAAAATGCGAAGGCTCGCTTGAGCGTGACTTACCACACTCGAACGGACTGTAAACTTTGGAAAAAGTATTGGTTGCATGTTTTTCACGCTCGACGAACGCTCGATCTCCGCTCGAGTGTGCTGCAAAACATATGAACTTCTGGGTACATGCATTTCACGCTCGAGCGAGCTTTAGGTTGCTCGAGCGGGAGTGCTCGCCCGAGCGTGAACTCCCACGCTCGAGCGTGGATGCAAAATCTGGAATTTCCAGATTTGATCTCCAACTTCAAGCTCAAACCCAAACACCTCAAACTCAATATTTTGGGGCCAAAACTTTAGGAAACTCATAAAAACTTGTAAAACAACATGTTTTAAGGATTATTTCAAGAAGTCATGGCCCAATGACATGCCAATTATGCGAAATCTCAACTCAAACTTATGAATGTTTCAAGAGCATAACATGCATGAATTCTCTTGAACTCAAACACTTCAAAGCATGATCAAATTTGGCAATTTGGTAGAAAACATGACGAATTCTCAAAACATAGATGAGATGAACACATGCATGGAAGAATTCTTTGAAATCAAGCTCATTTTGTGAAGAGATGGACATGCATGCATGGTATGGCCCAATTCTCTCCAAACCAACTCAAATCCTACATAAACTCAACTAATTTGCTTGAAATCTTGTAAGGTCTAACTCAATTACATAACTAAGAGTTTGATTCCTTACCTAGAGGCTTGAATTCACTAGTGTTGAAGTTGAAACTCTCAAATCCTCTTCAAATGTCAACAATTCCACTTAATTGAGCTTAAGTCTCACCAAATTCTCAAACTTAGAACTAAATCTTCCTACTCTCTCTCCCTCTCACGTTTTTGGGTCTTAGAGAGCTCAAAGATACATGTAAGATGAAGAAAAGAGTGAGTGGGGATAAAAAAAAAATGTTTTATATAGGCTTAGATCAAAATATCATTAGCTAGGCTTAATTGAACATGAATTATTCTAATTTAATCGTTTCGAATCGAATTTCAATTAAGCTTACCATAAAATTTTAAAAATCCTAATTAACACGTAAATCGAGTCATTTCTTATTTGGATGCCGATAAGGCCTTTGATTCGCAAATCGGAAGAAAAACATGAACAGATCCTCTTACGTTAAACAGATATAGACACAATTAATTCAATACACACATGCAATTTAATTCAGAATTTCACCTTAATTACTATTTAGGCATAATTAATCATGGATTAACGTTAATCAGGGATCGGGGTTATTATAAACCCCTTTCACAGGTCCTTTTACAGGACAGACTCAGAGAGGTCAACCATACCCTCAACAGCAGCCAGTACCACAGGGACAGTCAGTCCCAAATATACGTCCCTATAGACTAACAGGACCTTAAGCACAAGGGTTTCCACCAAATCCTGTGTTTGTTCCTCCAGTGGTAGTCCAACAAGCACAAAATATGATTCCTAGGGACCAAATCACTAATATTGTCAGAGAAATATGTGGATCTATGGCTCGGGGGGTTCAAACTCCTGTGTATAGAAAGTCATACCTAGAATGGGTAGATAGGGTGCATGAATACCCAAGGGGGTTTAGAATACCAGACTTTGCTCTTTTTTATGGGAATGGAAACCAGTCAACAATAGAACACATTGCCAAGTTTGCAGCCCAATGTGGTGAATTTACCAATAATGATTACATGAAGTTAAGACTTTTTCCAAATTCTCTAATTGGGGCAGCTTTTGTATGGTATATTAACTTTACACCTGACTCTATCCAAACTTGGCAGCAAATAGAAGAGGCATTTCATGCCCAATTCTTCCAAACAGAGCCAGAAGTTTCCATAGCAGACTTGGCAAGGTTGAGTCAAAGGCCTAATGAGAAGGCTGTTCAATTTATTGCAAATTCAAAAGAGCACGAAACAAGTGTATGGTCATTCTACCAGAGCCTGAATTTATGAGATTGACTCAAAATGGTTTAGAGTTTAGGCCTCGAAAGAAGTTTGACTCAACTGAGTTTTGAGACATAGTGGAATTAACCTATAAGGTGTTTAGATATGAATCATTACTTGAGGAAGAACAAGACCGAAGTAAAGTGCAGAGAGTCCAAAATGAGGAAGATCCAGCGAAGGTACACCGAACTTTCCCCATTGACCCAGCCAAAAGGCCAACCAGAGGAAAGAGAAAGTCCAAAATTGGATCATAGTCCAAAATTGACTTCTCAGAACAAAAGAAGTTTCAGTAAAGAGCAGTTGGCTAAAGTTCACACTGAATTGAAAGCCAATGAAAGATCTAGCTAAGCAGGTCTTGAAAAGGCCTTGATGGAAAGCGACAGTGAGACAGAAGGAGAAATAGAACTAGGCCAAAAGAAAGAAATGGCTGAGGATGAGATGTTTGAAGACTTCATGGCTGAACAGACATTTTTGGTCGAAAAACCAGCAAGAGCAGACCATTCGAAGGAAGTCACCAGTACTAGAATGCAGCATGGAAGATGCTTCTGAAATAACTGAACAAGTTAGGATGGAAAAGAAACAAGTGCAGCCAACAGTTCAGTTTGGCTCATTTCCTCCAGTGTCAGTAAATATGGTGCATATACTACCACAGGAGTTCCAGGCTGAGGATGGAAACCAAGAAGGCCAGGAGATTGACATTATTCCAGTTTCTAGTGAAGATTCACAAGTTAGCATGGTTCAAGATGAGTCTGAAGTAGCCACACCAATGGAAACTGAAGATGAGAGTGAGGAAGTGAGTATTAATCTCTCATATCTTTTTGAGTATCCTACAACATCCATGACACAACATGTCAATCCCTTGTATATCAAGGTTTTTTTCGATGGAATACAAATGAATAGGGTACTGGTAGATAATGGGGTAGTAGTGAACCTACTTCTGAAATCCTCTTTGAAGAAATTGGGAAAAAGGAACCTCAGATTAATCCCAACCAGCACAACCATTGCTGGTTTCGCTGGGGATAAGCAGATGGCTCAAGGTATTTTGCCCATCAACTTAAGTGTGGGAACCAAAGATTGCATGACAGCATTCTTTGTTATTGATAGTAATACTAAGTATAATGTTTTACTTAGCAGGGATTGGATTCACACCAACAAATGTGTGTCTTCCTCTCTACATAAGAAGATAATGATGGGCTTATGCGATGGAGAGACAGAGGAGATCAATGTAGATCCTCAACCCTTTATTGCTTATGTTGACTTTGCAGAGGCCAAGTTGTATACTGAAAGAGTAACACCACTCAGTATATTGAGAAAATCTAATGGTTCAGCCAAAATGACGGCTGATGAGGAAGTAGCACACCTGAAGCACTTAGTGCAGGAGAGTGCTGATGAAGAATTTGTCATCAATGATGATAATGATACCTGGTTGTAGGCAAGAAGATGAAACCCAAGAAGCCAGACCCTTGGCTTTAGTTAAGTTTTCAATGTTGGACATAAAATCGATAGTCTATAAGGTTCAAGAACAAGATAAAGAAGCCATGATAGTTGGCTGTAAGTAGGGGCAACAACAGGTCAGGTCTCTGACCTTTGATAAATACTGGGCATTGGATATCGAAACAAAGGTCTAGAAGATACAAGAAGAAAAGTCTTATGGACAAACTTTGTCTATGAGGAAGAAGGCAAAGATGTTGAAACATAGAAAGTGGGAACAAAACAAAGCATATAAATTGCTTCGAGGGTAGAAGAAATCAAAAGAAAAGCATTAGTGAGTGCTCAAGTACAAGACCCCTTGGAAGAAGTCAATTTAGGGGAAGGTTCTGTACAGCAACCTATTTATGTTAGTGCTTGGTTAAGTCCTTGTGATAGAAGCCAGCTATTGGTTGTCTTAAAACAATATAAGGATTGCTTCGCTTGGTCTTATAATGAGCTGCCTGGATTAGACAAATCATTAGTAGAATATAGGCTCGCTATGAAGCCTAATTTCAAGCCATACAAGCAAAAACCAAGAAGAATGAGTCCTGAGGTAGTTTAGAAGGTCAATGAGAAAATTCTTAGGCTCCTTAAGGCAGGTTTTATTAGAACAGCCAGATATGTCGAATAGCTGTCTAATATTGTGCCTGTAGTTAAAAAAAATGGTAAAATGAGGGTATGCATCGATTTTAGAACCTGAACTTAACAACTCCAAAAGATTAGTACCTCATGCCCATAGTAGACTTATTGGTGGACAGTTCAACAAGGCACAAGATTTTGTCTATGATGGATGGGCATTCTGGTTACAATCAAATTTGCATTGTAGAGAAGGATGTCCATAAGACAACATTCAGATGTCCAGGGAACATTGGCACCTTCGAATGGGTCAAAATGCCATTTGGTCCGAAGAATGCTGGGCTACATATCATGATCTCATTGGAGGATATTTAGAGTGTTACATTGATGACATTGTAGTAAAATCTCAATCCATGGAAAAACACTTGGTTCACTTGGAAGCAGCTTTCAAAAGAATAAGAAAGTTCAAGTTGAAACTTAAACCTCTCAAATGTGCTTTTGGTGTATTAGTTGGAAACTTCTTGGGCTATGTAGCACACAAGAAAGGAATACAAATTGATCAGAATAAAGTCAAAGCCATCATTGAGGCCAAGCCTCCATCAAGTAAGAAAGAAGTACAAAAGTTCCTTGGTCAGGTTAATTTTCTTCGAAGATTTATTTCTAATACTGCAGGGAAAATTAAAGTGTTTTCTTCTTTATTAAAGCTGAAAAATAAAGAGGAGTTTGTGTGGATAGCAGAGCATCAAACTACTTTTGAAGGAATTAAAGCCTACTTGGCCAAGCCTCCAATGTTGATTTCACCAAAGAGTGACAAGCCTTTGAAGTTGTACATTGCTGCAGCAGAAGATTCATTAGGAGTTTTCTTAGCACAGGATGATGAAGAAGGCAAGGAGCTAGCAGTTTATTACCTTAGTAGGTTTTTAAATTCTTGTGATTGTAAATATTCAGCTGTAGAAAAGCTGTGCCTTGCATTGTATTTTACTGCAATGAAATTAAGATACTATATTTTGCCTACAGTTGTCTTGGTAATTGAAATCACAGATTTGGTTAAGTATATGTTATCTAGACCTATGTTGAGAGAAAAAATTGGCAAATGGATACTAGCCTTCTCAGAATTTCATCTAGAATATGTCCTCCAAAAGGCAGTAAAATGACAAGTTTTAGCTAATTTCTTGGTAGATCATCCATGTCAAACAGAAAGCCAAGAGATAATGGATCTTGATATGGTTAATATTGAGCCATGGCAAATGTGGTTTGATGGATCAAAAGTCAATGGTTTGATTGGAATTAGTGTAGTGATTAAGTCACCATAGAGGGTAGAAATCACACATGGTTTCAGAGTTGATGAAATTACTTATTCCAATAATCAAGCTAAATATGAAACTTTAATAATGGGACTGGAAATGCTTATTGGATTACAAGCTCATGCAGTTGACATATTTGGAGATTCTCAATTGGTGGTCAACCAAGTGAAAGGAATTTTCAAATGTTAAAGTACAAGCATGTTGCCATACTATGTTGTTGCATTACA
The DNA here is from genome assembly GCA_036172215.1 of Camellia granthamiana. Lineage (NCBI taxonomy): Eukaryota > Viridiplantae > Streptophyta > Magnoliopsida > Ericales > Theaceae > Camellia > Camellia granthamiana. The sequence continues at coordinate 113,353,147 of CM069906.1, forward strand.
TTTGCTTTCTCGGTTTCAGATAGCAAAAGTGACTTATATCCCAAGGTTCATGAATAATAAAGCCAATGATGTAGCTCAGAAAGCTTTAAATTTCAAAAGAATGGATGATACTTAAACGAACATAAATCAAGCAACATATCAAAAATTAATACCACATTTAGCTAAAAGGAATGTAGTATTAGAAGTCAATCATAATGACTTACAAGATCAAGATTGGAGGCATCCAATAATGCAGTATCTAACTGGCTCATCTTCGAAAGCCAATAGAAAGATCAAATTACAATCTATGCAATACATAGTGTATGGTAATGCTCTTTACAAAAGGGGAGTAGATGGGTTATTATTGGAATGTCTAGGGCCAAAGAAGGCATTGACAACCATGGCTGAAATTCATGAAGGCATATGTGGTACTCATCAGCCTGGTGTGAAGATGAGATGGCTGTTTCGAAGGCATTCCTACTATTGGCCCACCATCCTTAAAGATTGTATAAAATATGCTAGAGGTTGTCAGGTATGCCAAAAGCATGGCATGATAAGACATGTGTCAATAACTGATTTGCATGCAATTGTGAAACCTTGACTATTTAGAGGTTAGGCTATGGATATGATAGGGAAAATATATCCACCCTTTTTGAAGCACCATTATTTCATCTTAGTGGCCACAGACTACTTCACTAAGTGGGTCGAAACTAAACCATATAAGGCTGTAAACCAAATTGAAGTTATTGGATTTATTAAAGATCTGATTCATAGGTTTGGCATCCTACAGACCATAACTGTGGATAATGAGACTGTATTTGGTGGAAAGATGATAAAGTCTTTCGCGGCAGAGTTTAGAATTAGCCTAGTTAATTCTACCCCTTATTATGTACAAGCAAATGGTCAAGCAGAATCATCCAATAAGTCTTTAAAAAAAGGAATACAAAGAGTTGTGGAAGACAATCCTAAGAATTGGCATAGCTTGTTATTGGATGTATTGTGGGCTTATAGGACTTTTCCAAGGTCAAGGATAAGAGTTACTTCTCATGTCTTAGTATATGGGCATGATGCAGTGTTACCTGTAGAGATTAACATTAAGTCCTTGAGGGTGAGATGCCAGGACCAGTTAGCTCCTGAGCAGTACTATCAGAGCATGTTCTTGGAATTAGAAAATGTGGATGAAGCTAGAATTTTGACATTAAATAGCATTCTCTTTCAAAAGAAGAAATCAACCAAAAATTATAATAGTCAAGCACATTAGCTTTGATGAAGGTGATTTGGTATGGAAGACAATACTCCCGATAGGAATTATTCTTTACTTATTGTTATTTACCAAATTTCTCTAAATAAGCCACCAGTAAAAGTCCTCTTCATTGAGGCTGAGAGAACTAAAACACAATCGTTTGATAATTGGTTGTTAATTAATCTTCTGTAAGGACTAATTGATTATTGCTGGTACACTGAAAATTACAATATTAACCTTCGAAAGCCAAAAAAGTCAACAGATATTAATAATTAAGTTATAATATTTTTTAATAACCTGTAATTATTTTGTGAAGGAGCCATTGAATTGTAATTTCTCCAAAATAATTAGTACAACTGCAAATGAGAATACTCTTGGTGAGCCTTATTATACGGACATAATATTTTTCTGTAATTTAGTTATGTCTACGTAGACTATTCATAGTGCAGGAGATAAAAGGTTACAACAATTATGATCCAATGCAAAATGGGAAAAAGATAAAAGGAATCATGTAACCGGTGGGAATGCACATATAATAATGTTGCCTTGATCATATTTTAAATTAATTATATTAATATAGTAAGTCTTATTATTTATGTATGTTCAAGAGCGTCTTCAACACTTATTTTTTTGTTTATTTGATGAAATACCTATACTTTTCCTTCTCCAACCATAACATCAAACTTATATCAAATGAGAAAAAATTCAAAACTTTCATCAAATTAAGGGAGGCTTTAGCGTTCAATAAATTTTTGTAGATTGCCATTGAGACTTTATCACCGAACAATCAATCGGTTGTTCTGCCAATTGTCTTCTCGAATAACCTTTTGCTTGCAAAGTTGACCATTACCTGTTGTCTTTTCAATTAATCAGTTGTTTGATAAAACTTAAAAAATTACCGTTAAAACGCGTGATACCAAATAAAAAAATAGAATAAGCATTGAAAATGCTCTAATGCAAATAATTAAGCTGAAATATCAATTAGTAAAATAAGAATAGATAGTTATAGTAATATTACTCAGGAGCAAATGCCAAATTACCAATTTAAGATCATGTGGTCCTTTCCATGCACCATTGTTTGTCCCTCTGGTTTATATGATCACTTTTAATATAGATAACCTCATAAACTAATAAAATATAAAAAGACAAAAAATGGTGCATAAAAGAGGACAAGTAGTCTGGATTATTTAATTTGTTGTGCATGATTTTAGTATCAAATCATATGGGTTGTTTGGTGCAATTTATTTAAATTATTTTTATTTTTATTGAAGGAGTTTATATTTGGTTCTAATTTTTGAATTTAAATTTTTTTAAAATTTATTTTTTTCATGTTTTTATTTTTTATTTTTTAATTTATGTTTAGTGATTTTTCTTTAATATTTTTAACAAATTTTTTACTTTTTTAAATACACTTAAACTAAATGTATTTAAAAAAATAAACTATTTATAAAAATCAATAAATATAAAAAAAATACAAATATGTATTGAGTTTTTATATTTTTGGTATTTAATAAATTTTTTAAAAAAAATTATATAAATATTATATTTTTTAAGTACATTTATGTTAGGTGTATTTAAAAACTAAAAGAGAACACAAAAAAACACAAAAAAAAACTTTAAATATTAAAAAAGTGGATTCAAAATTCTAAGACAAAACAAGATGAATAACTTTCTAACCGTATTTATAATCTCATTTAACATAAATCGATCAAACAAACAAGGCCATTGCTCTTTCTTATCCACCTTTCGGGTTTTCACTCTCTCTGCGTAGTGATTGTTTGGAGAGTTGGCTTCTGCGAGCTTCGCTCAAGCCACAGAACACTTCACAGCATCTCTCTCTCTCTCTCTCTCTCTCTCTCTCTCTCTGTGTCTTCCAGAGGACGAGACAAACAACAACAACATGACTTCAATTTCTCCGCCCCTGCCCCAATCCCTGTCTCTCCTCCGCACCACCTCCGCCGCCGCCTTCCACCACCGCCTGCCGCCGTACCTGCGACTTCCCCCTGTCTCCACCTCCGCCACTCGGTGCTTCCAGCGCCTCTCCGGACCTCGCAGATCTCTCGCCGTCGCCTCCAGCGCCACCTTCGTCCCTGTATGTCTACCTTATCCATATCTATGCTCTATCATTCTTTCGCATGAATTGTAATTTACACCCTTATCTGTCTATTTTATTTCCTAATTGAATGAATTTGCCCCCCGAATTGTATATTGTACCGAGTATCAATTCATTCTTGACATGCACTTCATGTTCTGGAATCTGAAATTATCGTTGGTTTTTTTTTGAGTATATCCATTAATGATTGAGGGGATAATGATAATCTCTAAAATAGCTTTCTCATTTGGGTAATTTACTATGAGGAGCTGTAAATTATAAATAATAATAATAATAATAATAATAATAATAATAATAATAATAATAATAATGAAAAGATTTAACTTGCTTTTCAATACCCTTGCTCACTCACGTGCAACCTTGTCTTAAAACATAAAAAACAAAATGAATAAAATGCAAATGGAGAAACTTGAACCTAAGACCTCCAATAACCTTGAGTTCTGATACCATGTTAGATTGTTACCAGTTCAAAAGCTCAAGGTTTTAAGAATTGTGTCTAACAATGTATATCAAGCTTTGCAACAGACGCAACCTTACTGCACACAAGTGTAATTTGGACATTGAAATGACTAATGCCTGTGCCTCACAAGGCGGCATGAAGTTGTGTTTGTTCAGTGCTTGTTTCAGTTATTTGGACACTTTTTTTTGTCCATCTTCTTGGACCTTTCAACTTATATACATTGCCAAGTTATTCCAATTTTTTGGGTAAATGATTCGATAGTAATGAGTTCCCCAATTTCCTTGCAATAAGCGCTTGACATATACCCACTTTAATCTAACATCAACTTAGGTCTATATTGACAGTTGAACAGTTAACATCAAATAACAAAGTATGTGTGACAAGAAAAGGGTCTAATAATTACCTACTTTAAGATCTTATTACCTTCCAATACGTAGAGACTTGTCCAAAAATTGGAATGGATTGCACTACCTTTCGGTTGAGAAATTGATCATTCCGTTGGATATATTTCACGTTGAACCATAAATACACGCATGCTCATGGAATTGATGGATAAAGGATGCCTAGAAATATTAATGATTAGCATCAGTTAGAAAAAGTTATAGAATAGCTTATAGTGGGACACTTTTTTGTGACAATTTACTTACATGTTGGTGAGGTTGTTTTTCAACATCGAGGTCTAGAAGCATAAATTATTGCTAAAACTTGATTGTTATTTACATATTCTTGAAGTAAATAGTTTCATTTCTCTATTTGTACATTGTTATGTCTTTTAGTTAAAGAATTTGTCATGTTGCCTATGGAGTAGCAACATCACCCTACAAGCACGGCCGGTTAGGTTAGGAAACAAACAAGTGGAAAGTATATAAGATGAATGATCTAAATTTTAGAATAAAATTGATGCTATCAGGAATTTATTATGTGGAGGTTAACATTATGTCTAAGAGATGAGGACCTTTTTCCAAATGGTTTACTGATGACTGGATTAACTTTGGGAAAAATTCACTTTGCCTCCCTCAACCTATCACATTTGTGTTACTTTACCTCTGAATTATCAATTTTGAACAATTACCTCCTTAAACTATTGACATTAATTCACAGAGTTAATGTTTTGTGCATGTGATTTGGTTGTAACTTGAGGCAATAGTTTGCTACAATTGGTTGTACTTTGTGTTTTATTGAATATTTTCAAAATAATTGGTTATGTTTTGTTGCATGGTATTAGGATATTAGTCTCTTTATTTGTCTCCTTACTATGGGGTGAAGTGAATAAATACTCTCAATAAATTACGTGTGCCGATAGGTGTGATATTGGTCAAAAAAACATTAATCTTATTAACGGTTTGGGGTAAAATGCACTAATTTCAATAGTGTAAGGAGGTAGTTCAAATTGATAGTTTAGGAGGTAAAGTGATGTGTGATAGTTTGAGGGGGCAAACTTAAATTTCCCCATGAAATTTTTGTTGTGAATATTTGTGTGGTTGTTATGTAGCTTTCAATATAATTTCTAAAGGTATGATAAGATTTTGTCTTAATTCAATTATGAATTTATTAGATACCCTGTTTATTTTGTTGGCTACTTTAGTCTTATTGCATTATTTTATTTGGTAGGGTGTGATTGATTTCTTTAATCTGTTGTTTTGCAGCCAAGAAGTGGAGTATATATTGTGGGTGATTTCATGACCAGGAAAGAGGATTTACATGTGGTAAAGCCTACAACTCCTGTGGATGAAGGTATTTGTGGGGCTTTAGTTTTGTTTCCTAGATTGCTTCATGTTTTCCCTCCCTAACTAATGCGTCTTCCTTCTTGCAAACAGCTTTGGACATTCTAGTAGAAAAAAGAATAACTGGTTTCCCTGTAATTGATGACAACTGGAAATTGGTAAGTGTTTTTTCCCCTCCTCATTTGAATGCTGCTAATCCAATTTTGGATATTGTGCTTCTTTTAGTTGAATCTGAAATAGAAACATGATTTTTATTTTTATTTTCTATTTAATAGGGGGAATTTCAGATCAGTTTAAAATTTGAAAAATAATTACAAATTAGTGATGAACTTTATCAATATTAATAATTAAATTATAGACTTTTCCATACATATGTAATAATTTTTCAAATTACCACTGTCAGATAATTTCCCCCATTTAATATGCACCTAATTGCAATGTCAAATATCAATGTTTAACGCTTCTTAATGTTTTAGACCTTGACATTGGCAATGCCTTTTCCGTCTTCTTTTTCCCCTTCCAGTTTTTAACATTACATAACTTGGGGTTTACAAGGAATTACTGTTTGGAAAGGAACAACATTATTGCTTTCTTTACAGCATGATTTTGTCAAAGGCATGATTGTCAGCTGTTTAGTAGATATTAGAAATAATTTTTTTGGCGATTTGGATGACACTTAGATCAATTTTTGTTTATTTGTTATAGCTTTAGCTTTAGATAAACAGCATACTTGCCTGAATATAATGAGATGATGACATTGTTGAAGTTCACTTGGTTGAATCATATAGGAGCTGAGACCGATATACCTCCTCAACTTCTGATCTTGCTTAGTTCTCTATTTGGCTTTCAGTTTGTTTGCAAACAAAGTTTCATGATTGCAGAATGCTTCTTTGGGAGGATGAAAGGCCATATGGTTTTATACAAACCATGGTGTAACCTCAGCTGATTTTTGAGGTTCAATTTTTTGGTTGTGAATCTAGCTTTAGTCGCTTCAAGCCTTTCAAGTGGGGTTAATTCATTCATGGCAACATATAGAACTTCAATATTTCTTCACAGTGGATTTAAGAAGCTTTTTAACTTCCATTGTGTTCATTTTGCAGTGCACTTTGGCCTCCTAATTAACTTTTTTGCTGAATCTAGTTAGTTTTTGCATACATGAAGCTTTCCTTGTGACCTTGACAAGTCTGGTCACAAGTTGCTGAAACCGTAAATAGTTGTGGGGCATGGACAAGATGTTAAAACTACGGATTTAGGTACTACTCAATCTGGAAGGATTCAGAAAGTTTGAAACCAGAATTTGCTTTCTAAAATCAACTTTGCTACAAGCTTTAAACTTGGTAAATTGGGAAGAAAATTCATGCATGATAGTTTCCCGTTGTTGATTATCAATAACAGGTTGAGTTTTAATTGGAAAGCTGAGAAAGTTTATCAATTACTGGTTTAGTTTATGAAAGTTGTGGAAGTGAAGTATCTTGAGCGGTGCTTACTCATGGACCTTTTACCTTGGAAGCCAGAAACAAAGCAGAGTATAATCTGCCTCAAGAATTGTTTTTTCAACCACAAGCACCTCTGGCATTCGACATGACCTACTTGTTTATGTTTACTGAGATATTTTTGCTCAAGGAATTTCATACATAAGGCAAAAACTTGGGGGTATACTTTTTGAAAGATCCAATTAACCGGTTTACCCTTTATCTGTAATCAGAATATATTCTCTTACTTATTTATCCAGCAATTTGTTCATTTTTGACATTATGCTATGTGTTTAAGAGTATGATTTATGCAGGAGAAATTATTGTGCTTTGACATTGTTCAAAAATTATTTCTTGGTGCAGGTTGGCCTTGTTTCTGATTATGACTTGTTGGCATTGGACTCCATATTAGGTAGATCAACAACCTGAATTGACATTGTCATCTGATGTTTTAGGAAATTCTACATCAAATTTTTTCTTGGTGTTTATTATCTTAGAATGCTATTGTTTTTGACTTGTTACTTGTTAGCATTGGACTACATACACAACAGGTATTAGTGTAATTGATGATTCAATTTAATAACTGTATTTCATTTTGTTTAAAAAATATTTATCATGTTGTCTTTCTCAGTTTTCATTGTCTCTTTATTTATTGTTATCAATTTTCTGAATATGATGGACAACCTCAGTAGGCTTGCAATGCATCTTTCTTGATGGCACAAAATTATTATGCTCATACAAGGATGGTCTCCACCTATTACCACTAAGAAGAATACGGTAAGAAAACGATATGTAATGAATTTTGATATGTCAAAATGGTCTGGTTTTTTATGTGGGGAAGGAGGAAGAGGAAGGCATGGTGTTTGGTCCCCTTGGATTGGATGTGGTGGTTTTTGGGAGAAAGGAATAGAATAACCTTTGATGTTAAAGAAGAGCTTTAGATTGAAAGGTAGACTTCTATCTTTTTGGTATAGCTAGTTTTCAAGGGTGCCTTCCTTGAATCAATTTTTAGAATTTGTGGAGGCAGTTGAATATGTTTTTGATGTATAATTGTGATATGTTGTCTTTTGTATATGGGTTGCACCCCCTTGCTGCCTCTTGAATAAAATCTTTTTATTTATGAAAATAGCCCCGTTCATGCCATTCTGGTGGTAGGAACGTCAAGAAAAGCTACCATTATCAGGGTGATTAAATTTCAGGAGAATATTTAGGTCTCAACTATGAGTATTTCATTTTTATAATTCAAAGCAGGGTATCCGCTATGTGGAAGTTGCTTTTGCTCCTCCCGGATACTTTGTCTTTTGTTGCATAATGAACATTTGTCTGTCAAACAGATTCTGCTTAAGTCCACAATTTCTTTAAGTTGGATGGCATTTCTTTCATTTTCTTTGGATGTTTCATTTAATTGTTAACATGTTTTTTCCTGGCCTGATTTTGTTTACTTTATTTATTTATTTTTTCAACAATTCTAAAACCTGTACTGCTTGCAATACATTAATACATTTGCCGTGACAATGAAAATCTTTGAATATGAACGTGCACTTTTTCTTTTCTTTTTTTCATTTTTTTTTTGGATAGGTTTTGTGTTCAGATGTTTTATAACATGATATTCATTAGGAAAAAATTATTCTGTGCTTCTAACACCAATGAGTATAGGCTTTTTATTTTTTTTATTTTTATAAATCCCAATGAATATAGGCTTTGAGTTGGTCATGTCTCCTGTTTACAGTTTCAGAGTCCGCAATCCCACATAGGCACATTATAACTGTTTAGATAGTGGATCATAATGTTATACATCTTAATCCACATGGAAAGACTTGAAGATGGCACTTACCAAAAAGAAAGATTTGAAGATGATACCATGCTGACCATAAATGGACTCAAGACACATAACATCTGAATACATTTGCTGTGACAATGAAAATCTTTGAATATGAACGTGCACTTTTTCTTTTCTTTTTTTCATTTTTTTTGGATAGGTTTTGTGTTCAGATGTTTTATAGCAAGATAATCATTAGGAAAAAATTATTCCGCGTGTCTAACACCAATGAATATAGGCTTTGAGTTGGTCATGTCTCGTGTTTACAGTTTCAGAGTCCGTAATCCCACATAGGCACATTCTAACAGTTTAGATAGTGGATCATGTTGTTATACATCTTAAATCACATGGAAAGACTTGAAGATGGCACTTACCAAAAAGAAAGATTTGAAGATGACACTATGCTGACTATAAATGGACTCAAGATACATAACCTACTTGAAAGTTTTATTAGTTATTTTAGGCTCACATGCTTATTTTTGTACCAGTTTGCCATATCTTGGTGATTAGTGTCACTTTTCACTGAAATATTGCATTATTTAGGATCGATTATCACAACGGTTGGGGAGCGGATGTGGTCTATAGAATTAAAGCAGGGTGGCTTAAGTGGAGGAGTGCGTCTTGGGTACTGTGCGATAAACGAGTACCCATTAGACTAAAAGGAAAGTTCTATAGAACGGCTATTAGATCAGCGATGTTGTATGAGACGGAATGTTGGGCAACTAAGAAACATGTAGATAAGATAAATGTTGTTAAGATGAAGATGCTAAGGTAGATGTGTGATAAGATTAGAAAAGATAGAGTTAGGAATGAGTATATTCATGAATGTGTGGGAGTAGTACCGATAGAAGATAAGTTGAGAAAAATAGATTGAGATGGTTTGGTCATATACAACGGAGACAAATAGAGGCAGTTGTGAAGAGATGCGATACGATAATGATAGATGGAAGTGTTAGGGGAAGGGACAGACTTATATTGACGTGGGCTAGTGTAGTAAATAGAGATATGAATCTCTTTAATTTGACTAATCAAATGGCCGTTGATAGAGTCGAGGAGAAGGACTCATGTAGCCGACCCTATTTAATGGGACTTAAAGCTTGGTGTGGTTTGGTTTGGTTTTGTTTTTGGTCTAACGTGTCTGATAATGTGTTTTATTGTGAGGCCTAGCAAACATCAACCTATATGTACCTTTGTGAAAAATAGTACATTTTTTTTTCACCCCAGTATTAGTTATAATACAATTGGTTTCCCAACCTCTAAAATTGCGTGTTTTGTTTATTTTTTGGAGGTTCTCTATATTTTAGGTTATTAAACAATTTTATGGAAATTGAAAATGTTCATTTACATCAAGACGGGTAGTCAATTCTGACATGATGATTTCTTTTTCCATTTTTTAGGTGCTGGACCAACAGATACAAGCATGTTTCCAGAAGTCGACAGCAATTGGAAAGTATGTAAAAGCCATCTATCTATGTTTAGAAATAAACTTTCATGGCAATCTGTCTCACCACTGACACATCAGGATTGTATATGTTATAGTATGTATGCATAGTTTATGGGCAAATATAATATAGTTTGAAATGTGTAGGTTATGGGCAAACCCATTCTGGTCCCACTCCCACACTAGGACCACCTAACATGTGGGAACCAGGGAAAGATACAGCCCCAAAACCTTTGGTTCTTTCTCGAAACTGATAACCAAGCAAGGCCAAAGCCAAACTTCTTGGACTGTGCTAACACCAAAGAAGACTGAATATGTTCCTTTTCCTGTCATCTTTTATTCAAAAGGCGTCCCCAGCCAGGGGCTTCTTTAAATATCCCTTAAATTAAGTTAGAGCTTCAAACAAAGCTTGTAGACTTGTAGTTCAGTGGTGCACAGGTTTGGAACCCTATGAAGAAGTTAAAATTTAGAAAAAGAGATGCAAAATTGAGGATAAGCACATTTCTTTTACACAAAGGCAATTCTTTACGTTGCGTCAATTTAATAGAGAGAGTGGGGGGTAACGGGCTGGTACGGGAGCTTGACCAGGAAGAAGATAGCATGAGTGAATTTTCCTCAGGTGGGCTCACTTACAACCACTCTTCAACTTTTGAAGTTCCTCTGTACCTTTAGTCAGGTGGGCTCACTTTTCTGCCTAGCTTAGGCCCACCTTTACTTATTTTGTTACCCATGCCTTCGCATCTCATTCGAAAGCGGCAGGCAGTATAAGAGCCGAACTAGGAGTGAGAGTGCATCTTTGATTGTATCCTTTTGAGGTAATTATAGATTCTAGGATGCAATTCTAATTGGTTCAAGTTACCTGTAGATCTTTAAAAGCTCAGGATGGACATTGTTTCTTGTGAATGATTTACGTGACATTGTTCATATAAGTTTCCTTTTCTTAGAATGTCCTCTCATATTATATATTTTGTTGTTGTTTAGCAGTTGTACCTAGAGTTGGTGGTCTTTTTCTTTTCTTTTTTTCTTTCCATAGGCTCAGAATTGCTTGTCGAAAAAGAAAAAGTACCAACTTTTTGTTCAAAATCACATAAATTAGAGAACAAAACTGAATTCATTGGGTTTGTTATCCTCAGTTTCCACCCCCCCTCCTTGATAAAAATGAATTAAAAGAACCATTTTAAAAGAAACACCAGGATGTGTTTTTCTGTCTTGTGTTTCTTGTTTTGCAATAAAGAAGAATACTCAAGTGACTAAAAAAACTGTTCTCAAAATTCTCACTTTTCAGAAAACATGTTTCTAAGAACTGCATCATGTTTTAGATAAGAAATACCTAACATATCAATTTCTCATATGTCTCAGTCAGTACATGTGGGGTTTGATAGGGCACTAAGTAAGCATAGGCACAGACACGTTAATATGGCGATTTTCAAAAAAATGTAGAACACGATATGTTTGGTTACGTTAAAAATTTATATTTTTATAAATTTATTATATGTCAACTAAATGAATAATTTATTCAATGGTAATTAAAAAAAAATGATGTATTTACCATAGGTTGTGTCGGAGGGCTCAAAAAGTGTCCAAGAAGTGTATTTGAAATGTATGATATTATGAATTTAAAATTTTAATGAAGGCATGTTGAAAAGTGTTGGATAGGCTTTTAAGAGTGTCCACAATGTGTCGTGTCCGGCAAGACACACCTCCTCCGTAGAGTGTCCTTGCTTTTTAGATGGGGCATTTTTTTTTTTCTTTTGACGTTGTATAATTGCATGCATGCCCAATGTGAAATATCAATAGCGGTCCAAAACAATCCTGACAGGAAGTTCCAGTGTCAAGCTTTTGATGCAAATATACCTAACCTTCATTTTTCTATACCTAATCCTCACCAAAAACAAAACAAAACAACAATCTTATTCCAGATCGTGGTTATAAGGGAAACTTTTAAACAATTTTATAGATACAGATACCTTGGGATAATGAGATAATGAAATGCAAGTGCGAAGCGTTGTAAAATAATTTGATTGAATAATTCTTGCTTAAATGTGCCTGTTGGTTGCCAGATGGAAGAAAATGGGATGTTCAAGGAGTAGGCTTAGTAGTTGATCCTATGGCTTCATGGTGCAGGAACATATCTCAGTATTGAAGAAATGATTGGATCGAGAAAAAGAAAAGAAAAGAAAAGAAAAGGAACAAGGACAACTAAAAAAATAAATAAATGCTTTATCTGTACCTTCCTCTGATCCATAACAACCTGGTGAAAGGATATATATATATATATTTGTTTTTACCATTACTTCCTGTACTGTGAGTTGATGCAATTATGAATCAACTAGATTGGAGAAGCAATATGGCTGTTTTTTTTTTTTTTTTGAACGAAATATGGTTTTGTTTGTGTAGGTTTTTTTTTAGTTATTTATTTTTAGCTGAGAAAGCATATTAGTTTTTGGTCTCTCTACAAATTACTATTGCAGACGTTCAACGAGGTACAGAAGTTGCTCAGTAAAACCAATGGGCAAGTGGTTGGAGATTTGATGACACCTGCACCGGCGGTTGTTCGTGAATCCACCAATCTCGAGGATGCTGCTAGGTTCTCTCATTCTCTCTCTCCTAATGTTATCATTATTATCTTTTTTTCTTCTTTTTTTTTTCTTTTTTTTTTTTTTCTGGGTATATTGTCTTCTGGTTTCTTCCCTGGCTACAACTACCTTTGTCCATGTTAAAAATAATAACTAGACTGAATCTGTGGACTGATTGATTTTTATGTTTCAGAATGTTGCTAGAAACAAAGTATCGTCGACTTCCAGTTGTAGATGGCGAGGGAAAGCTGGTAAGGAACATCCCTGTTTTTCCCTCCTCAGCTCATTTTATCATCTTTCTCCTCGCGTTTTCTGATTAAATAACTTTACTATTATGAAGGTTGGAATTATTACAAGAGGAAATGTTGTTAGAGCTGCCCTTCAAATGAAACGTGCTAGCGAAATCAAAGCATGAGAACCAGGAAAACACTCTCACACAACTATCATACTTCCAATTTTATCAATCACGGTATTGAAAGATCTTCATTGTGTATAACATGTAAAATTTTGGATTATGCATGTATAAAACATCAAATATAGATTCCTCTCACTGCAAAAAATTTGACTTTTTGCGACGGCAAATACTTAAAATGTCGTCTCAAAAGGTTTTTTGCGACAGTAGATAATTTTTAGCGACGGCAAGTGGGGGTTCACAACAAAGGGGGTCGCAAAAAGGTTTTTGCGACGGCACATTGCCGTCGCCTTTTTTTTGCGACGGCAAAATTGTCTTTTTGCGACGGCATTTTTCCGTCACTATTAATATGAAAAAATCTGAGATTTTTTTAGACAGCACTATGTTGCCGTTGCTAAAGGTGTTATTTGCGACGGCAAAATTGTCGTCGCCAAAGAATTTTTATTGCGACGGGATAATGTCGTTGCTAAAAAAATATTTGAGACAGCACGATGCGCCGTCGCTAAAAGATTATTTGCGACGGCAAAGAGTACCGTCGCAAAAAGCTTTTGTCTCAACTCTGCCAATATCATTTGCGACGGCAATGTGGTGTCGTCTCAAAAAAAAAAAAAAAAAAAACTGCAATAAAATTATTAAAAATATGAAAATTACATGTATTAAATGAAAAATAATTGAAAAAGAAACCAATAATTACATAATAATACAAAAATTCCAGTATAAAAATAACAATTCATCCATAATACAAATATTCTTGCATTCATTCATTACAACACATTAGCAAAATTACCCCAGTACATAAAAATGCATAATACATACACAATGTTTAAATACATAATGTTGTTTACAATTCAAAATAACGTAAATAAAAACAAAAGTTTCCCTCATGATTCTTCCGTGGATAACAAAAACAAAAGTAAATCGCAATTTTCACGCGCCTGTATTCCACAAGACGCAAACTGCTACTCGGGAAATATCTGAAAACAAAAAATAAAAATAATTAATGACAATATAATTATGTGTTAATATTTTAATTACAAAAAAACATAAAAAATTAACTACTATATAATTACAAAGATAATTAAGTAAATAATTTTAGCTAAACGGAAATCCGGTTCTAACTCTCAAACCAAGAACCCGATTGGAGTCCCGTCTTCTCCCACAAGTCTCTCGTGTCTAGGTGGTCGTATGTTTTAAGTTTTGTGCTAAACCAACGCCGTTTGGTGATTTTGGGACGTCAACACCTCCAATTCAAATTTCTTCAAGAACTAATTTGCCTTGACCGAAATTCGGCTCTAACTCCCAAACCGGGAACCCGATTGGAGTCCCGTCTTCTCCCACAAGTCTCTTGTGCCTAGGCGATCGTGTGTGCCAAGTTTCGTGCTAAATCGACGCCGTTTTGTATTTTGGGGCGTCAACACCTCCAATTCAAGTTTCTTAAGAAACTAGTTTGCTTATAGTGAAATCCGGCTCTAACTCCCAAATCGGGAACCCGATTGGAGTCCCATCTTCTCTCACAAGTCTCTCGTGCCTAGGCGGTCGTGTGTGCCAAGTTTCATGCTAAACCGACGCCGTTTGGTGATTTTGGGGCGTCAACACCTCCAATTCAAATTTCTTAAGGAATTAGTTTGCCTTGATCGAAATTCGGCTCTAACTCCCAAACCGGGAACCCGATTGGAGTCCTGTCTTCTCCCACGAGTCTCTCGTGCTTAGGCGATCGTGTGTGCCAAGTTTCATGCTAAACCGATGCCGTTTGGTGATTATGGGGCGTCAACACCTTCAATTCAAATTTTTTAAGGAACTAGTTTGCCTAGACCGAAATTCGGCTCTAACTCTTACACCGGGAACTCGATTGGAATCTCGTCTTCTTCCACAAGTCTTTCGTGCCTAGGCGGTCGTGTGTGCCAAGTTTCGTGCTAAACCGACGCCGTTTGGTGATTTTGGGACATCAACACCTCCAATTCAAATTTCTTAAGGAACTAATTTGCCTAGAGTGAAATCCGGCTCTAACTTCCAAACCGAAAACCCGACTGGAGTCCTGTCTTCTCCCACAAGTCTCCCGTGCCTAGGCGGTCGTGTGTGCCAAGTTTCGTGCTAAACCGACGCCGTTTGGTAATTTTGGGGCGTCAACACCTCCAATTCAAGTTTCTTACGAAACTAGTCTGCTTATAGTAAAATCCGACTCTAACTCCCAAACCAGGAACCTGATTGGAGTCCCGTCTTCTCCCACAAGTCTCTCGTGCCTAGGCGATCGTGTGTGCCAAGTTTCATGCTAAACCGACGCCGTTTGGTGATTTTGGGGCATCAATACCTCCAATTCAAGTTTCTTAAGGAACTAGTCTGGTTATAGTGAAATCCAGCTCTAACTCCCAAGCCGGGAACCCGATTGGAGTCTCGTCTTCTCCCATAAGTCTCTCGTGCCTAGACGGTCATGTTTGCCAAGTTTCATGCTAAACCGACGCCGTTTGGTGATTTTGGGGCGTCAACATCTCGAATTCAAGTTTCTTAAGGAACTAATTTGCCTAAAGTGAAATCCGGCTCTAACTCCCAAAACAGGAACCCGATTAAAGTCTCGTCTTCTCCCACAAGTCTCTTGTGCCTAAGCGGTCGTGTGTGCCAAGTTACGTGCTAAACCGACGCCGTTTGGTGATTTTGGGGTGTCAACACCTCCAATTCAAGTTTCTTAAGAAACTAGTTTGCTTATAGTGAAATTCGGCTCTAACTTCCAAACCGAGAACCCGATTGGAGTCCCGTTTTCTCCCACAAGTCTCTCGTGCCTAGGCAGTCGTGTATGCCAAGTTTCGTGCTAAACCGACGTTGTTTGGTGATTTTGGGGCGTCAACACCTCCAATTCAAATTTCTTAAGGAACTAGTTTGCCTAGAGTGAAATTCGGCTCTAACTCCCAAACCGGGAACCCGATTGGAGTCCCGTTTTCTCCCACAAGTCTCTTGTGCCTAGGCGGTCGTATGTGCCAAGTTTTGTGCCTAGCCTCTATCTTTTTGGGTTGTGTACAGTTAATTTATGGTTATTCTTAGCTTAGAATGCAAAGATACATTTTATAACTGATCTTCTGGTGATGTTGTATATGGATTCTCATCTCCTGTAGATTCCCCAAATGTCCAGTGGCCACTCGATGCATCAGGAACCTATGATAGTCAATACATAATGTGTTAATCATATTCGAATTTTATTATACGTATGTACATATATGTTGTGTGAAAATTTAACTATCAAACAATTTAATTTATATCAAACCTGTCTGTTGGGATCCACATTCGCCCCCTGTGACACAAAGGCCATCATCTCAGCTCTCATCTACTGTAAATGTGTAGAGAACTCTGCTCGCATCTCCTCCCTCAAGTCATCCCTTAGCTCCGCACGAACCTGCTAGGTGATCTGAACAATAGTCGATGGCTGGGGTGTTGACTGTGATGGCCCCGTCCTGTCTTTATACACCGTTCTCCGAGGCACAGTTCTCCAGTATGTGCGACAATATCCATGTCCGTCATGACCTATCAACTCATGGAAAATGGCTGTCACGACCACATTCTGCCCCTAGTAAAATGGTGCCATGATGGCTAGTAATCCGAGATTACCGAAGGCCAACTTACGAAGTCACACCCAATTAGAGTATACATATGGGGCTTACATGTGCGGAAGCAATAAATTAAATCTAAATAGTCCACAAGAGCTGTGCATAGATCAAATGAAATGTCATACATAACGTGGTTTTACAACTTGAATACAAATGAAATAAGGTACAAGATACATCTTGATCAAAAGGCTTCTCAAGCTGACATATACAAAAGATGTGAAATACAAAGCCAAGAAGCATAATCTTCAAGATGCTAGCAAAAGTATGAATCCAAACATCATGCAAAACACATCTAGGCGTCACCGCCTTCCTGCTCGTCACCTACATATATATATATAGAGGGTGAGTTTGGATACTCAGTGAATGATATCAGAAATAAAGGTTTGCACGACTGATATTCAAGATCTTTGTCAAACAATACATAGCATAGCTTGTACAAAATCAAAGGATGAACCAAGTTCATCTGTCAAATCTTTCAAAGCTGCAAGGGATGCTTACTAGGATCAACATAATACAAGGGATGACATTCCGGATAAACAAACCCACGCAGAAAATCGTCAATGGCAAAACAAAGGGTGTAGTTGCATTATAGTCCCCTGACACTAAAGACTTTCAAAACAAGGGTACAGTTGCATTATAGTCCCCTGGCACTAAGGACTTTCCAAGAATATCATCAAAACAAATATAATACTTGATACAAAAATTAGGGATAATCATTCATGCTTGATCAAATACTTTTCCAAGACGAAGCAAAGATTTATCAAAACTTTATAACATAGCTTTATTAAAAATACCACTCACATAGTTTTTCGGGTGTGGAGATTACAAGCAAGGATCCAAGGCCTACAAGCACATAATAAATCCCATTGAATGCACTTCAAGAAGTCAAGAAGAGATGCTCAAAGATGGATATGAAATGCATCCCTAAGACAAGCTTTACATGTGTGCAAGTGATCTCGACACTTCTTTCAAAACTACGTCAAAACAAAGCAGTCATGTGTTGGGAGTCAAACACCGTTTTTCATCTCGGAAAACATGCTGAGTACCAACTAGGTCTTGGCCGAGGTCCCACACCTCTTGGCCGAGGTGTGGTCCCGACGACCACATTTTGGGAAAAATCTGGGTTTCCTTTGAAGAACATGAAGAATATGAACATGGAGAACATGAAATGTTAAAATCATAGCATCTGTATTCAAAATCTGAGATTTCGTGAGATGAGTTCGAAAACATGGACCTGGGTACCCATACTTGAAGATCTTATGAAAACAAATACAAAAACATAGATCTTGGTACAAACTTTCGGATCAAAACATGGTTTTATTTCAAGAACACAAGAATATCATTTTCTCTTTCTAAAACAAGCTTTAAATCAATGCATGGCTCATGAATCATGCTAGATCATGCAATGTGATCGGTTCAACATAAAGAATAATAAGAGTAGATCAAGAATCTAATCTCAAAACACGGATCTAACGGTTCAAGGTGCGAAGATCAAGCTTAGAAATATATTTCTCTCTCTAAAAACTTTTTCTTCTTCTTCCTAGAGCTTCTCTCTCTACCATGCAAAATATGACACACAATGATATGTTTTCTCCCACTGCCGGCTGACTTAACCAATCAAGCTTGGAAATCTATTTCTCTCTCTAAAAACTTCTTCTTCTTCTTCCTAGAGCTTCTCTCTTTACCATGCAAAATATGACACACAATGATATGTTTTCTCCCACTGCCGGCTGACTTAACCCTCTGCTGGGGCACGTGACACTACCGGATTGGGTTTCCTCAAAAAGGTGACTGAATGATAAGACAAGAGCATGACAAAGGGTGTTCAACAAGTAAGGTGACATGGGCACTCCGGCAGGTAAGGACCTTGGATTAGAACAAGGCTTCGGCAAATAAGGTCTCAATGATCTCTGCTAGGAAGGTTAACACTTAGCCTAGCTGTGCCGCACCTCGGCCTAGATGTGCTACACCTCGGTCTAGGTCATACCAGTCCAGGAACAAGATCACCAGGTGCAGGGATCAAAGATCTAAAATACCTAAGGGATAACATCTCGGCTTAGATGAAACATATCTCGGCCTCGGTGATACACACATCGGCCTAGATGATGACATCTCGGCCAATATGCCAAGGTGAAGGTGGAGGTTAGCCAAAGTAGTTCCAAGATGGTTCTAGGTGTAAAAGGTTCAAAGGCGTGACCTAGGCTTAAGATGACCTCGGCTACATATACTAAGCAAGGGACAAAACATACAAACAATACTCAAGCCAAAACACATAGGTACAAAACAAGACGGAAACCTCACTTTAGGCAAAACAAGTCAGAACCACAAGTGCAAGCTTAACAAAAACAAAACATGCAGATGCACATGAACATGACTAAGATGAGGATGAGGGTCACTACAGTATACCCTCCTTAAAGAAGTTTGGTCCCTAAACTTGAGTTACCTTGCTCTGAAAACAACTCCGGATAAAGAATTTTCATTTCTTCTTCCATTTCCCATGTAGCATCCTTGCCATAATGCTTTTTCCATTCAATTTTCACCATCGGTATCGACTTATTCCTCAACTGTTTCACTTGTCTATCAATAATCTTCATCGGCTTCTCCTCGTAGCCTAAATCTTCATTAACCACAATCCCAGAATAATCAATCACGTGTAGTGGATCCCGAATATACTTCGTTAACATCGAAATATGAAACACAGCATGGACTTGACTTAATTCTGGCAGCAAAGCAAGTCTGTAGGCAACTAGGTTAACTCTTTCAAGAATTTCAAACGGCCTAATGTAACGAGGTGCTAACTTACCTTTCCTCCCGAATCTTGAAACTCCTTTCATCGGCGAAACCTTCAGGAATACATGATCCCCAACTTCAAATTCTAACTCCCTTCTTCTCTGGTCGGCATAATTCTTCTGTCGACTCTAGGCAGTTTTGATCCTTTGTCGAATGAGTTTAATCTTTTGGGTCGTAACTTGAACTAATTCGAGACCAATCAAAGCTTTATCTCCTACATCGGTCCAACATATCGGTGATCTGCACTTCCTTCCATACAAAGTTTCATACGGCGCCATGCCAATGCTAGCTTGATAACTGTTATTGTAGGCGAATTCTACTAATGGCAAATGCACTTCCCAACTTCTCTTGAAATCCAATACACACAGTCTGAGCATATCTTCAAGTGTCTGAATCGTTCTTTCTGTTTGCCCATCGGGCTGGGGATGAAAAGCTGTGCTAAACCTCAACTCGGTTCCCAAAGCTCCTTGTAGACTCTGCCAAAATCTAGAAACAAACTTCGGATCTCGGTCTGACACAATGGACGTCGGCACTCCATGAAGTCTAATAATCTCATTCATATACAACAAAGCGAGTTGATCGGCATTAAAGGTAGTTTTAACAGGCAAGAAGTGTGCTGACTTTGTTAATCTATCAACTACAACCCAAATTGAATCCATACCCTTCTGTGTCCTCGGCAAACCAACCACAAAGGCCATGGAGATGTGTTCCCATTTCCACTCGGGAATTGACAAAGGTTGAAGAAGCCCTGCTGGCCTCTGATGTTCTGCTTTCACTTGTTGACAATATAGACACTGAGATACGAACTCGGCTATTTCTCTTTTCATATTCGGCCACCAAAAAGTTTGCTTCACATCTTGGTGCATCTTGGTTTTCCTGGATGAACGGCAAATCTGGAACCATGGGACTCCTGCAAAATTTTTCTTTTCAACTCCGGGACATCGGCTACGCATAATCTTCCTTCAAACTTAAGTACCTGATTCTCAATGGTATACCCTAACCTCGGCTTGGTGACAAACTCATCAATTACCTTCTTGAAGAATTCATCCTCCCTCTGTCTTGTCTTTATTTCCTCCATGATGGTCGGTTCCACTGAGATCATTGCCAAACATGCCAAATTCCCAATTAATTTCCTGCTCAATGCGTCGGCCACTAAGTTTGCTTTGCCCGGGTGGTACTGAATCTGCATATCGTTGTCCTTCAATAGTTCAAGCTATCTTCTCTGCCTCGTATTTAACTCCTTCTGAGTGAACAAGTACTTCAAACTCTTGTGATCTGTGAAGACTTGGCAAGAAGCTCCATACAAGTAATGACGCCAAATCTTCAAAGCAAACACCACGGCTGCTAGCTCTAGATCATGGATAGGATAGTTCTTTTCATAAGGTTTTAATTGGCGAGATGCATATGCTATAACCTTACCCCCTCGCATTAATACACAACCCAGACCCTTATGCGATGCATCACTATAAATCTGAAATTCCTCATTACCTGACGGCAGTACAAGAATTGGTGCAGTAACTAACCTCGTCTTGAGTTCCTGGAAGGCTGCTTCTCTACTCTCGCTCCATTCGTATGTTACTCCCTTTTGAGTCAATTGTGTCAATGGTACTGCAATCTTCGAGAAGTCCTTCACAAACTTCCTCTAATAACCTGCCAAACCCAGAAAACTACGAACCTCAGACACATTAGTCGGCCTCGGCCAATTCACAACGGCTTCAACCTTGCTAGGATCAACTGAAATACCTTCTTCATTAATCACATGCCCCAAAAATGAAATGCTGGAAAGCCAAAACTCACACTTGTTAAGCTTGGCATACAACTTCCTGTCCCTCAAAATCTGTAAGGCAAGTCTCAGATGCTTCTCATGCTCAACTTCACTATTGGAATAGATCAATATATCGTCGATGAAAACAACCACAAACTCATCTAGGTATGGCTTAAAGACTCTATTAATCAAATCCATGAATGCTGCGGGAGCATTAGTTACTCCAAAAGGCATTACCAAAAATTCGTAATGGCCATATCTCGTCCGAAAAGCAGTCTTCTCAACATCCTCGGCTTTAACCTTGAGCTGATAGTAGCCCCACCTGAGATCAATTTTTGAAAAGACTCGTGCTCCTTGTAGTTGATCAAGCAAATCATCAATCCTCAGCAATGGATACTTATTCTTAATGGCTACCTTGTTCAGTTCTCTGTAATCAATGCAAAGACGAAGTGTACCATCCTTTTTCTTAACAAATAGAACTGGTGCTCCCCAAGGTGAAGTGCTCGGCCTAATAAAACCCTTATCCAACAACTCTTGTAATTGTAGTTTCAATTCTTTAAGCTCGGCTGGGGCCATTCTATAGGGTGTTTTGGATATGGGATGGATTCTTGACGTGACGTCAACTGTAAATTCTACTTCTCTATCGATTAAGTGGCCAGGCAAATCGTTTGGAAAGATGTCGAGGAATTCATTAACAACTGGGATGTCGGCAATTTCAACGTTTCCATTCAGGTTACTTAGTACACTACACAGATAACCTCGACACCCCTTTTGGATCAACTTATAAGCCTTCATGGATGAGACCAAGTAAGGTGGGGGTACTACTCCCTTACCCCGAAATGTAACCTCGGCTTGGTTTGGGGGTTTCAATACGACACTTTTGGAAACACAATTAATGGATGCATGGTTTTCTACTAACCAATCCATTCCCAATATAACATCAAAATGAGTTATGTCCAACGGCATCAAATCAACTAATAATTCAACATTCTCAATCATAACAACACATGCTCTATAAATGGATGTAACAGTTATAGTTCTTCTAGACGGAGTAGACACAGATAACACATAATCAAGGGGTTCTAATTCCCTATTCAACTTCTCGGCAAACTTAGTAGATACAAATGAATGTGTAGAACCCGAATCAATCAACATATATGCATCTTGAGAGCAAATGGGAAGTATACCTAACACTACTGTCTCGACACTCTGAATGTCTCTTGGCACCAATGCAAAAACTCTGCCCTGTCTCATCTGTCCTTTCCCGACGTTGCCTTTCTATGCCGAACCCGAGGTGTTCCCATTCTTTTTATCATTGTCAGCCTTTGCCTTCGGACAGTCTTTCACACGATGACCCGTCTCACCACATTCAAAGCAAGCCCCTGACGCCCAATGACAGACCTCGAAATGTGGCTTCCCACAACTCGCACACGTCGGCTTAGCATCACCTTCCTGATTTGAGTTGCTGGAACTGCCCGTGTTCGCCTTTCTCTTGGCATTAAACGGTATTCGGCGATTCTCATTAGAGATGGCAATTTGAAACCGGCCCGACGGGGATTCCCGATCCCGATCCTGACCCCGATTTAAGCGGTTTTTTCCCGAAAAATACCTCCGACGGGGAGGGGATGGTATTTAAAAATTAATTCCCGATTAATTTCGGACCGGGGACGGGGATAGACTCATCGGCCCCGACCCGGAATTTCCCCGATTCATCCCGCCTCTGTATCCCTTTGTATTATATAAATATTAGTTGTATTATATTTGTTGTACTTTTGATCTCAACTCTATATTATATAAATATTAGTTGTACTTTTGATCTCAATTCTCTCAGATCTCAACTCTCTCGTCTCTTAACTATCCACTCTCTCTGACTCTTATCTTATCTCTCTCAACTCTCTCACTCTCTTCACTCTCTCGTTCTCAACTCTCTCTCTCTCTCTTAACTCTCCCTCCTCCTCTCTCTCCCCGCCGATCTCCCTCCTCTACCCGCAGATCTCTCGCCGATCTCCCTCTTCCTCTTCCTTAGTGAAGAAACAGATCCAAAACCCAACAAATCTCACAGATGATGATGACGATGATGATGGTGGTGGTATTGTATTGTATTGTATTGTCGGTCTCTGTTTCTTCACTGTTGCTTCACCAACCTGAATGCAATGTCAAATGTGTATTATATTTTGAATCTCATGAAACAGAGTTGAGTTTTCTTTAGGTATGTAAGTACAAACCCCCCAATAAACTTAAAGATTTCATTAGGTATGTAATCATCAATTTTGATTTTCTTTTTTATTTAATTTTGTATGATTTTAATCATCTGTGAGATTTGTTGGGTTTTGGATCTGTATTAATTTTTCCGATCTGTGAATGTTGTTGTTGATGATGAAAATCTATATTTCAGATCTGTGAATGTTTCAGATCTATGTTGATTTTTTTTTTTTTTTTTTTTTTTGACCGGGGAATCTTCGGGGTCGAGGATCCCCGATCCCCGTTAGAGGGCGAGGGCGGGGGTGGTAATAGGCTCCCCGTCGGGGTCGGGACCGGGGACGGGGGGAGTTTCCATCATCGGGGATCGGGGACGGGGAGGGTGTTCCCCGGCCCCGCCCCGCCCCGTTGCCATTCCTAATTCTCATAGTTCTGTCTCTTCCTCTGGCTCTCTCCTGAACTCTGATACCGGTTCAAGTTAGCTTCTGCCAGGATGGCCTTGTCTAACACTCCGGCGTAAGTCGGCATGTTGAGCATGTTAACTCGATCTTGTATCGGTCCACGCAGTCCACTTTCAAACTTCATAGCCTTTCTATATTCGTCATTGACCATATAAGGCGCATATCTCGCCAACTCGGTAAAAGCACGGTCGTATTCTGCCACTGTCTTGTTGCCTTGTGTCAGAGTCTGGAACTCTGTGGTCTTGCAATCTCGGACACTAAGGGAAAAATGTTTGTTGTAAAACAACTCCAAAAATCTAGCCCAAGTCAACCCTGGGTTACCTTCTCGAATCATCATCCACCATCTTCGAGCGTCGTCGTCTAACGTGAATGCTGCTAATGACACCTTCTGAGCGTCGGTGCTGGGAAATATCTCGAACAACTTCTCCATTTCCAAAACCCATGCTTCAGCTTTCTTCGGCTCTATACCCCCTTGGAATCTCGGCGGGTTCATCTTCTTGAACTCTTTGATCAAGGTTATCGTGCCGTTCCCATATAAAGCTTGCTGTGGAGGCACTTGCGGCACTGGAGGAGGCGGAGGCGGAGGCGGAACTGCATGTCGGCCGTTTGTCTGCTCGGCCTGGGTGGAGGTAGTACTAGTGTCCTGTGGCCTGGGCTGCCTCAACTCACGGACCAAACCTTCGACCAACCTTTCTAGTCTGTCTAATCTGTCCTCAGGATGATCTCAGCCAACCGGAGGTCTACCCCTTCTCATGATGCTAAGAGTATGCAAAATATGACTTTAAAACAAAATGAGCAAATAGACATGTATACAAGTAACAAATAATTATGCCGAGATGATGCATATCTTGTCAAGTAGCAAGCAATATAATGCAAATTCTAAGATCATTCTAAGGGAAATCCTATGCTCTTTAGGACTCAAAGTGTGTGTGAAATACGTACTATAAGGAACCAGTGCTCTGATACCAATCTGTCACGACCCCATTCCGCCCCTAGTAGAATGGTGCCATGATGGCCAGTAATCTAAGATTACTGAAGGCTAACTTACGAAGTCACACCCAATCAGAGTATACATATGGGGTTTACATGTGCAGAAGTAATAAAGTTAAATCTAAATAGTCCACAAGAGCTGTGCATAGATCAAATGAAATGTCATACATAACGTGGTTTTACAACTTGAATACAAATGAAATAAGGTACAAGATACATCTTGATCAAAAGGCTTCTCAAGCTGACATATACAAAAGAGGTGAAATACAAAGCCAAGAAGCATAATCTTCAAGATGCTAGCAAAAGTATGAATCCAAATATCATGCAAAACACATCTAGGCGTCACCGCCTTCCTGTTCGTCACCTACATATATATATAGAGAGGGTGAGCTTGGATACTCAGTGAATGATATCAGAAATAAAGGTTTGCATGATTGATATTCAAGATCTTTGTCAAACAATACATAGCATATCTTGTACAAAATCAAAGGATGAACCACGTTCATCTGTCAAATCTTTCAAAGCTTCAAGGGATGCTTACTAGCATCAACATAATACAAGTGATGACATTCCGGACAAACAAACCCACGCGGAAAACCATCAGTGGCAAAACAAAGGGTGCAGTTGCATTATAGTCCCCTGACACTAAAGACTTTCAAAACAAGGGTGCAGTTGCATTATAGTCCCCTGGCACTAAGGACTTTCCAAGAATATCATCAAAACAAATATAATACTTGATACAAAAATTAGGGATAATCATTTATGCTTGAGCAAATACTTTTCCAAGACGAAGCAAAGATTTATCAAAACTTTATAACATAACTTTATTAAAAATACCACTCACATAGTTGTTCGGGTGTGGGGATTACAAGCAAGGATCCAAGGCCTACAAGCACATAATAAATCCCATTGAATGCACTTCAAGAAGTCAAGAAGAGATGCTCAAAGATGGATATGAAATGCATCCCTAAGACAAGCTTTACATGTGTGCAAGTGATCTCGGCACTTCTTTCAAAACTACGTCAAAACAAAGCAGTCATGTGCTGGAAGTCAAACACCGTTTTTCATCTCGGAAAACATGCTGAGTACCAACCAGGTCTTGGCCGAGGTCCCACACCTCTTGGCCGAGATGTGGTCCCGACGACCACATTCTGGGAAATGAAGTCTGGGAAAAATCTGGGTTTCCTTTGAAGAACATGAAGAATATGAACATGGAGAACATGAAATGTTAAAATCATAGCTTCTTTATTCAAAATCTGAGATTTCGTGAGATGAGTTCGAAAATATAGACCTGGGTACCCATACTTAAAGATCTTTGAAAACAAACACAAAAACATAGATCTTGATACAAACTTTCGAATCAAAACATGGTTTTATTTCAAGAACACAAGAACATCATTTTCTCTTTCTAAAACAAGCTTTAAATCAATGCAGGGCTCATGAATCATGCTAGATCATGCAATGTGATCTGTTCAACATAAAGAATAACAAGAGTAGATCAAGAATCTAACCTCAAAACACAGATCTAACGGTTCAAGGTGCGAAAATCAAGCTTGGAAATCTAGTTCTCTCCCTAAGAACTTCTTCTTCTTCTTTCTAGAGCTTCTCTCTCTACCATGCAAAATATGACACACAATGATATGTTTCTCCCACTGCCGGCTGACTTAACCCTCTGCTGGGGCACGTGGCACTACCAGATTGGGTTTCCTCAAAAAGGTGACTGAATGATAAGACAAGAGCATGACAAAGGGTGTTCAACAAGTAAGGTGACATGGGCACTCTGGCAGGCAAGGACCTCGGATTAGAACAAGGCTTCGACAAATAAGGTCTCAATGATCTCGGCTAGGAAGGTTAACACTCGGCCTAGTTGTGCCACACCTCGGCCTAGATGTGCCACACCTCGGTCTAGGTCATACCAGTCCAGGAACAAGATCACCAGGTGCAGGGATCAAAGATCTAAAATACCTAAAGGATAACATCTCGGCTTAGATGATACATATCTCGGCCTCAGTGATACACACCTCGACCTAGATGATGACATCTCGGCCAATATGCCAAGGTGAAAGTGGAGGTCAGCCAAAGTGGTTCCAAGATGGTCCTAGGTGTAAAAGGTCCAAAGGCGTGACCCAGGCTTAAGATAACCTCGGCTACACACACCAAGCAAGGGACAAAACATACAAACAATACTCAAGTCAAAACACATACGTACAAAACAAGACGGAAACCTCACTTTAGGCAAAACAAGTCAGAACCACAAGTGCAAGCTTAACAAAAACAAAACATGCAGATGCACATGAACATGACTAAGACGAGGATGAGGATCACTACAATGGCATTCCTAGCCTCCAAAGTCTGACAATCCTCAGGTAGCATGGAGAGTTGACGATTAAACTCATCCTATATTGAATAAGACATACAAGTATATGTGAAATTAAGATGGTTGACACAAAAAATAAAAAATAAACTTTAAATACAATGTTAGGTGTTTGGAAACTACCAAGGTCTGAATAATCTCAGGGTCATCTGCTCTACGTGTCATAAGCCAAACATTCATCTTATCAGTAGACTCTCTCTTATTGGTCATCTAGATTTTTTTAGAAATATGAAAATTAGAATCCAAATAATTTGTAAATATACAATGTTTATTTATATACAAAAATAAAACAATAAAATAAAAACCTCATACCGTATCTGAGCGAAAGTAGTACGCCCTGTGGTATGAGCTATGTCATGAGCTCGCTGATTTTTAGCGTTCCTAGTTGCAATTTTCTATAACAGGTTCAACAAATGTAAGTATATAAATATGATTTGTATGTTTAAATATCATACATATAACTTATTTGTATACCTCAGTATCGGAAGTACGCCAATACTCTACAAGTTCCTCCCACTGGCTTGGCACAATGTGTAAAGGAACATCATCCTTCAGATTAGGATCTCAACTTCTAGGCTTGAAATATTTAGTCTTTATCTTATTTTTGTGATCCTTCCATATGCTGTTGCAAGTTTTCATGCAGATTGGATTATACTCCTCTGGACATATATTCAAATTGTCCTGTAAAACACAATTTCAAAGTTTAAATAATAATAACACAATTTTGGAATTTGAATTTTTGGACAAAAATATACTTTTACCTTCACATTCTTCCAGATAGCATCAAGAATATCATCAGGCACATTGTTCCAGTCAAGAAAAGTAAGAGGAACAATGTTACCATTCTGCACAATAATGCCAAGTTGAGTAGTTAACTTAGATACGTTATCCCCTATTGGGCAGTAATTTTCATCAAATTGTATGTCCAACTTTGTACCAGTACCCCACTCCCTAATGCCCTTGGCACATCCTCTACCATGCCTAGTCGAGGTTGATGAAGAACTAACATGACATGCGAGATACAATAACAATAAACAATATGCAATGATAATAAACAAATGCAAATTTAAATAATGTCAATACAAATCGAATTCTTATACCTGAGGTGGGCTGTGAAGAAGTCGAAGGGTCTACAAAATACAATGAAAATAAACAAGTTATATATAATTAGAATAAATAAATGTATATTTAAATAATTTTCATACAAATCAAAGCAAATTTATATACCTGCGGATTGCTCATAAGCTGATGACTCTAGTCAAGATGATAGCTGCTGTGGTGCCATTGATGGTGGACGCACCGATGGTAGGCGTGGAGGCTAAGTACATGATAGCTGCTGTGGTACCACTGATGGTGGTCGATGCGGTGGTATTAATGGCCCCTCTGATGGTATTCGCTGGGATGCCTCCTCTAATGGTGGTGACAGTAATAGTGGTCACTGCGATGGCTGGTCAGATGGTGGTGGCACTAATGGCCCCTCCGATGGTGGTCGATGTGATGTCTCCTCTGATGGTGGTGCTACTGATGTCCTGTTATGTACCACATCGGACATCATGCGCAAGGGATGATCAGGCTTCCTCTTCCTTCCCATAATAATCTGCAAGCAATATAACATTAATTAACATTAGAAACATAGAGAATGGTTTTGAATCAACTATAATATGACATTAATTGAACTAATACAATTACAAAGTCAAAGTAAATTAAGAAACTGATGATTAACTACAACATTGGCCTTAATTCAATTACTGATGTTGATTAAATATCAGTCTATTTGAACATCAACCGTTTCCCCTTTTGCGGCTTCCCTCATCCAGCCAACTTCTTCATCACAAAGCATTATATTTTCTTCCAATTGTTGGCTCATATATGGCTCGATTTGTGGATCAGTCGAACTCATATCAAATAAACATCTTTGAGACATCTTCACCACCGCTTGCCAGTCTAGTTCTAACGGGTCTGCAACATACCAAACTTACTCTTCTTGGGACGCCAAGATGAAAGGTTCATTGGTAATTCGATCATCTCGGTACAACAAATGATTGAAGTTGACCAACATGAAATTGAAGACATCTTCTTTCTTTTCGTGAATGTTGTCAATCCAATCACACTTAAACAACACATGTTTCTTCTCATTGGAATATCAAATCTCAACAATATCTGTCAATTGTCCATAATAGTACATAGACCCCACACGAGGATTCTTGTCTTTCTGACTAGCATAACTTATGGTATCTGCCTTTAAAGCCACACCACAATTTTGTATGGCTCGACGATTATCCATGGCCTTTACTTAATACCGAAACCTATTCATTATATACTCGTTGAACCTCCTTGCCAGGTTATGAGAGTCATTTGCCAATAGAATAATCTCTTCAGAAAATGTGACATCAGTAGTCCTTCGCAAAGCTTGGACCTATTTAAAACAAAAATGTAAAATTTAAAATGTAGTTCGACTTAAGTAACTAGAATCTGTAGATTTAAATACATACATGTTCCTTGAACCAAATGTGAAAAGTTTCAAAATGTTCACGCCGAAGCTGATGATCGTCGACACGAGGCATTTTGAGCTTAAGTACTTCAAGGTGTTTGCTGTGTACATTGAAAATTTATCAATACAAAAAATTTGATTTAAAATTCAATAAAACATAATAAAATATTGAGTGAGTGACATAACATACTTTATGAATGGTTGAACCGCGCTTGTATTGAATAAGATGTACCGATGAGCTTGTACCCAAGAAGTATTATCAAGATAAAAGCTTGTGTTTTCACCAATAGTATGACCCAGATTATCATCACCACTATAGTTCCTCACGAATCGACTAGATTTGGTTTCCACATCATTGAGATATTGTGCACAAAAATCCATGCATTATTCCATAGGATATCCTTTAGCAATTGATCATTCAGGATGAACTCTATTACGCACATATTGCTTCAAAGTAAGAAGATACCTCTCAATTGGATACATCCATCGAAACTGAATCGCTCCACCCAATAATGTTTCGTCATCTAGATGTATAGGCAAGTGCCCCATTATATCAAAAAAAGTCGGAGGAAATATTTTCTCTAGATGACAAAGTCTTACAACGATATAATCTTGAATATATTGCAAATCTGTCGCACGATTCACTTTGGAACACAATTGTCTAAAGAAATCGCTCAATTCAATCAAGGGTTCAATTACATTCTTCGGTAACGATCTTCGAATATCCAATGGAGTAAGTTGTTGCATCAGAATATGACTATCGTGGCTCTTAAGACCCCCAATACTTCTATCATATGAGCGCACACGACGTGATATATTGGATGAATACCTGTCGAGAACTCTTACTTCCTTCAACACTTTCAAGAACAAATCTTTCTCATCCTTGGTCATCGGGAATTGTGCTGGTGCTAAATAAGCTTTATTTGACCCTCTTAACTGCAAATGTAGGGGTGTTCTAATATTCATATCTTGTAAATCACGCTGAACATTAACACCATCCTTCGATTTTCTTGCAACCCCTAATATTGTCCACAACACATTGTCACAAACATGCTTCTCTATATGCATCACATCGAGGTTGTGTCTTATTAGATTGTGCTCCCAATATGGCAGTTCATAAAAGATATTCTTTTTCTTCCAGCTATGGGTGTGATGTCCAGCTTTCTCCTTCTCTACTTGTCTCATATGCCTCTCCTTAAGGTCATCCCTCTTGTATTGGGTTAAAATACCCTCAGATTTTAATTGTAGCAGCATCTCAGTTCCAGACAATAATTTTGGTTTGAGTCTGACTTCCTGACTACCATCAAATGATACTTTATCCTTCCGAAATTTATAGCCACTAGGTAAAAATTTGCGATGACCCAAGTATGATTGTTTCCTACTATGTTTCAACCAACACGATGTAGTTTCCTTATTGCAACAAGGACATGCATATTCGCCTTTAGTACTCCATCCTGACAAGTTTGCATATGTAGGAAAATCACTAATTGTCCACAGTAAAGCTGCATGCATTTAAAACATTTGATTTGTTGATGCATCAAATGTTGAGACACCGTCATTCCATAGTTCTTTTAACTTCTCAATCAACGGTTGCCACACATCAATCTTGTCACCAGGTCCTTTCGGGCCGTCAATAAGCACGATAAAATTAGAAATGGTTGTTTCATGCACATCCATGGCGGCAAGTTATATGGAATGAGCACAACAGGCCAAGTGCTAAGAACTATGTTCATCGTCCTGAATGGGTTAAAACCATCAGATGCTAAGCCAAGCCTTATACTTCAGCAGTCATTACTAAAGTCAATATTCCGACAGTCAAAATCTTTCCATGCAAGAGAGTCAGCAGGATGCCTAAAGACACCATCATCAGTTCGTTCCTCTGCATGCCATCTCATTAACTTGGCTGTTTTGGATGACATAAACAACCTCTACAACCTTGGCTTTAAAGGAAAATACCTCATCTGTTTTGCAGCTATTCGTTTGCCACCTTTGTAAGGACCATTTGAACCACTATCACCATTTGATTTCCATCTAAAAACTGTTGCATATGACACATTTATCAACATTGGCGTCCTCGTTTCGAAACAACATGCAACTGTTGAGACATGCATCCCACGTCTCATATGTGAAGCCCAAATCTGTTGTGACTTTTTGAGCTTCATAATATGAGTCCGGGAGTTTCACACCCAACGGGAACACGCCTCATTCAATAACTCAAGCAACATGTCAACAGACTTGTCTGTCCACTGATTAAGTACCTTCAAATGTAGAAGTCGAACAATGAATGACAAAGATGTAAACTTTTGACAACCCGGAAAAAATTCACTTTGTGCATCTTGAAGAAGTTTAAAATACTTTGTAGTCTCTGCATTTGGACCGAGCTGGGGTTCAGATGCATAGGGATCAGGCCCTTGTGGTTTATTACCCTCAACACTTGTACCAGCATGTGGATTTCCTATAGACCCTTGTATCATTCCAATCATATCATCCCCAATGTCTAAATTAGCTAATGTTTCATTCTCTCGATTATCATGCAGAGATACGTAAGATTCCCCCATGATTAATCCAATGTTTGTACTTTTTTAAAAAACCATTCAAAATTAGATGCTCCCGTACACCCTCTCGTACAAGATAGTATCGATTTTCACACTTCCAACACAGACAACTGATCATCGAACCTTCAACCCTATTGGTGTAGGCAAACACAAGGAATTCATCAATCCCATTAATGTATTCCATCAACATCCTATTTGGCAAATCAATCCAACTCTTATCCATCATCTGTACTTCCCTCAAATATCGCTTCTGCACACATCCACAAAAATATCTCATCAAAGTAACTCTAAATATAATACCTACGTATTCATGCACCATAATACCTATCCGTCCAATTTCTCTCAAATAGGTAGGTGGTCTTATCCCAGTTAGTTATTTACCGATTTGATGGGAGAGCATAAAAAATGAAATACTTATACAACAACACGTGGGACATAAAAATGCTGCAAAACACCAAGTATTCTATCACTAATTCAACATGTCTAGAACATCAATTATCAAACACATAGGACACATGGATCAAATATACTGTGCCCAATAAGATTACAGAGCTGAACTTCTCAACTCAATCACACACCTCACAACAGGCCAAAACAGGATGCATCTCCAAAATTCTAACACATTTCAATATGTAAAAAAGCCCAATAAAACGGGGGAAAAAAGAACAGAAAATTAAT
Source organism: Camellia granthamiana (assembly GCA_036172215.1). Lineage (NCBI taxonomy): Eukaryota > Viridiplantae > Streptophyta > Magnoliopsida > Ericales > Theaceae > Camellia > Camellia granthamiana. The sequence goes on from CM069906.1 coordinate 113,386,282, forward strand.
TTTCTAACACATTTTAGTAAGGGAAATTCTAATAGTTTCAGAATTATAAATAGTATTTTTCATAAATCAATAGTTAATATTTTTGTCACATGCAACACTAAATAATTTACATGAATCAAAATTACATGAATAAATTACATAAATAATGCAACACTAAATTATTCATGTAAATTACACTAAATAATTTACACTAAGGAGACAATCCGAGTGCGTCTTCTAAGGAGACATATATAATACATATATATATATATATATATATAGAGAGAGAGAGAGAGAGAGAGAGAGAGAGAGAGAGATCTAAGATTAAAATCCAAGATCACAAGTTTGGGGTCACCCCAAAGTGTCATTGGAAGTATGTCTAACTGTTAACTTTAGGACTTTGGGATAAGCTAACATTGACACTGATTATCAAAAAATAAAGCTGATAAAAAAAATCTAAAAAAAAAAAAAAAAAAAAAAAAAAGAAGAGTAAGTTGGTTCTTGGCTTGCATTCATGAAGTCAGCCAATTCTCCCCACTTTTGGTCCAACAAGGACTTTTGTTTTTGAACTAAGACCTTGCAAGTTCGGAAATGAATATGAAGCCAAAAACAAACAAGACCCATTACAAGTTAATCCTAAAAACATACACCAAAATTAACATTACCCAAATTCCCAATCTTTGGAAATTAATATCATCCTTAAATTCAAAAGCATAGTTACTCAACCGGCACCAGAAAAGGCAAAAAAATAATAAATAAATAATAAAAAAGACTATAAGCTCGCTGCAATCGCTAATGCTTATCTCACTGTACAAGGAGAAAACATCAAATTGAGATGCAAATTTGGTAGAAAATAATGTTGAGAATTCAAAGTTAAAGCTTTAATGTCAGATCAGGCGAAGACAAATTTGTTCTTGGTGCTAGAGCCATAGCTACAAAATTTATGTTCGAACTTTGTCCAGACCCAAAACCCAAATCGCAAATGACTCCGCCATTACTACTAAGTTGCCGGAAACTTCCAGGCCAAAACAGCTCTGTTTCCTCGTGTTCCACAAACATTGGCAACCCGAAATAGCTCTGTTCAAACCTCGCTCCACCAAATATGTATATATATGCATATATATATAGAGAGAGAGAGAGCATACGCTGAGTGAATGAGAGAGGAGCGCTTGAGATTGACTGAGCTCGTGCGAGAGAAAGACAGAGACACCGCACCACCGCTAGTCGTAATACGCCGTCGCCGCACCACCGCAAGCCGTCGTCGACAGCGATTAAACCTGGTCGCTGTTCGTCGCTCGTCGAGAGAGAAATCGCCGTTCGTCGCTTGTTTGGGGATTTTGGGGGAAAAAAATCTGTTTCAAAGATTTAGGGATTTTGGATCAAAATGATCGAGTGCCAAACAATGGGAGAAGCAGAACAATTTTTTTTATTACTTTTTGCGACAGTACATTTACACCGTTGCAAATGATAAATAAAAATAGGTAAAACGACGCCGTTTTACTAATGATTTTTTTTGCGACGGACATTTGCTGTCGCAAATACCATCGCAAATTGTCCACTATTTGCGACAGCAAACATCTGCCGTCTCAAAAAATTTATTTTTGTGACGGTATACAATGCCGTCGCGAATACTTCCGTATTTATCACACTTTTCGTCTAGGTTTATTACCGACGGTACAACTGCAGTCGCAAAAACTATTTATTTGCGACGGTTTGAACTGCAGTCGCAAAAGATCATTTTTTGCGACGGGGACCACGCCGTCGCAAAAGGTTCCGTGTTTTATAGGCCCTTTTCTTGTAGTGTCCTCACTAAGATCATATAGAGAGAGAGAGAGAGAGAGAGAGAGAGAGAGAGAGTTATCACTGGGACCAAAATTGAGGACACTTAGAATACTGAACTCATAATCTTATAGCACTATAGAAGGATTATGTTGGGTTCTATGTGAATTTGATGTGAAATCTACCAGGCATTTATGTATCATTATTTGTTTCTGACCGGTTGTTGAACGAGAAGAGGACATATTGTGGTCACGTTAGTTCATTCATTGTAGTTGTTAAACCAATTGGTTGGGAATGTTTCAGTACTTATTGACCTTAAAGGGGTTCATATTATTGGACATAGAAAATAGGGGTGTGCTTGGGTCGATTTTAAGCCAAACCCAGAACTGGGATCAAACCCGAACCTTATAAATTTTGAAATTTTGGATTCAGAACTGAATTGACCTTTCTTTTAGAACAGAACCCAACCCAACTCGAGTAAACTCTGGTTGTGGAATTGTGGTTTCACCGTAATTTAAAATTTTTATAACAGAACATGCATTCGTTTGAAAACAACAGCAAATTTGGCATCCAACCAAGTCTGATCATGAAAAATAGTAGATAATTGTCAACTGCAGATCCAGCGTGAGTTTGGCCCCATGAAAATTGGATATAGCCACAGAAATAACTGTCTACCATGGTCATCATTTTTTTTTTGTTTTTACTCACAAGGGTATTCGGAGTTCCACCCGATTATCAAATAATTATTAAACTTAAATCCTGAGAGTCACTACAAGAAAAATCACATTTGGCGACTAAAGTATTAGTCGCCAAAGGTCTAGTTTTTAGTCGCCAAAAGTAGGTTTTATACCTTCGCCGACTGATTTTTTTGGTCGCCAGTTTTGTCGGGAATAATTGGTCGCCCAAGGTTTTGGCGACTAAAAACGGTTTAGTCGGGAAAATGGCAGGTATTCAGCGACCAAACTTTTGGTCGCCAATGCTCAATTCCAGTTTTTCAAATTATACATTTAGCGACAACTATTTTAGTCGCCAATAGGTCATGAATCGCCGACCAAACTCATTAGTCGCCCAAACCAGCACATTTGGCGACGAAATGGTTTAGTCGCCAAAAGCATTTTTCCGAAAAAAAAAAGAATTCAGCCTCCGCTACTCCCAGGTTTCGAACTGCGAACGTCCAGCCACTGTGCACCTTTACCAACACTCTCCCCACTACGCCACAAGAACATCACATGAAAAGAAATGCAACATATATTATTTATATACTATATTGACCGACATTAATACAAAACAATATTTATAAATAAAATTATTTTTATTAAATATAATTTATGTAAAAAATAAATGATTTATTAAAAAAAATTTTGGCCCACTTTTGGCGACTAAAATTAATTTTTAGTCGCCAATGCTATAAATTTCGGCTACTAATTCTTATTTCGTCGCTAAAAATCGTGACTTAGGCCTATACGGACGCTGTTTTGGCGACTAAACTGAATTTTTGTCGCCAAAACACTGCTTTCAGCTACTATTTTTTTTTTTGTAGCCAAAAAAGTCCACTTTCAGCGACGAAACAGGTTTTAGTCGCCAAAACACCTATAATCGGCGACGAAACTGAAGTTTAGTCGCCAAAACCGTGACTTTTGGCTACTAAATCATTTTAGTCGCCAAAAACCGTGCCTTTTGGCTACTAAAAAACCATTAGTCGCTAAAAGCCCTACATGTGGCGACTAAATTTCCTTTTAGTCGCTAAAAGCATTATATTTGGCGACCAAAAGAGTTTAGTCGGCGAAAGTGCGCACTTTTGGCGACGAAATCCAATTTAGTCGCCATTTCCCCTACTTTTAGCGACGAAAAACGAAATTTTGGTCGCCAAAAGTGTTTTTTGTTGTAGTGAGTGACCCATGATTATCAAAATCACGATATGATATCCTGAATTGCGAAATGATTTAAATTGTTGTAAAATCACTATTATAGCAAGAATCATGTGGAATCATGTAGAATCGTACTAATATCATAGGTAAGATATTAAGGCTCCTACTTTTTTCATCGTATTTTTAAGTTATGTCATTTTTAATATAAGACCCTCTTACAAATTCCGATAGAATCTTGATTTTAACAATTATGGAGCGACATCAAGATGAAACTTTTTATGATCCCATGTATTCAAAATCATGACATTTTATATACAAATATAAATAAATTTTAACCAACTGTTCATTAGGGTCATAAATTTGTTTGCAACTAAAAAGTAGGTGGAGCTTGGTACATTGAAATTGGGGCAAGACAATTTACTTTTCTTTTTCTTTTTTTTTAAACTGGGACAGGACAATTTACTTGAAATGTGTTTTCTTGCCGAATGATATCATATCTACAACTTGTAATTTGCATAGTTCCAATGAGAATTGTTTCTTGATTAGTTGGTGGTGATGTAAAACCATGCAAACTGGCAAGAGCTACTCACTATAATTAAAGATTCCATTTTAATTCCTTTGGAGTGCACGTTTTAATAAACTTCCTTGGATGCATCTTAATTAATTCTCACAAAAAAACAAAGAAAACATTATATTAAATTCTGTGTCTAAATTCTAATGAGGCGGATAGATTTAGAGACACTTATAACAGTGGTATACTTTGTCTTCATTTTCTCGTTAGAAAGGGAAAAAAAAAAAAATCATACCTTTACAAATTCGCAGTTGCACTTAATTGTGGCACGAAAACAATAAAGGATTGATAGGGTCTTGTTTAAATACATAATTTGATATAAATTTGTAAAGGAAGCTGCTTGCCTTTGGTTCTTATCGGATTAGATGGTGTTGTTCAGCTCGTGAAGGTTCATCACGGGTCATGTTTTGATAATCTGAACCATTAAATGTGTAGAATTCGTCGAGTGCTATATGTTTGTAAAAAATTACGTTGATCGGATATCGATAGCTATGTGATCAAATCAGTTTTGTATAAAAAAAAAAAGATGGTGAATAAATTAACGGTTGACAAAAAACTAATAAGATGAGATAACTATCGATATCCAATCAACATAATTT